>CM046876.1:483167531-484367531 GCA_025667525.1 Glebionis coronaria | reverse complement strand
TGGATGATTTCTCGGTTTATGGTGATTCATTCTCTGCGTGCCTTGCCAATTTAGAACGTATGCTTAAGCGGTGTGAAGACACTCGCCTTGTTCTTAATTGGGAAAAATGCCATTTCATGGTAAAAGAGGGCATCGTGCTAGGACACAAGATCTCCAAAGCCGGTCTTGAAGTAGACCGTGCTAAAGTCGATGTTATCACTAAGTTGCATCCACCTTCAACCGTGAAGGGTGTGAGAAGCTTTCTGGGTCATGCGGGCTTTTACCGTCGATTCATCAAAGATTTTCTCAAATCGCTCGCCCGATGACCCACCTCTTGGAAAAAGATACTCCTTTTATCTTTTCCAAAGAGTTTCTTGAAGCCTTCAACTCGCTTAAGGATAAGCTAACTAAGGCACCCGTCTTGGTTACCCCTAATTGGGAGCTTCCCTTTGAGTTGATGTGCGATGCTAATGATTTTGCTATTGGAGCGGTTCTGGGACAAAGAGTGAACAAACACTTCCAACCAATCCATTACGCTAGCAAGACAATGACTGGGGCTCAATTGCATTACACAACAACCGAAAAAGAGCTTTTAGCTTTTGTCTATGCTTTTGAAAAATTTCGCCCCTATCTTGTCCTTTCCACTACAATCGTTTACACCGATCATTCCGCGTTGAAGTACTTGTTGACTAAGCAAGATTCCAAACCAAGACTTCTTCGCTGGGTTTTGCTTCTCTAAGAATTTAAAATCGAAATTCGCGATAAAAAAGGAGCTGAAAACCTAGCCGCGGATCATCTCAGTAGACTTGAGGATCCTCACCAAGGGGATCATCCGAACAAAGAAATCAATGATTCTTTTCCCCTGGAGACCTTAATGTCTATCAACTCGACTTCTGATGAATCCCCGTGGTTTGCGGACATTGCAAACTACTTAGCGGGTGGAATTCTCAAGGAAGGGTTAACATCCCAACAAAAGAAAAAGTTCTTCAACGACATTAAGACTTACTTTTGGGATGACCCGTATCTATTTAAACAATGTGCTGATTTGATTATTCGTCGATGTGTTAGTGGACTGGCAGCTTTAGAAATCCTTGACGCTTGCCACAAAGGACCCACCGGTGGTCACTTTGGTCCCAACTACACCGCCAAAAAAGTGTTTGACTCTGGATTTTATTGGCCCACCATTTACCGTGATGCTCACGAGATGGTTAAACATTGTGATGCTTGCCAAAAACAAAGCAAGATCACACGTAAAGACGAGATGCCTCAGAATTTCATACAAGAATGTGAAATCTTTGATGTTTGGGGTATCGACTTTATGGGGCCATTCCCTTCATCTAAAGGAAACAAATACATCCTTGTAGACGTTGACTACGTCTCCAAATGGGTTGAAGCCAAAGCTTTACCCACTAATGACGTAAGGGTGGTTTGTAACTTTTTGAAATCGCTATTCGCTAGATTCGGTGTGCCTCGTGCCATTATTAGTGATCGCGGGACTCATTTTTGCAATGACCAATTCGCAAGAGTCATGGCTAAGTATGGTGTAAATCATCGTCTTTCCACCGCATACCACCCACAAACTAATGGCCAGGCTGAAATATCCAACCGAGGATTAAAGCGAATTCTGGAAAGAACCGTGGGAGAGCATCGTGCCTCATGGGCTGATAAACTTGATGATGCTTTATGGGCTTTCCGTACCGCATACAAGACTCCGATTGGTTGTACACCATATCGTCTCGTGTACGGGAAAGCGTGCCACCTACCCATTGAGTTGGAGCACAAGTCTTACTGGGCCTTGAAGTGGGCTAATTTTGATATCAACAAAGCCGGTGACCTACGCAAGATCCAACTCAATGAGCTGAATGAACTCCGTAATGAGGCTTATGAAAAATCTTTGATTTATAAGGAAAAGACTAAGCTCATTCACGACTCTAAGATTAAGAACCGAGAGTTCCAAGTTGGAGACAAAGTTTTACTCTTTAACTCTCGGTTGAAAATCTTTTCGGGCAAGCTGAAGTCTCGTTGGTCCGGCCCATTCACCATTGCCCAAATTTTTCCATATGGTACTCTCGAGCTCGCTCAACCTAATGGACCTAATTTTAAGTTGAATGGCCAACGAGTGAAGTTGTACTTTGGTGAGGACATCTCTCATGAGATGATTCCATCCCTCACCACGTTTCCCATGAACTAATTTTGGGTCGAGTCAGGCTCGTGACTCGGTTATAAAAAACAAGCGCTCCTCGGGAGGCAACCCGAGTATCTATCCTTTTCTGTTTTAACCTCCTAAGTGTAGGGGGACCTCTATAGGTTCTTTGTGTTTGTATGGTGATGTGATTACAGGGATGAATGCACTTTTGGAACCTTTGAAGAACCGTGCTCCCGTGTTATCTGAAATCCGGTTCTATCTCTCAACTATCGTGATTCAATTTTCTTCGTACTCACATTTGAAATTGATCACGTTAGTCGTCTCATCCTTAACTTGATTTAACCAACGTGCACAATGTCATAAGTGTAGGGGAGACTTTTCCCACATGCTTAAACATTAAGGACAATGTTTATCTTAAGTGTAGGGGAGACTTCTATCGAAGTTTTAAGTGGACTTTTCCATGAAAATGCCTTCATTTAACCGGAAAATCATCTTTTTCAACATTTTTCAAATTTTTTTATTAACTTTGGCCATATAGTCGTAATTTTTAAATTTTTATCGTTGCTTTCATATGTATATATCCCGCAATAAAGCCAACAATATTAATAAAGTGGTGTAGCTAGTTTAGAAGTCTTTGACATATTAGGCCCGTTGCGTTTATTTTGACTCAACCCGAATAAACTTATCCAATTTTATTCTAGCTAGTATCCTTAACCATGTAGACCTTAATTGGTTCATTAGGCTAAGTATCCACGAGTCTCATTACTTGAGATTTTAAATTGTGGAGGACGAGAAATGATAGAGTCAATTATAAGTCGGTATTCTTGCACAAGCTCACTTGGTGTAATTATTTGCCTATTCTCCCATCACTTGCTAATAAATTATCTGCAATAAGTAAGGTCGTACGATTTGAAAAGTTACTTAGCTTCTAGCCCAAGATCGTTTAAAAGTTGCTCGGTAATGATAAGAGTTCATAGCCAAGGCATAACTTATGAAGCAGGGCGCGAAGATTGGCGAGTCCGAAAAGGCCCTAACAAGGCATGAGGATTCAATCTTATTGCTAAAGATCCAAGGTGATGTGAAAAGCATTATTCCCAAAATCAATATGAAGGATCAAGACTCACGACGAAAAGCAATCAACTCCCGTAAAGATCATGGAGAAGTCTATCTGAAAAGACCCTAACAAGGTATGAGGATAAATAGATCCAAGTCCGAAAAGGAGGCGGATCGTTGTATCTCAAAATCCCAATTAGAGATTGAAGAAATAATCATGAAGTCGTGGTCAACAAAGTTGGAGTACCTCTCAAAAGTCTCCAAGTGAAGAAACTCTATAAACGATGAGAAGACCATTATCTCAAGCACGTCTCTCAAGATATGAAGTATGAAGTACATGCCAGATATCGGCCCGAGAAAGGTCTCAAATCGTGAACCGAGTTATGCTAAGATATGAACTTTTTGATATCCCGAGAAGCAGTTTTAAGAGATTTTGTCCTTTAGCTAACTATTGATCAAATCGTCCTACTTTGCTTTCAGCCTAAATGAACTATCGAAATAAGTCCAAAAATGCATCTTCATGATCATTCTAAGACAAAAATAAAATATAAGAGATACACCTAGGAATAAGGGAGTTTAAGCATATAATTAAGCCATGTGTGTAAGTGTTTGATTTACTAACTTATAATAACAATGATCTCGTTTTTAAGCTTAGTTTGGGGAACGTGAAACTTGAGGGTGATAAATCTTCGTAGCACCGAAGCCCTAATGTAAGTCCTTGATCTCTTTGCAAGTTATTTCCATATAGCTATTTTCAAGTGAAAATGGTTTTCTATCCTTTTGTTTACTTTAAAAGTTTTTAAGTTCTCTTAGTACTTTAATTTTTGTTTAGTAGTATTTTAATAAGGCCAAGGTTGATTGATTATGAGAAAAGTGTAAATTTGCTTTATCACTAAGCATTGCATGAGGGCATGGCAATGGTTAAGTGTAGGGGATTTGATAGGTGTGTAAACACCCATCCTTTTACCACTTATTTCTTGCAAAAACAAGACCAAAACACGTATTTAATATCATTTGTTTGGAATTATGCGTGGTTTTTGTGTTTGTTTTGTTTTCAGAGCCAACCGGATGAATATTGAAGAAAACATGGGATTGCACAGGTTTTATCGAAGAAAAAGACTCAAGACGAAGTTTATTGTCCAAGAGATGCAAAAGATTTGAAGTCATTTGGCCTAATTAAAGATTTATCGAAGAAAAGGACCAAAGATGGAAGATTTACATATGTCGAAGAAACTCAAGTCTATTAAACGAAGAAATTAAAAGACGAGTTGAATTTAATCGACGAAAAATCCCGAATCAGAATCGGAAACGTCAACTTTTTTGAAAAGACGAGAAGACAAGAAGAACGGGAGAAAGCCCACTCACCAACCAAAGACAAGACTATATAAAGACCACCCCTCACACTTTTCATTCAGTTTTTTAGTCTAAAGTTTTTTCCCCTTTTTCTCTCCTTTTCAGTTCGTAGTCATCACCAACACCACTAGGGTGTTTGGTGATTTTGATTTTTGTTTTCCAAATCTTGTAGTTTAATCCTTGTCTTTTGTTTGTTCAACATTAATCAATCAATACAATCTTTCATTTCATCTTGTTCATCTTCATCTTTTGTTTCAAAGTTAAAGTTCTTATTTGGTTGATTTGATCTTTAAAAGTTATTGGGTTTTAAGTTTTTATTGATGGGATTTGTTGTTATTGGTTAGTATATGATTCGTGTTTAGTTTTATTTAAGTTTTGGATAAAAACTTGGTGAATTTTGGATTGGAATCGTGTTCCCCTGCTTTTTTTGCTGCTACTGTTCTTGAGTATTTCCCAGGTCCGGATGAACAAAAACTTCCGCATGAAGCATCTTAGTTAAAAAGTTCCGAATGAGTTTTCAAAGTTCCGAATGAATTTTCTTTTCAAAAGTTCCGCATAAATTTCTATATAAACTTCCGGACAAAAGTTCCGGGTGAACTTCCGGGCCAAAAGTTCCGAACGAAGTTCCGGATCAACGACTTCCGAACGAAGTTCCGGGTGAAGTTCCGAATCGAGTTCCGGATCAATCTTCCGAGTGAAGTTCCGAATCAAGTTCCGGATCAATCTTCCGAGTAAACTTCCGGGTGAAGTTCCGAATCGAGTTCCGGATCAATCTTCCGAGTGAAATTCCGAATCAAGTTCCGGATCAATCTTCCGAGTAAACTTCCGAGTAAAAGTTCCGAATCAAGGAGTTAACATATGTTCATCCGGAAAAGTTCCGAATCAGTAAGAACTTCCGAATCAATTTCCTTTTTAGCATTTTTAAGTGATACTTACTGTTTCTTCATTTTATAGTTATATTTTAATTTTAATTCTAGTTTTATTAATTGTTATTAAATTAATTGTTTTTAATTTAAGTTTATATCTTAGTTCATTTAAACTTTTAGTAGACTAGAAAACCAATCCCCTTTTTAGTATCCAAGAACAATCATTCCACTTAGAACCTATATCAATTCGAGAGGATACCGAGATTAAAATCTGAACCCTATAGAAAAACGTAGTTATTAACAGGCTTATCTGATCTTCAATTAATGCAATTCTTGGAAACCTGATTGCTCAATATGGGCTCTGAGACAACGAAGACAAAATGCAAACTTCTGCATTATCTCAAAAAGGCCATCATTGAAGATACACTTGAAGATGATGAAGAGTTTGAGAATGAAGATGAAGACGAAGACGATGTCGAGAACGCAAAAAATGAGGGTAATGGAAATGAGGATAAAGATGGAGATGATGGTAAAAATGATGATGAGGAGGATAAAAATGAGGATGATGAGGATGAGGATGATGATGATAATAGTGATGGGAATGGTATTGGAAAGGGTGACAAGGGAGAGAATACGGGTAAAACTGGCGAAGAGTCAAAGCAGAGTGAAGATGATAAGGAATCTAAGAAAGGTGTTGAGGAAGAAGAAGAAAGTGGTACTGGAACCAAAGAAAAGGATGTGGATGTAGAACCAACGGAGAGTGAACAAGAAGAAGACGAAAGATATGATGAAACCACTGCCAACAGCAAGGAGGATTCACCATGTATATCACTAACCAGTGATGATGGAAATAGAGAAAATCGTCAAAAGAACCTCCATGATACATTCATCTCCAGAGAATCTCAAACTAAAGACACATGTATGTCCACTGAACTGGTTACTACTATTGTTTCTCCTATAGAACATGTAGAGCCTATGCATGAAGACGAACCCCATGTGCCGATGAGAAGACGAACCCACAATGTCTATGCATGAATATGATTCTACTATACCCCACTCTCCACCTCCTACAACGGATCAACATTACTCTAACATGGAAGTCGAAGACTTAAATATACCAGAATCGACTTTTGCTGAATCACTTGTCATAGACGAGACTGTACAGAAGCAACAATGGATTACTAATGCAGTACCACAACATTCTTTCTCAACGGAAACAGATATCGAGCTGACTAATTTCCTCAAAAATTCCAATCGATTTTTCGGCTTTCCGTATGTATTCTCACGGGAAACCCACTATGACTCCAGATCTTCTCAAAATGTCAGCCTCAGATGTGGATTTCTTTGATACCATGAAGATCAACAACAATGAGGCTGAATATCACATCAATGAGCTTGCAAAGGCCATGAATGTGACGACTTCAGGAATTCAGACTCCAGTGTTACAGCCTCTCACACCTACAGTCATTGTCGGTTCTAAAACTATTCGTGTGGAATATTTTGTCTGTCATGATCTCGAGTATCTAGAAAACGACGCGAATAAATATGCCACATCACTCACCATGGTCAAGGCTATAAATCTGGAGAATGTACCTTGGATTGAAGACAAAGTACCTGATGCTCTATGGCGAAGGAAGTTGCTAAAATTTTACGACCCTCACGCAACACTTGGAATTTATCACTGGAATACAAAGAAGAGGTTATCTTACAACCACTTCCATCGTGCACAACCAAGTTCTCCTATTAAATCAGATCTTAGAACTAAAAGCATACAAGGAGCCACCACTCATACGGTATTTGGTTATGACTATTTGAATGTCATTCGTTTCAAACGCACCGACGAAAAAGAATACAGAATCGATGAAAGTGACCTCCAGTACCTTCGCCTTGAACACATTGAAGATCTTCTACTGATATTGGTTCAAGAAAAAGTCGATCACTTATCTCCTGACATGGTAATTGCATTAAGTTCAAATCTTCGCCAGTTCACTCGAAGGATCGTCATCAAAAGACGAGTTGAAGATTTCCAACTTGGTGTGGAGAGTTACCAACAGAAGCTAAACTTGCAACGTCCTCATACAACTCTGCTCAGTCAATACCACAGAGACAAATTGCCATACATGGGGACTCTGAAACCGGAAGCAGTGATATTTTATCAGAACGAGACAGGAGTCACGCAATTTATGAGATTTTCCAAATTGCATAAATTCAGTGATGGCACACTCAAACACGTTCGTGATGACCTGACTGTTCTCAATGCCAGACTACCGCTTCCAGCAGTAAAGTACAGATGGACAGACCAATGCAAGAAAAGTGCTAAGTACGCGATTAAGAATATCAAAGAAAAGTTATGGGAGCGACGGTTGATAAAAAGTCTGGAACGATTCGTAGGTGGAAGACCATATGGAGCTCACCACAGGCTTACGGAACGATCTATTTAATATGGATCGTTTTCTCTCAGGTCAACTCCATATGTATTTATATTGTGAATATGTGAATATATTTATAATAGGCTTTTGTGGTATAGTGTAGTGCAAGAGTGTGACTTTTTTCAAGAATTTCTCACGAGATTCCAAATCTTTCAGACATATCATACTTAAGCACTACAACTAACCCTCATTAATTTGAGGGGGAGCACTAATATGTTCTATGGCCATCAACCAATTTCATTTTTTAACCCAAAGACCGATTAATCCATTAATATCCAAAAGATTAATGGTTAACATTTTGGATAAGGGGAGAGAATGGGATTAAGGAGACTTATAAAACATATGTGGCTAAAAATGAAAAAGGGCTGAATAGAAAATCCAACTTGATATATGCTACGCATATGTTAAGGTGGAGCATTTTGTTGACAAAAACACTGAAGGTACAAAAACTCTTGATATTTATATCATAAGTACCTCGGTGATTTTAAGGAATTTTTCATGAAGACGAATACTTACCCAAAACACACTTAACTCACGACGAATGCGGTGACAAAAGGGTGGTAGGATTAGGTACAAGTACAATGATTCTTCCAGAACCGGAGGAATCTTCCCAAGGACAATTCCATAGTTAGAAAATAGAACTCCTTAGGAAATATGGAGAATGGATTGTGAACGTAGCTGAATGTCGACCAAGTACTAATGCTAGCACTAGAGCAATCACAACAAGGTGCTAGTGATGATGTATTGGTAAGCATTGAAGGGGTTGAAGAATGAAAAAGAAATGTAAAGATAAAGGGTGTAAAGAAAGAAGCCCTCCTTACAACATAAGCAGAAACCGGGTTAACTTGTCTTGAAGATAAAAGTTTCATGGACCCAGTGATGCGATGCACAATCCCTCCCAGCCACTCAACACATTATCTATTGGTTTATTCACTCTGAATAAATTGATATTGAAAAGGTGGCAATCCTCTCCAGCCTCCGATCACCAAAACAAAATGCACTATTGAGTCTAGAGCCACGAGATCATCAAAAGTCTCATTAGGACACAATTTGAAAAACAAGAAAGATTTTTATGAGTCCTACGCAGTATTCTTGAAATATTGCCAGAATATTAAGTGATACGAAAGTATTACAATGAAGATGGAAATCTTGCTTGAGCCAACATCAAACAAGCTCATGGTTGGTGACACGTGCGGTTCTTTAAGAACTAATCTCGTGATAACTGGAAAGAAATGATGGTTTAACTCTTAATTGAGATTAAACTTGTTCCAGGGCCTCTACGTATTATCCAAGTGATCTTGCCAGAACACTTAGAGTGACACTCTTTAGTGTTCACAGTGAAGAGTAGAAATCCTTCCAGTTTCAACCTCAAACAGCACTACGGTAGGTGACAAGCAAGATTCTATCAGAATCAAGCTCGTGACAACTAGAAAGCAATGATGGTGAAAATATTAATTGAAATTCACTTGTTCCAGGATTCATGAATTGACGGCTTCAATCATGCGGATTTTATAATCCAAATGATTCACTCTTTATGTTTGCAGTCAGCTTTGGACGGTCGAATAAAGAGAACAGGATTACCCGCGAAATCTTGTCAAGGAGATCTTTAACTAGAGCTACATGTCACAAATACGATATTTATTATCGTCCAACGGTCTTCACTGACCGGAGGTAAAATGCTACCGAATCAGAACAAAATGTCAAAGCCATTTTATTTTTGTCTTATTATATTGCTGCATTTGAAGACGGTGGCGCTGCGGTGTACCAGTTGAAGTCGTCCTCACATACTTATTCCTTCTACATCAAATATTTCAGCAAATTCAAGGAAGTCTGACCTAAAAGTCTTCCGTTGTATAAACTCTGAAACTTTCAAGAATTCAACAAAGGATAGGTATGTGGGACATGAAGTCACAAAGAGGCGAACATCACAAGAAGGCAAAGACTGCACGTGAAAGGTCAAAAAGAACATGCTCTAAGCTAAAGCCTGATGATATTCAACACATATTCACAAGAATGAAGAAAAGTTAAAGAAGAAAAGAGAAAGTGGACTACGAGTACGAGAACAAAGATCTAACATGCTAGATTAGGACTTTGTAAATTTGGAGTAACCTTCCTTTGGGGGAGATTGTTGGAAATACGTTTTTCGTATTTAGAAAGTCTCAGTCACTCCAACAATATAGTTAAGGGCTTGTAGTATAGTTTAATTAAAGTTTATATTTAGCCCGACCCATGAGCATGTTCATGGGTCGTAGGCCGAAGTCCACTAAGGGACTTGGGTATATAAACCCCTTTCCATCATGGAAAGGGCTGTTGGTTGTTTCATTATTCAAATAACACATTTACATTTTCTCTCATCTCTCTCTCTACTTTCTCTCTCTAGAAACAACAACCCTCTTGATAAATTAAAGATTATCATACTTCTACAGTCAACATGTTTTGTTTAAATTAGGAAGATAAGGACTAAATCTGCCAATGATGAATTTTTCAAGCTGGTGGATAAAATATGAAGATAAGAATTCAAAATATATTCTTAATGTTTAGAAGATTTAGTCAATAAGTTATTTGAGTATGTTTATCTTGTGTCTCTTCCTAAAATAGTTTATCTTAGCTTTTTGTACAAGGCTCCTTAACCTATAAAAGGAGGCCTTAGGGCTAGACATTATACACACCTCTTCCACATATTTCACAACACTTTTATTGTAATCATTCATTGATATTATTAATCAAAGTGAAAGTTTGGTATTCATATATTGTTTGTTTGTTCTTTCTTCTAAGTATTAGTTTTCGCATAATACTTAGATTTTTGAATACACAAAGTTTCTCTACGTATTACTCTTGATTTATCTCGATAATACAAAGCTAATCGATCTAAGTTTGGGATCAACAGGGTTGTTTGATGACGAGCTTAAGATTTTATACAACAAGATGATCCAGCTGAGTCGCGGGAGGTGCCTAGGCCTACAAATGCCGTATTTTACCCTCCTGCACCTGTTGCTCCAACCCGCAATTCTAGGACTGCCCCAACTCCATCCTCTGGTGCTAATGATGAAGGTACATCTGCTATCCCAACTGCTGTTAAGGGTACTTCTGATGTTCCCTCTCAAACAGTTGATGCCACTTCTCCATCTCATGTTGATGCTAATACCACCACTGCTGTTGATCCTAATCCTCCATCGGTTTCTGAGCCAACTCCTACACTTGTTGTTCATGAAGTTGCTACTGATCCCATGCTTGTTGACCTGACCATTCAGGATGATGATCATCCCTCTCCTTCTGGTGCTGTTACTGCTACTCATGCCAAAGTCAAGGAGGATCCTTCTCCTTCTTCACCTACGCCTCGCTGGTCTATTCGCAAGAACAAGGCTCGCCGTGGAAAGGCTGTTTCTTGGGAGAAGAGGGATCCTACACACTTAATTGATGCCGCTTCTGACAGCGATGATGATATTCCACTTGGTCGTGGGAGGATTGTGCATTGGGAAATTCAACCTTCCCTCATAGTTGCTGGTATGTTTACTCATATGATCCAGACAATTGATGGCCACCATAAATATTTATCCGGACTGCAAAGTATATTGTATTGGGTGGAACGTAGAGATCTTATGCTTCTTTATGGGTTGGTTGATGTTGTTATCCCTGCAACTCCTAGTGTTGTTCCTAACTGGCCTGGTTTGGTCCTTTGGGGGGACTTGAAGGTTATGTTGGACTGTCCTCCTGGTACTCCTAGTGCTGGGGTATGGTCGGAACAACCCCGCTGAGTCATTTCTAGGTGGAAGTTGTATGTTGGGTGTGGTGTGCATGTGTTAGAGTTGGAATCTGGTGCTAGAGTGTTCATGCTTGTGGATCTGGATTATCCACTTACCATTGCTAGTATGGAAGCTATGTTGGAGTGTCACCTAGTGGTGTCAAATGCTCCTTCTGGTAATGAGTCTGCTATGGCCACCACATTGGTTGAATACATTCAAGCCCGACTTCTTGCAGATAAGGTTGCTGCTTCTAGTTAGTAGTTGGTACGTTTATTCTATACTTTTTATTTCTTTTACATTCTTTTCACCAATGTGTATAGTGATTGGTGACTAACACTCTCATTAATTTTTTTAAAAAAACATTCTTTTATATAATATCTGCTTATACTTAAAAATATAATGAAGATTTCAAAGCATGTATATAATATAATATCTGCTTATACTTTTCCATTAAGAAAACTTTTCACGCTTGGGATGTTTTGAGGTGTACTACTGGTGTTGGAATTCTTCCACACAACAAATGGTGTTCAACTCACCATGTCTCGCAGACAAGAAAGAGTTGGTTCACCATGAGGGTACGGCTCTGGTGTGATTATCAAATCCGTTGATGGTTGCCAGTTTACCCAAAATTAGATGGTTTTCACTTGCCTTGGTCCTAGACTGAAAAGTGGCTAGTCCAGGGGGGTAAGACTCTTGGTAAAGACATAAATCAAATCCGTTGACAGTTGTAATAGCTTGCTCATAGCTATAGGGTTTTCAGCTCACCGATGCTTTATTGCTAAGAGTTGGCTAGTCTAGAAGGGTACGGATTCTGGTAAAGACTTTCATCAAAACCGTTGACGGCTGTGATGGTTTGCCCAAAATCATCAGGGTACTCTCACTCACCATTTATTTACGTTCTAAGAGTTGGGTTGGGTTCTGGTCTCCCAGGGTGATGCTTGATTCCACCACAAAGACTAGCTAGCCCAAGAGCGAGCAGCTACTTGGTAAAGGCTTATCAAATCTGCTCATGTTGTTGTGAAGATTCAATAAGTGCAGATGTTTTCCAAGCTTTCAAGAAGCTTCTCTGAGTTCTTAGTTGCAGCATGCTTTGTGTTTAGCTAAGGATGGTTATTTTGCTGCTATGGTTATGCTATTTCAATCCTCAAGCTGTTTTTGCAAGATCTACCAAGAAACTTGAACTCAACCAGTCAAATTCAAGTTTAAGGGAGGATTTTTAGGACCTATGTAATAGGATATTTGTAATAGATAAACTAGGAGGTATGTAGTTCCTCCTGGCCCTAGTAGTAGTAGGAGCAACACATGCTCCTGGTCTAGTAGAAAGTCAAACAGTATTATTCTTAGTAGTTTGTTAGGATATGCATGAGATATCTTAGGAAAGGATATGCATATCAATAGTTACACATTTTGGTTTTAATGTAGTTAGGGTTTCCTTGTAGTATAAAAGGAACCCATCGGAAGAAGGGTTTGACACCTTCACCAGTTCTTAGTTCATATCAATATAGTAGAAATCCTTAGAAAGGATCAAGTTATTTATCTAGTTATTCTGTTTCTTCTTGTTCCTAGTATTTGTATTCCGCACTAATACTTTTTATTTCATTAGAGTCTCTCTGTGAATAGACTTGTGATTACATAAGTCGTTCACCATCTTTAACAGGCTGCAAGATCTACAACTAGTGGACCCAACACCGTTAAAAGAAGATGTGTACTGTTGGAAATACGTTTTACGTATTTAGGAAGATTTGGTCACTCTGGCAATATATTAAGTAGTAGCTCGTAGTTTAGTTATTTTACTTTAAGTAAACATGGAAAGGCCTAGTCCATGGAATGTATGGACGGCCCAATATGTAAGCCCAAACCCATCATAAGGCTTGGGTATATAAACCCTCTCCTTGGATGGAGAGGATGTGGTTCACTTCATAATTACACATAGTTGAAAGTGTTTTCTTTCACTTTCTCTCTCTAAAAGTGTGTGTGTTCTCACCATCTTTCTATCTCTTTATCTCTCTAGAATAAGCAAGATTTACAATATCCTACAAATGGTACCAAGAGCCATGGGATGATTGTATTGTTTATGTGTTTGTTCTTATACATTTCTTGTGTTTTTTGATCATAAATCCCTCGTTCCAATTTTTTTTGTTTTTTGTGGTTTGATCTTCACCAATATCATCTACATAGCCGTAGTAGTGATTTGGGTTACTTGGATCGCTCAAAAACGCAGAATTTTTGGGTGTTTGGATTCATATTTGGCTTCAAGATTCGAAAATATAAAAGTTCATCCGAGATCCTTGTTTTTCGCTTAATTCTGCAATTTCTGGCATAATTTCGCAATTGTTGAATTGAGAAATTGATTGGTTTTGCGGAATCGAATCCTGAATATTGTGGATTCATAACCAATCTTGTCATTGCGGAATCATACTAAATTTCGTTTTGCGGAATTGTGGTTATTTTCACATTGCGGAATTATTCTATTCGAGTATTGCGGATTTATATCCATCTGAGTATCGCGAAATTGAACCATTAAGGTGATTGCGGAATTATACCAATAAGGTGATCGCGAAATTGAACACACCTAAGTATTGTGGAATCTTGTACCCAAGAGTATTGCGGAATCTTGTCATTGAGTGGATTGCGGAATCTTGTCATTAAGGGGATTGCGGAATCATTGCACATTCATATTGCGAAATCAGTACACTTCGCTTATTGCGGAATTATATAACTTTAAGGATTGCGGAATTAAATCACCTAATCATTGCGAAATTATTAGAATTTTTCAAGATTTTTGATAAACGTGATTTAGAAAATTTTGTACTCGTGATAATTTTTGCAGTGGAATTTTTGGTTTCTCAAGAAGACACTTTTATGGGATATTAACATAGTTTCTCGACTTCTACACACAACAACAAGCACATTTACTTTCTCTCATTGTTCGATCAACGTTTGTAAATCTTAACGTATCGAAATGGAGTACACATCTCTTACGGGTAAGTTCATCCTCTCGGGTACGGATAATCGTCCACCAATGTTGGAGAAGACTATGTACGAGGATTGGACTTCTCGAATGGAACTTTACATGTTGAACAAAGAGAATGGACATCTCATTTGGGCATCGGTGCTCAATGGACCATTAGATTATGGTACAGTGACGGAAGGTGCAGTTACTCGTCCTCGCACAACGGGTGAATTGATCGGAGATATGAAGATTCAAGACAAATGTGATAAGTATGCTACAAACATCATTCTCCAAGCCCTTCCTCCAGATGTCTACAAACTTCTGAGTAAACATAAAGTTCCCAAAGAGTTATGGGATAGAATTCATGTTCTAATGCAAGGCACCTCGTCAACTAAACAAGAACGAGAGTGTAAGCTTTATGATACATTTGATAAGTTTACCTATGTCCCCGGGGAGACTCTCAATGATTACTATTTGGGATTTACTCTCCTGTTGAATGAGCTCAATATCAATGGCATGGCAATTCCTACGTTTCAATTAAACACCAAGTATTTGAACACCCTTCCTTCCGAATGGCGTAAGTACGTGACGGCTTTTAAATTGGCTAAGGACTTGCATAACACCAATGTGGATCAACTTCAAGCTTTTCTTCAACAACACGAATGCCATGTGATCGAGGCTCGGTTCTCTACACCACAAGTTCATGATCCACTTTCCATGTATGCTTCTCAACAAATGTCCCCCCAACAAAACATGGCTTACACTTATCAACAACAATCATACTTGCAGCAGCCACCACAACACACATATAAGCAACCACAACAACCATCTTATCAACCACTAATGATGCCACAGCAAGCATTTCAACAAAGTGTTCTTCAACAGCCTTATCCACAGCTACCAGCACATCAAACATCACCCTCACAAGCTAACACTTCTCCTATGGGCTATACTCCTCAGCAAGGATATTTTCCAATTGAAGCACCACAAGCACAAGCCTTCTATTCCAATGAACTTCCACCAATTCAACCACCAGTCTCTACTCCAAATGATACGCCTACTGATGTCTTAAACCATCTCACTGCCTACTTGTCAAAACTTGTTGCTACTAGAGGTTTTCCACCAACAAACAATCAGCTCTGCACCTCTTCAAATCCTCGACAACAAGCCACTATTCAAGATGGTCAAGTGACGGTGCAATCCATTCAGGGTAGGCAAAATTCATATGGACCTCCTACAAGGACCGTGAACGCTCAAGCTGTGACTTCTCATGCTACTGGAAATGGAAGCCCTATTGGTCCTCAAAAGGTTGTGACTTGCTACAATTGTCGAGGACAAGGTCATATGGCTAGGGAATGCACTCAGTCGAAAAGGAGAAGGGATGCAACGTGGTTTAGTGAGAAGATGTATTTGGTCGATGCTCAATCTAAAGGAAAGATCTTGGATTTAGAGGAGTTAGCATTTCTTGCAGACCCAGGGGCAGCAGATAATGAAGGCATTATAGTCGTCTCTACTTCTAATGCAGCATATCAAGCAGATGATCTTGACGCATATGATTCGGATTGTGATGACATTCACTCTGCCCAAGCTGCTCTCGTTGCTAATCTCTCTCACTACGGTTCTGATGTCGTCAGTGAGGTACCAACCACATCTAATAATATTCATGATAATCCACATCAAGTTGGCCATGAAAATGACAACCTCGAACAGCATTCGGGAACTAGTAACTCAAATGATGTGGTATCCAATTCAACACATTTGAGTGAACCTCAACCAAATGCTATGACGGGTATAGAATCTTATGATCAACGTGATTTGGTAATAGTGCTTAAAGATATTATTGATAACATGAATGTGGTTGTTCGACAAACCATAGATATGAATGCCAACCTAACCGCTGAGCTTGCGCTGTATAAGGAAAAGGTCAAAACTTTTGAAATGGTCCCTCAAGCAGAGAAAATAACTTATTCTGAATTTGACCAATTTCGTTTTGAAAAGATTGAACACTTAAAAGAAATAGAATCATTAAAAGCTAATCTTTCCAATGAATTAAAAGAAAAAGAGTCGGTTGTAAATGATTTTCAGAAACTCTAAATGGATTTCGTAACTCTCGAGTCTAAAAAGTTTGAATAAAAAATTAATGCTACCAAACTTCTTAAATTCAAGGAACAACAGCTTATAAAACAATACGCTTCCACAGAAAAGGTTCATCTTTTAACTAAATCATTTAAAGAACTCGAACTTAAGCGTCTTCAAGATTTACCACCTAATCCTGGTTATGCAAAACAAGCTCAGGAATATATTCCTTGTCTTTATGATGTGACCCTAACTGGCAAATCGAAAGAAGCACCTTATGTTCGTAGTACTGAGGAGACACAGTCACTTGCGGAAGAAACTCGATCTAAAATGCTTTCAAAATTCCACAAGATTGATTATGATAAGCATAATAAAGATCAATTTTTTAAAAAGGCCCGTATTCGCTTACAAATGGAATTAGCTCAATTATAAACTTGTGTGCCCCAAAGTTTGTCAACGGAAAACCTTCCTAGTACGTCTCCTACACTTGTCAAAAAGGATTTAACTAAGTTAATTCCACCGGTAAGTAAGGTGTCAGATAGCTTAAATGCGGTGCACCAACACTTTGCTGATTTTGACAAGGTCATTACGGAACGTATGACGGCTACGGCGATAACGGAAGGTGAATGGAATTTTGAGCACACTAGAGCTGCGTTTCGAGACGAAATTGTTCCGTTTGTAAACAATGTTAAAACTTGTCTTAGCAATATTGATCAAGATTTGGCTTTTGGAAATAAAAGAAGTTAGACGTGTTTTCAATGAAATGGATGATGCTTATGAAAACAGTTTACTTGAAATAGAACGAGTTTCACGCCAAAACGTTTTGATGAGATTCAAACACATTGTATTTCACTTGAATGCAAGCAACAATTTATTCAAGAAATCTTTGAAACGTCATTCGAAGGTATTAATATCGATGATGCAAATTTTCAAAAGAATTTTCGATTGAATTTACAATCAAAACAGCGTCAGCCAAGTGACAAGGTTGCTAAATCATTGCCGATAGACATAGATAAATCTAAGGAGATTAACTGTGTGAACGTACTTGAGGCCGCTAAGAATTTTAAACTTGATCTAGATAATCGAGTTTCCAGGATTTTGTCCAAAGTTGATAACTTAAAACAGAAAAATACACAACTCTTCGATTCAGTAAAGCCCGCATGTGCTAATACCACTGCACAGAATGAACCATTGATTGAACAATTTAATCGAAAGTCGGTGGAAATATCTGATTTGAGGGAACAAATTTGTGATAAAAATCTGGCTTTGGCTGAGTTAAAGGAAACACTTCGTACCCTAAAAGGTAAGAATGTTGTGGATAACGCAGCCACTGTCTCAGCATCGTCCTCTAGTGCAATAAAAACGAACCTCATCGCCGTCACACCACTTAACAAGGGCCCTAGGACTAAACCATCTCAAACATTAGTCACTAAAGATAAGGGAAAATCAAAACCAGCTTCTAATATTCCCGTGTTGCCTTCTACAGGAGTAAGCACCACTACTAAGACTCAAAGATCTAAGCTTAAAAGAAACAAGAAGAATGATAGGATCTTACCCCCATCTAGTAGTCAAGTGAAGAAGAAAGTAGAAGCCCATCCTAGGAATGTTATTTCTGTTTTGAATAAGAAGAATCATGTAGCTAAACCTAAAGGCTCTGCGGTTGTGCAGCGTTCTAAGCCTACTATGAATTCTAATTTGAAATGTTGGAATTGCAATGAATGTATGTTTTATAGTTATCATGATTCTTGCCTTATTGACCATGTGAATGAGATGAATGCCCGGAAAAATGGTTTAGAATGGAAACCGACTGGCAAAGTGTTAACCCAAGTTGGTTGGATGTGGCGCCCCACTGGTAGAACTTTCACTATAGTAGGAAATGCTTGCCCTTTAAATAGGATCACCCTCACTAAAGCGAAGAAAGCGTGCCCTTTAACTAGGAGTACCAAGGCTACCAAAACACAAGCGTGTCCTTTAACTAGGAACACTGACACTACTGTAGGAAACAAGTGCCCTTTAAATAGGTCTACTCCCACTGTAGTGCCCGCTAATACTCCAAAACCTCAGAAAGTTAGAACAATAAAACCTGTTAGTGGTAAAACTCACATTAGAAAACGCAGGAAATCTAAGGGTCACACAAATTTTAGCAATTCTGATAATATTATATTTGTATCTGCTAACACTCCGGAACCAATAGTTTCCAATGCATTATCTACTGTTGTTATTGAAAACAGGTGGTCCAAATTGTTCTTTGGTATTTGGACTCTGGTTGCTCTAAACATATGACCGGAGATCGCTCTCAGCTTAGAAATTTCGTCAGCAAGTTTCTTGGTACGGTTTGATTTGGAAATGATCATATTGCAAAGATAATGGGTTAGGGGGAATATCATATTGGGAATGTTATAATTTCAAGAGTGTATTATGTGGAAGATCTCGGTCACAACTTATTTTCTGTTGGACAATTTTGTGATGCAAACCTAGAAGTTGCTTTTCGAGAGCATACCTGCTTCATTCGTAATTTGGAAGGGGTTGATTTATTGAAAGGTTCTCGAGGGAATAATTTGTACACTTTGTGTAAAACCCGCATGCTTTTACCATGAATAGTACCCTTAAGATCGTACGTATAGGATTAGAACTTTCCTTTTATAACATGTTTACGTATCACGTATAAGAATTACGAGTAATTACGTACGTGTTAGAACACGATAAGTATTTATTATGTATGAACACACGATAATTATTCAAATAAAAATTATAATCATGAATGTAAATTAATCACGAGATAATATAATTAACGTATATATATATTTAATACGAACACGAATAAATATATTAAGTCACGGTTAATAATTAATTAGAACACGTAAAACACGAACACGATAAAACACGAGAACACACTATAATATTTAGACTCGAGAAAAGTACGGGTTACCCCATATGGGCCCCATACCACGAAATTAGGAAGAAGAAATGGGCTTAGCCCATGCAAAATTAACTAACTAGGAAAAAGGGGTAAAACATGTTCATTATTTACAAAATATTGAAAATAAGAAAAACCCTAATTCCTTCTTCCTCCTCCATTTTGGCCGCCACTTTTACAACACCAAAAGAGGTGTTCGGGTTGATTTTGATCTTGGATGTTGTGCAAGGATTCGTGTGTGTTCATCCTTAATTGATTCACGTATTCGGTATAACCTTTTTAACCTTTTTCTTTTACGTTTTGATTTGTTGAATCACATAAAATCATGATGTTTTTAAAAACTAATTAAAAACAATTATTAAAACATGTCTATGTTTATGGGGTAAATCAAAACAAGGGTTTTTAGGGGTGTTTGTTCTAGCCGACGCCTAACCGAACCCCTAAGGGGTCTCGGCTTGGCTTATGTAACACCACCGAGACCATATGGTCTTGGTATGGTGATGGTGGTCCCACGGCAGCAGCAAACAAGGGGAAACCCCGACCTTGGTTCGGGGTATGATGTTGATTACTGGTCCGGTTCATGGTTTCTAGTTACGGTTCCGTTTCATATATTATTTTTAAGGTTTATGATTCTACTAGTTATGTGTTAAAATTAAATTAATAAAACTTGACATGATTAATTTAATTAACATGACTTAGGTTATAAATTTAATTATTAGATCATGAATTTTAACCTAAGTATTTATATTAACTAGACTTTATAATTAATTAATTATTAACAACCATGACTATAATTAATTAATTTACATGACTTAGGTTATATTATTAATAACTAATAATACATGTTTTAACCTAAGTATTTTAACTTTATTTAATTAAAAGCATGATATATTTAATTAAATACTTTTAACCTATATTTTAATTAATTTACATGATAATTAATAAACTATACTTTATAACAACATGACTTAGAATAATAATCAGAAACACTTAAGCTCATATAATTAGCTTATTTAACCAGCTTATATCTATTTATGGAAACTTTCTATTTTTAGAAACTTATTTAATTAAGGCAACTAATCTATTTATGGAAACTTTCTATTTTTAGAAACTTATCTATTTTAAGCAGTAATTCTGTTTTTGAAAACTTTCTAGTTTTGGAAACTTTCTGTTCTTGGAAACTTTCTATTTTTTGAAACTTTCTATTTTTGGAAACTTTCTATTTTTGGAAACTTTCTAATTTAGGGAACCTGCTATTTTTAGAAAGTTACTTATTATTACACAACAAGTATAATAATACATGAAATACAAGAAATACTTAATCAGAATAGACAGAATATAAGATAAACACAGTATAAAGCTTAAAACAGTAAAACATGACATGAACGTATAAAATAAGCTAAGACATGATATAAACCCAGTTACGCATTTAGTAATCAGATACTTATACACGTATGTATTTATGTAGCATTAGTGATACCGAAGTAGGACTCTCTTCCGTTCGTCTTCTTCGTTCACTGGACATAAGGTACGGATTCTCGTTCTTTCAGTATGGACATTCTTTCCTTATTAGGATTCCCCGTATGCATCCAACTATTTTCCCATAGTATAAGTTTATATGTTTGATTGCTTATGTTTAATTTAGAATACCTGAAGCCATATACATGCATGACCAGTTTTACCTAGTTATGGAGGTACCATAACCATAACACTAGAGGCACTGGTGTTATGACTTCCCCACGGCGGAGTGATTGCTCGTGGCGTCCCTTCAGCTTTTGGCCATATTATTATATTTATCATGTGGGGCGTATGGGTGCATCCTAGTTACATGTTTTTCAGCAGATTACTCAGTGTGAATGTGGTGTGTACCTTGCATCCTTCACAAGGAGCTGATCCATCCTAACCCAAACTACTATATTAAATTAGAGGCAGCCCCTCTAATTTGCATCATGAGGTCACCCCTCCAAGTATTCATGCACGATGGATTTTCATGACCTATATTGGCTAATGGTAAAATATGTTAAACAGTTTTCATAAGATGTACATAAGGCTTTTCAAACTATAAAACCAGTTTTACTAAGAAATAACCAGGTTTTCCAGGACATATACATTTCCGCTGCTATATGTTTTTCATCCTTATATTATTCATTTCATGCTTGTATATCCGTGCACTGAGCGTTATGCTCAGCTGTTACTTTCCTTTCCATGTCCCAAAATGGCAGGTACTATAGGACAGACTCGAGCATTCGGAGGACGTGCATAGGATGGAAGCTGCCATAGACTTCTTTTCCTTTTTGCCTTCATATACTTATGCTTGTATAAGTCTTTCATTCATTTCATTTACTTTATTATGTTTTGGGCTTATGTTTGGGGAACCGATGTTTGATTCCGGTTTACCCTATGGTCATGGATGTTTTACTACATATTACCTTGCATGCTTTGATGGCACGCCATAATTGCGCGTGACATTCCATTTATCAAAAGGCGGTGTTACAATTATGGTATCAGAGCCAAGGCTTCGACCTGTAGGTTCTAAAACTCGACCTGTAACTAGTGGGTAGTCACCAGGAGCTTCCTAAGCCAACGTTTGTTATTCCACGTATTGATGTTTTCAGCGCATTGTTGTTTTAACCATGATGTTTTTCAGCACCTTGAGGTTTTAACCTTGATGTTTTCATCGATATTGTTTTACTAATATGGATGGACAACCATCATTCATATTTAGTTATGTGTCATTGTCTCATGCATAATGTTCCTCGTAAACTGTGGCTATGTGGACTGAACCCCAGTAGTTCATAATTAGTCACATAAATTTTTTTCTGATAAGTTTTGACAGATGAGTTTCATTTATTTATGTTTCAGTATCATTGTTGCAGGAATTATGACTAAGTAATGGTTGGTACAGGACTGGCCCTATTTAGTCGCATGTGCTTTTATCGAAACTTTTAACTTTGGGACCGACCCATAGGCGTCCCCTCGCCATGTCTTTTGTTTTGGGACCAACCCATAGGCGTCCCCTCGCACATATAAAGGTTTTTATAAACTACATTACGCATTCATGCACTGTTTTTCATGCATAAATTTTTTCTCATGATTTATTGGCATAAATTTTTTTCATGTCCCCTCATAAGTTATTATGTTTTTATGTCAAGTATGTTTTCATACTGTCATGGTTAACTTCAGTTTCAGGCTGATTATGTTATACACTCCTTCATGATAGATTGTTTCATGTTTCTTCATGATAGTACCGTCTTCATGTTGATTACGTCTTACGTCTCTTTTGTTATTTATGCTTTCATGCAAGATATTTTGTATTTCATTGAATCCTGCTTTCATGATAGTCATGGTTGGTTTTCATTGATCATGCTGTCAGGCAAATCATCGTTGAATTTTGTGTAACCACACTTTAACGTTTCTCGAATCAACCAGAATGATGTCTATGTTAATACTCCCAGGATATCATGATGGTTTTCCTAACCGTTTAACCGATATACTTTCCTAGAATCATGTCAAATGATCGACCCCATACCGATCATTTCATGTACATTCCAAGTGTACTCCATGTACGTTATCCCATGTGCGTATTTCCACTTGCCGATACTCTACAAATTGTTGATGTCGCTCATAGCTTGGAGATGTTACTAAAGGGTGATGATGATGATGTTTGGAGGCGCTATGAGATGCGGATGCTGTTCACAACCTGGAGATCCTACAAGACGAAGACAAAGGCGTTAGAGCAAAGCAATTGGGCGAGAAGATGCTACACCATCAGATGATTTCCATCAATCATTGTCCCTAGTTCTTAGTTACATATCATACGTTATTTAGTTGTCATTTCAGTCATATGAGTGCAAACTGGTACCAGTCGGCCACTCAGCTGAATAGTTACATGAATCAGAGTCATGAGAATGGCCATCATGGAACTAACCGACAAGATGATAGTAACCACTACTATGACAACAACTATCCTAGAAATCGCAATCGAGGCTCCGGCCGCGGACGTGATCAGACATACAAATGATTAGTAATCCAACCGATCCGCCAATTCTGACATAATAACCTAATAGTGTAGTTCTATTGTTTCACGTCTCAAGGCACATGTCAAGACATCAGTCAAGACACATGTTTCACGTATACTTTCTAAAGACACATGTCAGGACACCAGTCAAGACATATGTCATGCTTATATTTCCAAGACACGAGTCAAGACACATGACTCACGTCCAATTATGGAACATTTCTAAGAAATTCAGGGTACCCTCCCAGGGTATATCCATTTTGTTGTGCCATGTATTAATCAGGCCACAAGAATTTCAGTACCATTACCGGCGCATCAGTGGGAACTATCATGTTTCCCGATGACATTTTCATTTCTTGTACCCATAGCTCATAGATTCATTACCATGAAGGACGCATTTCGTATTCCCACGTATACGAAGGTTTTCCTTCAGCTTAATGATGAGATCCAAGCTGCTAACGCATTTCCTCAGACAGACACGAGTTGAATTTTATCCTAATTATGGACTATGAACACCACACCATGCTACGATTCATAATTATGTACAGTAATGTTCAGGCTCCTGAATACATTCAGCTTGATTTTCCATCAGGAAAATCTGTATAAATAATCTATGCTTACAAGCATGTGCGTTGTTAGCCATGGTCGCTAAAATTTTCTAGATGTCAGTAAGACACGACTACTGAAGTCCTTTTACGCATAGCCAGTTGATTATTCCAAGATCTTCACATACATTTCAGAAGAACGTACAAGGAGAAGGACGATACCATGAGATTATGTGTCGACTATCGTCGATTTAGACAAATCACCATTCATGACCGTTATTATCCTTCACGTATTGACAACATGTCCAATCGACCTTATAGTGTTAATCACTTTTCCAAGATCGAACTCATGATCATGCTGCCAACAGTGACGAGTGAAAGAGCAGGACATGTCCATGACTTCTATTCGTACACGACTCGGTCATGCTAGATTTATGATTTTGAATTATTCTCATCAATGCTCCAAGGGCATTATAAGAATGAGTTTCCATGAAATCATAACAAATTCATCAGTGTTTTCATTGAGGATAAACTGATTTCCTCTAAGCCTAGAGAAGAACAGGAAGACCATATCTGCACTATGTTGCAAATTCTATGACAAGAGAAATTTTACCCTAGAACTTTTTCCAATATTAATTCTGTTTGATTTCAGTGACACGCTGAATCACATGGATTCGCATGGTTAATCTTACCATGACTCAGCTTATGCGCAAAGGTGAGAACCCTACACTACGTTAGGTGTTCTAAGAAAATCCTACGCTAAGAAAAGTCTAATCTCGGAGACTCAGAGTTTCGCAAACTTCTATGTATCAAGTTTCTATGAAGCAGGATACAGTTACGTTCATATCTAGGTACATGACATACCAACAGGTTAAGATAGGACACCAACAAACTGGGATGTTTCATCATCTAAAATTGTGAACTGAAATGGGACAAGATCTCCACGGATTTTGGTTACCAGATTAACGCAAACTCAGAAGAAGCATGATGCTATCTGGGTTATTGCAAACAGTTTGATCAA
Source organism: Glebionis coronaria (assembly GCA_025667525.1). NCBI lineage: Eukaryota > Viridiplantae > Streptophyta > Magnoliopsida > Asterales > Asteraceae > Glebionis > Glebionis coronaria. The sequence goes on along the minus strand of CM046876.1, from coordinate 484,342,432 downwards.
GTCTGCAGAATCCTTACATCCGCAAGGATTTCAGAACCAACAGATTGATCGGACATGTTCCAGCCAAGGCTCATTCGATCACTTGGCAATCCCTCAGTTATCGGGTCAAACAAAGATTCGCAATTATGCTCCTTATTTACTTCACGTCTTCATTTTAATTCCACGACTTACTTTCACGCTCGCGTTCATGACACTATTTACGTTCAGGATGGTTGATAGGTGTGTAAATACCCATCCTTTTTACCACTTAATTACAATAATAACCGTACCAAAACGTGTATTTTATGTCGTAAATGTCGAAATTATGCGTGGTTTGTGTTTTTGTTGTGATTTAGGACGAAAATGTGAAAAAGGGAGAAAACACGGGTATTCACGGGCTTTTATCGAAGAAAAAAACGAAAGACGAAGTCAAGAAATCAAGAGTGCAAAAAGAACGGAAGTCTAAGACCAATTCTGAAGATTTATCAAAGAAAAAGTCAAAAGACGGAAGTTTATTAAAAGCCGAAGAACTCAAGTCTAATTTATTGAAGAATTACAAGACGAGTTCAAAGAAATCCCGAGACAAAGTCGTTAAAGTCAAAGAATTAAGAAGATTAACAAAGAATTAAGAAGAGCAAGGACTTAATGACGCAATTAAGTAAAGAAGAAAGAGGGGAGGAAGCTTCCTAAGCATCTCCCTAATCCTCCCCAATAAATAGATTAGGATTTCATTCATTTTCTCTTGTTGGCTAATAGTGACAATTAGTTCTTCCAATTTTAATTACCTTGTCATTTAAATACATGTCATTTACTTAATTGTCAAATTTAAATACTTGTCTTGCACCTTAAATTCCTTTAATTTCAAGTAAGTTTCCTTTTAATTCTTGTCAATCTTTATTTTTATTGTTTGATCTCCTATCTACCTTTCTTTAATCTTTAATCTTTATGTTTATGTTCATGTTTATGTTTTTGTGTTTTTGATAAAAGTGGGTTTTGATTATTGTGGTTATTATTGTTAGTTTTATTGTTTTGGTTTGATAGATTATCATTAGTTGATTGTTTGTTATTAGTTTGATTTAATCTCTTGGTTGATTTTGATCATATTTGTTTAGATCCGTAGCTTTTTCCTTGTTCGTTGTTCTTCGCTGTTGTTACTGATTCCCAGGTTTATTCCGGATCAAGAGTTTCAAACAAGTCGTTCCGAGTGAAGGTGGTGTAGTGATTGTCCCGAACAAAGCAAACATTCCAGATAAGTGACATATCCTGGAATCAAAGGCTTCATTCGGAACATCATTTATTCTGGATCAGTAAGTTCATTCAGAACATTCCGAACGAAGGCTTCATTCGGAACATCATCTATTCCGAATCAGTTTGGTTCATTCGGAACCAAAGTTTTGTTCATCCGGAATATTCATTATTCCGGATCAAGGCTGTTTGAAGAAATTGTTCCGAGTCAAGGGAGTTCATCCGGAATATATTCCGAACCAAAGCTTGTTCATCCGGAACATTTAATATTCTGAATAAAGGTGATTCATTCGGAACTTCAAACATTCCGGATCAAGGCCTTCATTCGGAAGATTCAAGGTTCCGAACCAAGAGGTGGTTCATTCGGAATATATTCCGAATCAAGGATTTTATTCCGGATCAGCAACATTCCGGATCAAGCTTAAGTATTCCGAATCAAGACTTTATTCCGGATAAGTGACATATTCCGGATAAAGGATTTATTCCGGATCAAGGTATTTGGTAAATATTTCGAGTAAAGAAGAATCATTCCGAACGAAGGTGACATTCCGGATGAGTGATTATTCCGAACGAAGGTTTATTCCAGATGAGCTGTTTTCAGGTTCTTTTTAATTTCTGTTTTTAACTTTCTGCTTTTAATTTTCGAACTTTATTTTTACCGCCTTTTTCCTTAGTCGCACTTTAAGATTACTTGCCTTAGATTCATTTTAGCCTTGCCTTAGTTTAAGTTTTAGTTGCGTTTTAAGTTTGCCTTAGATAGATTTAAGTTTGCGTTATTTACTTTACTTGCCCATTTACTTTTAGTGCCTTTTAATTTTCGTCACGCTTTTAAATACTTGTCATTTACTTTGCCTTAGAGTTAGATTTACTTTAACGTCATTTACTTTTACGTCTTGCACATTTATTTTAAAACAACCAACAATATTCTTTTTCACCAAAAACAATTGAGTCGTACTTTGAACCAGAAATCAATTCGAGAAGATACCGAGAAACGAACTTTTCAACTAGTAAAATCTCTACATTAAAATGGCGCCGCTGCTGGCTCTTTTCGTGATGATTAACGGTTTTCTGTGAGAGACGCATTGCTTTTTGGGATCCGTTCATTCGTGAGCCTTATTTTTCTTGCTTAAAAAATTTTAAAAAACCATAAAAAATTAAAAATTGTTAAAATCCATAAAAATTAAAAAATTTCAAAAGTCCAAAAAGATTTTATTTTTATTGTGTATATATATTCTCTTTGTGTTTGGTTTCTTTTTCTTTTACTTTTGCAGGTGTATGCGTACTAGATCTTCTACTTATCAAGAGCCCGAGTCTCCTGAAGATTTAGCTATGGCAGGTGTGAACAACAACAATCCACCGTACCTCAATAATAACAACAATGTTCATCCACAGCCCGATCTTCGGACAATGGAGGAGCTTTGTCAACCCACAATGTTTGGATGAGGAGGACCGATTGCGCCGATGCAAATCACGGCTCCGGAGTTTTCGTTGAAGCACCACATGATTCAGCAAGTGCAAACAAATCCTTTTCGAAGAATGCCTGATGATGATGCCAACAAACACCTCGACAAATTCATTACAATCACTCAAAGCATGAAGTTGCCCGGTGCCACAATGGATGTACTTCGCCTTCAACTCTTCCCACAAGTTTCCGAAGGTGAGCTCATTTTAAGAATCGGGGATGATGCATAAGTTTTTGAAATGGGGAAGCTTACAAGCAAATCCTATGGACGAGAATCAGCGAATATGATTAATGTGCTCGATGATTTTGTCATCTACAACAATCCTCTATTCGAGTCGTGCATTGATAATCCACTGTTTCAAGATGATGTGGATGATTCTCTCTCCAATCTGGAACCTTCACCCATATATGATTCTCCACCGATATTTGATGCTGATGATGATGATTCTAGCTCAGATACGGATGATTATGATGATTTTACCTCCGAGTATCTCGACATGCCCACATATGATGATTTTGATGAGGCTGATACTCTTTCGAGTGATTCTTCACATAATGAAGATCCTCCACTTACATCACTTGATCCTACTTTGGATGATTACTCATTTGAGGAAGACTTTTCTACTTTTCTCAATACTTACTTCCCTCATGAGAGTGATGCTCCTCCTTTAGACTTTGATGATTATCGTCTTGATCCTACTTCGGATTTGAAGAAAATTCTTTCAAAGGAGAAAAAACCGGACGACACCAACATTCGCAGCTCTTATGTTTTGACACCTCTTAGTCCACCTTCTGAGGACGAGGTTGTGCATCTTCTTCGCGGATCTTCTTCAAATTCTGCTGAGCCTGAGTACTATTTTCCCCTAAAGGAAAAGGTGTTCGATCCCGGTATCGATATTTTTAAGCCATCTCAGTATCCGTCTGATGAAATAAAAGGAAAATTTTTTGGAACTACTAAAGATATGCTTGCTTTTCACCCTTTCTACCACCGTGCTCCATCTTTGCTTAAGGGAACCTTGCCTACTCTTCTTTGGCTTAACTTGTTCGCCTTAAGCATGTGCTATTTGATGAACGAAAACTATGTATTTGATCCCGGTGGATATGTTTCATGCTTCTTCCTATGCTAATCAAGGTCGAGTCAGGCTCACGACTCGGTGAACAAAAATCAAGCGCTTCTTGGGAGGCAACCCATGTTTCTATCTTTTAGCTATCTTTATCCTAAGTGTAGGGGAGACCCGTTGGTGTTTGCTATTTCCTCTCTTCTCATATTCAGGGATTCGAGCCCTCAATGATCCACTCTTGATGATTTTTGACGACCCGTGATTCTGTGTTATCTGTCTTCCCGGTTCTATCCTAAACTCTTTTCGATTCACTATTTTATATTTTCACAATATTAAAATAGGAATCTCGCTAGTTGTCTCTTCCTTATCAAGATTTAAACAAAGTGCACAATGTCCTAAGTGTAGGGGAGTTTACTCCCACATGCTTAAACATTGAGGACAATGTTTATATTAAGTGTAGGGGGGACTTCTATCGAAGTTAAGTGGTCTTTTCCTTGTATTTGTCCTCATTTTAACCGGAAAATAAATTTTTCGACATTTTTCAAATTTTTTGATCTATTTTGGCCTATTAGTTTTTCCCTTTGTATAGTTATTCTCTTTCTTTACTAGAATAAATTTTAATAAAGTGGTTTTAATTTTTCAACGTTGTGAATCTTTTGACTCAACCCGAGTTTACTTATCTAAGTTTACTCTAGCTAGTATCCTTAACGTGTTTAAGTCAAGTTTTGCTAGGCTTTTATATAGGGAGCTATAAAACACGAAAGTCTTAACTCTCACGGGTTAAGAACAAGAACTTTTCGTAAGTTCCTATAATTGATCCTAGAGAGTTGTTTATCAAGGGAACTTTAAAATGCGATTTCTAAACTTGAAAAAGTCTAAGAGTTGCAAGATCCTATAGATGACTCGAAAACCCAAAACTTTGATTTAATAGGCTAAGCATCCACGAGTCTCATTCCTTGAGATTTTAAACTGTGGAGAACGAGAGATGATAGAGTCAATTATAAGTTTGGTATTCTTTCGTAAATTTATGTGAGTTAATTATAAGCCTATTCTCCCATCGCTTGTTAATAAATTTATCTGCAATAAATAAAGTTGTACGATTTGAAAAGTTACTTAGCTTCTAGCCCAAGATCGTTTAAAAGTTGCTCGGTATGGATTAGAGTTCATAGCCAAGGCATAACTTATTGAAGCGGGATGCGAAGATTGGCGAGTCCAAAAAGGTCCTAACAAGGCATGAGGGCTACATTTTGTTGCTAAAGATCCAAAAGTGATGTGAAGAATCATTTATCGAAAATCAATATGAAGGATCGAGACACACGACGAAAAGCAAAAACTCCCCAAAAGTCATGGAGAAGTCTATCCAAAAAGGCCCTAACAAGGTATGAGGATAAATAGATCCAAGTCCAAAAAGGAGGCGGATCGTTGTATATCAAAATCTCAAATAAAGATTGGAGAAAAATAAAGAAGTCGTGGTCCAAATATGAAGAATCTCTCAAAACTTCAAGTGAAGAAATTCCTATTATGAAGAGAAGACCATTATTTCATGAACGTCTCTCAAGATTTGAAGTATGAAGTCGCTGCCAAATATCGGTCCGAGAAAGGTCTCAAATCGCGAAGCGAGTTATGCCAAGATATGAACTTTATGAGGTCCCGAGAAGCAGTTTTAAAAGATTTTGTCCTTTAGCTAACTATTGATTAAATCGTTCACTTTATTTTCGGCCTTAATAACTATCGAAATAAGTCAACAATGCATCCTCGTGATCATTCAAGACAACAATAAAATATAAGAGATACACCTAGGAATAAGGGAGTCTAAGTAAATAATTAGCCCACATGAGTTCATGTTAGTTTGCTAACTTATAATAACAATGATCTCGTTTTAAGCCTGGTTTGGAGAAAGTGAAAACTTGAGGATGATGATCATTCATGACATTTCCAAAACCCGAAGGTATGTTTTTTATTTCTTTACTTTGAATGTTTATAATTTTCTATCTCTTTAATAAAGGCCAAGGTGGATTGATTATGATGAAAAGTGTAATCGTGCTTTTTAACTAGTGCATTGCATGAGGACATTGCAATGGTCAAGTGTAGGGGATTTGATAGGTGTGTAAACACCCATCCTTTTTACCACTTAATTACAATAATAACCGGACCAAAACGTGTATTTTATGTCGTAAATGTCGGAATTATGCGTGGTTTGTGTTTTTGTTGTGATTTAGGACGAAAATGTGAAAAAGGGAGAAAACACGGGCATTCACGGGCTTTTATCGAAGAAAAAGACGAAAGACGAAGTCAAGAAATCAAGAGTGCAAAAAGAACGGAAGTCCAAGACCAATTTTGAAGATTTATCAAAGAAGAAGTCAAAAGACGGAAGTTTATTAAAAGCCGAAGAACTCAAGTCTAATTTATTGAAGAATTACAAGACGAGTTCAAAGAAATCCCGAGAAAAAGTCGTTAAAGTCAAAGAATTAAGAAGATTAACAAAGAATTAAGAAGAGCAAGGACTTAATGACGCAATTAAGTAAAGAAGAAAGAGGGGAGGAAGCTTCCTAAGCACCTCCCTAATCCTCCCCTATAAATAGATTAGGATTTCATTCATTTTCTCTTGTTGGCTAATAGTGACAATTAGTTCTTCCAATTTTAATTACCTTATCATTTAAATACATTTCATTTACTTAATTGTCAAATTTAAATACTTGTCTTGCACCTTAAATTCCTTTAATTTCAAGTAAGTTTCCTTTTAATTCTTGTCAATCTTTATTTTTATTGTTTGATCTCCTATCTACCTTTCTTTAATCTTTAATCTTTATGTTTATGTTCATGTTTATGTTTTTGTGTTGTTGAGTAAAGTGGGTTTTGATTATTGTGGTTATTATTGTTAGTTTTATTGTTTTGGTTTGATAGATTATCATTAGTTGATTATTTGTTATTAGTTTGATTTAATCTCTTGGTTGATTTTAATCATATTTGTTTAGATCCGTAGCTTTTTCCTTGTTCCTTGTTCTTCGCTGTTGTTACTGATTCCCAGGTTTATTCCGGATCAAGAGTTTCAAACAAGTCGTTCCGAGTGAAGGTGGTGTAGTGATTGTCCCGAACAAAGCAAACATTCCAGATAAGTGACATATCCTGGAATCAAAGGCTTCATTCGGAACATCATTTATTCCGGATCAGTAAGTTCATTCGGAACATTCCGAACAAAGGCTTCATTCGGAACATCATCTATTCCGAATCAGTTTGGTTCATTCGGAACCAAAGTTTTGTTCATCCGGAATATTCATTATTCCGGATCAAGGCTGTTTGAAGAAATTGTTCCGAGTCAAGGGAGTTCATCCGGAATATATTCCGAACCAAAGCTTGTTCATCCGGAACATTTAATATTCCGAATAAAGGTGATTCATTCGGAACTTCAAACATTCCGGATCAAGGCCTTCATTCGGAAGATTCAAGGTTCCGAACCAAGAGGTGGTTCATTCGGAATATATTCCGAATCAAGGATTTTATTCCGGATCAGCAACATTCCGGATCAAGCTTAAGTATTCCGAATCAAGACTTTATTCTGGATAAGTGACATATTCCGGATAAAAGATTTATTCCGGATCAAGGTATTTGGTAAATATTCCGAGTAAAGAAGAATCATTCCGAACGAAGGTGACATTCCGGATGAGTGATTATTCCGAACGAAGGTTTATTCCGGATGAGCTGTTTTTAGGTTCTTTTTAATTTCTGTTTTTAACTTTCTGCTTTTAATTTTCGAACTTTATTTTTCCCGCCTTTTTCTTTAGTCGCACTTTAAGATTACTTGCCTTAGATTCATTTTAGCCTTGCCTTAGTTTAAGTTTTAGTTGCTTTTTAAGTTTGCCTTAGATAGATTTAAGTTTGCGTTATTTACTTTACTTGCCCATTTACTTTTAGTGCCTTTTAATTTTCGCCACGCTTTTAAATACTTGTCATTTACTTTGCCTTAGAGTTAGATTTACTTTAACGTCATTTACTTTTACGTCTTGCACATTTATTTTAAAACAACCAACAATATACTTTTTCACCAAAAACAATTGAGTCGTACTTTGAACCGGAAATCAATTCGAGAAGATACTGAGAAACGAACTTTTCAACTAGTAAAATCTCTACATTAATGGTATCTCGGCTTACGATTTTACGTTCTTTTTTCTCATTCTGGGAAGTTTTGCAAGAACTTGAGAGACCATACCCAAGTTTAGAATAACTCCCTATCCTCAGAAAGACGTTTCACGTCATATTCCATGTCTCACCTTGTAGCGTTTGGCGTTACCGCCATTATATTCTATGTTCACGATATGTTTCACATGTCATGTTCATTCCACGTTCCTCATATCATGATCAACATATGTTACACGTATCATGGATCACGATATGTTTACTCATACTTCACTCACCATATCTCCACGTATCACGTTCAAAATGTTTCACGTATCACGTTCAAAATTTTTCACGTACTACGTTTCTTTATGTCTCTCGCATCGTTGCTAATTATTAGTTAAGTTAGAGTGTTTTGTACGATAACGTTTTAGTTGCCCATATACGTTAATTCTTATTCCCTCGATCAAATTTAGCGGGTCTACCTTACGTTGATAACCAAGAACTTCTTCGTATTTCAAGTCAAGGTCAGGAGGACCAAGATTTATCATTCGCGTCAAGATCTTGTGAAGGAACCGTTCCAAGGGGGAGGCCACTTGGAAACGGACAAGTTCATCCGGACTTCTTATCCGGTTTTTTTCTCTTATCAAATAGATATGTCCTTTCAGTCACGTCACGTTCCATGTCCTTTCAAGACATGTCACGTTCCGCGTTCCTTGTGCCACGTCACCTGGACGTTCATTTATCTTACATACCCTCTCGGTTTGATTCGGGTATGTTTCTCTTTCACTTACGTTATCTATAATTTGGGGACGAATTATTCTTATTAGGGGGGAAGAGTTGTAAAACCCGCATGCTTTTACCATGAATAGTACCCTTAAGATCGTACGTATAGGATTAGAACTTTCCCTTATAACATGTTTACGTATCACGTATAAGAATTACGAGTAATTACGTACGTGTGAGAACACGATAAGTATTTATTACGTATGAACACACGATAATTATTCAAATAATAACTATAATCATGAACGTAATTTAATCACGAGATAATATTATTTACGTATATATATTTATTACGAACACGAATAAATATATTAAGTCACGGTTAATAATTAATTAGAACACGTAAAACACGAACACGATAAAACACGAGAATACACTATAATATTTAGACTCGAGAAAAGTACGGCTTACCCCATATGGGCCCCATACCACGAAATTAGGAAGAAGAAATGGGCTTAGCCCATGCAAAATTAACTAACTAGGAAAAAGGGGTAAAACATGTTCATTATTTACAAAATATTGAAAATAAGAAAAACCATAATTCCTTCTTCCTCCTCCTTTTTGGCCGCCACTTTTACAACACCAAAAGAGGTGTTCGAGTTGATTTTGATCTTGGATGTTGTGAAAGGATTCGTGTGTGTTCATCCTTAATTGATTCACGTATTCGGTATAACCTTTTTAACCTTTTTCTTTTACGTTTAGATTTGTTGAATCACATAAAATCATGATGTTTTTAAAAATTAATTAAAAACAATTATTAAAACATGTCTATGATTATGGGGTAAATCAAAACAAGGGTTTTTAGGGGTGTTTGTTCTAGCCGACGCCTAATCGAACCCCTAAGGGGTCTCGGCTTGGCTTATGTAACACCACCGAGACCATATGGTCTCGGTATGGTGATGGTGGTCCCACGGTAGCAGCAAACAAGGGGAAACCCCGACCTTGGTTTGGGGTATGATGTTGATTACGGGTCCGGTTCATGGTTTTAGTTACGGGTCCGGTTCATAGATTATTTTTAAGGTTTATGATTCTACTAGTTATGTGTTAAAATTAAATTAATAAAACTTGACATGATTAATTTAATTAACATGACTTAGGTTATAAATTTAATTATTAGATCATGAATTTTAACCTAAGTATTTATATTAACTAGACTTTATAATTAATTAATTATTAACAACCATGACTATAATTAATTAATTAACATGGCTTAGGTTATATTATTAATTACTAATAATACATGTTTTAACCTAAGTATTTTAACATTATTTAATTAAAATCATGATATATTTAATTAAATACTTTAACCTATATTTTAATTAATTTACATGTAATAATTAATAAACTATACTTTATAACAACATGACTTAGAATAATAATCAGAAACACTTAAGCTCATATAATTAGCTTATTTAACCAGTTTATATCTATTTATGGTAACTTTCTATTTTTAGAAACTTATTTAATTAAGGCAACTAATCTATTTATGGAAACTTTCTATTTTTAGAAACTTATCTATTTTAAGCAGTAATTCTATTTTTGAAAACTTTCTATTTTTGGAAACTTTCTATTTTTGGAAACTTTCTATTTTTGGAAACTTTCTATTTTTGGAAACTTTCTATTTTTGGTAACTTTCTATTTTTGGAAACTTTCTATTTTAGGAAACCTGCTATTTTTAGAAAGTTACTTATTATTACACAACAAGTATAATAATACATGAAATACAAGAAATACTTAATCAGAATAGACAGAATATAAGATAAACATAGTATAAAGCTTAAAACAGTAAAACATGACATGAACGTATAAAATAAGCTAAGACATGATATAAAACCAGTTACGTATTTAGTAATCAGATACTTATACACGTATGTATTTATGTAGCATTAGTGATACCGAAGTAGGACTCTCTTCCGTTCGTCTTCTTCGTTCACTGGACATAAGGTACGGATTCCCGTCCTTTCAGTATGGACATTCTTTCCTTATTAGGATTTCCCGTATGCAGCCAAATGTTTTCCCATAGTATAAGTTTATATGTTTGATTGCTTATGTTTAATTTAGAATACCTGAAGCCATATACATGCATGACCAGTTTCACCTAGTTATGGAGGTACCATAACCATAACACTAGAGGCACTGGTGTTATGACTTCCCCACGGCGGAGTGATTGCTCGTGGCGTCCCTTCAGCTTTTGGCCATATTATTATATTTATCATATGGGGCGTATGGGTGCATGCTAGTTACATGTTTTTCAGCAGATTACTCAGTGTGAATGTGGTGTGTGCCTTGCATCCTTCACAAGGAGTTGATCCCTCCTAACCCAAACCACTATATTAAATTAGAGGCAGCCCCTCTAATTTGCATGATGAGGTCACCCCTCCAAGTATTCATGCACGGTGGATTTTCATGACCTATATTGGCTAATGGTAAAATATGTTAAACAGTTTTCATAAGATAAACATAAGGCTTTTCAAACTATAAAACCAGTTTTACTAAGAAATAACCAGGTTTTCCAGGACATATACATTTCCGCTGCTATATGTTTTTCATCCTTATATTATTCATTTCATGCTTGTATATCCGTGCACTGAGCGTTATACTCAGCCGTTACTTTCTTTTCCATGTCCCAAAACGGCAGGTACTCTAGGACAAACTCGAGCATTTGGAGGACGTGCATAGGATGGAAGCTGCCATAGACTTCTATTCCTTTTTGCCTTCATATACTTATGTTTGTATAAGTCTTTCATTCATTTCATTTACTTTATTATGTTTTGGGCTTATGTTTGGGGAACCGATGTTTGATTCCGGTTTACCCTATGGTCATGTATGTTTTACTACATATTACCTTGCATGCTTTGATGACACACCATAATTACGCGTGACATTCCATTTATCAAAATGGGGTGTTACACTTTGTCTCTACAAGATATGATGGCCGCTTCTCCCGTATGTCTTCTCTCCAAAGCATCGAAGACTAAGTCATGGTTATGGCATCGACGGTTATCTCATCTTAACTTTGACGCTATTAATCATTTGGCAAAAAACGAACTTGTTCGTGGTCTTCCTAAACTTACATTTCACAAGGACCATTTATGTTCCGCGTGTACAATGGGGAAAAGCACTAAGAAATCATATAAACCCAAGACTGAAGACACCAACCAAGAGAAACTTTATTTGTTGCATATGGATCTCTGCGGGCCAATGCGTGTTGAAAGTCTTGGTGGTAAAACGTACATCCTCGTCATGGTGGTGATTACTCTCGGTTTACATGAGTGAAATTTCTTGCAACAAAGGACGAGGCACCTAAAGTCATTATCGATTTTCTCAAGATGATTCAAGTGCGTCTCAACACTACTGTCCGACGCATTCGTACAGATAATGGAACCGAATTTGTGAATCAAACTTTGCGTAAGTATAATGAAGAAGTTGGCATATCTCATGAAACATCCGTTGCTCGCACTCCACAACAAAACGGTGTCGTTGAAATGCGAAATCTCACCCTTATGAAAGCAGCTCGAACAATGTTAATTTATGCAAAGGCTCCCTTATTTTTATGGGCAGAAGCAGTAACTACAGCAGTGTACACCCAAAACCGGTCACTAATTCGTAAATGATAGGTGTAGTAAATACGCGTTTAGGAAAACAACGTATAATGGGCGGCAAGTATTAAGTTGCACGCTTTAGGAAAAACGTGAAACCGAATAAATTCCAAGTTCGTTCTCGAAGGAGGTGTGTGGATTAAGTGTGCCAATTATATAAAATCAAGTTTGGATTAGTGACGTTTTTGGTTTAAGAGAGAAAAATTAAAGACGAGCTACGATTACGATTACACTACGACGATTTAACGTAAAACGCGAACGTCAATACGTAAAACGTGACAAAATTAAAAATTAAAGCTAAAAACAATTTAAAAATTAAAGTTAAGTCTAAAATAATATAAATAAGAATAAAAATCCAACAAATATATTTTAAAACCTTTTATTAATTAAATATTCAATTTTAAATGCTAATTAAAGCCCTAAAATTAAATATAATTAAGAAAAAGCCCAAAATATTATTTTATTGAACTAGTAACTCACTTATATTATTTAAAGACTAAAAAGTATTTTTCCTAAATTTTCAAAACTATTTTTCTATTTTTAAAACACTAAAAACTATTTTTAAACTAAAATAATCATAAAAAATAATAAAATAATGCTAAAAATAATTTGACAATTTTAAAAATCCTAGTTTATTCTAATGAACAGTAGAAAAATGAAAAAGTTTGAAAAAGTAAATATTTTTCACTAAAAGACAAAACTGATTATAATAAAACCTTAATTAAACTAAAATTAATTCTAAAAATTACTTAAAAAGTGAACAGTAAAAATATTTTTAAACTAAAAATCTTAAAATGTTTTTCTAAGTCTAAGAAAATTTTTAAAACTGAAAAATATAAAGTTTTGCCACTAAAAGACAAAAACAGAATAATTAAAATGTAATTTAAATAGCAATTAAATCTAAAAAATACTAAATAAACAGTAAATAGAAAATAAACTAAATAGAAAAACCACAAATTAATTAAGAAAAATTATGAAACTAAAATGAAGTCCTAATTCCTATTTTAGACCACTAAAGACAAAAAAAAGTTGAAAACTGATGTTGACACTTTGTTGATTTTGTCAGTTAGCTTAGCAGTGGGAACTGCTAACACTACCAGTGGGAATTGGTTCCCACTGTCTTCACAGAAATACGGGATCTGGGCACCTTTTTGCTTAGAACTTGAGTTTTGCTCAATTTTGTAGGCAATGATTGGCACCCCCACCACCAGTTGGGTTGTGGGGAGTCACAAAAAATATAAAAACAACAACTTGTAAACAAAAATCACACACCAAAGCCCTTAATTCAGTCACTGCTATGTTGTTATGGTTTTGGTGAACAGTGGACTGGTGCAATGTGCACAAAAACGGATTTCTAATGCTAAAATCTTACTCACAAGCTTACCAAGTCATTCACAACTGATTACAAATCCTAGGTAACCCTATCTTCTAACAATTAACAAAATTTCAAAGAAAATTTTACACTAAAATAAACGGAAAAAGGATTTACTGATTTTTATGATATGTTTACCAAACACAAAAGCATACAAACTGATTTTTCCTAACAATAATGAAACAAGCTAATATTTATCACTTACCAAGAACTTAAGTAATGTATTAAACAAGTTTTTAAGACCTAAGCTTGTCAAACTATCTTCTTAAAACCCTAATCCAAACACTCCTTAATATTCAGAATCTTGAAATTTATCAAACCAAATGCCTTAAAAACTTAATCAAACTGATCTAAATCACTTCTAACATGCATAAAAACTAGAATAAACATGAACCAACATCTTGTACAATCATGCAAACAACTTCACACCAAATCCATACAAATCACAGTTAAGATAAAGAAGAGGGTTCAAGCCTAGGTTTATACCTTGTGGTACCCACATCCGGGCCCCACTATGGCTGCAATGCCATCTCCCATCAGCTTATAGCTGGGCTTATGGCTTATGTGAGGAGTTGTTGATGTAGAGAGAGCTGGGTGAGGACTACTGCAGTCCCAAGCACCCCAATATATCTTCAAATAATTAACCTGCTAAGAACAAATCAAACCAAGACAATACAAATAAAGATAACAAGAACTTATGCTCAAGCTTTTGTCAGAAGCTTGGGCATGAGCTTTTGCTACAGTAGGTTAAGACTAATCAGAAACAGGAAACCTTTAAAACCTTAGGGAATCAATTTTTTTGAGAATACTTTGTAACCAACAGAATTGAACAAGACCCTCAATCCACTCACAAGACTTGGCTTTCACTTCATCTTGCAACTAGAATCAGGAGTCTTGGGTCTCAAAAACAGATTTGGACAAAAAATCTTTGAGCCAAAAATAATTTTTGATAATGATAGGTGTGAAAACACCCATCCTTTTACCACTTATTTCTGGCTAAAACAAGACCAAAACACGTATTTAATATCATTTGTTTGGAATTATGCGTGGTTTTTGTGTTTATTGTGTTTTCAGAGTCAACCGGATGAATATTGAAGAAAACATGGGATTACACGGGTTTTATCGAGGAAAAAGACTCAAGACGAAGTCTATTGTCCAAGAGATGCAGAAGATTTGAAGTCATTGTGCCTATTTGAAGATTTATCGAAGAATAGAGCCAAGGATGGAAGATTCATATATGTCGAAGAACTCGAGTCTATTAAACAAAAGATTATAAGACGAGTTGGAATTATTCACCGACACTTCTAAAAATCCAAAGTCGAAAACGGTTATTTAAAAGAAGCGTGAAGACCAAGGAAGAAAGAAGAAAAGAAGCCCGATACCAAAGCCCATACAAAAGCCCATACACACGCCTATATAAAGGCCTTACCTCACAAATTTTCACACACTTAGTTAGTCCTAGTTTAGTTTTTCATTTTCTCTAGTTTTTAGAGAGAGAAAGTTCCATACTTTCTCTCACTAAACTTTCTCTTTGTTTTCATCTTTCAAATTTAAGCTTTCTTTAATCCTTGTATTTTGAATTTCATTAATCTCAATCAAGTTAAGTTTTCAAGTTCTTTAATTTTCTTCTACTTTTCTTGATTTGTCAAAGTCTTTGATCCGATTGTATCACTTCATACGGTTTGTATTTGGTGAATGAGCTCGTGTTAAAAGTTTGATTTTTCTTGTTTTTCTTTAAGCTCTCTCACGAATAGGTTATAAGATCTCCATGCTTATTGGCCTATTCCTTGTTCAAGCTTATTATTTTCGGATTTCATATAAGTTTTAGTCTTTCAAAAGTTCTTTTCATTAAGTTCATGGTTTACGTTTTCAAAAGTTGTCAAATTTAAGCTTTTTGAGTTGTTTAAAGTTCCGGTTAAGGTGGCTTATTGTGTATGCTTGTTGAAATTTTAGTTACCGCCAATTTCGGAACTGCCTTCCTTCCATCGCAATACAAGGGTTTTAACATATTCCGACAGCTTCACTGGTTAGATCGCAATAACCCAAGAGGGTTTTACTTTGCGATCTGGTGGTAGTTCCCCCTATTCCGATCTGGATGCGATCGCATATTGCGATCGCACATTCCGACGGGGTTTAGGTCCTTTATTAAGTCGAAACTCTGGCCAATTTTTGTTTACCATATTCCGATAGTAAGTCATTGCGACAGAAGCATTTTTGGCATTCCGATCTAGATCTTTCCGATAGCATCATTGCGACGGATTGGTTTTTGATTATTTCGATGGTGATTAACAAGGACATTCCGATGGACCATTTTGTGACATTCCGATGCTTTTGACTTTCTTACATTCCGATAGAAATAATTTTCGATATTCCGATAGAACAAGTTTTTAAGCATTAATTCAATTTAGTTTTCAAAGTATTTTCTAATCTTTCCTTTACGTTTTAAAGCACTTACTTTTAACTCGTCAATTTAGTTTAATCTTCCAAAGCTTTAATTTGCACAACGTCATTTACATTTAATTGTTATTAGTTTAAAAATAAATAAACAAACCAACATTTTTTTATTACCAAGAACAAATCATTCTACTTAGAGCTGAGATCAATTCGATAGGATATCGAGAGACAACTTAACCTGAACCCATAGCAAACCAATGTATCAAATGGCGCCACTGCCGGCTCTTCTCGTTAAGATCAAAAGTTTTTTGTGAGAACTTGGATTTTGGGATCCGTTCACCGTGAACGTTACTTTTTCAGCTTTAAAAATTTCAAAAAATCCTAAAAATATAAAATTTTCAAAAATACAAAAAAAAAATTAAAAAACATAAAAACCAAAAATATTTTTGCTTTGTTTTTACCTTGTTAGTTTTTTTGCAGGTGTATGCGCACTCGATCCACGTTTTATCCCGAGCCCGAAACTCTCGATAACTTAGACATGGCCGGTGTACAAAACAACAACATACCACCACAAAACAACAATAATAACAACAACAATGAGCCTCAACCGGATAATCGCCCGATGATTGAACTGCTGCAAGCTCATGTCGACGGCAACAATGATCCAATTGTCATACCACCAATTGCCGCCAACAACTTTGAGCTCAAATCAGGCTTTATCCAGATAGTCTCCGCTTAACCATTCCTGGGACGTAACATTGATGACCCACATGACCACATCAAGAGATTCTTGCAACTCACTAACACGGTCAAATTCAATGGTGTTCCACAAGAGGTTATCAGGTTACAACTTTTTTCCCTTTTCTTTAGAGGGACAAGCCCGGCATTGGCTTGCTAAAGAACCGCCACAGAGTATTCTCTCGTGGACGGATTTGGAGACTAAGTTTATCAATTACTTTTTCCCACCCTCTCGTACTACCGCTTTGCGGAATGAAATCATAAATTTTGAACAAAAGTACGATGAGTCGTTCAGTGAATCTTGGGACCGTTTTAAAGATCTTTTAAGAAAATGTCCACAACATGGTTTTACCAAAGTACATCAAATTAATACTTTTTACAATGGTTTAAGCATGAGTGACCAAGATTCACTGAACAGTGCCTCGGGGGGTAATCTTTTGGCTAAGACTTCCAATGCTGCTTGGGATATCATTGAGAACAAGTCTCGTGTGCAAACCAAGAGTGTTCGGACCAATGTCGCTAGTGCTAGCACTAGTGACAGCGACAAGCGATTGGACAAAATCACTACGCTTCTTGAATCGCTTGTTACCCACACCGTCAGCAACAACAACAGCAACAATGCTAAAAACGCTCAAGTTAACGCTGTCAGCCAACCTTGTGAGATATGCGGTGGTCCTCACTCTTACACAACTTGTACCGCCACCCAAGACTACCCTGCTGAGAATGTGAATGCAGCATACGGCACCTATCCTCAACCTGCTTATCAAGCTAGACCTCAAGGTGACCGTAATTTGCTTAGCTACCGCTCCAACAACTATCTCTCACCACCCGGTTTTCTTCCAAACAACCCAAACCAACAACAAAACCTCAACCGCCCTCCTCAACAACAACAACAACCTCGTACACCATACATACCACCTCACAAACAACCACAACCACCTCAAAGAAACAACCAAGTTTACCAGCAACCTGTGTATCAACCACCTGCATACAATGCTCCTCCTTCCAACCAATCCACCGCATTACACCAAGAGGTTGCAACCTACATGAGAACCAATGATGTGATCGTGGAAAATCTCCAACAGGAAGTGCGCAACTTGAAAGCAGACCTGGTGAAACAAGGGAACGATCTGAGAGCTGATATGAGAAACACGTTGGATAGTCAAACGAATGACTTAAAGAACATGATGGCTAGTTTCTTCCAAGGTAATCAACCCTCTTCTTCGGGCACTCTTCCGAGTAACACCGTTGCGAATCCAAGAGGGAGATGAAAGCAATCACTACTCGCAGTGGCAAAGGTACCAAGGAACCCGAGCTTCCTATACCTCTACCGGTGATTGTGACTAAGGAGAACGAGTCACCTGCTCCTATTCCTCATCCTTCTACTTCCACAATTCCTCCGCCTCCTTCACCTTCTACCCTCATTTCCCCACCACCCGTGGTTGTGAGTGATCCTATTCTCCCAAAACCTTCCTCTTCTTCCAATATACCTTATCCATCTAGGTTGAGGAAAGAGAAGCAAAAGAGCAAGGATGATATTCAGGTTTCGAACTTCCTTAAAATGTTCAAACAATTTAATTTTAACATCTCCTTCGCTGAGGCTCTCGCTCACATGCCTAAATATGCAAAAATGTTTAAAGATCTTCTGAGCGACAAGGAAAAGCTCCTCGATATTGCCAACACCCAACTTAATGAGAACTGCTCTGTAGTGCTCTTAAGGAAATTGCCAACCAAGCTTGGTGATCCGGGTCGTTTTCTTATCCCTTGCAATTTCCCGGGAGTAGAGAATTGCATGGCCCTAGCCGATCTAGGTGCCAGTATTAATCTCATGCCTCTAAGCGTTTGGAAGCAATTATCTCTCCCAGAGCTAGTCCCCACCAAAATGACTTTGGAATTGTCCAACCGTACGGTTGCTTATCCAGTGGGGATAGCCGAAGACGTCATTGTAGGAGTCGACAAATTCACCTTCCCTGCTGATTTTGTTGTCGTCGACTACGAGATGGACCCCCGTGTGCCACTCATTGTTGGTCGTCCATTCTTAAGGACCGGTCGCACTCTCATTGATGTTGAAGCCGGTGAGCTTATCATGAGAGTGGGTGACGACAAAGTAGTCTTCAACATGGGAAAGCTTTCTAAACAACCTTATTCTTACGAGAGTGTTAATTGTATTGACGTTCTTGATGAGGCTTGTGAAGAACACTTCAAAGATGCTTGTAAAAATATTCCTACCTCTCTTCCCAATGTTGAGACCGTTTCCTCTATCGACTCATCACTATCTCTATTTGGAGAAAGTGATTTCCTTTGGAAAGATTTGGAAGCCACCATGGGAGATGTGAATTTAGACAATGCCGATTCTACTACCAATTGGGGTAAAGATCTCAGTTTCTTTGCAAACCTTCTCAAAGAAGACAATCCTTCCCCTCCATCTCCCACTGTCATTGCTATCGATACTCCGACTTCGAATACGCCTCCCGTCGAAAATCCACCGGATTTAGAACTTAAGGAGTTGCCACCCCATCTCGAGTATGTATTTCTTGAAGAAGATAAGAAGTCGCCCGTCATCATCGCAAAGGACTTAAAGGATGCAGAGAAAGCCCGACTTGTCGCCGTGTTGAAAGATCATAAGAAGGCTATTGCTTGGAAAATCTCGGATATTCGTGGAATTGATCCTCACTTCTGCACACACAAAATTCTCATGGAGGACGACTTTAAGCCCACAATTCAAAGCCAACGAAGGGTGAATCCAAAAATCCATGAAGTCATCAAAACAGAGGTTATCAAACTTCTTGATGCGGGTATGATTTACCCTATTTCGGATTCACCATGGGTTAGTCCAATCCATTGTATGCCCAAGAAGGGCGGAATAACCGTTGTTCCCAATGAACACAACGAGTTGATTCCCACTCGTCTCGTTACTGGGTGGAGAGTTTGTATAGACTACCGCAAACTCAATGATGCCACGAGAAAGGATCATTTCCCTCTACCTTTTATGGACCAAATGCTTGAACGTTTAGCCGGTAATGAATATTACTGCTTTCTTGATGGTTTCTCGGGTTATTTCCAAATACCCATCGATCCCCAAGATCAAGAGAAGACGACATTCACTTGTCCCTATGGCACATTTGCTTACAAAAGAACTCCTTTTGGCTTATGTAATGCGCCCGGGACTTTCCAAAGGTGCATGTTAGCTATCTTCCATGACATGGTTGAACAAACCATGGAAGTCTTCATGGATGATTTCTCGGTCTTCGGGGATTCCTTCTCTTCTTGCCTTGCCAATTTGGAACGTATGCTTAAGCGGTGCGAAGACACTCGCCTTGTTCTAAATTGGGAAAAATGCCATTTTATGGTAAAAGAAGGCATCGTGCTGGGACATAAAATTTCCAAAGCCGGTATTGAAGTAGACCGTGCTAAAGTCGATGTTATCGCAAAGTTGCCTCCACCTTCAACCGTGAAGGGTGTGAGAAGTTTCCTGGGTCATGCGGGCTTCTACCGTCGATTCATTAAAGATTTTTCTCAAATCGCTCGCCCGATGACCCACCTCTTGGAAAAAGATACTCCTTTTATCTTCTCCAAAGAGTGTCTTGAAGCCTTCAACTCGCTTAAGGATAAGCTAACCAAGGCACCCGTCTTGGTTACCCCTAATTGGGAGCTGCCTTTCGAGCTGATGTGCGATGCTAGCGATTTTGCTATTGGAGCGGTTCTGGGCCAAAGAGTGAACAAACACTTCCAACCGATCCATTACGCTAGCAAGACAATGACTGGGGCTCAATTGCATTACACGACAACCAAAAAAGAGCTTTTAGCTGTTGTTTATGCCTTTGAAAAGTTCCGCCCCTATCTTGTCCTTTCCACCACAATCGTTTACACCGATCATTCCGCGTTGAAGTACTTGATGACAAAGCATGATTCTAAGCCAAGACTTCTTCGCTGGGTTTTACTCCTTCAAGAATTCAACATTGAAATTCGTGACAAGAAGGGAGCTGAAAACCTAGCCGCGGACCATCTCAGTAGACTTGAGGATCCTTACCAAGGGGATCATCCGTACAAAGAAATCAATGATTCCTTTCCCCTGGAGACCTTAATGTCTATCAATTCAACTGCTGATGAAACCCCGTGGTTTGCGGACATTGCAAACTACTTGGCGGGTGGAATCCTCGTTGACGGGTTAACATCCCAGCAAAAGAAAAAGTTCTTCAAAGACATCAAAACTTACTTTTGGGATGACCCGTATCTATTCAAACAATGTGCTGATTTGATTATTCGCCGATGTGTTGATGGACCGGCAGCTTTGGAAATCCTTGATGCTTGCCACAAAGGACCCACCGGTGGTCACTTTGGTCCCAACTACATCGCCAAAAAAGTGTTTGATTCGGGATTTTATTGGCCCACCATATATCGTGACGCTCACGAGATGGTTAAACGATGTGATGCTTGCCAAAAACAAGGCACGATCACACATAAAGACGAGATGCCTCAGAATTTCATTCAAGAGTGTGAAATCTTTGATGTTTGGGGTATCGACTTTATGGGGCCATTTCCTTCCTCTAAAGGAAAGAAATACATCCTTGTAGCCGTTGACTACGTTTCAAAGTGGGTTGAAGCCAAAGCTTTCCCTACTAATGATGCAAGGGTGGTTTGTAACTTCTTGAAATCGCTGTTCACTAGATTCGGCATTCCTCGTGCTATTATGAGTGACCGCGGGACTCATTTTTGCAACGATCAATTTGCAAGAGTCATGGCTAAGTATGGTGTCAATCACCGTCTTTCCACCGCCTATCATCCCCAAACCAATGGGCAAGCCGAGATATCTAACCGTGGATTGAAGCGAATTCTGGAAAGAACCGTGGGAGAGCATCGTGCCGCGTGGGCCGATAAGTTAGATGATGCTCTGTGGGCTTTCCGTACTGCTTATAAGACCCCGATCGGTTGTACACCTTATCGTCTTGTGTACGGGTAAGCGTGCCACCTTCCCATCGAGCTGGAGCATAAGGCGCACTGGGCCTTAAAGTGGGCTAACTTCGACATCAACAAAGCCGGTGATCATCGCAAGATTCAACTCAACGAGCTCAACGAACTGAGGAATGAAGCTTATGAGAACTCGCTGATCTACAAAGAGAAGACGAAGATCCTTCATGACGCAAAAATCAAGAACCGAGAGTTCCACGTTGGTGATCAAGTCTTACTTTTTAACTCTCGGTTGAAGATCTTCTCTGGCAAGTTGAAGAGCCGCTGGTCTGGTCCATTCACCGTCGCCAAAATCTTTCCGTATGGGACCATTAAGCTTTCTCAACCAAATGGGCCCAATTTCAAGGTGAATGGCCAGCGTCTGAAGTTGTACTTTGGTGAGGACATCTCTCAGGAGATGATTCCATCCCTCACCACGTTCCCCATGAACTAATTTTAGGTCGAGTCAGGCTCGTGACTCGGTTATCAAAAACAAGCGCTCCTCGGGAGGCAACCCGAGTATCTATCCTTTTATGTTTTTACCTCCTAAGTGTAGGGGGCCTCTATAGGTGTTTGTTTTTGTGTGGTAATGTGATTACAGGGATGAATGCACTCTTGGAATCTTTGAAGAACCGTGCTCCCGTGTTATCCGAAATCCGGTTCTATCTCTGAACTATCGTGATTCAATTTACTTCATACTCACATTTGAAATTGATCACGTTAGTCGTCTCTTCCTTAACTTGAGTTAACCAACGTGCACAATGTCATAAGTGTAGGGGAGACTTTTCCCACATGCTTAAACATTGAGGACAATGTTTATCCTAAGTGTAGGGGGGACTTCTATCGAAATTTTAAGTGGACTTTTCCATGAAAATGCCTTCATTTAACCGGAAAATCCTATTTTTCAACATTTTTCAGATTTTTAATTAACTTTGGCCATTTAGTCGTAATTTTTAAATTTTTATCGTTGCTTTCATATGTATATATCCCGCAACAAAGTCAAAAATATTAATAAAGTGGTGTAGCTAGTTTAGAAGTCTTTGACATATTAGGCCCGTTGCGATTATTTTAACTCAACCCGAATAGACTTAATTAAGTTTATTCTAGCTAGTATCCTTAACCATGTAGACCTTAATTGGTTTATTAGGCTAAGTATCCACGAGTCTCATTACTTGAGATTTTAAATTGTGGAGAATGAGAAATGATAGCGTCAATTATAAGTCCGTATTCTTGCACAAGCTCACTTGGTGTAATTATTTGCCTATTCTCCCATCACTTGCTAATAATTTATCTACAATAAGTAAGGTCGTACGATTTGAAAAGTTACTTAGCTTCTAGCCCAAGATCGTTTAAAAGTTGCTCGGTAATGATAAGAGTTCATAGCCAAGGCATAACTTATGAAGCGGGGCGCGAAGATTGGCGAGTCCGAAAAGGCCCTAACAAGGCATGAGGATTCCATTTTATTGCTAAAGATCCAAGGTGATGTGAAAAGTATTATTCCCAAAATCAATATGAAGGATCAAGACTCACGACGAAAAGCAATCAACTCCCATAAAGATCATGGAGAAGTCTATCCGAAAAGACCCTAACAAGGTATGAGGATAAATAGATCCAAGTCTGAAAAGGAGGCGGATCGTTGTATCTCAAAATCCCAATTAGAGATTGAAGAAATAATCATGAAGTCGTGGTCAACAAAGTTGGAGTACCCCTCAAAAGTCTCCAAGTGAAGAAACTCTATTATGAAGAGAAGACCATTATCTCAAGAACGTCTCTCAAGATATGAAGTATGAAGTACATGCCAAATATCGGCCCGAGAAAGGTCTCAAATCGTGAACCGAGTTATGCCAAGATATGAACTTTTTTATACCCCGGGAAGCAGTTTTAAGAGATTTTGTCCTTTAGCTAACTATTGATCAAATCGTCCTACTTTGCTTTCAGCCTAAATAAATTATCGAAATAAGTCCAAAATGCATCTTCATGATCATTCTAAGACAAAAATAAAATATAAGAGAAACACCTAGGAATAAGGGAGTTTAAGCATTTAATTAAGCCATGTGTGTGAGTGTTTGAATTGCTAACTTATAATAACAATGATCTCGTTTTTAAGCTTAGTTTGGGGAAAATGAAACTTGAGGATGATAAATCATCGCAGCACCAAAGCCCTAATGTAAGTCCTTGATCTCTTTGCAAGTTATTTCCATCCTTTTGTTTACTTTAAAGTTTTAATTTCTCTTAGTACTTTAATTTTTGTTCAGCAGTATTTTAATAAGGCCAAGGTTGATTGATTATGAGAAAAGTGTAAATGTGCTTTGTCACTAAGCATTGCATGAGGGCATGGCAATGGTTAAGTGTAGGGGATTTGATAGGTGTGAAAACACCCATCCTTTTACCACTTATTTCTGGCTAAAACAAGACCAAAACACGTATTTAATATCATTTGTTTGGAATTATGCGTGGTTTTTGTGTTTATTGTGTTTTCAGAGTCAACCGGATGAATATTGAAGAAAACATGGGATTGCACGGGTTTTATCGAGGAAAAAGACTCAAGACAAAGTCTATTGTCCAAGAGATGCAGAAGATTTGAAGTCATTGTGCCTATTTGAAGATTTATCGAAGAATAGAGCCAAGGATGGAAGATTCATATATGTCGAAGAACTCGAGTCTATTAAACAAAAGATTATAAGACGAGTTGGAATTATTCACCGACACTTCTAAAAATCCAAAGTCGAAAACGGTTATTTAAAAGAAGCGTGAAGACCAAGGAAGAAAAAAGAAAAGAAGCCCGATACCAAAGCCCATACAAAAGCCCATACACACGCCTATATAAAGGCCTTACCTCACAAATTTTCACACACTTAGTTAGTCCTAGTTTAGTTTTTCATTTTCTCTAGTTTTTAGAGAGAGAAAGTTCCATACTTTCTCTCACTAAACTTTCTCTTTGTTTTCATCTTTCAAATTTAAGCTTTTTTTAATCCTTGTATTTTGAATTTCATTAATCTCAATCAAGTTAAGTTTTCAAGTTCTTTAATTTTCTTCTACTTTTCTTGATTTGTCAAAGTCTTTGATCCGACTGTATCACTTCATACGGTTTGTATTTGGTGAATGAGCTCGTGTTAAAAGTTTGATTTTTCTTGTTTTTCTTTAAGCTCTCTCACGAATAGGTTATAAGCTCTCCATGCTTATTGGCCTATTCCTTGTTCAAGCTTATTATTTTCGGATTTCATATAAGTTTTAGTCTTTCAAAAGTTCTTTTCATTAAGTTCATGGTTTACGTTTTCAAAAGTTATCAAATTTAAGCTTTTTGAGTTGTTTAAAGTTCCGGTTAAGGTGGCTTATTGTGTATGCTTGTTGAAATTTTAGTTACCACCAATTTCGGAATTGCCTTCCTTCCATCGCAATACAAGGGTTTTAAACATATTCCGACAGCTTCACTGGTTAGATCGCAATAACCCAAGAGGGTTTTACTTTGCGATCTGGTGGTAGTTCCCCCTATTCCGATCTGGATTACGATCGCATATTGCGATCGCACATTCCGACGGGGTTTAGGTCCTTTATTAAGTCGAAACTCTGGCCAATTTTTGTTTACCATATTCCGATAGTAAGTCATGCGACAGAAGCATTTTTGGCATTCCGATCTAGATCTTTCCGATAGCATCATTGCGACGGATTGGTTTTTGATTATTTCGATGGTGATTAACAAGGACATTCCGATGGACCATTTTGTGACATTCCGATGCTTTTGACTTTCTTACATTCCGATAGAAATAATTTTCGATATTCCGATAGAACAAGTTTTTAAGCATTAATTCAATTTAGTTTTCAAAGTATTTTCTAATCTTTCCTTTACGTTTTAAAGCACTTACTTTTAACTCGTCAATTTAGTTTAATCTTCCAAAGCTTTAATTTGCACAACGTCATTTACATTTAATTGTTATTAGTTTAAAAATAAATAAACAAACCAACATTTTTTTATTACCAAGAACAAATCATTCCACTTAAAGCTGAGATCAATTCGAGAGGATATCGAGAGACAACTTAACCTGAACCCATAGCAAACCAATGTATCAGATAACTTAAAAGAACAAAACAATATGCTGAATTTTAAAAGTTACACTAAAACAGGAAGAAACTTTGGAACTCAGTCTATCAATGCAAGATTTTCCTAAAATTACTTTAAATATTTGATTATAAAAAAAAAGGATTACAATTGATAAAACTGGAACAAAGGGTGATACACATGTTGTATACTCCTTTTATACTACTACAAGAAGCATAAAAAACGTAACCCTAGCTAAATGAGTTTCCAAATCTGCCCTTGGATATTCCTTGGTATATGCTTGATTCAAAAATTGTTCTTGAAGCTTCTGTGTGATCTTGGCCTTTAATTAGTTGTGGGGAGCAAGGAAAAGCTTATGGTTCGTTGATTTGGTCCAAGGTGTCAGTAGAAAGGGAAGAACGTGATACCTTGTTGAGTTGTGGGGAACAATGGGGATGAAAGGTCGTTTTCTGGTCACATGGGATGGTTGGGTGTGGGGTAAAGAGTGAAACCCCCAAAGTTAATTGGGGTTTAGGTTAAAAATTAGGGTAATAAAACTGGGTTTTTTTCTAGGGTTTAAAGGATGAAGGAGGGTTAATAGTAGTGTTTAATTCGTTTGGGGGTTTAAATAATGTGTTTCCCATACTAATTTTTTTATTAAACTGATTTTAAAAAAACAGTTAACAAATAATTGAGTGGAGAAGTGACGTGGGTGTTGGGGTGATTGTGATTAGCTGTTTATTGGAGTGGGGTGACGTGGAGGGTGCTGGTTGGAGGATGGGGGTTTGTTTGTCTGGGCAAATTTGGTCCCTAATCTTCCATATTGTGTTCACTTGACTTTTTAAACAGCCAAAACATGAATCCTTTATATAATAAACTTTCCTTTTTCTCACTTTGGCCACAAAGGTTTATCAAACATGTTCACAAGGGTATTTTATGCATTGTTTGCATTCTTCAAGGACCAATCTTGCACAACCTTGACATTTTAGGGACCCCAATGTAATATATGAGTTTTACAAGGGTATAAATTGTCAAGTCTTCCAAAGTTGAGGGACCAATCTTGCCAAATCTTCAAACTTCAAGGACTTCAATGGAAAATCATGACTCGGGTCCGGTTCTTTGTGCGACTTCGTTTCCGTGTTCGTTTTTGCTTCATTCTTGTGATCATTTGTTGATTTCTCGATATCCGTACCTAAAATACACAATGAACAAACACAAGCATATATTTGGGTATTTTGATGATATTTTAAGCGTTTTAAGCCCGATTTGGACGATGAGACTATGTATAAATACAGTCTCATCACTCCCCATACTAAACCATTGCCGTGTCCCCACGCAATGCTAGAATTAAGTATCGTAGCACTTCCAAAATTCATTTTATGATGACATTTATTAAAGACATAAACTTAAATAAACTACTACACGTGTTTTAGACATAATGTATTGTTTTCATCACAATTAAGTGACTTTTGGGATCATAGAACAAGAACACATAAATGCTTCGTTAGAAATAATTTTGTCGTCCTCGATTTTCACCCAATTCCATGCTAAGCGTGTAACGAGATCATTGTTATTATAAGTTAGCAACACGATCATATCTCATGAGTGTTAATTAAGAACCTAAACTCCCTTATTCCTACTTGGTATCTCTTATATTTTATTTTTGTCTTAATGATCACGAGGATACATCATTGACTTATGCGTGAATAGAGATTAAGTCTAAAAATAGAGTCTTAACGGTGTAACCAAAATCATTAAATTAATAATTCATCCTAATAGATAACGATGTCAAAAAATTAAGTCAACAAGAAGGATCGATAAACACGGTTTCATAACGGTTTTGAACATGAGACTTATTGCCAAGAATTTTATACGCCCCCTAACGGAAGGGCCTTATTATCATAGGTTTACCTCCATCTTTTATTCAACTTAGCCATGAAGCTTTTATTATGACTTCGGTCTTGCCTTGCCTTTTATTATCCGCCTCATCGGTGGTTTTATTAGCCAAAGACGTATATCCTCACGCTAAAGCGAATTTTGGATCTTTAAAGCTTCAAAGATTAAGGCTTGATTCACTTTTAATTTGGGCATAGATTTTTCGGCCTTGTGAGCTTCAAATTTTTGCTTAATTTAGGTGAGCACTTGAAATCTTATTATTAGGTGAAGCTTTCGATTATTTGGGTGCCAATACTTCAAAACCGTGACGTTGGCGATACCTTAATGTTTTCCCAATTTAATTACATGGAAGCTACTAAAACAAATTAGAAACCAACAATAGTGACTAAACCGCTAAATCAATATTTATTAATTATACAAAAGCGTGGGGAGAATAAGCTAATAATTACTACACATGAGATCGTGACGATTACGAGACTTATAAATAACTCTATCATTTCTCGTCCTCACTTAAGAGACTTAGCCTAAAAAGTTAAGGAATCGAAGCTAAGTGCTCAACACGCACGGTCGAGTCAAAAATTACTCTTATTCTCACCATCGGAAAACCTACATTCGTGTCTTAAACACTTATGAAAAACTAGAAAAAAAATTAAAATTTGGCCATTTTTAGCCTTATTTTGCATAAAACGATAACAAAAAGATGAATATTAGATTGCGTGTTGATGTAAGCAAGGTGAAGTATCTACTCACCCCCCCCCCCCATACTAAAACTAAACATTGTCCTCAATGTTTCGAGTCTAGGGGTGAAAACACCCCCATACTAGAGACGAAGTCGAATGCTTAATCTCGAGCATGGAAAGGGTAAAACGAATAACCTAAAAGCCGTTTATGAATTATGCTAATAAGATAAACGTTAGAACATAAAAGGATATCATCGGATATCGGAATCACCAAAGACAACGACCGAAGCTCGAGTGATCCGTAAAACGAACACGAGAGGCTTCGATGATGACGATGAACCTAATAAATCACAATCACAAACAACCAGGAAACAAAGGTTGGAAGAGCACAAGTCCCCTCGTTACACTATTAGAAAAACGATAATATTTACAAGGATAAGCATGAGAATCCCCCACGAGGCACCTTGTTTTTGATAACCGAGTCAAAAGCTCGACTCGAATCCCCATAAATGTGATCATTTAGGGATAATCATGGTTTGGTCATTTTGGTGGGGCTTACATGATAAACAAGGCCCAAAAGTACGTGGAGTACTTTAAAAACCCGATATACGAATACCGGGTCAAAGATAGCGTCTTCGTTTTCGGATGAAAGACGAAACAACGCTACTTCAACCATTGCATAAACCTCAAAGAGGTAGAAGAAGAGAGATGAGAAATAGAAAGGTGGGGCAATTGGTAAGTCAAACTTATGAGCTACTCGAGGTAGACTCACACCAAGCAAATAGATATGATTTCCATTTATTGCATCGGTGGAAGACCGAGATTTCCCTTTACAAGCAATTCCGGGATCGTAAATCTCGTCCTCGGTGGAGAAATGTGAGGGAACATAAGGGGCTTCCCCCACACTAGATCCACACCAACCATCATCAAAAGGAGTAGACGAGGTGGTAGCACTCATAAAACGATGTGATGACGGAGTTAAACATGTAGAAAAATCTTTTAAAACATTTTTAAAATCTTTCCCTTTTTCATCGTTTAAAAACTCTTTATGAAAACCCGATTTGATAATGTCGAAAATATTTGGCGTGTCAAATTCAAAATTAGTCTCACTAAAAATCCTCACATTTAAGTCTTTGGTGGGAGGGGTGGCGGATTATATAAGTTCTCAAAACGTTTATCAATAAAGAACACCGCCCCCTCGGGGTCTACATATTCGTCATCCTCATGAACGTCGATCTCATCGATTTCTTCATCAAAGATAGGCTTGTCAGACCAAGGTTTGTCATTCCCCTCCTTGAGTATCTTAGAAACTCTCTCGAAAAGATCACGATCAAGCACGAAACCATCATTCATTTGTGGGGATTGTTGATAAGTTAAATCCTCACGAATGTGGTAAACGTAATTCTCATTTGAGGAGTGTTGATTAGGTAACTCCTCGAGAATTGGATTTTTGGTCACATGAGTTGGCTCGTCATCGAAAATAAGACGTTCCAACTCATTAAGTTCATCCTCGATTTTGGAAAGATCGACCTCACTCGTAGGTGGAAGTGAAGGCATAAGAGCTAGCTCTCGTTCAATAATTTCCTCAATCTCGGGATCAAACTCGTAATCATCGTACTTCACATGTTTCTTTTTAGGAGAATCAAAAATTGCATGTGGATTTCGAAGTACGTGATCAATCTCGGCAAAATCGTCATCGTCATCGTCAAAGAAAGAGTCGATGTGAGCACTCACAACCATGGTCTTATAAGTCGAATGACTATGATTTGGTGACTTTTCTAAAACGAGAGGATCGATGTCGATAAAACCTTTAGCCTCAACGGGTGTTGGGCTAGGCAAATGAGGCACTTCGATGGAGTTAGAAGTTGAAGCTCAAATATGTGGTACTTCGAAGGTGGTGAAGACGAGCCCATTTTGGTCATTGTCGTGATGGCACTAACGTCGCCCTTCGGAATTGGTGTTTTACTTGTTTCGCTAAATACATCCCAAAGTGAGTTTTCATCCATAAATTTACACATACCCTTTTGAATTAGGTACACGTATTCTTTATCATTAAAATCATCATCTTTAAAACCATTTTTCTTAATTCTTTCAAAACACGCATTAAGCCTCATTCTTTCCGCTAAAGTGAACATTTTGAAATCATTTAAATTTGAATCATTAGGTTTTGAAACCTCGGTTTTTTCATTATCATTAAACACTTGGGATTTTCTAGCTAAAAAGTCCATTTTGTCATCCCC
This sequence comes from Glebionis coronaria, assembly GCA_025667525.1. Taxonomy (NCBI): domain Eukaryota; kingdom Viridiplantae; phylum Streptophyta; class Magnoliopsida; order Asterales; family Asteraceae; genus Glebionis; species Glebionis coronaria. The sequence continues at coordinate 484,311,884 of CM046876.1, read as the reverse complement.
ATATCTCATAGTAAGTCTCCCCTCGTGAACGTCGATTACGGTTCGAGCCGTCGATAAGAATGGTCGGCCTAAAATAATGAGACATTTAGGGTCACACTCGTAGTCGGATATAACAAAATCCGCGGGAAAAACAAACTTTCCAACTGATACATGATATTGCAATGGTGAAAAAGTTCGATTCTCGGAATCCTCTCGAATTGATCTCAGTTAAAAGTGGAATGATTTGTTCTTGGTGACAAAAAGTAGATATGGTTTTCTATTCTACTAAACAAGGTGAGTGCATAAAATGGTAAGGTAATAAACTTAAACCAAGCAACGAATAAAAAGCAAAACTTGAATTAAAGCTAGAAAATTACTCTTAAGAAAAATACCCCATGCGGAATGTTACTCTATTCGGAATGTATGGCCATTCGGAAAGTTGACATCTATGCGGAAAATCCTCTTATGCGGAATGTAGGCTTATGCGGAAAATACTTCTATTCGAAAAAACACATCTATGCGGAAAAACTCTTTCATTCGGAATAAAATGCTCTATGCGGAAAAATCAAGTCTATGCGGAAAAAGAACACTGTTCGGAATATTTAAAATACTCCGAGTAAGGAAATTACAATTTTGGCTATGCGGAAAATTAAGGTCATTCGGAATATTGGAAAGATTCCGAATAAGGCAAATTGGAAATCACCTATTCGGAATATTTGCTCAGTGCGGAAAGTAAGGACCATGCGGAATATACGAAATATTCCGAGTAAAGGAAATGTAAATAATCCTATTCGGAATAACCAAGATTCCGAGTAAGGAAGGCACAAAATCACCTATTCGGAAAGTTCTGGGAAGAGAAAAAAAACAGTAGCAGACGTTCAACAGTATACACGAATTAATCCAAGATCAAGCTTAATACTTAAGAAGGTTTTATCAAATCAAACACAAATCATTTAAATACCTTAAGTAACAAATCCAACCAATAAAAACACTAAATCAACAACTTTTTGAAATCAAACTTGAATCAAATAAGAAACTTAAGAAACTTGCAATAAAAATGATGAAGAACAAGATGAATAGAAAGATGGAATGGATTGATTAATGAAAAAGTAACAAGGTTAATGATTAAAGATTACAAGATGAAAAGAAAAAGATGAAAATCACCAAACTCCCTAATGGAGTTGGTGATGGAACGAACTACAAAGAAACTGGGAAAGAAAAATGAAGCTAACTCTAATTGTGTGAAGGGAAAGACTATTTATACTCCTAGTGGTTGGTTGGTGAGTGGGCTTTCTCCCTTTCTTCTTGTCTTCTCGTCTTTTCAGAAAAGTTGACGTTTTCGATTCTGATTCGGGATTTGTTGTCGATTAAATCCAACTCGTCTTTTAATTTCTTCGTTAAATAGACTCGAGTTTCTTCGACTTATGAAAATCTTCCGTCTTTAGTCCTTTTCTTCGATAAATTCTTCGAATAGGCCTAGTGACTTCAAATCTTTTGCATCTCTTGGACAATAGACTTTATCTTGAGTCTTTTTCCTTGATAAATCCCGTGCAATCCCATGTTTTCTTTAATATTTATCCGGTTAGCTCTGAAAACACAATAAACACAAAAACCACGCATAATTCCAAACAAATGATATTAAATACGTGTTTTGGTCTTGTTTTAGCCAGAATTAAGTGGTAAAAGGATGGGTGTTTACACACCTATCAAATCCCCTACACTTAACCATTGCCATGCCCTCATGCAATGCTTAGTGATAAAGCAACTTTACACTTTTCTCATAATCAATCAACCTTGGCCTTATTTAAATTCTACTAAACAACAATTACAATACTAAGAAAACCTTAAAGTAAACAAAAGAATGGAAATAACTTGTAAAGAAATCAAGGACTTACATTAGGGCTTTGGTGTTGCGAAGATTTATCACCCTCAAGTTTCACGTTCCCCAAACTAAGCTTAAAAACGAGATCATTGTTATTATAAGTTAGTAAATCAAACACTTACACACATGGCTTAATTAAATGCTTAAACTCCCTTATTCCTAGGTGTATCTCTTGTATTTTATTTTTGTCTTAGAATGATCATGAAGATGCATTTTTGGACTTATTTCGATAGTTTATTAAGGCTGAAAGCAAAGTAGAACGATTTGATCAATAGTTAGCTAAAGGACAAAATCTCTTAAAACTGCTTCTCGGGATATCAAAAAGTTCATATCTTGGCATAACTTGGTTCACGATTTGAGACCTTTCTCGGGCCGATATTTGGCATGTACTTCATACTTCATATCTTTGAGAGACGTTCTTGAGATAATGGTCTTCTCATCATAATAGAGTTTCTTCACTTGGAGACTTTTGAGGGGTACTCCAACCTTGTTGACCACGACTTCATGATTATTTCTTCAATCTCTAATTGGGATTTTGAGATACAACGATCCGCCTCCTTTTCGGACTTGGATCTATTTATCCTCATACCTTGTTAGGGTCTTTTCGGATAGACTTCTCCATGATCTTTATGGGAGTTGATTGCTTTTCGTCGTGAGTCTTGATCCTTCATATTGACTTTAGGAATAACGCTTTTCACATCACTTTGGATCTTCAGCAATAAAATTGAATCCTCATGCCTTGTTAGGGCCTTTTCGGACTCGCCAATCTTCGCGCCCCGCTTCATAAGTTATGCCTTGGCTATGAACTCTTATCATTACCGAGCAACTTTTAAACGATCTTGGGCTAGAAGCTAAGTAACTTTTCAAATCGTAAGACCTTACTTATTGTAGATAAATGATTAGCAAGTGATGGGAGAATAGGCAAATAATTACACCAAGTGAGCTTGCGCAAGAATACCGACTTATAATTGACTCTATCATTTCTCGTCCTCCACAATTTAAAATCTCAAATAATGAGACTCGTGGATACTTAGCCTAATAAACCAATTAAGGCCTACATGGTTAAGGATACTAGCTAGAATAAACTTGGATAAGTCTATTCGGGTTGAGTCAAAATAAACGCAACGGGCCTAATATGTCAAAGACTTCTAAACTAGCTACACCACTTTATTAATATTTTTGACTTTATTGCGGGATATATATACATGAGAAAGCAACGATAAAAATTTAAAAATTACGACTAAATGGCCAAAGTTAATAAAAAAATTGAAAAATGTTGAAAAATAGGATTTTCTGGTTAATTGAAGGCATTTTCATGGAAAAGTCCACTTAAAACTTCGATAGAAGTCTCCCCTACACTTAAGATAAACATTGTCCTCAATGTTTAAGCATGTGGGAAAAATCTCCCCTACACTTATGACATTGTGCACGTTGGTTAACTCAAGTTAAGGAAGAGACGACTAAAGTGATCAATTTCAAATGTGAGAGTGAAGAAAATTGAATCATGATAGTTGAGAGATAGAACCGGATTTCGGATAACACGGGAGCACGGTTCTTCAAAGATGTCCAAGATTGCAGTAATCCCTGTAATCACATCACCACACAAACACAAACGACCAAAATAGGTCCTCCCCTACACTTAGGGGGTTAAAGGGATAGATACTCGGGCTGCCTCCCGAGGAGCGCTTGTTTTTGATAACCGAGTCACGAGCCTGACTCGACCCAAAATTAGTTCATGGGGAACGTGGTGAGGGATGGAATCACCTCGTGAGAGGTGTCCTCACCAAAGTACAACTTCACTCGTTGGCCATTCACCTTAAAATTTGGTCCATTAGGTTGAGCGAGCTCGAGAGTACCATATGGAAAAATTTGGGCGATGGTGAATGGGCCGGACCAACGAGATTTGAGCTTGCCCGAAAAGATTTTCAACCGAGAGTTAAAAAGTAAGACTTTGTCTCCAACATGGAACTCTCGGTTTTTGATCTTGGAGTCGTGAATGAGCTTAGTTCTTTCCTTATAGATCAAAGAGTTTTCATAAGCCTCATTCCGGAGTTCATTTAGCTCATTGAGTTGGATCTTGCGTAGGTCACCGGCTTTGTTTATATCAAAATTAGCCCACTTCAAGGCCCAATAGGCCTTGTGCTCCAACTCAATGGGGAGGTGGCACGCTTTCCCGTACACAAGACGATAAGGCGTACAGCCGATCGGGGTCTTGTAAGCAGTACGGAAAGCCCACAAAGCATCATCCAATTTATCAGCCCATGAGGCACGATGCTCTCCCATGGTTCTTTCAAGAATTCGCTTAAGACCTCGGTTGGATATTTCAGCCTGGCCATTAGTTTGTGGGTGGTAGGCTGTGGAAAGACGATGATTTACACCGTACTTAGCCATGACTCTAGCAAATTGGTCATTGCAGAAATGAGTCCCACGATCACTAATAATGGCGCGAGGCACACCGAATCTAGCGAAAAGAGCTTTCAAAAAGTTACAAACCACCCTTGCGTCATTAGTAGGCAAAGCTTTGGCTTCAACCCACTTTGAAACGTAGTAAACGGCTACAAGGATGTATTTGTTTCCTTTAGATGAAGGGAATGGCCCCATAAAGTCGATACCCCAAACATCAAAAATTTCACACTCTTGAATGAAATTCTGAGGCATCTCGTCTTTATGTGTGATTTTGCCTTGCTTTTGGCAAACATCACATTGTTTAACCATATTGTGAGCATCACGATATATGGAGGGCCAATAAAATCCCGAATCAAACACTTTCTTTGCGGTGTAGTTGGGACCAAAGTGACCACCGGTGGGTCCTTTGTGGCAAGCATCAAGGATGTCCGACGTTGCCGGTCCATCAACACATCGGCGAATTATCAGATCAGCACATTGTTTGAATAGGTAAGGGTCGTCCCAAAAGTAAGTCTTGATGTCGGTAAAGAACTTCTTCTTTTGCTGGGATGTCAACCCTTCCTTGAGAATTCCACCCGCCAAGTAGTTTGCAAAGTCCGCAAACCACGGGGTTTCATTCGGCTTCGAGTTTATAGACATTAAGGTCTCCAAGGGAAAAGAATCATTGATTTCTTTGGTCGGATGATCCCCTTGGTATGGATCCTCAAGTCTACTAAGATGGTCCGCGGCTAAGTTTTCTGCTCCTTTTTTATCGCGGATGTCGATTTTAAATTCCTGGAGCAGCAAAACCCAGCGAAGAAGTCTTGGTTTGGAATCTTGCTTTGTCAACAAGTACTTCAACGCGGAATGATCGGTGTACACAATGGTGGTAGAAAGGACAAGATAGGGGCGGAATTTTTCAAAAGCATAGACAACCGCTAAAAGCTCTTTTTCGGTTGTCGTGTAATGCAATTGTGCCCCAGTCATTGTCTTGCTAGCGTAATGGATCGGTTGGAAGTGTTTGTTCACTCTTTGACCAAGAACCGCTCCAATAGCAAAATCGCTAGCATCGCACATCAACTCAAAGGGAAGCTCCCAATTAGGGGTAACCAAGACGGGTGCCTTAGTTAGCTTATCCTTAAGCGAGTTGAAGGCTTCAAGGCACTCTTTGGAAAAGATAAAAGGAGTATCTTTTTCCAAGAGGTGGGTCATCGGGCGAGCGATTTGAGAAAAATCTTTGATGAATCGACGATAGAAGCCCGCATGACCCAAGAAACTTCTCACACCCTTCACGGTTGAAGGTGGAGGCAACTTAGCTATAACATCGACTTTAGCACGGTCTACTTCAAGACCGGCTTTCGAAATCTTATGTCCAAGCACGACGCCTTCTTTTACCATAAAATGGCATTTTTCCCAATTTAGAACAAGGCGAGTGTCTTCGCACCGCTTTAGCATTTGTTCTAAATTGGCAAGGCAAGAAGAGAATGAATCCCCGAAGACCGAGAAATCATCCATGAAGACTTCCATGGTTTGTTCAACCATGTCATGGAAGATAGCTAACATACACCTTTGGAAAGTCCCGGGCGCATTACATAAGCCAAAAGGCATTCTTTTGTAAGCGAAAGTGCCATAGGGACAAGTGAATGTAGTCTTCTCTTGATCTTGGGGATCGATGGGTATTTGGAAATAACCCGAGAAACCATCAAGAAAGCAGTAATATTCATTACCGGCTAATCGTTCAAGCATTTGGTCCATGAAAGGTAGAGGGAAATGATCCTTTCTCGTGGCATCATTGAGTTTGCGGTAGTCTATACAAACTCTCCACCCAGTAACGAGACGAGTGGGAATCAACTCGTTGTGTTCATTGGGAACAACGGTTATTCCGCCCTTCTTGGGCACACAGTGGATTGGACTAACCCATGGGGAATCCGAAATAGGGTAAATCATACCCGCATCAAGAAGTTTGATAACCTCTGTTTTGATGACTTCATGGATTTTTGGATTCACCCTTCGTTGGCTTTGAATAGTGGGCTTGAAGTCGTCCTCCATGAGAATTTTGTGTGTGCAGAAGTGAGGATCAATTCCACGAATATCCGAGATTTTCCACGCAATAGCTTTCTTGTGAGCTTTCAACACAGCGACGAGGCGAGTCTTCTCTGCATCTTTCAAATCCTTTGCAATAATGACGGGCGACTTGTTGTTTTCGTCAAGGAACACGTACTCGAGATGTGGCGGCAACTCCTTAAGTTCCAAATCCGGAGGATTTTCGACGGGAGGCGTTTTCAAAGTCGTGACATCGATAGCAATAACCGTGGGAGATGGAGGCGAAGGATTGTCTTCGGTGAGAAGATTGTCAAAGAAACTCATGTCTTCATCCCCCTCGGTGGGAGAATCATTAGTAGCTAAATTCGCATCTCCCATGGTAGCTTCAAGATTGTTCCAGAATAAATCACTATCTCCAAATAGAGACAACGATGAATCAATAGAGGACACGGTCTCAACATTGGGAAGAGAGGTAGGAATACTTTTGCAAGCATCATTAAAGTGTTCTTCACAAGCCTCATCGAGAACGTCAATACAATTAACACTCTCATATGAATAAGGTTGTTTGGACAACTTTCCCATGTTGAAGACTACTTTATCGTCACCCACTCTCATGATAAGCTCTCCGGCTTCAACATCAATAAGAGTACGACCGGTCCTAAGGAATGGACGACCAACAATAAGTGGCACACGGGGGTCCATCTCGTAGTCGACGACAACAAAATCAGCAGGGAAGGTGAATTTGTCGACTCCTACAATGACGTCTTCGGCTATCCCCACTGGATAAGCAACCGTACGGTTGGCCAATTCCAAAGTCATTTTAGTGGGGACTAGCTCTGTGAGAGATAATTGCTTCCAAACACTTAGAGGCATGAGATTAATACTGGCACCTAGATCGGCTAGGGCCATGCAATTCTCTACTCCCGGGAAATTGCAAGGGATAAGAAAACGACCCGGATCACCAAGCTTGGTTGGCAATTTCCTTAAGAGCACTGCAGAGCAGTTCTCATTAAGTTGGGTGTTGGAAATGTCGAGGAGCTTTTCCTTGTCGCTCAAAAGATCTTTAAACATTTTAGCATACTTGGGCATGTGAGCGAGAGCCTCAGCGAAGGAGATATTGAAATTCAGTTGTTTGAACATTTTAAGGAAATTCGAAACCTGAATATCATCCTTGCTCTTTTGCTTCTCTTTCCTCAACCTTGAAGGATAAGGTATATTGGAAGAAGAGGAAGGCTTTAGGGGAATAGGGTCACTCACAACCACGGGTGGAGGAGGGGTGGAAAGAAGAGGTGGAGAAATTGGGGAAGGAGAAGGAGGAGGAATAGGAGCAGGCGACTCGTTCTCCTTAGTCACAACCACCGGTGGGGGTATAGGAAGCTCGGGTTCCTTTGTACCTTTACCACTACGAGTAGTGATTGCTTTCATCTCCCCTCTTGGGTTCGCAACGGTGTTACTCGGAAGAGTACCCGAAGAAGAGGGTTGACTACTTTGGAAGAAACTAGCCATCATGTTCCTCAAGTCATTCGTCTGACTATCCAACGTGTTCCGCATATCGGCTCTCAATTCATTTCCTTGCTTGACCAAGTCTGCCTTCAAATTGCGCACTTCCTCTTGGAGGTTTCCCACTATCACATCATTGGTTCTCATATAGGTTGCAACCTCTTGGTGTAATGTAGTGGTGGTTTGGTTGGAAGGAGCATTGTATGCAGGTGGTTGGTAAGCTGGTTGTTGGTATACTTGATTGTTACGTTGAGGCGGTTGTTGCTGCTTGTGAGGTGGGATGTATGGTTGTCGAGGTTGTTGTTGTTGTTGAGGAGAGCGGTTGAGGTTTTGTGGTTGGTTTGGGTTGGTAGGAGGGAAACCGGGTGGTGAAAGGTAGTTGTTGCTGCGGTAGCTGAGCAAGTTACGGTCACCTTGAGGTTTTGCTTGATAAGCGGGTTGTTGGTAGGTGCCATATGCCGCATTCGCATTCTCAGCAGGGTAATCATGGGTGGCGGTACAAGTTGTGTAAGAGTGGGGACCACCGCATATCTCACAAGGTTGGCTGACAGCGTTCACTTGTGCATTTTTGGCGTTGTTGCTGTTGTTGTTGCTGACGGTGTGGGTGACAAGCGTTTCAAGAAGTGTAGTGAGTTTGTCCAATCGCTTGTCGCTATCATTAGTGCTAGCACTAGCAACATTGGTCCTAACACTCTTGGTTTGCACACGAGATTTATTCTCAATGATGTCCCAAGCAGCATTGGAAGTCTTAGCCAATAAATTACCCCCTGAGGCACTATTCAGTGAATCTTGGTCACTCATGCTTAAACCATTGTAAAAAGTATTAATTTGATGTACTTTGGTAAAACCATGTTGTGGGCATTTTCTTAAGAGATCTTTAAAACGATCCCAAGATTCACTGAATGACTCATCGTACTTTTGTTCAAAGTTTATAATCTCATTCTGCAAAGCGGTAGTACGAGAGGGTGGAAAAAAGTAGTTAATAAACTTTGTTTCCAAATCCGTCCACGAGAGAATACTCTGTGGCGGTTCCTTAGCAAGCCAATGCCGGGCTTGTCCCTCTAAAGAAAAGGGAAAAAGTTGTAACCTTATCACTTCTTGTGGAACGCCATTGAACTTGACCGTGTTGGTGAGTTGTAGAAATCTCTTGATATGGTCATGTGGGTCGTCAATGGGTCGTCCCAAGAACGGTTGAGCGGAGACCATCTGGATAAAGCCTGATTTAAGCTCGAAATTGTTGGCGGCAATTGGAGGTATGACAATTGGATCCGTGTTGCCATCGACATGAGCTTGCAGCAATTCAATCATTGGGCGGTTATCCGGAAGTGGCTCATTGTTGTTGTTATTCATGTTGTTGAAAGGCGGGTTGTTGTTATTATTGTTGTTCGGAGGTGGTATGTTATTGTTGTTTTGTACACCAGCCATGTCTAAGTTATCGAGAGGCTCGGGCTCTTGATAAGGCGTGGATCGAGTGCGCATACACCTGCGAAAGAACGAACAAAGAAAAACAAAGCAAAAATATTTTTGGTTTTTATTGTTTTTTAATTTTTAGGATTTTTGAAAATTTTATATTTTTTTTAGTTGTTTTTGAAAATTTTCTTGAAAAAGTAACGTTCACGGGGAACGGATCCCAAAATCCAAGTTCTACAAAAAACTTTTGATCTTAACGAGAGGAGCCGGCAGCGGCGCCATTTGATACATGATATTGCAATGGTGAAAAAGTTCGATTCTCGGAATCCTCTCGAATTGATCTCAGTTAAAAGTGGAATGATTTGTTCTTGGTGACAAAAAGTAGATATGGTTTTCTATTCTACTAAACAAGGTGTGTGCATAAAATGGTAAGGAAATAAACTTAAACCAAGCAACGAATAAAAAGCAAAACTTGAATTAAAGCTAGAAAATTACTCTTAAGAAAAATACCCCATGCGGAATGTTACTCTATTCGGAATGTATGGCCATTCGGAAAGTTGACATCTATGCGGAAAATCCTCTTATGCGGAATGTAGGCTTATGCGGAAAATACTTCTATTCGGAAAAACACATCTATGCGGAAAAACTCTTTCATTCGGAATAAAATGCTCTATGAGGAAAAATCAAGTCTATGCGGAAAAAGAACACTGTTCGGAATATTTAAAATATTCCGAGTAAGGAAATTACAATTTTGGCTATGCGGAAAATTAAGGTCATTCGGAATATTGGAAAGATTCCGAATAAGGCAAATTGGAAATCACCTATTCGGAATATTTGCTCAGTGCGGAAAGTAAGGACCATGCGGAATATACGAAATATTCCGAGTAAAGGAAATGTAAATAATCCTATTCGGAATAACCAAGATTCCGAGTAAGGAAGGCACAAAATCACCTATTCGGAAAGTTCTGGGAAGAGAAAAAAAACAGTAGCAGACGTTCAACAGTAGACACGAATTAATCCAAGATCAAGCTTAATACTTAAGAAGGTTTTATCAAATCAAACACAAATCATTTAAATACCTTAAGTAACAAATCCCACCAATAAAAACACTAAATCAACAACTTTTTGAAATCAAACTTGAATCAAATAAGAAACTTAAGAAACTTGCAATAAAAATGATGAAGAACAAGATGAATAGAAAGATGGAATGGATTGATTAATGAAAAAGTAACAAGGTTAATGATTAAAGATTACAAGATGAAAAGAAAAAGATGAAAATCACCAAACTCCCTAATGGAGTTGGTGATGGAACGAACTACAAAGAAACTGGGAAAGAAAAATGAAGCTAACTCTAATTGTGTGAAGGGAAAGACTATTTATACTCCTAGTGGTTGGTTGGTGAGTGGGCTTTCTCCCTTTCTTCTTGTCTTCTCGTCTTTTCAGAAAAGTTGACATTTTCGATTCTGATTCGGGATTTGTTGTCGATTAAATCCAACTCGTCTTTTAATTTCTTCGTTAAATAGACTCGAGTTTCTTCGACTTATGAAAATCTTCCGTCTTTAGTCCTTTTCTTCGATAAATTCTTCGAATAGGCCTAGTGACTTCAAATCTTTTGCATCTCTTGGACAATAGACTTTATCTTGAGTCTTTTTCCTTGATAAATCCCGTGCAATCCCATGTTTTCTTTAATATTTATCCGGTTAGCTCTGAAAACACAATAAACACAAAAACCACGCATAATTCCAAACAAATGATATTAAATACGTGTTTTGGTCTTGTTTTAGCCAGAATTAAGTGGTAAAAGGATGGGTGTTTACACACCTATCACCAACTTTGACATAGACATCCTCGGCTATTCCAATTGGTATTAATGGAGTACAATTTGCAAGCTCGATTGTCATGTTCGTGGGGGTAAGTGAAGGCAATCTCATCAATTTCCAAAGAAAATGAGGCATGAGATTGATACTAGCACCTAAATCGGCAAAGGCTAAACATCCCTCAATCTCGGAAAAATCACATGGTAGTAGAAATTGGCCCGAATCCTTTTCCTTTCTCGGCATACGCCTTTTAGGTTTTTTAAGAAGGATTGAAGCACAAGTTTCTTCAAGGGTTATTTTGGTAAGGTCGATAAAACTCTCTTTTTGAACCGTGGATGGAATTTGAGGTACACGAGGGTGTGCACTCTTTTCCTTGGTCGCCACGTTTTCACCATCGACTTTAGAACAATAAGACGTCTTAGAAGTCGAGGGTTGAGAAGAAGGAACAACTCGAAATCCTTCAAGGTTAGGGGTAATCACACGACCTTTCTCACGAGATGAGGCGGCTTTACATTGTTCCTTCGGATTTGCTACGGTGTCACTAGGTAAGGAACTCGATGACGCACCCGAGGACTTGTTCATAATGGCCGAAAACATCTTTTTAATGTCAATTTGACCTTGCTCAATCTTCGTGTTTTGCAATTTCAAAGTATTAGAAAAGTCGTTTTTCAAAGTACCAATTTCTCCCTCTAATCGTCTCATATTAGCCTCATTCGTTTTCATGTAATTTTGAAAATCGTTTGACGAACTATTTTGATTTGAATTAAAGTTCCCTTGGTTTTGATTACTTCTTTGAAAATTTCCTTGATTCCCACTTGAAAAATTGTTGCCTTGATTGTTGTTGTTTTGAAAACTCGAGTTTTGATTGTTGTTGGTATCTCGGTTTTGCCAATTCAAATTACGACCTTGATTATAACCTTGATTTTGATTCAAAAAATTTCCTTGTTGATTATTTCCTTGAAAATTGTTTCGGTTTTGATTCGAAAAATTGTTACCTTGGTTATAATTGCCTTGTTGTGATGGACCCGCGTTATTTTGATTTTGAAAATTGTTGTTTCCATTTAACGCACTCACATTCGACGTTTGGCCATCCGTAGCCGCACACTCGTAATAATTATGAGGTCCACCACAAAACGTACACGAAACCTCAACCGCTTTCACCGTAGCGGGAGCGTCTTTCTTTTGCATCTCAACGAGAAAAGACGTAAACACATTCGTCAACTTATCGACTTTAGCATCAACTCTCTCAATGTCGCGATTAGAACTACTAACATTGGCGACATTGGCAACACTCGGTGCATTGCGGAGTTGGTAAACCTTGGATCGGTTTTCGATAATTATCAAAGCGTTTTTCGGATTTTTACACAAAAAGTTGCCACCGGCGGCGGAATTCAACGAATCTTGCTCTTGAAAATTAAGACCGTTGTAAAACGTATCGATTTGGTGCAACTCGGAAAAACCATGGTGAGGACATTGCCTAAGCAATTCTTTAAAACGATCCCACGCGTCTCTAAAAGATTCATTCGGTTTTTGCTCAAATTTCGTAATTTCATTTTTGAAAAACGTCTTCTTAGACGGTGGGAAAAAATAATTAACGAACTTGGAGACGAGATCCTTCCACGTAGTTATCGAATTAGGTGGCTCTTTCTCGTACCAATCCTTGGCGGCACCATCGAGCGAGTACGGAAAAAGCATAAGCTTGACGACATCGGTGTCGACGTTCTTAAACTTGCTCGTGGCCAAAAGACGATCAAAATTCCGAATATGGTCGTGAGGATTATCGGCTTCACGACCTCGAAACTTCGTAGCTTGAATCAACGAAAGCATTCCGCTCTTAATCTCAAAATTCTCCGCTTCGATAGCGGGAATTACGATCGCGTCTCCATAACCCTCGGTGGGTGCTTGGAGCAATTCCATCATCGAACGATTGTCGGCCATCTCCTCTTCGGTTTCTTCAACAACGATATTAGGAACGTCGGTTTCTAATTCTCGTCTACGTCGTCGATTCCTTCGATTACGATTGCGTCGATTCGAAGCGTCGCTAGAATTAGAATAATCCTTCGATCCAGTGCCCATGCACTAAGCGTAGAATGGGGGTAGCAAATATGATTCTTTTTGGGGTTTTTCGAATTTTCAATTTTTTTGGTTTTTGATTGTTTTTAATTTTTTTGGATTTTTTGAATGTATTACGTAGACACAAATCTACAAATCTCTCCTCGAATCGATCTTCTCGATTAAAAGAGCCTCAAGGAATGAAAACGATCATGTGGAGTGAACGTTCTCAATGACTTTAGAACGTTGGTGGAACACCAAAACGTTCAAGAGGGTTTAATCTTGAAAACAAGCAAATATATATGATACGTAGATAATACTTGGGCGGCAAACCCTCGATTGGCCCTCTTTCTCAAAACACGCACAAGCAAGCGGGGGAAACGAGGCGGCGCTAAGCACTTAAGAGCCTTTTTCCCTTAGGTCGTGAAATACAACCGCCTTATACCCACCTTATAGTTTGTGTTAATCGAAATTAAGCCTCACGAAAGTATTTATCTATTTTGCCTTTAAACTTTTGCTTTGGATTTGAATACAATGATCGAGTGATGAAATCCTGAATCAAGGTTGCGTTTTCACGCTTTTGGAGTACTTGTATATTTATTGTTCTACGTAAGTACAATATAGTAAAATAATTGTTTTGTGTTTAATTTAGGAAAATTAAACACGATTTATTTGGATACTATAATATAATAGAGAAAAATAACAAAAATGAGTATGTACGATATTTACGCTTTCCAAAAATTGAAAAGCAAAAACGCACTACTCACACAAACACGATACTAATAATGGCACACTAAAAACACCTCCCCGGCAGCGGCGCCAAATGATAGGTGTAGTAAATACGCGTTTAGGAAAACAACGTATAATGGGCGGCAAGTATTAAGTTGCACGCTTTAGGAAAAACGCGAAACCGAATAAATTCCAAGTTCATTCTCGAAGGACGTGTGTGGATTAAGTGTGCCATTTATATAAAATCAAGTTTGGATTAGTGACGTTTTTGGTTTAAGATAGAAAAATTAAAGACGAGCTACGATTACGATTACACTACAACGATTTAACGTAAAACGCGAACGTAAATACGTAAAACGTGACAAAATTAAAAATTAAAGCTAAAAACAATTTAAAAATTAACACTAAGTCTAAAATAATATAAATAAGAATAAAAATCCAACAAATATATTTTAAAACCTTTTATTAATTAAATATTCAATTTTAAATGCTAATTAAAGCCCTAAAATTAAATATAATTAAGAAAAAGCCCAAAATATTATTTTATTGAATTAGTAACTCATTTATATTATTTAAAGACTAAAAAGTATTTTTCCTAAATTTTCAAAACTATTTTTCTATTTTTAAAACACTAAAAACTTTTTTTAAACGAAAATAATCATAAAAAATAATAAAATAATGATAAAAATAATTTGACAATTTTAAAAATCCTAGTTTATACTAATGAACAGTAGAAAAATAAAAAAGTTTGAAAAAGCAAATATTTTTCACTAAAAGACAAAACTGATTATAATAAAACCTTAATTAAACTAAAATTAATTCTAAAAATTACTTAAAAAGTAAACAGTAAAAATATTTTTAAACTAAAAATCTTAAAATGTTTTTCTAAGTATAAGAAAATTTTTAAAACTGAAAAATATAAAGTTTTGCCACTAAAAGACAAAAACAGAATAATTAAAATGTAATTTAAATAGAAATTAAATCTAAAAATACTAAATGAACAGTAAACAGAAAATAAACTAAATACAAAAATCACAAATTAATTAAGAAAAATTATGAAACTACAATGAAGTCCTAATTCCTATTTTAGACCACTAAAGACAAAAAAAAAGTTGAAAACTGATGTTGACACTTTGTTGATTTTGTCAGTTAGCTTAGCAGTGGGAACTGCTGACACTACCAGTGGGAATTGGTTCCTACTGTCTTCACAGAAATAGGGGATCTGGGCACCTTTTTGCTTAGAACTTGAGTTTTGCTCAATTTTGTGGGCAATGATTGGCACCCCCACAACCAGTTGGGTTGTGGGGAGTCACATAAATATAAAAACAACAACTTGTAAACAAAAATCACACACCAAAGCCCTTAATTCAGTCACTGCTATGTTGCTATGGTTTTGGTGAACAGTGGACTGGTGCAATGTGCACAAAAACGGATTTCTAATGCTAAAATCTTACTCATAAGCTTACCAAATCATTCACAACTGATTACAAATCCTAGGTAACCCTATCTTCTAACAATTAACAAAATTTCAAAGAAAATTTTACACTAAAATAAACAGAAAAAGGATTTACTGATTTTTATGATATGTTTACCAAACACAAAAGCATACAAACTGATTTTTCCTAACAATAATGAAACAAGCTAATATTTATCACTTACCAAGAACTTAAGTAATGTATTAAACAGGTTTTTAAGACCTAACCTTGTCAAACTATCTTCTTAAAACCCTAATCCAAACACTCCTTAATATTGAGAAACTTGAAATTTATCAAACCAAATGCCTTAAAAACTCAATCAAACTGATCTAAATCACTTCTAACATGCATAAAAACTGGAATAAACATGAACCAACATCTTGTACAATCATGCAAACAACTTCACACCAAATCCATACAAATCACAGTTAAGCTCAAAAAGAGGGTTCAAGCCTAGGTTTATACCTTGTGGGACCCACATCCAGGCCCCACTATGGCTGCAATACCATCTTCCATCAGCTTATAGCTGGCCTTATGGCTTATGTGAGGAGCTGTTGATGTAGAGAGAGCTGGGTGAGGACTACTACAGTCCCAAGCACCCCGATATATCTTCAAATAATTAACCTGCTAAGAACAAATCAAACCAAGACAATACAAATAAAGATAACAAGAACTTATGCTCAAGCTTTTGTCAGAAGCTTGGGCATGAGCTTTTGCTACAGTAGGTTAAGACTAATCAGAAACAGGAAACCTTTAAAACCTTAGGAAACCAATTTTTTTTAGAACACTTTGTAACCAACAAAATTGAACAAGACTCTCAATCCACTCACAAGACTTGGCTTTCACTTCATCTTGCAACTAGAATCAGGAGTCTTGGGTCTCAAAAACAGATTTGGACAAAAAAATCTTTGAGCCAAAAATAATTTTTGATAACTTAAAATAACAAAACAATATGCTGAATTTTAAAAGTTACACTAAAACAGGAAGAAACTTTGGAACTCAGTCTATCAATGCAAGATTTTCTTAAAATTACTTTAAATATTTGATTATAAAAAAAAGGATTACAATTGATAAAACTGGAACAAAGGGTGATACACATGTTGTATACTCCTTTTATACTACTACAAGAAGCATAAAAAACGTAACCCTAGCTAAATGAGTTTCCAAATCTGCCCTTGGATATTCCTTGGTATATGCTTGATTCAAAAATTGTTCTTGTAGCTTCTGAGTGATCTTGGCCTTTAATTAGTTGTGGGGAGTAAGGAAAAGCTTATGGTTCGTTGATTTGGTCCAAGGTGTCAGTAGAAAGGGAAGAACGTGATACCTTGTTGAGCTGTGGGGAACAATGGGGATGAAAGGTCGTTTTCTGGTCACATGGGATGGTTGGGTGTGGGGTAAAGAGTAAAACCCCCAAAGTTAATTGGGGTTTAGGTTAAAATTAGGGTAATAAAAATTGGGTTTTTTTCTAGGGTTTAAAGGATGAAGGAGGGTTAATAGTAGTGTTTAATTCGTTTGGGGGTTTAAATAATGTGTTTCCCACACTAATTTTTTTTATTAAACTGATTTTAAAAAAACAGTTAACAAATAATTGAGTGCAGAAGTGACGTGGGTGTTAGGGCGTTTGTGATTGGCTGTTTATTGGAGTGGGGTGACGTGGAGGGTGACGTGGGTGTTTGTTTGTTAACAAATAATGTTTGATTTTTGCTCAGTTCAATTGTTCGTTTCTCGGTATCTTAACGAATTGATTTCCGGCTTAAAGTATGACTCAGTTGTTTCTGGTGAAAAAGAATATTTTTGGTTGTTTTAAAATAAAAGTACGGAACAATTAAAGTAAAATTGCAATTAAAGTAAATCTAAGTCTAATTAAAATAAAGTGCAAGTATTTAAAAGCAAGACTAAAATTAAAGGGCAATAAAGTAAATAACGCAAACTTAAATCTAACTAAGGCAAACTTAAAACGCAACTAAAACTAAATCTTAAACTAAGGCAAAGCTAAAATAAATCTAAGGCAAATAAACTTAAAGTGCGAGCAAGGAAAAAGGCGGGAAAAATAAAGCTTAAAATAAAAAGGAAGAAAACTAAAAACTAAGATTTCCCTATCCGGAATAAACTCCTATTCGGAATACATGGCTATTCGGAATATCTGTCCCTATTCGGAATGTCACCCTTACTCGGAATATTTGTCTACTCGGAATGTTAGTGCTATCCGGAATAATATACCTATTCGGAATAATTCCTCTATCCGGAATATTTGTCCCTATTCGGAATAAATTCTTATGCGGAATAATGCTCTTACTCGGAATAATACACCTATTCGGAATGTCCAGCCTACTCGGAATAAGTCCGTTATGCGGAATAAGGGCCCTATTCGGAATAACACCCTTACTCGGAATATTAAATATTCCGAATAAAGCACAAATTAGCAAAACCTCTATTCGGAATAATAGCTGGGCTCGAATCCTGGGAAAAATCAGTAACAATAAACCGAAGAACAAGGAAAAAGGGATAAAGCACGAATTAAATAAAAACTTAACCAAATCAACAAAAAGATTAAACCAAACTAATAACAAAACATCTAATAAACATAAACAATCAATCCAAAACAACAAATCAAACAATAAAGATCAAGATAATCAAAACCCACTTAAATAAATCAACAAAAATTAGGTACATGAACATAAACAAATCAACAAAAAGATTAAAGAAAGGTAGAATGAGATTAACAAGATAAAGATAAAGATTAACAAGAATTAAAAGAAAAACTTACTTGAAATTAAATGGTAATTAAGTGCAAGACAAGGTAATTAAATTTGACAAGTATTTAAATTGACAAGGTAATTAAAGGTGCAAGGAAAGTAAATGGTGGAAGACTAATTGTCACGCTTAGCCAACAAGAGGAAAATGAAAATGATCTAATCTATATATAGGGGAGATTAAGGCTTGCTTAGAAAGCTTCCTTAATTGCATGCTTAGTCCCTCCTTCTTTAATCTTCTTTTAATTGCAAGATTAAGTCCCTCCTTCTTTTAATCTTCATTAAACGTGGACTTAAAGGATTTTTAGCTTCGGGATTTCTTTGAACTCGTCTTTAAATTCTTCAATAAATAGACTTGAATTCCTCGGCTTTTGATAAACTTCCGTCTTTTGACTTTTTCTTCGATAAATCTTCAGAATTGGTCTTGGACTTCCGTTCTTTTTGCACTCTTGACTTCTTGACTTCGTCTTTTCATCTTTTTCTTCAATAAAAGTCCGTAAATGCCTGTGAATTCCCGTGTTTTCTCCACTTTTCACCTTTTCGTCCTAAATCACAACAAAAACACAAACCACGCATAATTCCGACATAAAAGACATAAAATACACGTTTTGGTCCGGTAATTATTGTAATTAAGTGGTAGAAAAGATGTGTGTTTTCACACATATCAAATCCCCTACACTTGACCATTGCAATGTCCTCATGCAATGCATTAGTTACAAAGCATGTTTACACTTTTTTAATCATAATCAATCCATAGTGGCCTTTATTAAAGAGATAGAAACTATAAACATTCAAAGTAAAGAAATCAAAAGCATACCTTGGGTTTTGGAAATGTCATGAATAATCATCATCCTCAAGTTTTCACTTTCTCCAAACCAAGCTTAAAAACGAGATCATTGTTATTATAAGTTAGCAAACTAACACGAACTCATGTGGGCCAATTATTTACTTAGACTCCATTATTTCTATGGGTATCTCTTATATTTTATTGTTGTCTTGAATGATCACGAGGATGCATTTTTGACTTATTTCGATAGTTATTTAGTCCAAAAATAAAGTGAACGATTTAATCAATAGTTAGCTAAAGGACAAAATCTTTTAAAACTGCTTCTCGGGACCTCATAAAGTTCATATCTTGGCATAAATCGCTTCGCGATTTGAGACCTTTCTCGGACCGATATTTGGCAGCGACTTCATACTTCAAATCTTGAGAGACGTTCATGAAATAATGGTCTTCTCTTCATAATAGGAATTTCTTCACTTGAAATTTTGAGAGATTCATACTTGGACCACGACTTCTTCATTTTTCTCCAATCTTTATTTTGGACTTTGATATACAACGATCCGCCTCCTTTTATGACTTGGATCTATTTATCCTCATACCTTGTTAGGGTCTTTTCGGATACACTTCTCCATGACTTTTGGGGAGTATTTGCTTTTCGTCGTGTGTCTCGATCCTTCATATAGATTTTCGATAAATGATTCTTCACATCACTTTTGGATCTTTAGCAACAAAATATAGCCCTCATGCCTTGTTTGGGCCTTTTCGGACTCGCCAATCTTCGCATCCCGCTTCAATAAGTTATGCCTTGGCTATGAACTCTAATCCATACCGAGCAACTTTTAAACGATCTTGGGCTAGAAGCTAAGTAACTTTTCAAATCGTACAACCTTATTTATTGCAGATAAATTATTAGCAAGCGATGGGAGAATAAGCTCATAATTAACTCACATAAATTCACGAAAGAGTACCGAACTTATAATTGGCTCTATCATCTCTCGTTCTCCACAGTTTAAAATCTCAAGGAATGAGACTCGTGGATGCTTAGCCTATTAAATCAAAGTTTTGGGTTTTCGAGTCGCCTATAGGATCTTGCAAACTCTTAGACTTTTTCAAGTTTAGAAGTTGCATTTTAAAGTTCCCTTGATAAATGACTCTCTAGGATCAATTATAGGAACTTGCGAAAAGTTCTTGTTCTTAACCCGAGAGAGTTAAGACTTTCGCGTTTTAAAGCTCCCTATATAAAAGCCTAGCAAAACTTGACTTAAACACGTTAAGGATACTAGCTAGAGTAACTAAGATAAGTAAACTCGGGTTGAGTCAAAAGATTCACAACGTTTGAACATTAAAACCACTTATTAAAGATTTATTCTAACAAGGAAAGAAAATAACTATACAAAGGGAAAACTAATAGGCCAAAATAGATAAAAAAAATTTGAAAAATGTCAAAAAATTGATTTTCCGGTTAAAATGAGGACAAAGACAAGGAAAAGACCACTTAACTTCGATAGAAGTCCCCCCTACACTTAAGATAAAAATTGTCCTCAATGTTTAAGCATGTGGGAGTAAACTCCCCTACACTTAGGACATTGTGCACTTTGTTTAAATCTCGCTAAGGAAAAGACAACTAAAGAGATTCCTATTTTAATATTGAGAAAATATAAAATAGTAAATCGAAAAGAGTTTAGGATAGAACCGGGAAGAAGTAGAACACGGAATCACGGGTCGTCAAGAATCATCAAGAGTGGACCATTGAAGCTCGAATCCCTGATTAAGAAGTGAGGAGTGGAAATAGCAAACCAAGGGGTCCCCCCTACACTTATGATAAAGAAAGCGAAAAGATAGATGCATGGGTTGCCTCCCAAGAAGCGCTTGGTTTTTGTTAACCGAGTCGTGAGCCTGACTCGACCTTGATCATCAATGGGAGAAGCATGAAACATATCCACCAGGATCAAAGACATAGTTTTCGTCCATCATATAGCACAGGCTTAAGGCGAACAAGGCAAGCCAAAGCAGAGTAGGCAAGGTTCCCTTAAGCAAAGACGGAGCACGGTAGAAGCAAGGGTGAAGATGTGCAAGCATGTCTTCAATAATTCCAAAGATTTTTCCTTTTATTTCATCAGGTGGATACTGAGATGGCTGTAGAATAGCGATACCGGGGTCGAACACCTTTTCCTTTAAGGGAAAATAGTACTCAGGCTCAGCAGAGTGTGAAGAAGATCCGCAAAGAAGCACAACCTCGTCCTCAGAAGGGGGACAAAGAGGTGTCAAATCATATGTGCAACGGATATTGGTGTCAACCGGTTTCTTCTCCTTTGACAGAATGTTCTTTAAATCCAAAGTAGGATCAAGATGATAATCTTCAAAGTCATAAGGAGGAGCATCACTCTCATGAGGGAAGTAAGTGTTGAGAAATTCAGAGAAATCTTCCTCAAATGAGTAATCGTCCAAAGTAGGATCGAGTGATGTAGGTGGAGGATCTTCATCGTGTGAAGAATCGCTCGAAAGAGTATCAGCCTCATCGAAATCATCATACATGGGCAGCTCGGGATACTCAGAAGTAAAGTCATCATAATCATCCGAATCTGAGCTAGAATCATCATCATCATAAGCATCAAAGACCGGTGGAGAATCATAAATGGGAGAAGGTTCCAAAGTAGGGGGAGAATCGTCCACATCATCTTGAAAAAGTGGATTATCGATGCAAGAGTCGAATAGAGGATTGTCGTAGACGGTAAAGTCATCGAGCACATTAATCATATTCACTGATTCTCGTCCAAAAGATTTGCCTGTAAGCTTCCCCATTTTGAAAATTTGTGAATCATCCCCGACTCGTAAGATTAACTCACCTTCGGCCACATCAACTAAAGCTCGTCCGGTTCTCAAAAATGGCCGACCAAGTATTAAAGGAATACGAGGGTCCATTTTATAATCAACTACAACAAAATCGACCGGGAAAGTAAATGTGCCAACTTTAAGGAACACGTATTCGGCTATACCAACGGGGTAAGCGAGAGTACGGTTTGCAAGTTCAAGAGTCATCTTTGTTGGAGTTAGGTCGGGTAATGATAGTGTTTTCCAAACACTCAAAGGCATCAAATTAATACTAGCCCCGAGATCAGCAAGGGCAGTAAATTCTTCAGTTTTGTTGAACACGCAAGGCAACACAAAACGACCGGGATCTCCAAGCTTTTCCAGAAGTTCTCTAAGAATAACTGCAGAGCAGTTTTCATTTAATCGTGTGTTGGCGAGTTCAATCAGCTTCTCCTTCTTACTAAGCAATTCCTTGAATGCTTTGACAAATTTCGGCATGTGGCAAAGTGCTTCAACAAGGCTAATGTTGATGGTCATTTGAGATAGAATATTCACATATTTCGATACTTGACAGTCATTCTTGGTTAGCAAGTTAGGTTTGCCTATGCGAGAAGGGTATGGGATTCTAGGTTGACAGGGAGACGGTGAAGGTTGTGATGTTGAAGGGTCCTTCCGAGATACATCGTCATTACGAAGCGGAGACGGTAATGGTGCACTAATACTAGGTGTAGGAGGAGTAGGAATACATGGTGGTGGAGGCGGTGTAGATGATGGGGGTGGGATTGGTGGTCCTACGATGGTGACTCCACTACGGGTAGTAATAGCACTCACATTTGCTCGCGGATTAGTGACGGTGTTTGAAGGTAGAGAACTTGAAGTAGAAGGTTGAGTGGTGGGCAAGAAACTAGCCAACAGATTCTTTAATTCATTCGTTTGAGTGTTGAATGAAGATTGAAGATTATCACGAACCTCGGTTCTAATCTCATTTCCTTGCTTCAAGATATCTCCTTTCAAATTGATGATTTGGCTCTGTAGATTCTTGATTTGCTCACCTTGAGTTCTCATGATGGCTTCAACATCAGGATTAATGGGTGGGGTTTGTTGGGTGGGTGGTTGATAAGGGTTAGAAGCTCTTGGTGGGATTTGGTTGCTTCTATTGTAGTTGTTGGCGGGGTTTTGGTTTTGAGGAGAAAAACCGGGTGAAAGGTAATTGTTGGATCGGTAGCTCAGCAGATTTCTATCCCCTTGTTGTCTAGCTTGATAATTTTCCGGTGAATAATTACCGTAAGCTGCATACACTTTGATATTTAAGTTTTTGCTAGGTTCAATTTTACTCTCGATATCCTCTCGAATTGATCTTGGTTTTAAGTGGAATAATTGTTCTTGGTTATAAAATAAAAGGGTTTGGTTTTCTAGTCTAAAAGGTAGAAATGAAAATTTAAATCAAAGACAATTACATTAATTATAATTAGCAAAGACTTGTATTAAACTTAAGATTAAAATTAAGATTAAAATTAAAATTGAAATTAAAGTTCAATAACATAAACAAACAGTAAAACAGATAAACAGTAACCTAAAAGGAAAATTGATCCGGAACTTTAACCTTGGTTCGGAAGTTTACACTCATCCGGAACTTACTGATCCGGAAGTTTTGGAAAATAAATCGGTTCGGAACTTCGTCTTGATTCGGAACTTTCCGGATGAAGGCTTGGTTCGGAAGTTTTAGCTTGATCCGGAACTTTTCTGGTTGATTCGGAACCTTCCGAATGAAGGTTTGATTCGGAACCTTCCGGATGAAGGTGCTTGGTTCGGAAGTTTTGGCTTGATCCGGAACTTTTCTTCGTTCGGAAGTTTCGGCTTGGTTCGAAAGTTTGAGACTTCCGAATGAAGGAGGTTGGTTCGGAAGTTTTAGACTTCCGAATGAAAGGTTGATTCGGAACCTTCCGGATGAAGGTGCTTGGTTCGGAAGTCTTGGCTTGATCCGGAACTTTTCTTCGTTCGGAAGTTTCGGCTTGGTTCGGAAGTTCGAGACTTCCGAATGAAGGAGGTTGGTTCGGAAATTTTAGACTTCCGAATGAAAGGTTGATTCGGAAGTTTTAGCTTGATCCGGAACTTAATGCTTGGTTCGGAACCTTCCGAATGAAGGCTTCATTCGGAACTTTTAGCTGGTTCGGAAGTTTGGAAACCCAGAACAGTAGCAGGCACACGAAGAACAAGGAGCTCGAATTTTAATCAAAATCAACCCAAATACTTAAAAAGGTTTTACCAAATTAAACACAAATCATGTAAATACCAAAAGCAACAAATCCCACCAATAAAAACACAAATCCAAACAACTGTTGAAGATCAAATCAAGAAAAATAAAAACTTAAGAACTTGAAGATAAAAATGAAGATGAACAAGATTAAATGGAAAGATTAAACAAGACTTTATATTGAATGATTAATGTTTTAACAAGATCAAACAAGAATTTAAATAACAAGATTTGGAAAACAAAGATTAAAAATCACCAATCACCCTAGTGGTGATGGTGATGAAACGGAACAGAGAGAAGGAGTGGGGAAGAAGAAAAAACTAAGCTAGCTCTCCAAAAAGTGTGAGGGGTGGCCTATTTATAGGCTTGTCCTTTGGTTGGTGAGTGGGCTTTCTCCCGTTCTTCTTGTCTTTTCGTCTTTTCAGAAAAGTTTCCGTTTTCGATTCTGATTCGGGATTTGTCGTCGATTAAATTCAACTCGTCTTTTAATTTCTTCGTTTAATAGACTTGAGTTTCTTCGACTTATATAAATCTTCCATCTTTGGTCCTTTTCTTCGATAAATCTTCGAATAGGCCCAGTGACTTCAAATCTTTTGCATCTCTTGGACAATAGACTTTATCTTGAGTCTTTTTCTTCAGTAAAACCCGTGCAATCCCATGTTTTCTTCAATATTCATCCGGTTGGCTCTGAAAACACAATAAACACAAAAACCACGAATAATTCCAAACAAATGATATTAAATACGTGTTTTGGTCTCGTTTTAGCCCGAATTAAGTGGTAAAAGGATGGGTGTTTACACACCTATCAAATCCCCCACACTTAACCATTGCCATGCCCTCATGCAATGCTTAGTGATAAAGCAAATTTACACTTTTCTCATAATTAATCAACCTTGGCCTTATTTAAATTCTACTAAACAAAAATTAAAGAAATAAAACTTCAAAGGTAACAAATGGATAGAAAACCATTTTCACTTGAAAATAGCTACATGGAAATAACTTGCAGAGAAATCGATGACTTACATTAGGGCTTTGGTGCTGCGAAGATTTATCACCCTCAAGTTTCACGTTCCCCAAACTAAGCTTAAAAACGAGATCATTGTTATTATAAGTTAGTAATTCAAACACTTACACACATGGCTTAATTAAATGCTTAAACTCCCTTATTCCTAGGTGTATCTCTTATATTTTATTTTTGTCTTAGAATGATCATGAAGATGCATTTTTTGGACTTATTTCGATAGTTTATTAGGGCTGAAAGCAAAGTAGGACGATTTGATCAATAGTTAGCTAAAGGACAAAATCTTTTAAAACTGCTTCTCGGGATATCAAAAAGTTCATATCTTGGCATAACTTGGTTCACGATTTGAGACCTTTCTCGGGCCGATATTTGGCATGTACTTCATACATCATATCTTCGAGAGACGTTCTTGAGATAATGGTCTTCTCATCATAATAGAGTTTCTTCACTTGGAGACTTTTGAGGGGTACTCCAACTTTGTTGACCACGACTTCATGATTATTCTTCAATCTCTAATTGGGATTTTGAGATACAACGATCCGCCTCCTTTTCGGACTTGGATCTATTTATCCTCATACCTTGTTAGGGTCTTTTCGGATAGACTTCTCCATGATCTTTATGGGAGTTGATTGCTTTTCGTCGTGAGTCTTGATCCTTCATATTGACTTTAGGAATAATGCTTTTCTCATCACTTTGGATCTTCAGCAATAAAATTGAATCCTCATGCCTTGTTAGGGCCTTTTCGGACTCGCCAATCTTCGCACCCCGCTTCATAAGTTATGCCTTGGCTACGAACTCTTATCATTACCGAGCAACTTTTAAACGATCTTGGGCTAGAAGCTAAGTAACTTTTCAAATTGTACGACCTTACTTATTGCAGATAAATTATTAGCAAGTGATGGGAGAATAGGCAAATAATTACACCAAGTGAGCTTGCGCAAGAATACCGACTTATAATTGACTCTATCATTTCTCGTCCTCCACAATTTAAAATCTCAAGTAATGAGACTCGTGGACACTTAGCCTAATAAACCAATTAAGGTCTACATGGTTAAGGATACTAGCTAGAATAAACTTGGATAAGTCTATTCGGGTTGAGTCAAAATAAACGCAACGGGCCTAATATGTCAAAGACTTCTAAACTAGCTACCCACTTTATTAAAATTTGACTTTATTGTGGGATATATACATATGAAAGCAACGATAAAACTTTAAAAATTACGGCTAAATGGCCAAAGTTAATAAAAAATTTGAAAAATGTTGAAAAATAGGAATTTCTAGTTAATTGAAGGCATTTTCATGGAAAAGACCACTTAAAACTTCGATAGAAGTCCCCCCTACACTTAAGATAAACATTGTCCTCAATGTTTAAGCATGTGGGAAAAGTCTCCCCTACACTTATGACATTGTGCACGTTGGTTAACTCAAGTTAAGGAAGAGACGACTAACGTGATCAATTTCAAATGTGAGTATGAAGAAAATTGAATCACGATAGTTGAGAGATAGAACCGGATTTCGGATAACACGGGAGCACGGTTCTTCAAAAATTCCAAGAGTGCACTTATCCTGTAATCACACCACACAAAGACAAACACGTATAGAAGTCCCCCCTACACTTAGGGGATTAGAACATAAAAGGATAGATACTCGGGCTGCCTCCCGAGTAGCGCTTGTTTTTGATAACCGAGTCACGAGCCTGACTCGACCCAAAATTAGTTCATGGGGAACGTGGTGAGGGATGGAATCACCTCCTGAGAGGTGTCCTCACCAAAGTACAACTTCACTCGTTGGCCATTCACCTTAAAATTAGGTCCATTAGGTTGAGCGAGCTCGAGAGTACCATATGGAAAAATTTGGGCAATGGTGAATGGGCCGGACCAACGAGATTTGAGCTTTCCCGAGAAGATTTTCAACCGAGAGTTAAAAAGTAAGACTTTGTCTCCAACATGGAACTCTCGGTTTTTGATCTTGGAGTCGTGAATGAGCTTAGTTCTTTCCTTATAGATCAAAGAATTTTCATAAGCCTCATTACGGAGTTCATTCAGCTCATTGAGTTGGATCTTGCGTAGGTCACCGGCTTTGTTAATATCAAAATTAGCCCACTTCAAGGCCCAATAAGCCTTGTGCTCCAACTCAATGGGGAGGTGGCACGCTTTCCCGTACACAAGACGATAAGGCGTACAGCCGATCGGGGTCTTGTAAGCAGTACGGAAAGCCCACAAAGCATCATCAAGTTTATCAGCCCATGAGGCACGATGCTCTCCCACGGTCCTTTCATGAATTCGCTTTAGCCCTCGGTTTGATATTTCAGCCTGGCCATTAGTTTGTGGGTGGTAGGCTGTGGAAAGACGATGATTTACACCGTACTTAGCCATGACTCGAGCAAATTGGTCATTGCAGAAATGAGTCCCACGATCACTAATAATGGCACGAGGCACACCGAATCTAGCGAATAGAGCTTTCAAAAAGTTACAAACCACCCTTGCGTCATTAGTAGGTAAAGCTTTGGCTTCAACCCACTTTAAAACGTAGTCAACGGCTACAAGGATGTATTTGTTTCCTTTAGACGAAGGGAATGGCCCCATAAAGTCGATACCCCAAACATCAAAAATCTCACACTCTTGAATAAAATTCTGAGGCATCTCGTCTTTATGTGTGATTTTGCCTTGCTTTTGGCAAACATCACATCGTTTGACCATATCGTGAGCGTCACGGTATATGGAGGGCCAATAAAATCCCGAATCAAACACTTTTTTAGCGGTGTAGTTGGGACCAAAGTGACCACCGGTGGGTCCTTTGTGGCAAGCATCAAGGATTTCAGACGTTGCCGGTCCATCAACACATCGGCGAATAATCAGGTCAGCACATTGTTTGAATAGGTAAGGGTCGTCCCAAAAGTAAGTCTTGATGTCGGTGAAGAACTTCTTCTTTTGTTGAGACGTTAACCCTTCCTTGAGAATTCCACCCGCCAAATAGTTTGCAAAGTCTGCAAACCACGGGGTTTCATTCGGCTTCGAGTTTATAGACATTAAGGTCTCCAAGGGAAAAGAATCATTGATTTCTTTGGTCGGATGATCCCCTTGGTATGGATCCTCAAGTCTGCTAAGATGGTCCGCGGCTAAGTTTTCTGCTCCTTTTTTATCGCGGATTTCGATTTTAAATTCCTGAAGCAGCAAAACCCAGCGAAGAAGTCTTGGTTTGGAATCTTGCTTTGTCAACAAATACTTCAGCGCGGAATGATCGGTATACACGATGGTGGTAGAAAGGACAAGATAGGGGCGGAATTTTTCAAAAGCATAGACAACAGCTAAAAGCTCTTTTTCGGTTGTCGTATAATGCAATTGTGCCCCAGTCATTGTCTTGCTAGCGTAATGGATCGGTTGGAAGTGTTTGTTCACTCTTTGTCCAAGAACCGCTCCAATAGCAAAATCACTAGCATCGCACATCAACTCAAAGGGAAGCTCCCAATTAGGGGTAACCAAGACGGGTGCCTTAGTTAGCTTATCCTTAAGCGAGTTGAAGGCTTCAAGGCACTCTTTGGAGAAGATAAAAGGAGTATCTTTTTCCAAGAGGTGGGTCATCGGGCGAGCGATTTGAGAAAAATCTTTGATGAATCGACGATAGAAGCCCGCATGACCCAGAAAACTTCTCACACCCTTCACGGTTGAAGGTGGAGGCAACTTAGCGATGACATCGACTTTAGCACGGTCAACTTCAAGACCGGCTTTCGAGATCTTATGTCCAAGCACGACGCCTTCTTTTACCATAAAATGGCATTTTTCCCAATTTAGAACAAGGCGAGTGTCTTCGCACCGCTTTAGCATACGTTCTAAATTGGCAAGGCAAGCAGAGAAGGAATCCCCGAAGACCGAGAAATCATCCATGAAGACTTCCATGGTTTGTTCAACCATGTCATGGAAGATAGCTAACATGCACCTTTGGAAAGTCCCGGGCGCATTACATAAGCCAAAAGGCATTCTTTTGTAAGCGAAAGTGCCATAGGGACAAGTGAATGTAGTCTTCTCTTGATCTTGGGGATCGATGGGTATTTGAAAATAACCCGAGAAACCATCAAGAAAGCAGTAATATTCATTACCTGCTAAGCGTTCAAGCATTTGGTCCATAAAAGGTAGAGGGAAATGATCCTTTCTCGTGGCATCATTGAGTTTGCGGTAGTCTATACAAACTCTCCACCCAGTAACGAGACGAGTGGGAATCAACTCGTTGTGTTCATTGGGAACAACGGTTATTCCGCCCTTCTTGGGCACACAATGGATTGGACTAACCCATGGTGAATCTGAAATAGGGTAAATCATACCCGCATCAAGAAGTTTGATAACCTCTGTTTTGATGACTTCATGGATTTTTGGATTCACCCTTCGTTGGCTTTGAATAGTGGGCTTATAGTCGTCCTCCATGAGAATTTTGTGCGTGCAGAAGTGAGGATCAATTCCACGAATATCCGAGATTTTCCAAGCAATAGCCTTCTTATGAGCTTTCAGCACGGCAACGAGGCGAGTCTTCTCTTCATCTTTCAAATCCGTTGCAATAATGACGGGCGACTTCTTGTTGTCGTCAAGGAACACGTACTCGAGATGTGGCGGCAACTCCTTAAGTTCCAAATCCGGAGGATTTTCGACGGGAGGCGTTTTCAAAGTTGGAGTATCGATAGCAATGACCGTGGGAGATGGAGGCGAAGGATTGTCTTCGGTGAGAAGATTGTCAAAGAAATTCATGTCTTCATCCCCATCGATAGAGGAATCATTAGTAGCTAAATTCGCATCTCCCATGGTATCTTCAAGATTGTTCCAGAATAAATCACCATCTCCAAATAGAGACAACGATGAATCAATGGAGGACACGGTCTCAACAGTGGGAAGAGAGGTAGGAATACTTTTGCAAGCATCATTGAAGTGTTCTTCACAAGCCTCATCAAGAACGTCAATACAATTAACGCTCTCATATGAATAAGGCTGTTTAGACAACTTTCCCATGTTGAAGACTACTTTATCGTCACCCACTCTCATGATAAGCTCACCGGCTTCAACATCAATGAGAGTGCGACCGGTCCTAAGGAATGGACGACCAACAATCAGTGGTACACGGGGGTCCATCTCGTAGTCGACGACAACAAAATCAGCAGGAAAGGTGAATTTGTCGACTCCTACAATGACGTCTTCGGCTATCCCCACTGGATAAGCAACCGTACGGTTAGCTAATTCCAAAGTCATTTTGGTGGGGACTAGCTCTGGGAGAGATAATTGCTTCCAAACACTTAGAGGCATGAGATTAATACTGGCACCTAGATCGGCTAGGGCCATGCAATTCTCTACTCCCGGGAAATTGCAAGGGATAAGAAAACGACCCGGATCACCAAGCTTGATTGGCAATTTCCTTAAGAGTACTGCAGAGCAGTTCTCATTAAGTTGGGTGTTGGCAATATCGAGGAGCTTTTCCTTGTCGCTCAGAAGATCTTTAAACATTTTGGCGTATTTGGGCATGTGAGCGAGAGCCTCAGCGAAGGAGATATTGAAATTCAGTTGTTTGAACATTTTAAGGAAATTCGAAACCTGAATATCATCCTTGCTCTTTTGCTTCTCTTTCCTCAACCTTGAAGGATAAGGTATATTGGAAGAAGAGGAAGGCTTTAGAGGAATAGGATCACTCACAACCACGGGTGGAGGAGGGGTAGAAAGAAGAGGTGGAGAAATTAGGGAAGGAGAAGGAGGAGGAATAGGAGCAGGCGACTCGTTCTCCTTAGTCACAACCACCGGTGGAGATATAGGAAGCTCGGGTTCCTTTGTACCTTTACCACTTCGAGTAGTGATTGCTTTCATCTCCCCTCTTGGGTTCGCAACGGTGTTACTCGGAAGAGTACCCGAAGAAGAGGGTTGATTACTATTGAAGAAACTAGCCATCATGTTCCTCAGATCATTCGTTTGGGTATCCAACGTATTTCGCATGTCGGCTCTCAAATCATTTCCTTGCTTGACCAAGTCTGCTTTCAAATTGCGCACTTCCTCTTGGAGATTTCCCACTATCACATCATTGGTCCTCATGTAGGTTGCAATCTCTTGGTGTAAGGCAGTGGTGGCTTGGTTGGGAGGAGCATTGTATGCAGGTGGTTGGTAGGCAGGTTGTTGGTAAACTTGATTGTTACGTGGAGGTGGTTGTTGTTGCTTGTGAGGAGGGATGTATGGTTGTCGAGGTTGTTGTTGTTGTTGAGGAGGGCGGTTAAGGTTTTGTTGTTGGTTTGGGTTGGTAGGAGGAAAACCAGGTGGTGAAAGATAGTTGTTGGATCGATAGCTAAGCAAGTTACGGTCACCTTGAGGTCTAGCTTGATATGCAGGTTGAGGATAGGTGCCATATGCCGCATTCACATTCTCAGCAGGGTAATCTTGGGTGGCGGTACAAGTTGTGTAAGAGTGAGGACCACCGCATATCTCACAAGGTTGGCTGACAGCGTTTACTTGAGTATTTTTGGCGTTGTTGCTGTTGTTGTTGCTGATGGTGTGGGTGACAAGCGATTCAAGAAGCGTGGTGATTTTGTCAAGTCGCTTGTCGCTGTCATTAGTGCTAGCACTAGCAACATTGGTCCGAACACTCTTGGTTTGCACACGAGACTTGTTCTCAATGATATCCCAAGCAGCATTGGAAGTCTTAGCCAATAAATTACCCCCCGAGGCACTGTTCAGTGAATCTTGGTCATTCATGCTTAAACCATTGTAAAAAGTATTGATTTGATGTACTTTGGTAAAACCATGTTGTGGGCATTTTCTTAAAAGATCTTTAAAGCGATCCCAAGATTCACTGAATGACTCATCGTACTTTTGTTCAAAGTTTATAATCTCATTCCGCAAAGCGGTAGTACGAGAGGGTGGAAAAAAGTAGTTGATAAACTTTGTTTCCAAATCCGTCCACGAGAGAATACTCTGTGGCGGTTCCTTAGCAAGCCAATGCCGGGCTTGTCCCTCTAAAGAAAAGGGAAAAAGTTGTAACCTTATAACTTCTTGTGGAACACCATTGAGCTTGACCGTGTTGGTGAGTTGTAGAAATCTCTTGATATGGTCATGTGGGTCGTCAATGGTTCGTCCCAAGAACGGTTGAGCGGAGACCATCTGGATAAAGCCGGATTTAAGCTCGAAATTGTTGGCGGCAATTGGTGGTATAACAATTGGATCCGTATTGCCATCGACATGAGCTTGTAGCAATTCAATCATTGGGCGGTTATCCGGAAGGGGCTCATTGTTGTTATTATTGTTCATGTTGTTGTTGTTGTTATTGTTTGGAGGTGGTACACCGGCCATGTCTAAGTGATCGAGAGGCTCGGGCTCTTGATATGACGTGGAACGAGTGCGCATACACCTGCAAAAGAACGAACAAAGAGAAACAAAGCACAAATATTTTTGGTTTTTATGTTTTTTAATTTTTTTGTATTTTTGAAAATTTTATATTTTTTAGTTGTTTTTAAAGATTTTCTTGAAAAAGTAACGTTCACG
Source organism: Glebionis coronaria (assembly GCA_025667525.1). Taxonomy (NCBI): domain Eukaryota; kingdom Viridiplantae; phylum Streptophyta; class Magnoliopsida; order Asterales; family Asteraceae; genus Glebionis; species Glebionis coronaria. The sequence continues at coordinate 484,279,490 of CM046876.1, read as the reverse complement.
GGGAACGGATCCCAAAATCCAAGTTCTCACAAAAAACTTTTGATCTTAACGAGAAGAGCCGGCAGCGGCGCCATTTGATATTTGCGTTTTTGCTAGGTTCAATTTTACTCTCGATATCCTCTCGAATTGATCTTGGTTTTAAGTGGAATAATTGTTCTTGGTTATAAAATAAAAAGGTTTGGTTTTCTAGTCTAAAAGGTAGAAATGAAAATTTAAATCAAAGACAATTACATTAATTATAATTAGCAAAGACTTGTATTAAACTTAAGATTAAAATTAAGATTAAAATTAAAATTGAAATTAAAGTTCAATAACATAAACAAACAGTAAAACAGATAAACACTAACCTAAAAGGAAAATTGATCCGGAACTTTAACCTTGGTTCGGAAGTTTACACTCATCCGGAACTTACTGATCCGGAAGTTTTGGAAAATAAATCGGTTCGGAACTTCGTCTTGATTCGGAACTTTCCGGATGAAGGCTTGGTTCGGAAGTTTTAGCTTGATCCGGAACTTTTCTGGTTGATTCGGAACCTTCCGAATGAAGGTTTGATTCGGAACCTTCCGGATGAAGGTGCTTGGTTCGGAAGTTTTGGCTTGATCCGGAACTTTTCTTCGTTCGGAAGTTTCGGCTTGGTTCGAAAGTTTGAGACTTCCGAATGAAGGAGGTTGGTTCGGAAGTTTTAGACTTCCGAATGAAAGGTTGATTCGGAACCTTCCGGATGAAGGTGCTTGGTTCGGAAGTCTTGGCTTGATCCGGAACTTTTCTTCGTTCGGAAGTTTCGGCTTGGTTCGGAAGTTTGAGACTTCCGAATGAAGGAGGTTGGTTCGGAAGTTTTAGACTTCCGAATGAAAGGTTGATTCGGAAGTTTTAGCTTGATCCGGAACTTAATGCTTGGTTCGGAACCTTCCGAATGAAGGCTTCATTCGGAACTTTTAGCTGGTTCGGAAGTTTGGAAACCCAGAACAGTAGCAGGCACACGAAGAACAAGGAGCTCGAATTTTAATCAAAATCAACCCAAATACTTAAAAAGGTTTTACCAAATTAAACACAAATCATGTAAATACCAAAAGCAACAAATCCCACCAATAAAAACACAAATCCAAACAACTTTTGAAGATCAAATCAAGAAAAATAAAAACTTAAGAACTTGAAGATAAAAATGAAGATGAACAAGATTAAATGGAAAGATTAAACAAGACTTTATATTGAATGATTAATGTTTTAACAAGATCAAACAAGAATTTAAATAACAAGATTTGGAAAACAAAGATTAAAAATCACCAATCACCCTAGTGGTGATGGTGATGAAACGGAACAGAGAGAAGGAGTGGGGAAGAAGAAAAAACTAAGCTAGCTCTCCAAAAAGTGTGAGGGGTGGCCTATTTATAGGCTTGTCCTTTGGTTGGTGAGTGGGCTTTCTCCCGTTCTTCTTGTCTTTTCGTCTTTTCAGAAAAGTTTCCGTTTTCGATTCTGATTCGGGATTTGTCGTCGATTAAATTCAACTCGTCTTTTAATTTCTTCGTTTAATAGACTTGAGTTTCTTCGACTTATATAAATCTTCCATCTTTGGTCCTTTCCTTCGATAAATCTTCGAATAGGCCCAGTGACTTCAAATCTTTTGCATCTCTTGGACAATAGACTTTATCTTGAGTCTTTTTCTTCAGTAAAAACCGTGCAATCCCATGTTTTCTTCAATATTCATCCGGTTGGCTCTGAAAACACAATAAACACAAAAACCACGCATAATTCCAAACAAATGATATTAAATACGTGTTTTGGTCTCGTTTTAGCCCGAATTAAGTGGTAAAAGGATGGGTGTTTACACACCTATCACACATTTTCCGGATTTCCTTGAGTAGAAGGACAATCGGTGTATGAGTGAGGACCGCCACATGTTTCACAAGGATTAGCAACCGCTTTAACTTGTTGTTGTTGGTTTGAAGCGAGAAGCGTAATACTTTTGCTCATTTCAGTCATCATGCGGGTGAGTTCGGTCATCTCAGGGTTTGCTGAGGTGGAAGAAACATTGACTTTCGGATTGTTCCTTGAAGAAGCAGAGGAATCCCAGTTTTTATGATGAGTAGTCATGTTCTCAATTAACTCTCTACACTCCTCGGGTCTCCTTTTCATGAATGTGCCACCGGCGGCTGCATTAATCGTATCACGATCTCGAAAAGTCAAACCGTTGTAGAAAGTATCGATTAAGGTCACAGGGAGCATGTTGTGGTTTGGACATCTATCGATCAAGACATTATATCTCTCCCAAGCGTAAAAAAGAGATTCATCAGGGTCTTGCATGAAACCGCTGATCTGATTGCGAAGGCTCGTGACCATGGATGGTGGAAAGTAGCGCGACAAAAAGCGTTGAGTCATGTCATCCCAAGTGTGAATTGAATTCTTTGGAAGACGATCAAACCATTTCTCGGCATGATGCGATAAAGTATGTGGGAAGAGTTGTAGGCGAAGTACATCCATTGTGGCACCAGGCAACTTCATGCTTTGGGTGATTGTAATGAACTTGTCGAGGTGTTTGTTGGCATCATCATCATCAGTCAATCCATGGAATGGGTTTGTTTGCACTTGCTGAATCATGTGGTGCTTCAACGAAAACTCAGGAGCGTTGATTTGCATCGGCGCAATCGGTCCTCCTCGTCCAAACATTGTAGGTTGACAAAGTTCCTCCATGGTCCGAAGATCGGGCTGTGGATGAACATTGTTGTTATTATTGAGGTGTTGTGCATTATTGTTGTTGTTAACACCAGCCATACTTAAATCTTCTTGAGTCTCGGGCTCTTGATAATTAGAAGATCTAGTACGCATACACCTGAAAATGCAAAAGAAAAAGAAACCAAACACAAAGACAATATATATACACAATAAAGATAAAATCTTTTTGGATTTTTGAAATTTTTAATTTTTATGGATTTTTTGAATTTTTTTAGGCAAGAAAAATAACGCTCACAAGTGAACGGATCCCAAAAAGCAACGCGTCTCTCACAGAAAACCGTTAATCTTTACGAAAAGAGCCGGCAGCGGCGCCATTTTAATGTTTGGTTTTTGCTCAGTTCAATTGTTCGTTTCTCGGTATCTTAACGAATTGATTTCCGGCTTAAAGTATGACACAGTTGTTTCTGGTGAAAAAGAATATTTTTGGTTGTTTTAAAATAAAAGTGCGGAACAATTAAAGTAAAAGTGCAATTAAAGTAAATCTAAGTCTAATTAAAATAAAGTGCAAGTATTTAAAAGCAAGACTAAAATTAAAGGGCAATAAAGTAAATAACGCAAACTTAAATCTAACTAAGGCAAACTTAAAACGCAACTAAAACTAAATCTTAAACTAAGGCAAAGCTAAAATAAATCTAAGGCAAATAAACTTAAAGTGCGAGCAAGGAAAAAGGCGGGAAAAATAAAGCTTAAAATAAAAAGGAAGAAAACTAAAAACTAAGATTTCCCTATCCGGAATAAACTCCTATTCGGAATACATGGCTATTCGGAATATCTGTCCCTATTCGGAATGTCACCCTTACTCGGAATATTTGTCTACTCGGAATGTTAGTGCTATCCGGAATAATATACCTATTCGGAATAATTCCTCTATCCGGAATATCTGTCCATATTCGGAATAAAGTCTTATGCGGAATAATGCTCTTACTCGGAATAATACACCTATTCGGAATGTCCAGCCTACTCGGAATAAGTCCCTTATGCGGAATAAGGGCCCTATTCGGAATAACACCCTTACTCGGAATATTAAATATTCCCAATAAAGCACAAATTAGCAAAACCTCTATTCGGAATAATAGCTGGGCTCGAATCCTGGGAAAAATCAGTAACAATAAACCGAAGAACAAGGAAAAAGGGATAAAGCACGAATTAAATAAAAACTTAACCAAATCAACAAAAAGATTAAACCAAACTAATAACAAAACATCTAATAAACATAAACAATCAATCCAAAACAACAAATCAAACAATAAAGATCAAGATAATCAAAACCCACTTAAATAAATCAACCAAAGTTAGGTACATGAACATAAACAAATCAACAAAAAGATTAAAGAAAGGTAGAATGAGATTAACAAGATAAAGATAAAGATTAACAAGAATTAAAAGAAAAACTTACTTGAAATTAAATGGTAATTAAGTGCAAGACAAGGTAATTAAATTTGACAAGTATTTAAATTGACAAGGTAATTAAAGGTGCAAGGAAAGTAAATGGTGGAAGACTAATTGTCACGCTTAGCCAACAAGAGGAAAATGAAAATGATCTAATCTATATATAGGGGAGATTAAGGCTTGCTTAGAAAGCTTCCTTAATTGCATGCTTAGTCCCTCCTTCTTTAATCTTCTTTTAATTGCAAGATTAAGTCCCTCCTTCTTTTAATCTTCATTAAACGTGGACTTAAAGGATTTTTAGCTTCGGGATTTCTTTGAACTCGTCTTTAAATTCTTCAATAAATAGACTTGAATTCCTCGGCTTTTGATAAACTTCCGTCTTTTGACTTTTTCTTCGATAAATCTTCAGAATTGGTCTTGGACTTCCGTTCTTTTTGCACTCTTGACTTCGTCTTTTCATCTTTTTCTTCAATAAAAGTCCATAAATGCCTGTGAATTCCCGTGTTTTCTCCACTTTTCACCTTTTCGTCCTAAATCACAACAAAAACACAAACCACGCATAATTCCGACATAAAAGACATAAAATACACGTTTTGGTCCGGTAATTATTGTAATTAAGTGGTAGAAAAGATGTGTGTTTTCACACATATCAATGGGGGTTTGTTTGTCTGGGCGAATTTGGTCCCTAATCTTCCATATTGTGTTCACTTGACCTTTTAAACAGCCAAAACATGAATCCCTTATATAATAAACTTTCCTTTTTCTCACTTTGGCCACAAAGGTTTATCAAACATGTTCACAAGGGTATTTTATGCATTGTTTGCATTCTTCAAGGACCAATCTTGCACAACCTTGACATTTAGGGACCCCAATGTAATATATGAGTTTTACAAGGTATAAATTTTCAAGTCTTCCAAAGTTGAGGGACCAATCTTGCCAAATCTTCAAACTTCAAGGACTTCAATGGAAAATCATGACTCGGGTCCGGTTCTTTGTGCGACTTCGTTTCCCGTGTTTGTTTTTGCTTTATTCTTGTGATCATTTGTTGATTTCTCGATATCCATACCTAAAATACACAATGAACAAACACAAGCATATATTTGGGTATTTTGATGGTATTTTAAGCGTTTTAAGCCCGATTTAGACGATGAGACTATGTATAAATACAATCTCATCAGTAAACGCCATGGTAAAACACCTTATGAGCTTCTACATGGAAAAGTACCAGAGTTATCATATCTTCATGTATTTGGTTCTTTTTGCTATCCAAATAATGATGGTGACAATTTGAGAAAACTTCAACCAAAGGCTGATATTGGTATTTTCATTGGTTATGCACCCGCAAAGAAAGCATACCGAATCTACAACCGTAACTCTCGCAAGATCCTCGAAACTATGAATGTTGATTTTGATGAGCTGACAGCAATGGCTTCTGAGCAAAGCAGCTCTGAACCCGCACTTCATGAAATGGGACCTAGTAACATTAGCTTTGGTCTTGTCCCAAACAACCCTACTTCATCATCATTTACACCACCTTCTAAGAATGAATGGGATACATTGTTTCAACCGTTCTTTGATGAATTCTTTACTCCTCCAAGTATTGTTGCTCCAGAACCTGAAGTAATAGCTCTGGTTACCCAAGTTGTAGCTCCAGAAACCGAAGCACAATCTGATACGTCTACACCTACAATTGGTCAAGATATATCTTCAACAAGTAATTCTCAACCAACACATGTTTCAAATACCCATGTCATGCCTATTGATGATGAAGAGAATGATGATGATCACGATTTGGAATTCGCTCAAATGCGTGAACTTCCATTCTTTGGTGTACCAATTCCCGACCCTAATCAAGGCGGGTCGTCCACCTCAGAGGAAGCTCCTACTACGGTCTACTCCAATCCACGGATTCGTGAACATGACAGCAAGTGGACAAAGGATCATCCTATAGATTCTATTATTGGTGACCCTAATCGTCCGGTATCCACACGAAGTCAGATACAAGAAAGTGCAGTGTTTTGTCATTTTGATGATTTTCTCAGTGAAGTTAAACCTAAGACGTGGCAACATGCATTTACCTAATCTTGTTGGATAGAAGCTATGCAAGAAGAACTTAATGAATTTATACGTCTTGATGTATGGGAACTTGTCCTATGCTTGGATCAAGTGCAGTTACTCACTTTGAAATGTGTTTACAAGGTGAAACTCGACGAGTTAGGTGGAATATTGAAGAACAAAGCTCGACTAATAGCTCGTGGATACAAGCAATTATTAGGCATCGACTTTATGGAATCCTTTGCACTTGTTGCCCGTTTGGAAGCTATTAGACTATTCCTTGCTTATGTAGCCCACATGAATATGATCGTCTATCAAATGGATGTGAAGGCGACATTTCTTAATGGTGAAATCAAGGAAGAGGTCTATGTTCAACAGCCGGATGGTTTTGTGAATTCTAAATATCATAATCACGTGTACAAGCTTAAGAAGGCTCTCTATAGGTTGAAGCAAGCTCCATGCGCATGGTATGATCTATTGTCATAATTCCTTATTACGCAAGGCTTCGCTAAAGGCAAGGTGGATCCCACGCTGTTCATTCAAAAACGAGGTAAATATATGATTATGGTACAAATATATGTTGATGATATTATATTTGCAGCCTCGACCCAAATTTTATCCGATGAGTTTGGGACACTCATGTCTTCCAAGTTTAAGATGTCAATGATGGGAAAGGTATCATTCTTCTTAGGTCTTTAGATATCTTAGAGTCCTAGAGGCATCTTTATCAATCAATCTAAGTATGCCCTTGAATCTCTTAAGAAATATAAGATGGAATCTTGCGACCCCGTGGATACCCCAATGGTGAAACGTACTAAGCTAGATGCAGATCCACATGGGATTGCCGTTGATCCGACACTTTATCGTGGAATGATCGGTACCCTTTTGTATATCACAACCAGTCGACCTGATCTTCAGTTTGTTATATGTATGTGTACTCGGTATCAAACTCGGCCTACTGAGTTACACTTAGCTACTGTTAAACGGATCTTTCGGTTCTTAAAAGAACCATTAATCGGGGACTTTGGTATTCGAAGGACTCTTCGATTGCACTAATGGCATATGCAGATACGGATCACGCGGGTTGTCAAGATACAAGGCGTAGCACGAGTGGAACTTTGCAACTACTAGGAGATCGACTAATCAGTTGGGCATCTAAAAGGCAGAAAAGCGCTGCAATTTCAAGTACGAAAGCAGAATACATAGCTATGTCCGGTTGTTGTGCTCAAATTCTTTGGTTGAGATCGCAATTAACCGACTATGGTCTAGGTTTCAACAAAATTCTAATGTACTGTGACAACAAAAGTGCATTTGCCTTATGCTGCAACAACGTTCAATTATCCCGGTCGAAGCATATTAACATTCGCTACCACTTTATCAAGGAGCAAGTGGAGAATAGAGTGATCGAGCTTTACTTTGTCCGATATGAGTATCAATTGGAGGATATTTTTACGAAAGCTTTAGATCGCGCTCGAAATTTTGGCCGACAAGCTAGGATTGAGAACCTTCTCGCCTAAGACTCTAAAGGAATTGGCAGATGAAGCGAAAGAATAGTGGTGGTAAACTATTCTCCGTATCCTTGGTGATCATCTGTATATATTGTTTATATTTTTATCCACAAAAGCAAAATACAAAAATATAAAACCATATAAAAACCATAAAAATTGAAAAATTTCAGAAAAATCCAAAAATATTTTTACTTTATTTTTCAAAGGCATGTCTTTGGTACGATAATATTTAAGGCCTTAGAAATATCGATTAATATTGACACGTTACCATAAATAGAGTTCGTACAAAAGTTGTAAATATTTCATAAAACATGCCTATATGGCTTGTAGTTATTTCAGACTGCAACCCGCTTTTCATATTAAAGTCAAGTATTTCTTATGAAAGCTTTGGCTCACAACGGGCTTTAATTTTCTCGGGCATGGTTTACTTTATAACCATGTAAGGGATTGTGTTTACGTTATAACACAATCTAACACGGATAAATGTACGCATCAGTGCATTTATTTGTTACAACAAGATAAATCTTGTTTTTAAGAAGTTATCATCTCTACAACCATAGCAATCTACAATTGGTATCTACATACTCGACGATACGACTACTCAAACGACGACTACAACTCTTTCAATAGAACACGGGTCAACAATTGAGGGGAAGCAATTATCCAGTATTCAGAATCTTTGATGCCGAAAGTGCCAAGTTCACTAATTGGTGTCAAGACAACAATACCAATCGTACATGTGGTGTCAAGAGATGACTTCAGACGTGATGAGGCGACCAACATTTGCCGACAAGAACCATTTGATCTTATCGTATGATGTTCTCATCAATCAGGTCCAACCTTGTCAATTTGTTCTAATATGGTGAATATGTAATCATGTTACAATTCGATATCATATCTCTCACATTTGTATCATGAAGATAAATTGGATTTGCATTTTTCTTCCTAAAAACTTTTACAACTTCATTAAATCAACTTATATCAAAAATATCTGTTGGGTTAATATTTTTTATATGGGGGAGAAAATGTGATTTAATATGGGAAATTATCACAAATGGTTTGACTTTACGTAATGGCTCATCCCGACATGTGTGAAATGTTTTCGAATATCGTGGCATATGTTAATGGGGAGCAAAATGGATTTGCTATATCAAAATAGATTTCATGGTGATTTATACTTAGCCACAACCCATTTATTTCACGACGATGAAGATTGTGGTGACATAAGGATGGTAGGTTAGGTTAAAGTCCAATGATTCTTCCAAAACCGGAGGAATCTTCCCAAGGACATTCCATAGCTAGAAATAGTAGTCCTTAGGAAAGATGAGGAAGATTGTGAAAGTAGCTGAATGCCGACCAAGTACTTAAGTTAGCACTGAAACAATCACAATAAGGTGCTAGTTATGACGTATTGGTAAGCATTAAAGGGGTTGAAGAATGAAAAAGAATTGTAAAGATAAAGGGTCTAAAGAAAGAAGCCCTCCTTACAACCTTAGGCAGAAACCGGGTCAACACATATGCTATTGAGATCATTTTAATGATGCTTGATATTGAAGACGAACATCATGGACCCAGTGATGCAATGCACAACCCATCCTAGTTAACTCAGATATCTCTCAAAAGATATTTGTTTTAATGAAACAGAGACAACGCATTATCTATTGATTTATTCACTCCAAATATATTGATATTGAAATGGTGGCACTCCTCTCCAGCCTCCGATCACTAAAATCCAAAATGCACGATCGAGTCTAGAGCCATTTGAGATCATCAAAAGTCTTATTAGGACACACTTTCATAATTTCTTGCTTCTTCACACACTGTGAAAAGTAAGAAAGATCTTAAGAGTCCTACACAATATCCTCATGATCTTGCCTGAACATCCGAGTAATACGTAAGTATTTACAATGAAGATGGAAATCCTTCTTGAGCGAATATCAAAAAGCTCATGGTAGGTGACTTGTACGATTCTTTATGAATCAAACTTGTGATAACTGGAAAGCAACAGTTGTTTAATTCTTAATTAAATTTAAATACGTTCTAGGCCTCTACGAAATATCTTAATGATCTTGCCAGAACACTCAGAGTGACACTCTTAAGTGTTCACGGTGATGAGTGGAAATCCTTTTAGTGTTAACCTCAAATATCACTTGGTAGGTAACTTGCAAGATTCAATATGAATCAAGCTCGTGACAACTGGAAAGCAACGATGGTGTAATTCTTTAATGAATCAAACTTGTTCCAAGAATCAGAATTGACGGCTTCAATCATGCGGATAATTTTATCCAAATGATTCACTCTTTACGTTCGCAGTCAGCTTTGGACGGTCGAGTAAAGAGAACGGGTTTACCCGCGAAATCTTGTCAAGGAGATTTTTAATTAAATCTACCTGCCACAAGTACGATATTTTATATCGTCCAACGGTCTTCACCGACCGGAGGTAAAATGCTACCGAATTAGAATGAAATGTTCAAAGCCATTTCGTTCGTGTCTACTTATGTTGCGACATTTGAAGACGGTGGCGTTGCGGAATCCGAGAAGAAGTCGTACCGCATGCTTATACTTTATGCACTTAATACTTCATCTAATTCTAGAAAGCCTAAAAGACAAGTCTTCCGATGTATCAAACTCTGAAGCTTTCAAGAATTACGAAGGTACAAGTATGTGGGACATGAAGTCACGAGGAGTCGGATATCACAAGTGATGGATGCACAAGATCAAGGCAAGAGACTAATGCTAAAGATTGATATCAAAGACCACATCAACATGTTCACCAGAAAAGAAAAAGAAAAGAAAGACGAAGACTACGAGCTCAAGACAAGCATAGTATGCTAGGTTTATTTTATTATTGTAACTTGGGTAACGCCCTTGTTTGGTGTGACCTCCCTTACGGGGGAGATTGTGGGAAATACGTTTTACGTATTTAGGAAGATTCGGTCACTCCGACAATATATTAAGTAGTAGCTCGTAGTTTAGTTATTTTACATTAAGTAAACATGGAAATGCATAGTCCATGGAATGTATGGACGACCCAATATGTAAGCCCAAGCCCATCATAAGGCTTTGGTATATAAACCCTCTCCTTAGATGGAGAGGGTGTGGTTCACTTCATAATTACATATAGTTGAAAGTGTTTTCTTTCACTTTCTCTATCTAAAAGTGTGTGTGTTCTCACCATCTTTCTATCTCTTTCTCTCTCTAGAATAAGCAAGATTTACTATATCCTACATGTACGTATGTCAACCTCAAGGTTTCATCAACACCGAACATCCAAGCCATGTCTACAAGTGAAAAAAGGCAATTTATGATTTGAAACAAGCACCAAGGGCATGGTACGACGAATTATCATCATTTCTTCTCCAAAATCACTTCAACAAAGGAACCATTGATCCAATGTTGTTTATCAAGCACTACGGCAACGACATCTTGGTGGCTCAGGTCTATGTAGATGATATAATATTTGGTTCTACTAACCCAAAATATTCCATATTATTTGCCGACCTTATGAAAACCCACTTCGAAATGTCGATGATGGGGGAAATAATGTTTTTCCTTGGTCTCCAAGTTAACCAATCCCCCCATGGTATTTTCATAAATCAGTCCAAATATGTGCTCGAGATTCTAAAGAAATTTGGAATGGAAAATTGTTATCCTATTGGTACTCCAATGGACACTAAACACAAGCTTGATTTGGATAAGAAAGGGACATTTGTAAATGCTACAAAATATCGTAGTATGATCGGGTCCCTTATGTACTTAACCTCAAGCAGACCGGACATTGTGCATGCTACTTGTATATGTGCTCAGTACCAGGCTAAGCCAACCGAGAAGCACCTCAAGGAGGTTAAAAGGATCTTTCGTTATCTCCGAGGAACCGTTTACATGGGTCTCTGGTATACAAAGGATTATGGTTTTAATCTAACCGGCTTTTCAGATGCCGACCATGCAGGGTGTCGTGATACATTCAAGAGCACCTCCAGTGGAGCACAATTCTTAGGCGAGAAGCTAGTGAGTTGGTCCTCAAGAAAGCAAGATTGTACGGCGTTGTGCACCGCGAAAGTAGAATATGTGTCTCTATATGTGTATAGTGCTCAAGTCCTTTGGATGAGAACACAACTCACGGATTATGGATTTCACTTTAACAAAGTTCCTATTTATTGTGATTCACGATCAGCCATAACCATATCTAGCAACCCAGTCCAGCACTCCAAGACCAAGCACATAGCTATCCGATTCTATTTCATAAAGGAGCACGTGAAAAGAGGAACGATCGAACTGTATTTTGTCAAGACGGACTACCAACTGGCCGACATCTTCACCAAAGCTCTTTCTCAAGACATATTTGAATTCTTGGTTCATCGACTTGGTATGCGTAGTTTCACTCCAGATGAACTTGAACATCTTGCACATTCACAGTAACCTTGTATATATCTATAATCTATCATAAAATCAAAATACAAAAATATAAAACATATAAAAACAAAATAAAAAATGAGAAAATCTTTCAAAAATACCAAAAATATTCTTCTTCGACATGCTCAGCATCGATAATATGGACGTACTTAGAAATGTCGCTCAATGACGACACGGGTATGTACATAAAGTTCGAATGGGAGTTCAAATATTTTAAAAACATGTCTTTTCTTTTTTCTTCTCATAATAGCTTATAGTCACATGTCAGACTATAACCCGGTCCACAAAGAAAGGAAAGTATATGACTTATCCTCAACTACGAGAAATTAACTTTTCTCGGTCATGGGCTTATATTAAAACATTCAAAGTTTTAAGCTCATGAACTCAACGAAAATGTTCATTTATGTACATTTTTCCTTAACAACGGGAAATTTAGTTTTCCTGGTTTTGAGCACAATTTTTAAGATATTTTCAAAAGATATTTTTCAATGTCTTTCAAATTGTGTGCTCATATACTCCCCTATTTTTATCAGGTTATTTTTTCGAGGGGGATTATAAATATCTCATAACATATAGTTCCAAAATTTTCTTGAAAATTATTCTCTCCATGTTACATCACTAGTATATCAAAAATTTCACAAACACATGCAATTTTTGAAGGGGAGAATAGTGATTAAGATGTGATCAAAATGTTTCATTTTTGGATAAGATCTTTGATTTAAGTGCTTTCTCATCCTAACATGTGCAAAATGTTTACTTAAATGCTTTCGCATTTTGAAGCACATTTGTAGGGGAGCATTTTTGGTGATATAGAAAACTATAAAGATGTAAACATTGATTTCATCAACATCTTCATAGCTTTTTCAAACGTTTTTCTGGTTACGATATCTATACCCTTCAACACAATTATTCATGACGATATTGGTGTCAAAAGGTGGTTAGGTATTCGTCCTATGATCCAACCAGAACCAGAGGGATCTTCCCAGGGACAATCCATTTAGAAATTAGAAGTCCTTAGGAAAGATGGAGTAGATTGAGTGTACGGGAAAAATGCCGACCAAGTACTTAAGCTAGCACTGGAACAATCACAACAAGGTGCTAGTTATGACGTATTTGTAAGAATTGAAGGGGTTGAAGAATGAAAAATAAATGTAAGGATAAAGGGTGAAAAGAAAATAGTCCTTCATACAACTTAGGCAGAAACCGGGTCAACTCATCCACTATCAGAATCACTTAGTTGATTTCTGATGTTGAAGACAAAGCATCATGGACCTAGTGATGCAATGCACAACCATTCCCAGCCTACTCAAGCTTCTCTCAAAAGAAGTTTGTTTTATTCTCACGGAGTTCAAATCATTTCTATCAACTTTCTCACTCCGAGATAAAGGTAGCAGTCTGCTCCAGCCTCCGATCACCAAATAAACGTGCACTTATAGAGTCTAGAGCCAACGAGATTCATCAAAACATCTCATTAGGACACTTATTCCATATATCAATTGTTGTTCATCATTAGAACACAAGCGATAATTTACAAAGTCCTACGCTCTATCCTTGTGGTATTGCCAGAACATTCTGAGTGATACTCTTTAGTATTCACAGTGATGAATGGAAATCCTTCCAGTGTTAACATCAAACAGCACTACGGTAGGTCATATCTAAGATTCACTTGAATTAAACATATGCTAACTGGAAAGCAACAGTGGTTTGATTCTTTCTTGATTCGAACTCGTTCCAGGTCTCTACGCAATATCTTTATGATCTTGCCAAAACATTCAGAGTAATACTTCTTAGTATTTACTGTGACGATTGGAAATCCTTCCAGTGTCATCATCAAACAGCACTGCGGTAGGTAACTTGTGATATTCTATACGAATCAAACTTGTGTCAACTGGAAAGCAACAATGGTTTGGTTCTTAATTGATTCAAACTTGTTCCAGGAAATGAATTGACGACTTAATCAGCAGAATGGAACTGCATGATTCACTCTTTACTATGAACTATCTTTCGAGATGTTCAAGTAATGAGAACGGCTACCACAACCGGAAATCCTGTCAAGGAAGTTCTTTGAACTTACCTAATCACAGGTACAGTACTTGTACTGTATAACGGGAAACCGGAGGGATGCAAACGGTGGCGTCATCTCAAGAGTCGCAATTCAAGGTCACATACTCAAGTAATTGAAGAAAGCTTAAGAACATCTAAAGACAAAGACTTCCGCTACTCTGATGATCAAAGGAGATTGTTAACAAGTTTTCAAGACAACGCAAACTATGAGTATGTGGGGAAAGACACAAGAACACAAGTTGGCAAAGTTTCAAGATCAAGTCAAGGCAAAGATCAAAGATCCAAGATCACAAGTCATGAAAGGAACTATGAAAGAACCCTCAAGACAACGAGCTTCAAAGTCTGCAACATCAAAGAAGTGAAGTCACATATTACATGACCACCCCTTAGGGGGAGATTGTTAGCCGTATTTAAAGTGATGGTCATATAATATACCGTTGCGAAGCTCGTGGAAAATGCTATTCAACGGTGTCGAGAGTTCTTAGTTTATGTTATGTATGTAACGGGAATTAGTCCCGAACACACAAATGAGGAAGGCCTTCTATACATTATACTTTTAGTATAAAAGGCCCCTAGCACCTCATTCGTGTGGGTGTGTTTTCCATTTTTCATAGTTGGTAGAGAGAGAAACATCATGTCTTTCTCTCACTAGGAAATCACAACTCTTTGTTTCTCTTTTATTCTTCATCTTAATCTAATCTTTCTTTTTTGTTTTAATCTTCTTCTCTTAATGGTTTAAGTAGTCATGTGTTAAGTCCTACACAAATTATCAATCAATACAATTCTATGTAATTTTTGATCTCAAAACAATTTATTAATTTTTATATGATTTATTCCATATTTATTTTCCTTGGAAAAAATTACCCTTGTTTACAACTAACTATTAATATAAAAACGTATGAAAACAAGTAGGTAAAAAAAAAACTAAATCAATTAGCCACATGCATAACAATTTATTCAAATAACATAAAATCTAGGGTTTTATAAACATATAAAAGTCTTCCCTAATTTTAAGCTTTGAATCAAATAAAGCAAATAGCATATAAAATCATATGATCCGTGAAAACATGCATGTTCAGCACGGATCTCCCATATAATCTTAACAATTAAATCTCTCTCCGGATCGTAACCATACATGACATAACAATTAATTCATGCAAACATCTAAAGCTAATAAACATGCAATTTTTAGGGTTTCAAATTTTTTTTTAAAAAAAAAAAATTCTGCTAGGCCGATTTTAATAAAAAACAAAAACCCTAATTTTTTGTGAAAACCTAAAAAACATCATGTGATTTTTAACCCAAATCAATATTAGTTAAAAAACTTTAGATCTCGAGATTATAACATGTTAAACATGCTCTCGATGCCACTGAAGGTTTATAATAACCATTACGCAAAACCCTAAATAAGATCAAAGCACACATAGCGGGAGCGATTTAACAAGATCATAATTATAACACATTCATAATTAATCGAATTATAGTTACATACCTTTTAGCTAGAGCAAATCCACAAGAACACCAACGAATCACCAATTAGGGTTTAGACGAATAATACCAAGATATAGTTTATAGTGAACCTACATCACGCTCCTGTACACACGTAATGCAACGGATTAATCGTAAGTCAAACATTAATAAACCGGAGCTTCAACATTTGTGGAATATAGCCAAAAACCAATAACCAAAACCAACCGAAAACCCTATAGGGGTGTTTGTTGCGATCGGTTATAAGGAGATAAGGACAAGGGATGGAAAATAATGAAGGCCATGGGTTGTTTATATAGGATTAGCAAATCTTATTCTCCAAGTTATAAACAAATTAGGAAAGCAAAAACTTTCCCTTTGCCCCCTTGATAACCGACGGTCGACGCCCCTTAGGGTGTCTTCCGGAACCTTCCAACTCTTCTAAATATTCCATAACGCTCGTTATACTTAACTCTTAATTTATTTAACGACCGTTTAAAATAAGCTCGGTTTAAATTTAATAAATATAATAAATACATTTATTAAATCAAATTAACCCTTTACGTATTGTGTGCAATCCCGTAATCCCGAGTTCGATCATATCACACGACTATTTAATTTTGTGTCCATAAACTTTCATAATATCCATGCAGATCCTTTAGTGGCTTGAAGTCTTCTATCAGTGGCAAACATCACACTGATCTTCTCTTCTAACAACGACTACACATTCTTCTATCAGTGACAAGAGTTGAACTTCATTAGTGGCAAATCTTGAACATTTTATTCCCAATATTTTACGCCAAGACTAGCATTCGTTGTTATATTTTATCTCATACTTGATGTAATTTTGCTTGATTTAAATTTAAATTATCGTATTTTACAATATTTTGCAATTACAATTTGATCTTACATGACATAAAATATCATTAATTATCTGACAATTACGTCGTTATACGTAAGTATAAAATAATGTTGATTATCGTTATAACGAATCCTAAATAAAAACAAACAAGAATGAGACGAGTTTCTCAAGAAACTCGTAACGGAATTAGAGTCGTTCATCTATCGATCTAAATTTTACGAGTGTAGTCTCGTTTTACACTATTTTTTTTGTTGAATTTCAGAAATCTTATTTGCAACAAAATATTTCTAAAATAATATTAATAAAAAAAAACACGTATTTTACGAGTCTTTCATCTATCGGTATAGATTTTACACGTGGCCCCATCACACCACTCCACGTCTCACACATTCCATCACTCCAGTGGCACGCCCGTAATTAAAACCATTTTCATTTCGTAAAATCCCCATTTTACCCTCAACAAGGTAAATACATAAACTAACCAATTCAACCCCACAAATCTCCTCATTTCCCTACCGTCGTTTTCTCTCTCTTAGGGTTTCGAGAAAAAAAAAAAATAAAAAAATGGCAACAGAAGTGACGGGAGGTGAGGCTAACGGCGCTAACGTTCAGAGCGTTGAGAAGACGGTGACGTTTACGGCTTCTGATGATGAGAAGACGGTGACGTTTACGGCTTCTGATGATGAGAAGACGGTGACGTTTACGGCTTCTGATGATGAGAAGACGGTGACGTTTACGGCTTCTGATGATGAGAAGACGGTGACGTTTACGGCTTCTGATGATGAGAAGACGGTGAAGAGTCAGGTGTTTGTGGAAGCGTCGAAGGTGAACGACGCCGTTTTGTTTTACAAAAGTGCGTTTGGTGCTGAAGAAGTGAACCGTGTGAGTCAGCCTAAGAGGAACGCTGACCAGGAGATGCCGTTGCTTCAGTCTGCTGAGATTAAGCTTGGTTCGGCTTCTATTATCCTTCCTGATGTTTCTGATGATGATAAGTGAGTTTTTATTTTTTTTTATTTTTATTTTTATAAATTTTATCTTATTTTGTTAGATCTGTGGTTTTTGATGTTATTTAGGCTTTTTTAGAGGCGATAATGATGTATTTTTGGTGTTTGTAGGCATTATTTATATAGATCTGACCAGGAGATGCCGTTGCTTCAGTCTGTCGAGATTAAGCCTGGTTCGGCTTCTATTATCCTTGCTGATGCTTCTGATGATGATAAGTGAGTTTTTTATTTTTTTTTAATTTTATTTTTTATAAATTTTATCGTGTATAAATAGTGCTTATTTAGTTAGATCTGTGGTTATTGATGTTATTTAGGCTGTTTCAGAGGCTACGAGTTTGTGATGTTTTTCGTATTTATTTACCGATTTATGCATTTTTATAGATGATGCATCTTATTTTTGATGTTTTTAGGCGTTATTTGTATAGATATGTGGATAATGAGTATTTGGTGCTTTTAGCGGTTATTTGTGTGTATTTTGTCATTTGTTGAATGTTATATATGTTTGCTTTAAATGAGGTTTTTAGGTTTTTATCGGTGTAAGATCTGCGTGCTTTGAAATCTTTTTGTGTTGATTTCAACGATTTTTTTTTACGTGTTTAATAAGTATCTATTATCAAATATTTGTTAGGTTTTGTTAGTGATGTTTTATACTTTATTTAATCATTTGTCTATAAATAAAGTGGTTTTAGATGTATTTTTTTTTATCTATTTTAATAACAAGTTGTGTGTTTAGTCGTTTTCTATTACGGTAGATAGTTATATATTATTTGACGGTTGCGATAGTTTTTGGTCTGTAGTTTGTTTTGTATAATTTTTTTGTTTTAAAATGACTTTGTTTCTATGGATGTTGTTTTCTAAGATAGTAAGATACTCCATTTTTGTTCTATTTTGTCTTGCATTTGTTTATTAATTTTCAGTTTTTAGAGAAAGGCGTCATTGACACATGGTTCAACAAGGACCAACACTTTTTTACTCGAAAAATTAATTAAAATATATACTCGACTTGTATCATTTGAACCTTTAAACTTATGAACTTATTAATAGAGTAGTTTATTACAATCTGGTTATCATTTTTACCGGTGTGAAGAGGCCGAAAATCTGAATGTTAGTATTCATTTTCAGATAATTTGTTCTCATTTTGTTCGTTATGTTTATGTTTTTAGGATAATGTTTTTAGGTACTTTTTTGTTATATTTTGTTTTATACTGCAAGATAAAATGACCCATAACTCCTGATTTTGGAACTGCTACACTTTTCTTCATTTGAAAACATTTTACTGTACGGCCTAGTATTGTTTTAGGCTTTTAGCATATGTAGAAAGTTACTGAAGGACATATTTACTCTTCTGTTAACAGGGTAAAAACAGTGGGGTCAGGAGTGGTGTCCTGCTTGGAGACAGATATTGAAGGAGCAGTGGACAAAGCAGTAAAGCCTGCGGCCGAAGAGCGTCTTTCGGAGGTTGCAAAAGCTCAGACGGATAAGCATAAGATTTATAATCAATCGGTATAATTTTTTTATACTTTTTATTTATACTAGCTGCCTTATGTATGTGGTGTACTTTACTGTGTAGTTATGCTATATTTTAAAAATGATGCTAGACTCTAGTTATGCTATATATGGTAATAATGAGCTAGTTTGTAACGTAGTGGAATTAGGGCTTGCTGCTTTATTGGACTACCACTGTAGATTTATATGTAATGTAGATTTATCTGCCTTCAATATGCAAGTTATGTGGTTTACCACTGTGTTATAGGAATATAGGGTACTAGGGTATGGTATGTTAATGTGAATTGGATGACGGAAGTTGTGAAATGTATTCACAGAGGGTGTTGGGTTGCTTGTTTCCTTTATGATAAGCAGTTTGGAGTGTTTTTATTTTGATAACTGCTTTTGCTTATCATGGTTGTATGTTAATGTGTATTGGATGATGGAAGTTGTGAAATGTATTCACAGAGGGTGATGGGGTTGCTTGTTTTTTCTATATGTGATTACGATGTCTCATGCTTGTTAAATGCAAATTTGTGAACATTTTTTTGCATTAAAAAAAACTGGAAGTTGTGAATGTCCACTCTGGACTCTGGATTGGCTTATTTTTTTTTTTTTATTGAAACAGTTGTACTATTGAATTGTTCGACGGGGGATGCATGTTTTTAGTGTATTTTTGGGTTTATAAGTGTATTTTTTTGGTTATTCTTAATCTAATGAAAATATGCTGGCTTTGTTTTAATATAATGCAACGTTAATTTTGATCTAAAGTGAGAAAGGCAACAAGTACAGACACTGGGTTTTGGAGTGCTTTAGTTATGCAATGGTGATTTGAATCTTTAGCTGTTCTTATAGCTTATTTTTTTATTTGAACTGCTTGTACTACTATGTGAACACTTAACCATGTAGTATACTTAGTTAAATCTGGACAGCCTCGTAAGAAATATATATTTAATTATTTTTGGTAGTTTTAGAAAAAGGCTACTAGCTGCAGTCTTGTGACACCGGATGTATGATTCTTCTGCTAATTTTATAGATTCGCAGATACTCTTAATCCATCTTGAAGCGACATGTATTCTATTAGGTTTCTTTTGGTCATTTTTGTTTTGTAATAGGAGACTCTTGAATGTCGTTTGAAATTGGAAAATTAGTTGGGGCTGATAAGAGATCTGAATGAACTGTTTTTTTTCCCAGATTGGCAAGGATGGGGGGATTGAACGGCTGTCACTAGAAGCTGCAGAGCTCAAAAAATCCAAAAGTCAGTTGCTTCAGTTGATTGAGCACAAGGATTTAGAGATCAATGAGAAGATATCCAGCATAAAGGGTTTTCTTCACAAGATTATCTCTCTGACTGAGGCCTCTTCTGCTAAAGAGTTACGGATCAATAAACTTGAGGCTGAGCATTCACGTGTTTACGCTTCTCTGGCTCGATTGTCTCAAGAGAAGGAGTTAGTTGAGAGACACAACCTTTGGCTTAATGATGAGTTGACTTCCAAAGTCAAGAGTTTTTGGGAGTTGACTAAGGTGCATAATGAACTAGAAGCAGATATGTCTTCAAAACTTGCAGACTTGGAGAGAACATACAATGAAGCGTCTAGCTCGTTGAAGTGGAAGGATGATAAAGTCAAAGAGATTGAGTCAAAGCTTGAAGCTTTACAGAATGAATTATGTTCATCTAAAGATGCGACTGTTGCAACAGAGGAGCGATTGTCTGCTGAGCTGTACAGCGTAAACAAACTTGTTGAACTCCATAAAGAAAATTCCGATGAGTGGTCCAAAAAGGCAGGAGAGCTTAAAGGTGTTATTAAAGCTCTGGAGACACATGCAAGTCAAGTTGAAAAAGATTATAAAGAGCGGCTTGATAAGGAAACATCAACCAGAATTGAATTTGAGAAAGAGGCTTCACGTTTGAAAGAGAAACTCGAGAAATGTGAAGCAGAGCTGGAAAACTTTAGGAATTCTGACCAGGTTGATCTTCTACAATTGGGCAGTTACAATACTAAAGCATATGAAGACTATAATTTGATGGTTGTTCCTAGTATTCCAGCAGGTATTTCTGGTACAGCATTAGCTGCTTCTCTCCTTGGTGATGGTTGGACGTTAGATAAAGTATATGAGAAATATCAAGAGGCTGTTAATGATTTGAGACACGAGCAATTGGGCAGAAAACAATCAGAGTCCATCTTGAAATATGTGATGGATGAAATAGAAGCGAAAGTGGATGCCATTAGGGATGAAAGAGCTGAACACGGAAGATTGTCCGAAGCTTATGATGAACTTTCTGAAAGCTTGCAGCATTCTCGTTCGGAACAAAGTGCTCTTGAAAGAGAGATTCAGGAGCTTAAAGCTGAATTAAGAGAATCTAAAAGATGCTGTAATATATTCGAAGAGGAGAACACCGATCTTACAAAACAAGTGACTCTATTGTTAAAGGAAACTCGTGACATACGAGTTCGTGATGGTGAATCTATTTCAGATAGTGAGCGGTTGTTGACTTTCGAAGATATAAATGAGTTGGTTAAACATAATGTATATCTTAATTCTCGGGTTCGTGAGTTAAAGAAGAATTTTGATGATGAGATGAAAAATCACACCAATGCAACTGCTTCTAAAGTTAATGCAGTTTTGGCTAGAGCGGAAGAACAAACACAGATGGTTGAATCACTTCAGACATCTGTTGCAATGTACAAGAAATTATATGACGAAGAGCATAAGCGGCATCTTACTCAATCACAATTGTCACATACACCACCGAAGGAAATAAGAAACAATTATGATGCTTCAACAAGGGCACAGGAAAAAGCATTTGAGCGTATAAAGCTTCTCGAAGAAGAGGCGACATGTTTGAGACAAGAGATTGTTAAACTGAAAACACAGAATAACAAGTTCAGCTTAGAAGCAAGTTTTGCACATGAGAAGTATCAGCGCTTCATGAAAGATATTGATCATCAACGGGAAGAAACAAATAGAATATTATCAAGCGATGTTGAACTGAAACAGTTGATAGTGGACTACAAAAGACAGATCCGCGAAGCTTCTGAAGCTAACCATATTGCTAAAGAGTTGTCAAGAAAGTTAACCATGGAAGTAGATGTACTGAAGCGGCAGAAAGAAGCGTCAGAAAATTCTGAAAAGCAAGCACTTGAAGAGGTTCGTAGTATGACAGAGAGACTTCAGCAGTTGCAAGCTACTATGAACACAATTCAAAGTGCTGAAGAGATTCGGGAAGAAGCAAGAAGTGCTAGTCGTATGCTTCAAGAAGATTATGTTAAAAGAGCTGAGCGTGAATGGGCTGATGCGATGAAAGAACTTCAAGAAGAACGTGATAATTCTCGTAAGCTTGCACTGGAGCATGAGTATGCTATGCAGGGGTCAATGCAATGTATTGAAGAGATGAGTAAAGAGTTGGCAAATGCTTTGCGTGCTGTTAATGATGCTAATGCTCGTGCATCTGCTGCTGAAGAGCTTTTATCTCAGTTTCAGAAATCACAAAATTTGGAGGTAAATAACGAAAATGCCCTTGTCACCACTACTAAGACTGCTATCCAAGTCACCTCTTCAATGGCCGAAACCATTTCTGGAAATCAAGACGGCAGTGTTGTTAGTATTGTCTCTACATCAGGCCCCACAGAAGTGAAACCAAAAGAGCCAGTTGCTGATACGGTTTCCAGGACCAGGAAGCTAAGGTCTAGTTCAAGTTTGGCTGGGAATCAACAGTCACCTGCTGTTGGTAGGGGTCGAGGAAAGATTCCTACTGCCACAGCTAACTTGAATGAAGAGCCGGTTGCTGATACGGCTTCGAGGACTATTAACTTGAAAAATATAAAGCTAAGGTCTAGTCTAAGGTTGGCTGGGATCCAACCACCTGCTGTTGGTAGTAGTCGAGGAAGGACTCGACAGGGCCGAACTCGTGCTGGACGCACAGGTCGTGATGGTCCAGCATCTGGCTTTTAAGGTATGTAATCTTCATTCTTCCATGCTTCTTAACTATATGTATCCAATAGACCATCTTATATCATCAACTCTTTATGGGTATTCAATTTTTTTTTAACTCTGTTTGTTGTGTGGCCTTTGTGTCGACCTCAAAGGTTCGTGTTAAAAGTTAAGACCTGCTGTAGAGGTTTTATTACTGAACTGCTGATTTAATTGTTGCATTTGGAATTGATAAGTTGCTGTATGTTAGTAAAGATTAAGCTGAGGTGTAGTAGTTAATAATAATTGTTACTGTTGCGGGTTATGCTATTAAGACTTGAATTGTTTCTGTGCTTTAACGGATTTGTTCATTATGCTGCTGCCATTATTTGTCGGTTTTAGATTCTATCAATCTTTGAGTCACTTTAATTAGGGCTGCTGTTATTGATGCTGTATCTGAGTATGCTAGGGGTCTGTTAAGAAATTGCATTGTTATTTCTGTTGCAATATACACTTGACATGACTAATTGTGCAGAACATCACTGGTGGCAACAACTGCTGCTGAGGCACGTGAGGAGAAAAAGGAAGAGAGCAAGGGTATTTGACGACAACATGGGATTCTCACTAGTGTTTTCGCTCTTAGAAACTAGAAATTAAAAATATATACACGTATTTGCTTTAGAACGAAAAGTTTTCGTATTGTTTAGAGTATTGTAATATATTGATTGTGTGACTTGAGTTTTTGACGCTGTTATATTTGTTTTATATGCAAGTACTTTTTTTTATTTAAAAATAATGTTTGTTTAAAAAGTAATTTTAATTTTAAAAAAAATAAGGTTGAATAGTTGAACTAAAAGTAAAATGTAATGACCTAAAAACCCATTAAAAAAAACAAAAAAAACAAAAACGCATTTAAACCAAAAAAAATCTAAACGTTTTCTAAAAATCCATCTAAACTGAAAATAACCTAAAAGCCCATTTAAAATAAAAACCCAAACTTTTTTTAAAAACCTATTTAAACCTAAACCAATCTAAATCCAAAGCCATCTAAATAAATTTCCTAAAAGACCCATTTAAATTCAAACCCATCTAAGATCAATGAACCAATTCAACTCAACCATTTTGTCACCTCTAATATATTACGTGGGTTATTATAAATTCTATTTTATTTTATGTATGTGTGATAAATGGCAAGTGTCATTAATGGATCATATGATTAGCTTGTAGAACATTGCGTTTAACCTTCGTTTGCTATAGTCAATATTACGCGAGCTATCTGTAACATAGTTATATAAGAACGGGAAGGCTTTTGTCATAATCTGATTAAGCTCAAAGCCAGAGTTATGCTTGTTTGTCTACTTATTTTGAAAACTTGATCTATGCAATTAAATATTCCATTCTTCAGGATTCACAAACAGTATCAGATTTAATAATCTTATTATCTTATTATTATTATTATCACTTTGACTTATGCCATTAGCTCTTTAGATGCAGAAAAAAACAATTAACTAAAATGTTTTGATAAAAACTGAAGGAGTTGATGTTAATAATCAGTGTCTTTTAGAGTTGGTGGTGATTATGGTTCTCTTGAATGAATTATTTCTGTGCAGGCACGTTGTTGCATATATATTTTATGAAATCAACCAATGCTTTTGTTATTGTATTGCAGAAAATCTTTTTATTCGAATGCAAAACTGATTAGTGATGATGGTTAATTGGAGGAGTTTGAGCAACAGAAGAACTTAAGAATCATCTGTACTAGACTTTTGTTATTTGAAACTCAGTCACCCTACTGCATATATCTTCTTAAGTACATCTATGGTTTTTAGACCTTCACATGGTAATTTTTGTACGAAACGACTTAAAGTATATTGAACTAGTTGCAGGCTCACTTCATTTCTTTGGAGGCATGAGTAGACCCATCTGAATTTTGCAGTTCCCCCACTGCTATTGTATTTTGGAAACCTACAAAACAGATTATATCTAATCAGGTGAATCCGAAAGAAGTTATTTTAGATTTGCTAGTGTGTTTTGTGGTATGTGCATTTCTATTTAGTTGTTGAGTAATAACTGTGTTATGGTACCTTCCAATTAGCAACTTGTGTTTTTAGGCATCGACAAGCGTAGTGTGTTACTTTTCAGTATCGTTTGTTGCCACTCCAGACAGTTATTGCGTATTGGTTTGGATATGCAACATATATAAAAAATGTTAGCTAAATCTTGCAGACAAACTTTTATTATTTTCATGTTTTTTCTTACCAAAAAACTTTTATTATTTTCAGATTTTTTAGACTTTTAAAAATATACTTGTAACACCCCATTTGGATAAGTGGACGTTATGTGTAGTTATGGCGTGTCATCAAAGCATGTAAGGTAAATGTCTTGAAACATTAACTGACCATAACAGAAATACCGGAATCAAACATCGGTAATCCAAACATAAGCTCATATATAAAAGATTAAGTATTGAAGGGAAGGACTAAACAGTGTCCAAACAGGCAAATAAATGTTTAAAGTGCATAAAGTAAAGAAGTCTGGATAGCTTCCATCCAAATGTACGTACTCTCAGAATCCTAAGAGCGTCCTGGTGTACCTGCTGTTAGAACATGAAAGGAACTACGGCTGAGCATAACGCCCAGTGAACGGATATAAAGCATGATAAGAATGTACTGGAATGAAACAGATAACAAATACTGAAGCTATAAAACTGATGAGTAAAGAGCAGCGGAAAAACTGTGTATGTTCTAAAAAGTCTGATTATAAATAGTAAAGCTGAATTATTATCTATTAAATCTGAAATCATGCATTTACTATATTTTAAGTGTCAATAGCTTATATAGGTCATGTATTGTAACAACATCTGTGAATACATAGAGGGGTGACCTCGTCATGCTGTAGAGGGGTGACCTCTAAATAAACTGGGTGGAGGGATCAACTCCAATGTGAAAGATGTAGAGCACACACCACATTCACCTGATAAAATGTATACTGATAACCTAGGATGCATCCATACGCCCCGCTGATAATACTGATAAATGGCCAAGCTGAAATAAAAAGGACGCTGCGAGATATCACTTCCTTGCAGAGGAGTCATGACACCGGTGCCTCAAGTGTCATGGTTACGGTACCACCGTAACTAGATAACTGGTCATGCATGTATATAAAGCTCAGGCAATTTAACTTAGTTATTAAGATAATTACTGTAAATTTTATAACATATACTGGGGAAAGCATTTGGTTGCAGATGAGAAATCTTAATCATGCATAAGAAAAGAAGTCCTTACTGAAGGACGAAAAATCCGTACGATCAATCAAATGAACGAAAGAACCAATAAATCATATAATACTAAAGAGATAAGGATATCCGTACCTTAACCAAACTCAACGTTTAACAAAAATCCAAATTTACTTTCCCGGTCATATGATCTACATGGATTGACATATGCTAGAGATTAATACAGATCAACTACAAGTGAATTATATGGAGTGAACTAATTACTATTATAGTTTAATCATGGACTTACTATTAAATTATTCCCATAAAAATTTATGAAATGCCTTAGTTTAATATCATTAATGACTACAAATACTCGTTAATGAGAATGAAAGTCACTTGGCTTGTAGAAACGTAAAACACACACATTACACACCATTAATGCTAATTTAAGAAACACACAATTTGAAATACCGTTTTGAATCGTCACATGAATACCATACAACTAGGATTAGTGATTAGTTTTTAAAACAAGTTTTATGTAAGTCTAGTCTTGAAAATGAAAATACAAAGACAGAGTTTTAAAAATAGTGAAAACAAACCATGCGACATTCTTATATCCTTTGCAAAATTTTAAAGAACAGAGGAAAGAATCAATTTGATTTATATGATTACCTTTTGTTTGATTCTAGAGCGTAACATTTTAGACGTGACCGATATTAGTATCTTTCGACGTAAATCCGATAGCCGACTCGTGAAGACTAATACCATTATTACGC
Organism: Glebionis coronaria; assembly: GCA_025667525.1. Lineage (NCBI taxonomy): Eukaryota > Viridiplantae > Streptophyta > Magnoliopsida > Asterales > Asteraceae > Glebionis > Glebionis coronaria. Next base: position 484,252,608 of record CM046876.1, on the reverse strand, counting down.
CGGCGAAACCATGTTTTAACTTTAGATAAATACCATAGTGGTTAAGTAGAAATGTTCATCCTTATCAAGTGTTAACATACGGTTGAATATACATATAATTGTTCTTGAGTAGTAACCTTTCTCATGTGATTATTTATGTATAATATGAGTTCGTAAGACTGGAATATCATAGTAGGAAATTGTGCATGGAGCAATAACAAATTCTAAATCTAAAAATTACCTCAAAGTTTAACGAGACTGATCGAAACCGAAACAAAACGCAACCCTGACACCAAGATATATTGAGACACGGTCCAACCAAAAATGCGACGTGCTGCAACAAATATCATACCAATCACGAACCAGAACCTTTGACATGATCATGAAACAAACGAACCAATCCACGCAGTTGCTAAATCTGACGTGAACATAACACGAATTCAATCTCAGATATAGGACTTAGTTTTAGCTCAAAAATTATTTTATTGCAAATAAGTATGTGGCATCGTTTATGTTTGGACAGAAAATGCACATTTAAGTGCAACCGTATGGAGGGAAAGAAATGAATTTATTTGGAGAATTGCTTTTGTGATAGCCAATTATTGACCCGGTAATATCTCTAACTGTTTCCTTTCGTGTCATATTAATGCTTATCCATGTCTATATTTAAGTGATAAAAACAAAAGAGCGTAACTGTCGAATGTTTTGAAATTATCGTTGGCTTGCCATATGGCCTTTAAAACTCTCGAAGGTTTCAAATTATATATTTATCAATAAATCTTTATTATTTATCATTCTGATCAGTTAATCATTTCCGTATCATTTTAAATTAAATCTGAGACCAAGTGTAAATGTGTAATTAATATTTATAGATTTGTTAAGGCAGGTTTTACAACTCTTTCCCTCTGAAAAAAACAATCTGTCTTCGAATTAGAGACACGATAATGTTGCGGTTTTATAATTCTTCCCCTCTAAAAAGAAAAATTTCTCCTCGAATTTAAAGGTAATAAGCTGATGAAGTTATAAGAACTGAAAGAACACGTAAGCTGAAAAGACATGTAAGCTGAAAGGATAATTCGTCCCCGAAAAACATAATGCTACTAAAAGGGTATAAACGTGACATGACTGAAATGAACATGAAACGTGACATGGCTGAATAGGACATGGAACGTAACATGACTGAAAGAACTTAACTGAATTATTGAAGGAAAAGAATGAAAGGTCCGGATGAACTCTTCCGTTCCAGTGTCTTCCCGCTCAAAACGACTCCTTCAAAATTCTAAACACAATGAAACGACTTTACGACTTGAAGTATATTGAACTAGTTATTTGAAACTCAGGGCCTGTTTGTTTAGTCTTTTTATTAAGTCCTGTAAAATTAAAGTGTCTGTAAAAATATATGTTGTTTGTTTGTAGACGGATATATGACTGTTTGTTTTGTGTGCTGAATATAAAGTCTAAATCAGAGAAGTTTACTATTGTGTCCTTTAAAATTAGTTAAATGATGGAGTTAGAGGGTAAATATGTAAAATAAAGATAATAAGTCATGACTTAATACAGAAAACACCCTCCTGCTAGCTTTTTCCAGAAAGTCGTTAGTTTATTTTAAGCACAAAACAAACAAACTACTTATGACTTAATCCATATTTTTTTTTTTTAATAAAAACTTTATAAGTCCTTATCAAACACTACCTCAGTCACCCTAGCTACTGCATATATCTTCTTAAGTACATTTGTGGTTTTTAGACCCTCACATGGTAATTGTTGTATGAAACGACTTTATGACTTGAAGTATATTGAACTAGTTACAGGCTCACTTTATTTCTTTGGAGGCATGAGTAGACCCATCTGAATTTTACAGTTCCCCCACTGCTATTGCATTTTGGAAACCTACAAAACAGATTATATCTAATCAGGTGAATCCGAAAGAAGTTATTTTAGATTTGCTAGTGTGTTTTGTGGTATGTGCATTTCTATCTAGTTGTTGAGTAATAATTGTGTTATGGTACCTTTCAATTAGCAACTTGTGTTTTTAGGCATCGGTAAGTGTAGTGTGTTAGTTTTCAGTATCGTTTGTTGTCATTCCAGACAGTTATTGCGTATTGATTTGGATATGTAACATATATAAAAAATGTTAGCTAAATCTTACAGAGAAATTATTATTATTTTTCTTTTTCCAAAAAACATTTATTATTTTCAGATTTTATAGACTTTTAAAAATATACTTACAGTACTAGTATGTATATACTAAAAGCCGTTTAAAAACGTCACCGTATATTAGTAACATGAGATGTTCATGTTTTCATGCACACTATTTTCGTTCTTCCTAATTATATATTGTCTTCCTTTTACTCTGTATTAGTAGTAATTAAGATGTCATATGCACTAGGATAGTAGCTAGGATGAGCATTTCGTCTCGAAACCAAACTGGGATCGTATCAATTCCTGAATCTCGTTTAGTACGGTACCGATACCACGAAATAAGGTAGAAAAAATTTTCGGTACCTCTAATTCGGTACGCGACCGGTACCAAATCAAGAAATTTCTTAAAAATAACGAGAAATCCCGATTTCCCGGGTACCGGTACCGATACTCGAATCCCGTTCGATACGATACCGGTACTATTAATTTATCTCCCGAAAAAAATTGGTTCCACTGATTTGATACGAAGTCGGTACGATATCGATACCGTGCCCATCCGTAATATGCACTAATAGATTACACAACATATTGTGTGAAAAGTTGTGAAGCGATTATAAGCATCTATGGAAAAAATATCGAGTAAAAAAGGTGTCGACCAAAGCGAGTTGTTACATGCACGGACATAAGTTTCGTCCTAATTTAAAAAAGCATGTCCCGCAGCAACGCGCAGACACGTTTTCACTCGTTAATATTGATGATCGAGGTTATATGGATTTGTTTCTACCAATTTAGCGAAATAAATTCTAGGATATCTCTTAAATCGGATCCAATTTTTTTCCTTTCTATTTATAGAGTGGTCTAGTCTAAGTTTTAACACTAAAAGTTTCCTCTAAATTGAGTAGCTTTATGACTAGCTTTAAGATCCGCTCGTTGGACGGCTAGCTTCGAAAATACAATTTTAAATATAGATGCATTGAAGGTAGTTTTTTTATAAAACTATCTGTTACGAAAAAAAATTCTTATATTAGATTTAAATTTACACACATATTCAACATGTTACTAAAACAAAACGATGGCAAACACATGGTCTTTGGTGTATTTTAATAATACAATATTATCCATGCTAAAGAATACAATATTGTACATGCTAAAAGATAACAATGTATTAGCAAGGAACGTTTATCTAGAAAAAACATGGTTACCAAACGCTTAATCCGAGTACTCAATGTTATTAAAAAGACCCTTGAACTGTAAATGTTGTACATCACTGTAACAAATTGTCTTACATAATCCGCTTAGTAACAGGATGTGACACCCTCAGGTGGGTCAAATGCAGCGGGAGTAATTATTTGGATGTCACAAGGGTGAATCGATAGCAAATAGTACATAGAGCATTAGATAAAAGATTATCAAACAAATATTACATGAACAGTAGTATAAATGTTATAAAAATTGTCTTGACATTATTAAAAGGATTGTTTATTCCCCAGTTATAAAATCTCAGATGAGCTCTACATGCTGTCTATCATGATGTTTGACTTCATGCACACACCAAGTACTTGCTTCAGTTTCCTGAGAAAAACATGCTCTGAGGGTCAACATAAAGTTGGTGAATTTACAGGTTTAATAAAATAAGTTTGGACAGTAAAACATTCACAGAAGTAGTAACACACAAAGTATCAATACTTAAAGGTAATTACATTCCCTATTGCCCGAAACTGAGGCTATGACTCGTTAAGCCCTCAACAGATGAGGACCCTTCGCCTTACAATAAGGCACCCATTTTCCAGTTCTGACATGATAAACACCTGTTGTCCCGGCCAAGGCACAATGAGCATGACCCACCTAGATGGGGATGGTCAATCCCAAATAGATCTATTTACAACACTCAGGCAATTACAACAATTTTAACGGTTTCAGTTCACGGGTCATGAGGAATTCTACAATAGGCAAATGTAATAAAATTTTATACAATTCAGTTTATATCCATAAAACAAGTTGCATGTTTTCTCCCCCATAAAGGATTTTTAAAAGTTTGTCAATATATTGTGTGGGGCCGTAAACTCACCTTAGTATCTGTTACACCTGTGTATCAAAAGAAATCCAGATAATGCTCACGTCACAGTCAACTGTCTAATTTTAGTGGTACAGTCTCAGTAAATAATGCAGAAAGTCTTAGACAAATATCTGTGCATGCTCATACAGTTTTTAGGCAGTTTATAAGTGTTACTGTGTTTTATATAAATAAACTATAGTACAAGTATTAATAACGTCCAATTAAATTTGTTATTAATGTTACAGTTTATGCAAAGTATTTTACTTACAATTGTTGTATTTTTACTTTTATAAAATATTTGCATTTAATTTATATATCCAGTTTATATAAATTGTTTTATAAAAATAATAATACTTTATTTAATCTAATTTAAAGTCCTCAAAGTTTCCAATATTTATTAAATAGTGCTTTGATTACAAGTTTGAGAAATGACGGTTTTAGTTCTCATAGTTTAAGATTTATTCAAGTTTTAATAAATTAAATGGAATAGAGGTGTTAGGGTTTGTTTAAGTTTCAGATATATGCAAAACAAGTCCCTCCATATTTTATAAAATATATAACTTTTGGATCTTGATGCTTTTAGTCCTTAGAGCTTGTAACATTTTCGAGTTATGGCAAAAATAGTCCCTCTAGTTAAAATTAGGTTTTGTCACTTTCAATAAGTGGCAAAAATATTCCCTTGGGCTTCTAAATGTTTCGGCTTATTACATAAATAGTCCTTATAGTTGTAAAATGACAAATTAACTTTAGGAAATTCATAAAAATGGTCCTTAGGGTTTAATAAGTCACGAATGTAATTAATTAACCCTTAAACTTTCGTATATTTACAATATTAGTCATGGTACTTAATATGTTAGCAAAACAAGTTTCAAATGTCACGGTTTTAATCCCTAGGTTTTATTAATTTACATTTTTGGTCCAAAAGTTTTTATAAGTTATAGTTTGGCATAAAAACTTTATTTAAGTATTAAAATACTAAGTGGGCTTACTAATTATGTCAAAAGAACTATTGGGCTTCCTAATGGGCCTAATTACATTTTAAGTCCATTAATAATTTAAGATTAGCTAAGTGGGCTCATAAGGCACTAAATGGGCCTAATGGGTTCCTAAAACACACAGCTACATTTTATTGGGCCTATTGGGCCTAGTTAATGATTAGGCTATTTTTACATGGGCTTAGCTAGTCCATTAATGAAAATAAAAATTATCCAAGGCGTAGATCTAGGGTTTTTCTAAGTTTATTACAAGTTCAACAAAATAAGTTAAGATCTCTAAATATGGATCCCAACTCACGGCATGTTTTATTTAGTGTGTTTCAAAATAAGATCCATGTTTGTTATACGTTTGCATGTTAGTCATAAGTCCAATATAAGCTCTATAGCCCACGGCTATAATTGTTTATAGTGTTTCAAGAAGAGATCTCTGTTTGTTATATGTTATAAGTTAATCACAAGTCCAAAAATAAGCTTTATAGCCCACGACTATATTTATTTATAGTGTTTAAAAATGAGATCTAAGCTTGTTATATGTTTACAAGTAAACCAAAAGTCCAACAATGAGATCTAGGCTTATTGCAAGTTTACAAGTTTATCAAAAGTTCAAAAATAGGAATTATAGCCCACAGCTATATTTAATGTTTGAGGGATTTCATGATTTTTATCAAGTTCATTTATATGTACATAATCATATGTTTATTACCAAATAATTTTTATACATATCTTGTGATGAATCAAAATATACCGTGACCTATAAAGGTCATGGTTTTACTAGTTTTGAGTTTTTAACAAGTTCTTCATATGAGATTTACGTGAATGATTATGCATGCAAAGAAAAATATAAGTAAATGAAGGAAAGGTAAGTTTAGTGATACTTACTTGTTTAATGATATCAAAGAAAAACAAGTGAACTAAAGGAGATTAGAGCTTAAGATTCAACAATGGTGAAACCCGAATCACAAATCCAAGCCGTGGCCTTCATTGAGGCGTCTAGGGTTTTCTTGGTTGCTTTTAAGATCAAGTTGGTATGGATAATACCAATGATTAGGAGTTATGAGGATGAAGACAAAGATTTGGTGGATTTAATGTGTTTCTTGGTGGATATGATCCGAATGATTAAGGGAGAGAGATTGAGAGAATGTTTGTGATATTTGGATTTGCATGTATATTGAGTGTGTGTGTGTGTATGTTTCGGTTTAAGAGGGAGAGAGAATGGGGAGACAAAATCCCCTTGGTAAGATCTCTTATACCAAGTGTAAGGTTTCTTCACCAAAAACAAGACACCCCCTTGATCTCCTCTAGGTACCGTATGAAGGTGATCAAAAGGGAGGAAAAGGGTTTGCCAAGTGTGATGTTATGTGTGGTGAAGGTAAATAAAAAGGCAACATGGATATTTCCAAACTTTACAAGGGATGTGCACGCATGTATACATGAATTTACACGGCTAGAGAGTGAAATGGAGTAGAAGTGTTTTATTTTTTTTGTTAGGTGTTGTGTATTATCACAAGTATAGGCATTTTATTGTTTGTCCATGTATGGTTTCAAGGTATTGTATCATATAGTTCCTTCTAGTAAGGTATGTATATATACACACATAATGTCAAATTCACACACTTAATAAACTGTAGTACATGAGATAAAGTTCTCCAGTCTGTTTTTAAATTATCAAATATATACCGTTGTTGTAAATCCTTGTTTGTCAAGTGGCCAGTAAGTTGTCCAAGTAGTCAAAATAGACTAACAGGTTCATAATTATCAATTAACTATGAAAAGATAGTATGCTCAAGTAGAAATAACACTTCATGAAATTATGCAAAGGTGGTGATAGTTAAGTTCTAGAATTATTGGGTACAAAAGTTGATAAAGTCAAAATGGTAAAATCAGGGATTTTACAGCACCACCCCGACATTTTAGCTTTGTCCTCAAAGCTGAGAAGAAAGTCGTCACCGATCAGGTGAATAGATGTAGGTTAACAAAATAAGAGTTTTGGGCTGGTACCGCTCTTGTGTCAACAAGTATACGCGAAAGGCTTTTTGATATACTTCTAGCCTGTGGAATGCAAACATTAGTTTGACACTAAAGCTTCACTCATCGGAATGGTTAAGATTATTGTTGATGGTGATTGGGTAGGAAGTTGCAAAGAATCTGCTTCATTTGTGGCTGAGCTGGGGCGTAAGAGGCATAGAAAAGAAGTACATCAAATGGTGGAAATAAAAGAAGATACCTAGAATAAAGAAATGCGCATCTTGTGTGATGCTGGAAGGGTTGTGCGTCCACTGTTAGTGGTCCAAAATTTGCACAAATTTCGAATTTTATCAGGGGGAAGTCAATCATTTCAAGACTTGTTAGATGATGGTATTGTCGAACTAATTGGACCCGAAGAGGAAGAAGATTGACAAAAAGCATGGGACATCAGATATCTCTTTCTGGGAGATGACAAACATAACCCTACAAAATACACCCATTGTGAGTTGTACATGTCTTTTATGCTTGGGTTTGTCTTTCTCGTCGATTTAAGAAATATGAGCTAAGAAGATAGGGTATCCTCTTACCACGTATTTTTGGGCTTTGGTACAAGCAATGACACTAAGTCTAGTGTTGATAATGTCTGAGTTATCGTCTCCTCGAATGATCAGAGTTTCATTTCCCCATGGCAGACGAACCAGCTTTTCATCACACACAATGACTGCGTGATATTTTGCTAACCAATCCATGCCAATAATGACATCGAAGCTACCAAGGTTTACTGGGATCAGATCAATGTTTAACGGATGGTTAGAAAGCTTCAAGGTACAACCTCGAATGATGGCATCGACTTTCACAATTTTGCCGTCGGCTAATTCTACGGAGTAGTAGGGGTCTAGAACTGATGGGGTGATTTCCAGTACATTACTAAACTCAGTCGATATGAAACTTCTATCTGCTCCGGTATCAAATAAAACGGATGCATAATGATGGTTCAGTAGAAATGTACCAATAACGATGTTGGAATCTGGGTTAGTTTTTGCATTGCCCACCATGTACACTATTGATGAATTTCCCTTATTGTCCTTTTTCTGGTTGGTCAACTTGGTGCAATCTGGTCTCACGTGTCCGGGTGCACCACATTCGTAACACACGACTGCTTTCCTCGGACCATTGTTGTTTCCTCCTGTGGGGTTACGATTTCCTTGCTGTCTGCTTCCGTTCCCATGGGCATTGGGTCTGCCTCTGTTGTTGTTTCCAGGGTTGTTGTTGGGTCGGACTGGGGTGACAGTATTCTCTTGGCAACTACGCGTAAAATGGCCAAATTGGCCACACTTGTAGCATCCTTGACACTGGTTACCAACTAGATGGTGATAGTGGCACTTTGGGCACAGGGGTTTGGTACCTGAGTAGTTCCTTGTGTCTGTGGTGGTGGTAGCATCGTAAGCCTGTGATGAGATGGCATTTATACATGATCTCATCGTTCTTTTTGGGCTTTAAATGCATAAAATATCATAATATATACCATATATATGCTTGTGTTTGTTACTTGTGTATTTTAGGTATGGATATCGTGAAAATAACAAAAGATCACAAGAAACAAGGAAAAACGAACACGAGAAATGAAGCCGCACAATGAACCGGACCCTAGTTATGATTTTCCAAAGAAAAGACCTTGAAGTATTGAAGATGTTCAAGAATGATCCCTCATCAATGAAGAAATGACACTTAATACCCTTGTATATTCATAGTTATAAGTTTGGTCCCTTAAGTTTGTCAAAATTACAAAAAGGTCCCTCAACTTTGAAGAATTGGCAAGTTTAGTCCCTCATAAATGAATAATTGTCAACAATGGTCCTCCATAATGTCAAACATGCTTAGAAGACCTTCAAAGTTAAAGAATGTACAAGATCAGCCCTTGAAACATCTAGAAAAGTTAAAACAAGTCCTTGTTATCTTTGTTATAAAGTTTTAGGGCAAAAGTGTGAAAAAGGAAACTTAAATAACAAAGGAAGTTGAGTTTTATGGCTGGAAAACATGTTATACACTTTTCACCAAAGAACAAGGACTACTATTGCCAACTGAAACTTTCAAACAAACAAACACGCACCAAACAAAAGCAACCCACCTTTTTCGGATCAAACATTGTTACTGTTCACCGTATGAACCTAGTAACTAATTCACTTAAAACAAAGGGTAAATCCAAATTACCCTAACCCACAACTAATTCCCCTTCACACGAATCATTCCCACACTTAACCTCACCCATCACATCAACCAATGGTCCCCACCATTCAAGCCGTCCACCAATGAAAACACAACTTCCTCTCCAAAGAATGTCACGTGTCAAATCTAACGGTTTATGCATTCTACTTGGTCCCTAAGGCAATATGAACGATTTGGATCAAATGGGACAACTCACAACACCAAAAATGTCTAGAAGATTTCAAGGGCATTTTAGAGATTTTGTAGCTAGGGTTTCTAGTTTTTCATTATAAACTCAGCCTTCTAAAGGCCTATATAAGGACCCCCAACCTGTGGTGAGGCCTTTGTTCCAGTTTTACTCTTCAAATATTGTAATTCCTTTTTAAAATTTATAAAAGTTTGGTATTTTTAAAAATTGTAATTCCTTTTTATGTTTTTGAAAGTTGGTGTTGTTTGAGAGTAAAGCTGAGTTCCATTTAGTGTTTTGAAGGTGTTTTGATCTTTGGATTGAAGCACGTTTGGTTTTGCAAAGGTTTTCAAGTTTGAAAGTTTTCAAAATCCTAGGTTTCTGTTTTGTTATTTTACCTGTTCTAACCCCAACCAAAAGCTATAAGCTCTTGCAAGCTTGTTGACACCAGGCTTGTGAAGGTTTATCAACCTATGGTTGGACTGTTTGCGCATTGTGTTGAAGATTTAAAGGCCTTGAGGTTCTGCTTTGAACCATCAACCAAGGTTTCATGCATATCTTGTTCCAAGAACCCTAGGTGTAATCTAGCTGTTGATTCACACTCTAGGAAACATTTTCGACCTTCCCTAGGAAGTAAAGGGAAGGAGGTTCATTCTCTTTCACTTTTCTCTCTTTTATTTTTTTTGAAATATGTTATGTGATTTGCTATGTGATGTTGAGATCTTGTGCTTGTGTTTTAAGTTTTATTGTTTAAACCTATTAGTTGTCACCTAGTTGAGATATTTGAAGGATAAAATAAGTAGGTTACTGGTAAAAATAAGAAGTTCGTTTGAAAAAGGACTAAAATAAGGTTGTTTGGGATTGTGGGATCAAAAGGCCTTGTGCCCTTGGTTCTTAGGGTTTTTCTACTCTAAACAAGTCACTTGTTAGCTGTTTTAGTCATTGGTTAAGTTTCACAAGGTTTGGAAAAGGATTTGCAAGTTTTTGAAAAATCTGTCATAAGTGGTTTGAAATTGGTCAAACATATCAGCAAGCATAAAATCTTTGTTTGTTGGATTCAGGGTCTGATTTTTGGTTTGGGAAGAGTTTTTGTGGTAAGCTATCTGTGCTATATTTGCTTGTTAACTTTGGTAGCTTATTATGTGAGCTAGGGCTTATAAAAGTTGGCTGAAGTGGTCAATTGCATCAGCAATTTGACCACTCCTATTTTGCTTTACACTTGATTATCTAGTGACTGCCCTGCTAATCTTTTGCTTGTTACTTATCATTTTGCTGCTTGTGAACCTATTTTGATTGTTGGATTGCTTATTTGAGGGCTGATAAGTTAACTGGTGATAGGTGTGTAAACACCCACCCTTTTACCACTTAATTCGGGCTAAAACGAGACCAAAACACGTATTTCATATCATTTGTTTGGAATTATGCGTGGTTTTTGTGTTTATTGTGTTTTCAGAGCCAACCGGATAAATATTGAAGAAAACATGGGATTGCACGGGTTTTACTGAAGAAAAAGACTCAAGATAAAGTCTATTGTCCAAGAGATGCAAAAGATTTGAAGTCACTGGGCCTATTCAAAGATTTATCGAAGAAAAGGACCAAAGATGGAAGATTTATATAAGTCGAAGAAACTCAAGTCTATTAAACGAAGAAATTAAAAGACGAGTTGAATTTAATCGACAACAAATCCCGAATCAGAATTGAAAACGGAAGCTTTTCTGAAAAGACGAAAAGACACGAAGAACGGGAGAAAGCCCACTCACCAACCAAAGGAAACACCTATAAATAGGCCATCCCACACACATTAGTTAGCTAGTTTTTCTTTTCTTCCTCCCTTTTTCTTTCTTCCTGGTTCGTATAACACCATCACCACTAGGGTGATTGGTGATTTTTATTTTTAGTCCTTCAATCTTGTAATTTTAATCTTTGTTTCATCTTGTCAAAACATCAATCATTCAATACCAAGTTCTTGTTTAATCTTCCATTTTCATCTTGTTCATCATCATCTTTATCTTCAAGTTATTAAGTTTTATTTTTCTTGATTTGATCTTCAAAAGTTGTTTGGATTTGTGTTTTTATTAGTGGGATTTGTTGCTTATATTGTCTAAATGATTTGTGTTTAAATTGGTAAAACCTTTTTAAGTGTTTGATTTGATTTTGATTAAAAACCTGTGCTCCGTGTTCTTCGTTACTGTTTCTGTATCTGGGTTTCCAAAGTTCCGAACCAAGACAAAAAGTTCCGAATGAAGGCTTCATTCGGAAACTTCCGAACCAAGCACTAACTTCCGAACCAGTGACTTCCGGACCAGCAACTTCCGAATCAACCTTCATCCGGAAGGTTCCGAATCAAACCATAAGTTCCGAACCAGTTCTTCATTCGGAAGTTTAAAACTTCCGAACCAGTGACTTCCGGACGAGCCATAAAGTTCCGGATCAAGCTCAAACTTCCGAATCAAACACCTTCATCCGGAAAGTTCCGGATGAGTATGTTCCGAATGAGCAAGTTCCGGATGAGTGAATAGTGTCTTCCGAATCAGAAAGTTCCGAATCAAGGTTTAAAGTTCCGGATCAGTTAATTTTTGGGTATTTTGAAGTTACTGTTTTACTGTTGATTAATTTACTCATATTTCACAATTTACATCTTAACTTTAATTTTAATTTGAACTTTAAATTTGCAACCAAGTTTTTGTTAATCTTAATTAAAGTAATTGCCTTTGATTTAAACTTTCATTTCCATTTATTATTAGAATAGAAAACCAAACCCCTTTATTTAGTAACCAAGAACAATCATTCCACTTAAGGCCTAGATCAATTCGAGAGGATATCGAGATTTAATCTGAACCCATACAAAATCTGTGTATCAAATGGCGCCGCTGCCGGCTCTTCTCGTTAAGATCAAAAGTTTTTTGTGAGAACTTGGATTTTGGGATCCGTTCCCCGTGAACGTTACTTTTTCAAAAATTTCAAAAACAACTAAAAAAATATATAAAATTTTCAAAAATCCTAAAAATTAAAAAAACAATAAAAACCAAAAATATTTTTGCTTTGTTTTTCCTTGTTCGTTCTTTTGCAGGTGTATGCGCACTCGATCCACGTCTTATCAAGAGCCCGAGCCTCTCGATAACTTAGACATGGCGGGTGTACAAAACAACAATAACATACCACCTCCGAACAACAATAATAACAACAACAACCCGCCTTTCAACAACATGAATAACAACAACAATGAGCACCTTCCGGATAATCGCCCAATGATTGAATTGCTGCAAGCTCATGTTGATGGCAACACGGATCCAATTGTTATACCACCAATTGCCGCCAACAACTTCGAGCTCAAGTCAGGCTTTATCCAGATGGTCTCAGCTCAACCGTTCTTGGGACGCACCATTGATGATCCACACGACCACATCAAGAGATTTCTACAACTCACTAACACGGTCAAGTTCAATGGAGTTTCACAAGAAGTGATAAGGTTACAACTTTTTCCCTTTTCTTTAGAAGGACAAGCCCGGCATTGGCTTGCTAAGGAACCGCCACAGAGTATTCTCTCGTGGACGGATTTGGAAACAAAGTTTATCAACTACTTTTTTCCACCCTCTCGTACTACCGCTTTGCGGAATGAAATCATAAATTTCGAACAAAAGTACGATGAGTCATTCAGTGAATCTTGGGATCGTTTTAAAGATCTTTTAAGAAAATGCCCACAACATGGTTTTACCAAAGTACATCAAATTAATACTTTTTACAATGGTTTAAGCATGAGTGACCAAGATTCACTGAATAGTGCCTCAGGGGGTAATTTATTGGCTAAGACTTCCAATGCTGCTTGGGATATCATTGAGAACAAATCTCGTGTGCAAACCAAGAGTGTTAGGACCAATGTTGCTAGTGCTAGCACTAATGACAGCGACAAGCGATTAGACAAAATCACTACGCTTCTTGAATCGCTTGTCACACATACCGTCAGCAACAACAACAGCAACAACGCCAAAAACGCTCAAGTGAACGCTGTCAGCCAACCTTGTGAGATATGCGGTGGTCCCCACTCCTACACAACTTGTACCGCCACCCAAGATTACCCTGCTGAGAATGTGAATGCGGCATATGGCACCTACCAACAACCTGCTTATCAAGCTAGACTTCAAGGTGACCGTAACTTGCTTAGCTACCGCAGCAACAACTATCTTTCACCACCTGGCTTTCCTCCTACCAACCCAAACCAACAACAAAACCTTAACCGCCCTCCTCAACAACAACAACAACCTCGACAACCATACGTTCCACCTCACAAGCAGCAACAACCGCCTCAACGTAACAATCAAATCTACCAACAACCTGCTTACCAACCACCTGCATACAATGCTCCTTCCAACCAAACCACCACTGCACTACACCAAGAGGTCGCCACCTATATGAGGACCAATGATGTGATAGTGGGAAATCTCCAAGAAGAAGTGCGCAACTTGAAGGCAGATCTGGTCAAGCAAGGAAATGATTTGCGAGCTGATATGAGAAACACGTTGGATAGCCAGACTAATGATCTGAGGAACATGATGGCTAGTTTTTTCCAAAGTAGTCAACCCTCTTCTTCGGGTACTCTTCCGAGTAACACCGTTGCGAACCCAAGAGGGGAGATGAAAGCAATCACTACTAGAAGTGGTAAAGGTACCAAGGAACCCGAGCTTCCTATACCGCCACCGGTGGTTGTGACTAAGGAGAACGAGTCACCTGCTCCCATTCCTCATCCTTCTCCTTCCCCAATTTCTCCACCTCTTCTTTCTACCCCTCCTCCACCCGTGGTTGTGAGTGACCCTATTCCTCTAAAGCCTTCATCTTCTTCCAATATACCTTATCCTTCAAGGTTGAGGAAAGAGAAGCAAAAGAGCAAGGATGATATTCAGGTTTCTAACTTTCTTAAAATGTTTAAACAACTGAATTTCAATATCTCCTTCGCTGAGGCTCTTGCTCACATGCCCAAATACGCCAAAATGTTTAAAGACCTTCTGAGCGACAAGGAAAAGCTCCTCGACATTGCTAACACCCAACTTAATGAGAACTGCTCTGCAGTGCTCTTAAGGAAATTACCAACCAAGCTTGGTGATCCGGGTCGTTTTCTTATCCCTTGCAATTTCACGGGAGTAGAGAATTGCATGGCCCTAGCCGATCTAGGTGCCAGTATTAATCTCATGCCTCTAAGTGTTTGGAAGCAATTATCTCTCCCGGAGCTAGTCCCCACTAAAATGACTTTGGAATTGGCCAACCGTACGGTTGCTTATCCAGTGGGGATAGCCGAAGATGTTATCGTAGGAGTCGACAAATTCACCTTCCCTGCTGATTTTGTTGTCGTCGACTACGAGATGGACCCCCGTGTGCCACTTATTGTTGGTCGTCCATTCTTGAGGACCGGTCGCACTCTCATTGATGTTGAAGCCGGTGAGCTTATCATGAGAGTGGGTGACGACAAAGTAGTCTTCAACATGGGAAAGTTGTCTAAACAGCCTTATTCATATGAGAGCGTTAATTGTATTGACGTTCTTGATGAGGCTTGTGAAGAACACTTTAATGATGCTTGCAAAAGTATTCCTACCTCTCTTCCCAATGTTGAGACCGTGTCCTCCATTGATTCATCGTTGTCTCTATTTGGAGATAGTGATTTATTCTGGAACAATCTTGAAGCTACCATGGGAGATGCGAATTTACCCACTAATGATTCGTCCACCGAGGGGGATGAAGATATGAGTTTCTTTGACAATCTTCTCACCGACGACAATCCTTCGCCCCCATCTCCCACGGTTATTGCTATCGATACTCCGACGTTGAAAACGCCTCCCGTCGAAAATCCTCCGGATTTGGAATTAAAGGAGTTGCCGCCACATCTCGAGTACGTGTTCCTTGACGACAACAAGAAGTCACCCGTCATTATTGCAAAGGATTTGAAAGATGAAGAGAAGACTCGCCTCGTTGCCGTGCTGAAAGCTCACAAGAAGGCTATCGCTTGGAAAATCTCGGATATTCGTGGAATTGATCCTCACTTCTGCACGCACAAAATTCTCATGGAGGACGACTATAAGCCCACTATTCAAAGCCAACGAAGGGTGAATCCAAAAATCCATGAAGTCATCAAAACAGAAGTCATTAAACTTCTTGATGCGGGTATGATTTACCCTATTTCGGATTCACCATGGGTTAGTCCAATCCATTGTGTGCCCAAGAAGGGCGGAATAACCGTTGTTCCCAATGAACACAACGAGTTGATTCCCACTCGTCTCATTACTGGGTGGAGAGTTTGTATAGACTACCGCAAACTCAATGATGCCACGAGAAAGGATCATTTCCCTCTACCTTTCATGGACCAAATGCTTGAACGATTAGCCGGTAATGAATATTACTGCTTTCTTGATGGTTTCTCGGGTTATTTTCAAATACCCATCGATCCCCAAGATCAAGAGAAGACTACATTCACTTGTCCCTATGGCACTTTCGCTTACAAAAGAATGCCTTTTGGCTTATGTAATGCGCCCGGGACTTTCCAAAGGTGTATGTTAGCTATCTTCCATGACATGGTTGAACAAACCATGGAAGTCTTCATGGATGATTTCTCAGTCTTCGGGGATTCCTTCTCTGCTTGCCTTGCCAATTTAGAACGTATGCTAAAGCGGTGCGAAGACACTCGCCTTGTTCTAAATTGGGAAAAATGCCATTTTATGGTAAAAGAAGGCGTCGTGCTTGGACATAAGATTTCGAAAGCCGGTCTTGAAGTAGACCGTGCTAAAGTCGATGTTATAGCGAAGTTGCCTCCACCTTCAACTGTGAAGGGTGTGAGAAGTTTCTTGGGTCATGCGGGCTTCTATCGTCGCTTCATCAAAGATTTTTCGCAAATCGCTCGCCCGATGACCCACCTCTTGGAAAAAGATACTCCTTTTATCTTTTCCAAAGAGTGCCTTGAAGCCTTCAACTCGCTTAAGGATAAGCTAACTAAGGCACCCGTCTTGGTTACCCCTAATTGGGAGCTGCCCTTTGAGTTGATGTGCGATGCTAGCGATTTTGCTATTGGAGCGGTTCTTGGACAAAGAGTGAACAAACACTTCCAACCGATCCATTACGCTAGCAAGACAATGACAGGGGCACAATTGCATTATACGACAACCGAAAAAGAGCTTTTAGCTGTTGTCTATGCTTTTGAAAAGTTTCGCCCCTATCTTGTCCTTTCTACCACCATTGTGTACACCGATCATTCCGCGCTGAAGTACTTGTTGACAAAGCAAGATTCCAAACCAAGACTTCTTCGCTGGGTTTTGCTGCTCCAGGAATTTAAAATCGACATCCGCGATAAAAAAGGAGCAGAAAACCTAGCCGCGGATCATCTTAGTAGACTTGAGGATCCATACCAAGGGGATCATCCGACCAAAGAAATCAATGATTCTTTTCCCTTGGAGACCTTAATGTCTATAAACTCGAAGCCGAATGAAACCCCGTGGTTTGCGGACTTTGCAAACTACTTGGCGGGTGGAATTCTCAAGGAAGGGTTGACGTCCCAGCAAAAGAAAAAGTTCTTCACAGACATCAAGACTTACTTTTGGGACGACCCTTACCTATTCAAACAATGTGCTGATCTGATAATTCGCCGATGTGTTGATGGACCGGCAGCGTCGGACATCCTTGATGCTTGCCACAAAGGACCAACCGGTGGTCACTTTGGTCCCAATTACACCGCAAAGAAAGTGTTTGATTCGGGATTTTATTGGCCCTCCATATATCGTGACGCTCACGATATGGTCAAACGATGTGATATTTGCCAAAAGCAAGGCAAAATCACACATAAAGACGAGATGCCTCAGAATTTTATTCAAGAGTGTGAAATTTTTGATGTTTGGGGTATCGACTTTATGGGGCCATTCCCTTCGTCTAAAGGAAACAAATACATCCTTGTAGCCGTTGACTACGTTTCGAAGTGGGTTGAAGCCAAAGCGTTGCCTACTAATGACGCAAGGGTGGTTTGTAACTTTTTGAAAGCTCTATTCGCTAGATTCGGTGTGCCTCGCGCCATTATTAGTGATCGTGGGACTCATTTCTGCAATGACCAATTTGCTAGAGTCATGGCTAAGTACGGTGTAAATCATCGTCTTTCCACAGCCTACCACCCACAAACTAATGGCCAGGCTGAAATAACAAACCGAGGGCTGAAGCGAATTCTTGAAAGGACCGTGGGAGAGCATCGTGCCTCATGGGCTGATAAACTGGATGATGCTTTGTGGGCTTTCCGTACTGCTTACAAGACCCCGATCGGCTGTACGCCTTATCGTCTTGTGTACGGGAAAGCGTGCCACCTCCCCATTGAGTTGGAGCACAAGGCTTATTGGGCCTTGAAGTGGGCCAATTTTGATATTAACAAAGCCGGTGACCTACGCAAGATCCAACTCAATGAGCTGAATGAACTCCGTAATGAGGCTTATGAAAATTCTTTGATCTATAAGGAAAGAACTAAGCTCATTCACGACTCTAAGATCAAAAACCGAGAGTTCCATGTTGGAGACAAAGTCTTACTTTTTAACTCTCGGTTGAAAATCTTTTCGGGCAAGCTCAAATCTCGTTGGTCCGGCCCATTCACCATCGCCCAAATTTTTCCATATGGTACTCTCGAGCTCGCTCAACCTGATGGACCAAATTTTAAGGTGAATGGCCAACGAGTGAAGTTGTACTTTGGTGAGGACACCTCTAAGGAGGTGATTCCATCCCTCACCACGTTCCCCATGAACTAATTTTGGGTCAAGTCAGGCTCGTGACTCGGTTATCAAAAACAAGCGCTCCTCGGGAGGCAGCCCGAGTATCTATCCTTGCATGTTTTAATCCCCTAAGTGTAGGGAGGGACTTCTATATGTGCTTGCCTTTGTGTGGTGATGTGATTACAGGGATAAGTGCACTCTTGGAATTTTTGAAGAACCGTGCTCCCGTGTTTATCCGAAATCCGGTTCTACCTCTCAACTATCGTGATTCAATTTTCTTCATACTAACATTTGAAATTGATCACTTTAGTCGTCTCTTCCTTAACTTGAGTTAACCAACGTGCACAATGTCATAAGTGTAGGGGAGACTTCTCCCACATGCTTAAACATTGAGGACAATGTTTATCTTAAGTGTAGGGGGGACTTCTATCGAAGTTTTAAGTGGACTTTTCCATGAAAATGCCTTCAATTAACTGGAAAATCCTATATTTCAGCATTTTTCAAATTTTTTATTAACTTTGGCCATTTTGTCGTAATTTTTAAATTTTTATCGTTACTTTCATATGTATATATTCCGCAATAAAGTCAAAAATATTAATAAAGTGGTGTAGCTAGTTTAGAAATCTTTGACATATTAGGCCCGTTGCGTTTATTTTGACTCAACCCGAATAGACTTATCCAAGTTTATTCTAGCTAGTATCCTTAACCATATAGACCTTAATTGGTTTATTAGGCTAAGTGTCCACGAGTCTCATTACTTGAGATTTTAAATTGTGGAGGACGAGAAATGATAGAGTCAATTATAAGTCGGTATTCTTGCGCAAGCTCACTTGGTGTAATTATTTGCCTATTCTCCCATCACTTGCTAATAATTTATCTGCAATAAGTAAGGTCTTACGATTTGAAAAGTTACTTAGCTTCTAGCCCAAGATCGTTTAAAAGTTGCTCGGTAATGATAAGAGTTCATAGCCAAGGCATAACTTATGAAGCGGGGCGCGAAGATTGGCGAGTCCGAAAAGGCCCTAACAAGGCATGAGGATTCAATTTTATTGCTGAAGATCCAAAGTGATGTGAAAAGCATTATTCCTAAAGTCAATATGAAGGATCAAGACTCACGACGAAAAGCAATCAACTCCCATAAAGATCATGGAGAAGTCTATCCGAAAAGACCCTAACAAGGTATGAGGATAAATAGATCCAAGTCCGAAAAGGAGGCGGATCGTTGTATCTCAAAATCCCAATTAGAGATTGAAGAAATAATCATGAAGTCGTGGTCAACAAAGTTGGAGTACCCCTCAAAAGTCTCCAAGCGAAGAAACTCTATTATGATGAGAAGACCATTATCTCAAGAACGTCTCTCGAAGATATGAAGTATGAAGTACATGCCAAATATCGGCCCGAGAAAGGTCTCAAATCGTGAACCAAGTTATGCCAAGATATGAACTTTTTGATATCCCGAGAAGCAGTTTTAAGAGATTTTGTCCTTTAGCTAACTATTGATCAAATCGTCCTACTTTGCTTTCAGCCCTAATAAACTATCGAAATAAGTCCAAAAATGCATCTTCATGATCATTCTAAGACAAAAATAAAATATAAGAGATACACCTAGGAATAAGGGAGTTTAAGCATTTAATTAAGCCATGTGTGTAAGTGTTTGAATTGCTAACTTATAATAACAATGATCTCGTTTTTAAGCTTAGTTTGGGGAACGTGAAACTTGAGGGTGATAAATCTTCGCAACACCAAAGCCCTAATGTAAGTCATCGATTTCTCTTCAAGTTATTTCCATGTAGCTATTTTCAAGTAAAAATGGTTTTCTATCCCTTTGTTACCTTTGAAGTTTTATTTCTTTAATTTTCGTTTAGTAGAATTTTAAATAAGGCCAAGGTTGATTAATTATGAGAAAAGTGTAAACTTGCTTTATCACTAAGCATTGCATGAGGGCATGACAATGGTTAAGTGTAGGGGATTTGATAGGTGTGTAAACACCCACCCTTTTACCACTTAATTCGGGCTAAAACGAGACCAAAACACGTATTTCATATCATTTGTTTGGAATTATGCGTGGTTTTTGTGTTTATTGTGTTTTCAGAGCCAACCGGATAAATATTGAAGAAAACATGGGATTGCACGGGTTTTACTGAAGAAAAAGACTCAAGATAAAGTCTATTGTCCAAGAGATGCAAAAGATTTGAAGTCACTGGGCCTATTCGAAGATTTATCGAAGAAAAGGACCAAAGATGGAAGATTTATATAAGTCGAAGAAACTCAAGTCTATTAAACGAAGAAATTAAAAGACGAGTTGAATTTAATCGACAACAAATCCCGAATCAGAATCGAAAACGGAAGCTTTTCTGAAAAGACGAAAAGACACGAAGAACGGGAGAAAGCCCACTCACCAACCAAAGGAAACACCTATAAATAGGCCATCCCACACACATTAGTTAGCTAGTTTTTCTTTTCTTCCTCCCTTTTTCTTTCTTCCTGGTTCGTATAACACCATCACCACTAGGGTGATTGGTGATTTTTATTTTTAGTCCTTCAATCTTGTAATTTTAATCTTTGTTTCATCTTGTCAAAACATCAATCATTCAATACCAAGTTCTTGTTTAATCTTCCATTTTCATCTTGTTCATCATCATCTTTATCTTCAAGTTATTAAGTTTTATTTTTCTTGATTTGATCTTCAAAAGTTGTTTGGATTTGTGTTTTTATTAGTGGGATTTGTTGCTTATATTGTCTAAATGATTTGTGTTTAAATTGGTAAAACCTTTTTAAGTGTTTGATTTGATTTTGATTAAAAACCTGTGCTCCGTGTTCTTCGTTACTGTTTCTGTATCTGGGTTTCCAAAGTTCCGAACCAAGACAAAAAGTTCCGAATGAAGGCTTCATTCGGAAACTTCCGAACCAAGCACTAACTTCCGAACCAGTGACTTCCGGACCAGCAACTTCCGAATCAACCTTCATCCGGAAGGTTCCGAATCAAACCATAAGTTCCGAACCAGTTCTTCATTCGGAAGTTTAAAACTTCCGAACCAGTGACTTCCGGACGAGCCATAAAGTTCCGGATCAAGCTCAAACTTCCGAATCAAACACCTTCATCCGGAAAGTTCCGGATGAGTATGTTCCGAATGAGCAAGTTCCGGATGAGTGAATAGTGTCTTCCGAATCAGAAAGTTCCGAATCAAGGTTTAAAGTTCCGGATCAGTTAATTTTTGGGTATTTTGAAGTTACTGTTTTACTGTTGATTAATTTACTCATATTTCACAATTTACATCTTAACTTTAATTTTAATTTGAACTTTAAATTTGCAACCAAGTTTTTGTTAATCTTAATTAAAGTAATTGCCTTTGATTTAAACTTTCATTTCCATTTATTATTAGAATAGAAAACCAAACCCCTTTATTTAGTAACCAAGAACAATCATTCCACTTAAGGCCTAGATCAATTCGAGAGGATATCGAGATTTAATCTGAACCCATACAAAATCTGTGTATCAACTGGCTTATTGGCTAATATTTGCCAAAACTGAAATCAAGTTGGCTAACTGGCCTACTTGATTCAAAGGATTCAGCCTTGATTCTTTCACAAAAGTTGCTCAAAACAAGCTCATAAACAAGTCCTAACAATTTGGTAACATTTGGTGCACTTTGACTTTTGGTCAAATAAGCTCAATTTGGCTTATTTTTCAGTTCTGCTTATTGGTACATGCAACAACTTAGTTTTTGTAGTAGGTGTCATTTTTCTCAGCTTATTATCATATCTGGAAGGTTTCAGCTTAATTGGTTAAGGTTTTGCTAGAAAACTAGCTTATTTGGCGTTTTAGCCAGCTTATTGGCTTCTACAGCTTATTTCACTTGGCTTTTGGTATTTTTCTTGTTGATTATTCTTAGTTAGGCTATTTGTGAGCTTTTGCAACAAACCATAGCTTCTGAAACCCCCTAGAACTCAAACCCGACTATTTTGTCGTTTTGTGAAAAAGTACTTTGCTTATTTCTAGCTTATTTGTTGAGATTTTCAAAATTTCTTTTTACAAATCTCTTTAGTATCCCAAAAGAAGGTTGTGTGTTGAATTAGAGCTTATGGCACCAGCTTATAGCTTAATGGGCTTATTGGCCCATTAAGAATAAGCTTTTGGCATTTTAAGCTGTGATAAGCTCAAAACCAGCTTTTGGGCCTTTAGAGTGTGTTTAAAATTGAATTTTGAGTTTGACTGTACTTTTTGGAAACTTATTGGACACTTTTGATTTTATTGGGCCAAAAAGCCCATTAAGTGGTCTGTTTTTGTTTTTAGCCCATTTGGGGGCCTAATAGGGGTATTTTGGTAAACTCAAATTCATTTTCTGTTTAATTAGATTAAAATAAACTAGCTTACAAGTTTTTAGAATTTTTTTATAATTTTCGAATTTTTAATATTATTTTAATATTTATTTTTAGTTTTTATTCATTTTAAATAGTTTTAATAGGTTTAAAAATTTGGAAAAATACTTTTAGTTTAATTAAGTCTTTTTAGAGTTTTACAAATTGAAAAATCTTTATTTGTGATTTTTATTAATTAATTTAATTTTTAGGGCTTTAATTAGCATTAAAAAATTAAAAATTAATTAAATAAAAGGTTTGAAAAAGTTTTGATAATTTGTAAACCCTAATTGGATTTTTATGAATTTTTGGTAATTTTTTGGGAATTTTTAGTGCAAGTTTTATTTTTGTCTATTTTTACGGTTTTACGTTTTGTCGTCATAGTATAATTTTCTCGTATCCGTCATTTCCATTTCTCATCTTTTCTTTCTATATTAATCCAAAAGCACACAAGTTTTTCACACGAAATAAACCTCCTTGGGAAACAAACTTTTCACACACTTTTAAGGGTCAATAGCATTTGATTTTCCCAAATCATTTGTTTAATACTTACCGCTTCATTTACGCTTTGTTTTCCTAAACAAGGTCGTAAAATACCCACAATCATTTTGGCGCCGCTGCCGGGTAGGTGTGTTGTGATTAATTTGGACCATTTTGTTTTTAATATATAGTCATAAATAGTATTTGCGCTAATTAGAACTCTATTAACACGTATTATCGGTTTTTCGTTTTCTTTGTGAATTATTATTACTATATTGTATATGTATCACAATTAAATAACAATATCTCCAAAATCGTGAAAACACAACCTTAATTGGTATTTGATCTCCTAATTATTGTATTCGAATCTCAAACAAAAAGAAAGAGGCAAAAATAGATAAATACTTTCTATTTGCTCGATTTTGAAAAATACGAACTTTAAGGTGAATAGATAGGCAACGTGCTATAAAAGGCCGTTAAAGGGAAGCTAGGTATTTAAGTGCTTCGCACCACCTCTGTAACACCCCATTTTGATAAATGGAATGTCACGCGTGATTATGGCGTGTCATCAAAGCATGCAAGGTAATATGTAGTAAAACATACATGACCATAGGGAAAACCGGAATCAATCATCGGTTCCCAAACATAAGCCCAAAACATAACAAAGTAAATGAACTGAATGAAAGACTAAACAAGCATGAATATATGAAGGAAACAGGAGAAGAAGTCTATGACAGCTTCCGTCCTATGCATGTCCTCCAAATGCTCGAGTCTTGGGTACCTGCCGTTTTAGGACATGGAAAGGAAAGTAACGGCTGAGCAAAACGCTCAGTGCACGGATATACAATATAGCATGAAATAGGATAAGTCTGTAACATATAACAGCGGAAGACTAAGTTCTGAGTAGACTGGTTAAGTATTAAGAAAACTGGTTTTATAGTTTGAAAAGCCTTATGTTTATCTTATGAAAACTGTTTTAACATATATATACCATAGCCCATATAGGTCATGAAAAGGTCACGTGCATGAATACTTGGAGGGGTGACCTCATCATGCTGATTAGAGGGGATGCCTCTAATTAATATACTGATTTGGGTAGGAGGGATCAACTCCTTGTGAAGGATGCAAGGCACACACCACATTCACCATGAAATACTGAATAAAGCATGTAACTAGGATGCACCCATACGCCCCACATGATATAATAATATGGCCAAAACTGAAAGGGACGCCACGAGCAATCACTCTGCCGTGGTGAAGTCATAACATTGGTGCCTCCAATGTTATGGTTATGGTACCTCCATAACTAGGTGAAACTGGTCATGCTTGTATATGGCTATAGATTATGCTAATTAAACATAAGCAGTTCAAAACAATAAAACAAATACTGGGGAAAACAGTTGGCTGCATACGGGGAAATCCTAATAAGGAAAGAATGTCCATACTGAAAGGACGGGAATCCGTACCTCAAGTCCAGTGAATGAACGGAAGAAAGACTCCTACTTCTGGATCACTAACCCTACATGAATACACACGTTTATAAGTATCAAATTACTGATTACGTACTGGGTTTTACGTCTCATCTTAGCTTACTTGGTATGTTTTAGGTCATGGTTTACTGTTTAAAGCCTTAAACTGTGTTTATCTTGTATTCTGATTAATCTGATTAAGTATTACAGGTCTTTCATGTATTATTATACTTACTGTGTAATAATAAGTAACTTTCCAAAAATAACAGGTTTCCAAAAATAGAAAGTTTCCAAAAATAGAAAGTTTCCAAAAATAGAAAGTTACCAAAAATAGAAAGTTTCCAAAAATAGAAAGTTTCCAAAAATAGAAAGTTTCCTAAAATAGAAATTTTCCTAAAATAGAATTTACTGCTTAAAATAGATTAGTTTCTAAAAATAGAAAGTTTCCAAAAATAGATCAGCTGCCTTAATTAAATAAGTTTCCATATATAGAAGGTTTCCATGATTAGATTAGCTGCCTGAAATAGATAGATTTCCATATATAGAAGGTTTCCATTAATAGATTAGTTGCCTTATTTAATTAAGTTTCTATAAATAGAAGTTTCCATAATTAGAATTAAGCTGGTTACATAAGCTAACATATAAGTCTAAGTGTTTATAAGCTTATTTCTTAAGTCATATGATATAGTGTATAGTTTAATTATTATTTCATGTATTTTAATTAACTATAGGTTAAGCATTTTAATTAAAGTATAACATGTTTTAATTAAAATGGAATAAAATACTTAGGTTAAAATGTGTATTATTGTGTATTAATAACATAACCTAAGTCATGTCTAAATTAATTAATTATAGACATGTTTTAAATAATTAATTAATTATAACTTATAACATAAAATACTTAGCTTAAATTAATATCATGCTAAACTAATAATTAAAAATAACCTAAGTCATGGTTTAATTAATATCTAATGTTATTAATTAATTTATATCCTAAGTTCATAATTCATAATATTAACATGTAGCATAAATCATGTTTTAACCAACGAACCATGAATCGGGCATGAACTCGACACCGTACCCCGAACCAAATCGGGGTTCCCCTTGGTTCCTTGCTGCCGTGGGACCCACACCACCAAACCGGGACCATATGGTCTCGGTGGTGGCTTAATGACCAAGCCGTGACCCCCTAGGGCACGGGCTAGGCGGCGGCCAAACTAAAACACCCATAAACACCCTTTTAAATTTACCCCTTAATCAAATACATGTTTATTTTATGTTTTTAATTAGGTTTTTAAAAACATCATGTTCTTATTAATTTTACCAAATCAAATCAAAGAAATAATTAAAAAGAAAGGTTAAAAAGGTATACCGAATGTGTGGATCAATAGTGGATGAACAAACACGAACACTTGTACAATTATTCAAGATCAAAATCAACAAGAACACCTCTTTGGTGTTCTTATGGGTGGCGGCTACAAAAGGTAAAGGAGAAGGAGGAGAAAACTATTTTTAGGTTTTTGTTTAATTTCTTGTAAAGTGAAAAATGAATCAAGTTTTTACCTTTACCCCCCTTTCATGTAAAACTTGATGGGCTTGGCCCATTTACCTTCCTAATTTCGTGGATATGGGGCCCACAAGGGGTAACCCAAATGTTTTCCGTGTCCTGATGTTTCGTGTTCGTTCGTGGTTAAACGTGTTCGTGTTTAAAGTGTTTCTGTTTATTTTATCATGTAGTTTATCGTAATCCTAACGCTTGTAATTATATTATATGTATTTACGTAATTACTCTAGTTCGTATTTTAAATGGTGATCATGATTTAATTACGTTCACGTGACATATTTATTAACTGTTTATCATGAGTTCGTACGTAATCGATACTTATCATGTCATACACGTATGCACTTGCTTGATTATTAGCGCATGAATGTGATCAATACTAAATAAGGTAAGTTTTAATCTAGGACGTACGATCTTAAGGGCACTATTCATGGTAAAAGCATGCGGGTTTTACAATTCTTCCCCCCTAAAAAGAATAATTCGTCCCCGAATTATAGGTAAAGTAACTGGAAGCGAAACATACCCGAATCAAACTGGAAAGGTATGCAAAATAACGGAAATGAAGGTGACATGGTAGAAGGGAACGTGGAACGTGACATGTCTTGAAAAGACATGGAACGTGACGTGACTGAAAGGACATATCTAATTGATGAGAAAAACGGATAAAAGTCCGGATGAACTTGTCCGTTTCCAAGTGGCCTCCCTGTTGGAACGGTTCCTTCAGAAGATCCTGACACTAATGATAAATCTTGGTCCTCCTGACCTTGACTTAGAATACGAAGAAATTCTTGGTTATCAACGGAAGGTAGATCCCCTAAATTCGATCGTGGAAAATAAGAGTTAACGTGCAAGGGTAACTTAAACGTTACGATGCAAGACAATCTGACTTAACTGATAATTAGAAACGATGCGCGAGACATAAAGAAACGTAGTACGTGAAAAATTTGAACGTGATACGTGAAAAATTTTGAACGTGCTACGTGGAGATATGGCGAGTGTAGTATAAGTAAACATATTGTGATCCATGATACGTGCAACCTATTTTGATCATGATATGAGGAACGTGGAATGAACATGACATGTGAGACATATCGTGATCATATAATATAATGGCGGTGACGCCAAACGCTACAAGGTGAGACGTGGAATATGACGTGAAACGTCTATCTGATGATGGAGAGTTATACTAAACTTGGGTCTGGTCTCACAAGTTCTTGCAACTTCCAGAACGAGAAAAGAAATGAACCTAGAATCGTAAGCCAAAATACGATCATGAACGTGAATAGTGTCATGAACGTGAGCGCGAAAGCAAGTCGTGGAATTAGAATGAAGACATGAAGTAAGTTAGGAGTACAATTACGAATCTTTGTCTGACCCGATAGCTGAGGGATTGCCAAGTGATCGGATGAGCCTTGGCTGGAACATGTTCGTTCAATCTGTTGGTTCTGAAATCCGTACGGATGTAAGGATTCTGCAGACTTGATCAAACTGTTGACAATAACCCAAATAGCATCATGCTTCTTCTGAGTTTGCTGAAATCTGGTAACTAACATCCATGGAGATCTTGTCCCATTTTAGTTCACAATTTCAGATGATGAAACATCCCAGTTTGTTGGTGTCCTATCTTAGCCTGTTGGTATGTCAGGTACATAGATATGGACGTAGCTGTATCCTGCTTTGTAGAAACTTGATACATAGAAGGTTGTGAAACTCTGAGTCTTTGAATCAGACTTCTCCTAGCGTAGGATTTCCTAGAACACCTAATGTAGTGTAGGGTTCTCTCCTTTACGCATAAGCAGAGTCATGGTAAGATTAACCGTAGGAACCCATGTGATTCAGCGTGTCACTGTAATGAAACAGAATTGATATTGGAAAATTTCTAGGGTAAAATTTCTCTTGTCAAGAATTTGCAACATAGTGCAGATATGGTCTTCCTGTTCTTCTCTAGGCTTAAATGAAATCAGGTTATCCTCAATGAAAATGCTGATGAATTTGTTTAGGAGTTCATGGATACACAATTTATTAAGTCCATAATGCTGTTGGAGCATTGATGAGACTAATCCAAAATCATAAATCTAGCATGACCCAGTCGTGCAAGAATAGCAGTCATGGACATGCTCTGCTCTTTCACCCGTCACTATTGGCAACTTGTTCATGAGTTCGATCTTGGAAAAGTGATTAACACTATACGGTTGATTGGACATGTCGTCAATACGTGGAGGAGAATAACGGTCATGAATGGTGATTTGTTTAAGTCAACGGTTGTCGACACATAATCTCATGGTACCATCCTTCTCCTTGTAGGTTCTCCTGGAATGTATAGGAAGACTTTGGAATAATCAACTGGCTATGCGTAAAAGAGTTAAGTGGTTGTGTCTTACTGACAGCTAGAAAATTTTAGCGACCATGGCTAACAATGCACATGCTTGTAAGCGTAGAAAATTTGCACATATATTCCGATGGAAAATCAAGCTGAAAGTATTAAGGAGCCTGAACATTACTGTACATAATTATGAATCGTAGCATGGTGTGCTGTTCATAGTCCATAATTAGGATATAAATTCATCTCGTGTCTGTCCGAGGAAAATGCGTTAGCAGCTTGGATCTCATCATTAAGCTGACGGAAAATCTTCGTATACGTGGAAATACGAAAGGTGTCCTTCCTGGTCAGGAATATATGAACTATGGTGAAAGAAATGAAAGTGACATCGGCAACATGATAGTTCTCACTGATGCGCTGATAATGGTATTGAAATTCTTGTGGCCTGATTAATACATGGCACAACAAATAGATGTACCCTTGGAGGGTACCCTGAATTTCTTAGAAATGTTCCATAAATAGACGTGAGTCATGTGTCTTGACTCGTGTCTTAAGAAATGTAAGCGTGACATATGTCTTGACTGGTATCTTGACATGTGTCCTCAGAAAGTATACGTGAGACATGTGTCTTGACTGATGTCTTGACATGTGTCTCGAGATGTGAAACAATTAGAACTACAAATATTAGGTTAATATGCCAGAATTGGCGGATCGGTTGGACTACTGATCATTTGTATGTCTGATCACGTCCGTGGCCGGAGCCTCGGTTGCGATTTCTAGGATAGTTGCTGTCATAGTAGTGGTTACTATCATCTTGTCTGTCGGTTCCATGACGGTCATTCTCATGACCGTGACTCATGTAACTATTTAGCTGAGTGGCCGGCTGGTACTGGTTTGCACTCATATGGCTGAAATGACAGCCGAACAACGTGTGACATGTAACTATGAATTTGGGACAATGATTGATGGGAATTGTGTGATGGTGAAGCATCTTCTCGTCCAATTGCTTTGCTCCGACGCCTTTGTCTTCGTCTTTTAGGATCTCCAGGTTGTGAACAGCATCAGCATCAGCATCTCGTAGCGTCTCCCAACATCAGTAGCATCAACCTTCAGTAACATCTCCAAGCTATGAGCGACATCGACAATCTTGTAGAATATCTGCAAGTGAACATACGCCTGATATGATTTAGAATCGACTAGCGAATACTCGTGAAGTATTGCAAGTGGAATACACATGGATTAAGGTACATGTAATACACATGAAATACGGTACGTGGAGTACACATGGAATGCACATGAAATGATCGGTATGGGCTCGATCATTTGTCATGATTTAAGGAAAGTAAACCGGTTAAACGGTTAGGAAAACCATCATGATAACCTGGCAGTATTAGCATAGACATCATTCTGGTTGCATAGAGAAACGCTAAAGTGTGGTTACACAAAATTCAACGATGATTTGCCTGACAGCATGATCAATGAAAACCAACCATGACTATCATGAAAGCATGATTTAAGAAATTTAACAATGTCTTGCAGGACAACGTAAATAACAAAAGAGGCGTGAAACATAATCAACATGAAGACGGAATTATCACGAGGAAACATGAAACCATCTATTACGAAGAAGTGTATAACATAATCAGCATGAAACTGAAGTTAACCATGACAGTATGAAGGCATACTTGACATAAAAACATAATAACTTATGATGGGACATGAGAAATTTTTTTTTATGCCAATTTAAATCATGAGAAAAATTTTATGCAAGAAAAACAGTGCATGAATGCGTAATGTAGTTTATAAAACCTTTATATGTGCGAGGGAACGCCTATGGGTCGGTTCCAAAACAAAAGACATGGCGAGGGGACGCCTATGGGTCGGTCCCAAAGTTAAATGTTTCGATAAAAGCACATGCGACTAAATAGGGCCAGTCCTGTACCAACCATTACTTAGTCAAAATTCCTGCAACAGATGACATATGATATAAATGCATGAATGCATGAAACATAATAATTAAAAGTCATTGTCAAAACTTAACAGAAAAAATTTATGTGAAAATTATGAACTACTGGGGTCAGTCCACATCGTCACAGTTCACGAGGAACATCATGCATAGACAATGACACATAACTAAGTATGGATGACGGTTGTTCATTCCATATTAGTAAGACGATACTGGTGAAAACATCATGGTGAAAACAACAAGGTGCTGAAAACGTCATGGCTAAAACAAAAAGGTGCTGAAAACATAATGGTTAAAACAACAACGCGCTGAACATCAATACGTGGAATAACAAACGTTGGCTTAGGAAGCTCCTGGTGACTACCCACTAGTCACAGGTCGAGTTTTAGAGCCTACAGGTCGAAGCCTTGGCTCTGATACCATAATTGTAACACCCCATTTTGATAAATGGAATGTCACGCGTGATTATGGCGTGTCATCAAAGCATGCAAGGTAATATGTAGTAAAACATACATGACCATAGGGAAAACCGGAATCAATCACCGGTTCCCAAACATAAGCCCAAAACATAACAAAGTAAATGAACTGAATGAAAGACTAAACAAGCATGAATATATGAAGGAAACAGGAGAAGAAGTCTATGGCAGCTTCCGTCCTATGCATGTCCTCCAAATGCTCGAGTCTTGGGTACCTGCCGTTTTGGGACATGGAAAGGAAAGTAACGGCTGAGCAAAACGCTCAGTGCACGGATATACAATATAGCATGAAATAGGATAAGCCTGTAACATATAACAGCGGAAGACTAAGTTCTGAGTAGACTGGTTAAGTATTAAGAAAACTGGTTTTATAGTTTGAAAAGCCTTATGTTTATCTTATGAAAACTGTTTTAACATATATATACCATAGCCCATATAGGTCATGAAAAGGTCACGTGCATGAATACTTGGAGGGGTGACCTCATCATGCTGATTAGAGGGGATGCCTCTAATTAATATACTGGTTTGGGTAGGAGGGATCAACTCCTTGTGAAGGATGCAAGGCACACACCACATTCACCATGAAATACTGAATAAAGCATGTAACTAGGATGCACCCATACGCCCCACATGATATAATAATATGGCCAAAACTGAAAGGGACGCCACGAGCAATCACTCTGGCGTGGTGAAGTCATAACATTGGTGCCTCCAATGTTATGGTTATGGTACCTCCATAACTAGGTGAAACTGGTCATGCTTGTATATGGCTATAGATTATGCTAATTAAACATAAGCAGTTCAAAACAATAAAACAAATACTGGGGAAAACAGTTGGCTGCATACGGGGAAATCCTAATAAGGAAAGAATGTCCATACTGAAAGGACGGGAATCCGTACCTCAAGTCCAGTGAATGAACGGAAGAAAGACTCCTACTTCTGGATCACTAACGCTACATGAATACACACGTGTATAAGTATCGAATTACTGATTACGTACTGGGTTTTACGTCTCATCTTAGCTTACTTGGTATGTTTTAGGTCATGGTTTACTGTTTAAAGCCTTAAACTGTGTTTATCTTGTATTCTGATTAATCTGATTAAGTATTACAGGTATTTCATGCATTATTATACTTACTGTGTAATAATAAGTAACTTTCCAAAAATAGCAGGTTTCCAAAAATAGAAAGTTTCCAAAAATAGAAAGTTTCCAAAAATAGAAAGTTACCAAAAATAGAAAGTTTCCAAAAATAGAAAGTTTCCAAAAATAGAAAGTTTCCAAAAATAGAAAGTTTCCTAAAATAGAAAGTTTCCAAAAATAGAAAGTTTCCTAAAATAGAATTTACTGCTTAAAATAGATTAGTTTCTAAAAATAGATCAGCTGCCTTAATTAAATAAGTTTCCATATATAGAAGGTTTCCATGATTAGATTAGCTGCCTGAAATAGATAGATTTCCATATATAGAAGGTTTCCATTAATAGATTAGTTGCCTTATTTAATTAAGTTTCTATAAATAGAAGTTTCCATAATTAGAATTAAGCTGGTTACATAAGCTAACATATAAGTCTAAGTGTTTATAAGCTTATTTCTTAAGTCATATGATATAGTGTATAGTTTAATTATTATTTCATGTATTTTAATTAACTATAGGTTAAGCATTTTAATTAAAGTATAACATGTTTTAATTAAAATGGAATAAAATACTTAGGTTAAAATGTGTATTATTGTGTATTAATAACATAACCTAAGTCATGTCTAAATTAATTAATTATAGGCATGTTTTAAATAATTAATTAATTATAACTTATAACATAAAATACTTAGCTTAAATTAATATCATGCTAAACTAATAATTAAAAATAACCTAAGTCATGGTTTAATTAATATCTCATGTTATTAATTAATTTATATCCTAAGTTCATAATTCATAATATTAACATGTAGCATAAATCATGTTTTAACCAACGAACCATGAATCAGGCATGAACTCGACACCGTACCCCGAACCAAATCGGGGTTCCCCTTGGTTCCTTGCTGCCGTGGGACCCACACCACCAAACCGGGACCATATGGTCTCGGTGGTGGCTTAATGACCAAGCCGTGACCCCCTAGGGCACGGGCTAGGCGGCGGCCAAACTAAAACACCCATAAACACCCTTTTAAATTTACCCCTTAATCAAATACATGTTTATTTTATGTTTTTAATTAGGTTTTTAAAAACATCATGTTCTTATTAATTTTACCAAATCAAATCAAAGAAATAATTAAAAAGAAAGGTTAAAAAGGTATACCGAATGTGTGGATCAATAGAGGATGAACAAACACGAACACTTGTACAATTATTCAAGATCAAAATCAACAAGAACACCTCTTTGGTGTTCTTATGGGTGGCGGCTACAAAAGGTAAAGGAGAAGGAGGAGAAAACTATTTTTAGGTTTTTGTTTAATTTCTTGTAAAGTGAAAAATGAATCAAGTTTTTACCTTTACCCCCCTTTCATGTAAAACTTGATGGGCTTGGCCCATTTACCTTCCTAATTTCGTGGATATGGGGCCCACAAGGGGTAACCCAAATGTTTTCCGTGTCCTGATGTTTCGTGTTCGTTCGTGGTTAAACGTGTTCGTGTTTAAAGTGTTTCTGTTTATTTTATCATGTAGTTTATCGTAATCCTAACGCTTGTAATTATATTATATGTATTTACGTAATTACTCTAGTTCGTATTTTAAATGGTGATCATGATTTAATTACGTTCACGTGACATATTTATTAACTGTTTATCATGAGTTCGTACGTAATCGATACTTATCATGTCATACACGTATGCACTTGCTTGATTATTAGCGCATGAATGTGATCAATAATAAATAAGGTAAGTTTTAATCTAGGACGTACGATCTTAAGGGCACTATTCATGGTAAAAGCATGCGGGTTTTACAACCTCATTCCCCCCGTTCACTTGTGAGTATTTGATCTTGAAAGCTAATCGAGGGTTTTGCCGCCCAAAGTATTATTACGTATCATATATATTTGCTTGGTTTCTTGTGATTAAAACCTCTTGAACGTTTTGGTGTTCCACCAACGTTCTAAAGTCATCGAAGGCGTTCACTCCACGTGATTGTTTTCATTCTTTGAGGCTCCTTTAATCAATAGTTTGATTCGAGGAGAGATTGGTAGATTGTTGTCTACATAATACACACAAAATCGAAAAAAATTAAAAACAATAAAAAAAAGAAAAAAAATTGAAAACTCACAAAAACCCAAAAAGAATCTTCTTTGCTCACCTCCACGTTCTACGTCACGTTTATGCAAACTCGTAATCAAGCAAAACGAGCTCGTAAATGTCGTCAAAAGGAAGGAAATCAAGATCCTTTGATTGTAGAAGAAACTCCAATTGTCGAACCCGTTGTAGAACCAATAGTCACTATGGCTAATCGTACTATGATGGAGTTGCTTTAAGCACCCACCGAGGGTTTTGGAGAAGCTATTGTGATTCCAGCCATCCTTGCGGAGAATTTCGAGATCAAGACGGGTTTAATGTCGATGCTACAAGCAAACAAGTTTCACGGACATGAAAAAGACAACCCACGCTATCACATACGGAATTTCAATCGTCTCACCGCAACCAGCAAATTTAAGGATGTTCCACATGACGCCATTAAGATGATGTTGTTTCCATACTCGTTAGATGGACCCACAAAAATTTGGCTCGAGAAAGAACCGCCAAATTCGATTTTGACATGGGGTGATCTCGTCTCTAAGTTTGTGAACCAATTTTTCTCGTCATCTAAGACGACACATTTGAAAAATGAGATTTCAAGGTTTACGCAAAGACCTAATGAAAGTTTTTATATGGCATGGGAACGATTTAAGGAAATGTTACATGAATGTACTCACCATGATTTTTCCGAATTGCATCAAATTGATACTTTTTATAAATGGGCTTAACGATCATGAACGAGATTACTTAAATGCCCCCACGGGTGGTAATTTTTTGTACAAAACGACCGATGAAGCTTTAAAGATTATCGAGAAAAGATCTAAGGTTTATAACCCTCGTAACACACCGAGTGTTGCCACTATGGGTTCCTCGTCATCTCGTAACATGAATGCCTTACATGATGAAGCAAATGAGGAGAATCGGTTTTTCGATAGATTTTCGACGCTTACGACTCATTGGAAAGCACAAAATGCTTTGAATTCCGTATCGGTTAAAGCGGTTGAAAAGAGTTGTATATCTTCTGGTGGAGCTCATGATTTTTCCGAGTGCATTACCGCCGGTGGTAATACTTCGAGTGCTTACGTAGCAACGGGAACTTACAACCAAAACGGCCAAGGTTCCCGTCCAAATCAAGCTCCACAAAATCAAAATGCTAACAACTATCGAAACAACAATCAAAGTGGTGGTTATCAAGGCAATCAACGTAACTATAACAAGGGTAATTACCAAAGTGGGAACAATGGGCAAGTGAAAAATCAAAACCAAAACCGTGATTTTCAAAATACTACACAAGGTTTTCAAAATGCTCACACTAAAAATCTTCAAGGAGAATTTTTGGATTATGCCAAAGCAAATGATGCTAAATTTGGTAACATGCAACGAGAAATGATTAGCTTAAGATCCGAGTTGAAAAATGAGCTTAAAAACGAACTTGCTAATGAATTGAAAACTCATGCTAATAAAATGGAAGGAAACGTTCAACGTCTTCAACCAAAATCAACAAAAGATAGAACAAGGTCAGCATGAGATTAAGCAAGAGTTGTTAAAAGCGGATAAAAGGCAATCAAAATTTGAAGATCGAATGCTAGTATGTTTGAAGCTATCATGTGTAAACCCTCTTCCTCGGGTGGTCTTCCTAGTGATACCATTGCAAACCCGAAGGGAGAAATGAAGGTTATTACTACTCGTAGTGGTAAAACTTTCAAAGAACCAATCTCTCGACCTAGTACTTCTACGGAGAAGGAAATCGAGAAAGAACTCGAGGTGATGGTAGAAAAGGAGCATATTTCAAGCTCACGAAGTACCGCTCAAACCACACCTACGGTTGAACCAATACCACTTATGGAACCCGAGATTCCAAGGCCGATGCCTATGCCCCAACCCACACCACCCTTACCTTACACATCGAGACGAAACAAGGAGAAGTTATAATAACGTAATAAACAACAAATTGAGATTTTTATCAAAATGTTTCAACAAGTGCACTTTAATGTGAGTTTAGCCTACGCGTTGTTATATATGTCTCGTTTCGCGTCCACTTTTAAAAGTATGATGAACGATAAGGAGAAGCTTTCTAAGCTATCTAATTATTCTAATATGGTGATTTTGCATATGTCTACTCAATCATTCTCGGTATCTAATCGAATTGATCACGGTTTAGGGTGGAATAATTGATGTTGGTCACTAAAAGAGGGAGCTTGATTAGCTATTTCTATAGATAATATAAATGACAAAGTTACTTAACATGAAAAATAAAAGAGAGAAATCTAACCTTGATTGGCGGGAAAAGAAAATTTGAAAATTAACTTCAAACAAAAAGGAAAACTCAAACCTGTCGGAATACCCACTGTCGGAATACCATCGGAATAATGATCGGAAATCCGTCGGAAATGCTGTCGGAAAAGACTGTCGGAATGTTATATCACCAATAACGATCGGAATAACAAAAACCCAATTCTATCAGAATAATTATCGGAAAACCCGTCGGAATGATGGATCACCAATCCTGTCGGAATGATGATCGGAAAAATGGTCGGAATAACTAAACCCTATTCCGATGGAAACAATCGGAATAACAAGCGGAATAACGATCGAAATGCTAAACCCTTTTCCGATAGAAGCAATCGGAATAACAGTCGGCAAAGGTAAACCCTTTTTCGATGGAATGTAAAATGCAATAAGAAAAACCGAATAAGCTCTTTTTAATAAGCACTAACCGAAACTTGACCAAATCAATAATAAAAAGAACTAAATAAGAACGAATAAGAAACTTTCAAAACACTAAATAAGCAAGATTTATAAAATAAACTTTAGAAAAGATTAAACTTTTAAAAACTCTAAAAAGAAAATAAGCTAAACACTAAATAAGCTAAAAACACCAAAAAGTAGAGATTAGCAAACGTATGAAATTGATAAGAACAAAAAGATAAAAACTTTAATCAAAATAAGCATACAGATGAAAAAACACGTAACCTACTTGAACCGTATCAAAATCAAAAACAAGAAAGGTAGAATAAGATAGATGATGAAAAGCTTGAAATTAAACTTGGATATTAGAGATTCAAATACAAAATTAAAGTGAAAAGATTAAAACTTGAAAGAAAGATGAAAGAAATCTAGAGAGAGAAAAGTAGAATCACCTACTTCTGTCTAAAGATATGAACTACAAAAATAAAAATGACTCACTACTTAACACCTCCTAATGAACAATTAGAAGGGTATTTATAGGAGGAGGGGGTGTGTTGTTATCTCCCTTCTTTTCTCTTGTCTTCTCGTCTTTTAAATTAACTCGTCTTTCTCAACTTTGTCTCGGGATTTGTCGAATGATAAAATGAACTTGTCTTCTAATTTTCTTCTTTTAGTAGACTTGGTTCTTCGACTTCATTAAACTTCCATCTTTAGACTTTTTCTTCGATAAATATTCAGAATAGGCCTTTGACTTCCGCTCTTCTTGCACTTTTGATCTTTTGACTTCGTCTTTTGTCTTTTTCTTCGATAAAAGCCCGTGAAAGCCCGTGGTTTCTTGCTTTTTCATATTTTTGCCCTAAAACATAATAAAAACACAAACCACGTATAATTCCGCCTTTTACAACATTAAATACACGTTTTGGTCTTGTTATTATTAGAAATAAGTGGTAAAAGGATAAGTGTTTTCACACTTATTAAATCCCCTACACTTGACCATTGCAATGCCCTCATGAAATGTATTAATTTCAAAGCACGATTTACATTTTTCATCATAATTAACCTACCTTGGCCTTTATTGAATACTAGATACTTAAGGAAACCAAAAATATTAGAAAATTTACAAAATGCAAGAAGGAAGAACAAGTAAAGAGATCAAAGACTTACATTAGGGCTTTGGTTGTCATGAATGTTTGTCACCCTCAAGTTTCACGTTCCCCACATCAAGCTTAGAAACGAGATCATTGTTATTGTAAGTTAGTAAGCTAAAACTCACTCATGTATCTATTATATTTTATTATGGTCTTGAATGATCACGAGTATGCATTGTTGACTTATTTCGATAGTTTATTAGGGCTGAAAATAAAGTAGGACGATTTAATCAATAGTTAGCTAAAGGACAAAATCTTTTAAAACTGCTTCTCGGGACCTCATAAAGTTGATATCTTGGCATAACTCGTTTTGCGATTTGAGACCTTTCTCGGACCGATATTTGGCAGTGACTTCATACTTCGAATCTTGAGAGACGTTCTTGAAATAATGGTCTTCTCTTCATAATAGGAATTTCTTCACTTGAAGTTTTTGAGAGATTCTTTATACTTGGACCACGACTTCTTCATTTTTCTCCAATTTGTATTTTAGATTTTGATATACAACGATCCGCCTCCTTTTAGGACTTGGTTCTATTAATCCTCATACCTTGTTAGGGTCTTTTCGGATAGACTTCTCCATGATCTTTGGGGGAGTATTTGCTTTTCGTCGTGTGTCTTGATCCTTCATATTGATTTTTGATAAATGATTCTTCACATCACTTTGGATCTTTAGCAACAAAATGTATCCCTCATGCCTTGTTAGGGCCTTTTCGGACTCGCCAATCTTCGCATCACGCTTCAATAAGTTATGCCTTGGCTATGAATTCTAATTAATACCGAGCAACTTTTAAACGATCTTGTGCTAGAAGCTAAGTAACTTTTCAAATCGTACGACCTTATATTGCAATTATATTTATTAACAAGCGATGGGAGAAAAAGCTCAGAATTAACTCACATAAATTCATGAAAGAATACCAAACTTATAATTGACTCTATCATCTCTTGTTCTCCACAATTTAAAATCTCAAGGAATGAGATTCGTGGATGCTTAGCCTATTAAATCAAAGTTTTGGGTTTTCAAGTCATCTATAGGATCTTGCAACTTCTT
The DNA here is from genome assembly GCA_025667525.1 of Glebionis coronaria. Taxonomy (NCBI): domain Eukaryota; kingdom Viridiplantae; phylum Streptophyta; class Magnoliopsida; order Asterales; family Asteraceae; genus Glebionis; species Glebionis coronaria. Next base: position 484,213,627 of record CM046876.1, on the reverse strand, counting down.
AGACTTTTTCAAGTTTAGAATTCGCATTTAAAGTTCCCTTGATAAACGACTTTCTAGGATCAATTATAGGAACTTGCGAAAAGTTCTTGTTCTTAACCCATATGAGTTAAGACTTTCACGTTTTAAAGTTCCCTATATAAAAGCCTAGCAAAACTTGATTTAAACACGTTAAGGATACTAGCTAGAGTAAACTTAGATAAGTAAACTCGGGTTGAGTAAAAAGATTCATGACGGGCCTAATATGTCAAAGACATCAAAACTTGTTAAAACCAATTTATTAATTTATTTTTATTTTGACTTTATTCTTGAAATGAAATGAAATATATACATACGATGCGATGACAAAAGGAAAGAAAATAAATAAAAAATACTACTAGGCCAAAATAGATCAAAAATTTTGAAAAAAATGTCGAAAAATTAAATTTTCCGGTTAAAATGAGGACAGATTCATGGAAAAGCCCACTTAACTTCGATAGTAGTCCCCCTACACTTAAGATAAACATTGTCCTCAATGTTTAAGCATGTGGAAGTAAACTCCCCTACACTTAGGACATTGTGCACTTTGTTTAAATCTTGCTAAGGAAGAGACGGCTATAGTGATTTCAATGTCAACATATAAGATACGAAATATTGAATCACAAAAGCTTAGGATAGAACCGGGAAGACGGGAACACAGGATGACGGGGCGTCAAATATCATCAAAAGTGCTCTTTGAAGCTTTAATCCCTGCACATCATAAGAAACAAGACAACAAACACATATGTAGCTCCCCCTACACTTATTATGAAAATGGGTAAAGGATAGATCAACGGGTTGTCTCCTGAGAAGCGCTTGTTTTTGTTAACCGAGTCACGAGCCTGTCTCGACCCAGAACTAATTCAAGGGAAACGTGGCGAGGGATGGAATCATCTCATGAGAGATGTCCTCACCAAAGTACAACTTAACACGCTGGCCATTCACTTTAAAGTTTGGCCCATTTGGTTGCGATAACTCAATGGTGCCATAAGGGAAGACTTTGGCGACAGTGAATGGACCTGACCAACGGCTCTTAAGCTTGCCCGAAAAGATTTTCAACCGCGGGTTGAAAAGTAAAACTTGATCACCAATTTTAAACTCTCGGTTTTTGATATTAGAATCATGAATGAGCTTGGTTTTCTCCTTATAAATCAACGAATTTTCATAAGCTTCATTCCTAAGTTCATTGAGTTCATTAAGTTGGATTTTCCTAAGATCACCGGCTTTGTTGATATCAAAATTAGCCCATTTCAAGGCCCAATAAGCCTTATGCTCCAACTCAATGGGGAGGTGGCATGCCTTTCCGTACACAAGACGATATGGAGTGCAACCAATAGGTGTCTTATATGCGGTACGGAAAGCCCACAAAGCATCATCTAACTTATCGGCCCATGAGGCACGATGCTCTCCAACATTACGCTTTAAGATTCTCTTAAGTCCACGGTTTGAAATCTCGGCTTGACCATTAGTTTGTGGATGATACGTGGTGGAAAGACGGTGATTGACACCATACTTAGCCATGACTCGAGCAAATTGATCACTGCAAAAATGAGTCCCGCGATCACTAATGATAGCACGAGGAACACCGAATCGAGAAAATAATTGTTTCAAAAAGTTCACAACCACCCTTGCATTGTTCGTAGGTAAATCCTTTGCTTCAACCCATTTAGATACGTAGTCAATGGCTATGAGGATGTACTTGTTCCCTTTAGATGATGGAAATGGCCCCATAAAGTCGATGCCCCATACGTCAAATATTTCACATTCTTGGATGAAATTTTGAGGCATCTCATCTTTATGTGTGATCTTTCCTTGTCGTTGGCAAGCATCACAATGCTTAACAATTTTGTGTGCATCACGATAAATGGTGGTCCAATAAAATCCGGAGTCGAAAACTTTCTTCGCGGTATAGTTAGGACCAAAGTGACCACCGGTTGGTCCTTTATGGCAAGCTTCCAAGATTAGTAAAGCTGCGGGCCCATCAACACACCGACGAAGGATCAAGTCAACACATTGTTTGAAGAGATAAGGGTCGTACCAATAGTAAGTTTTCACATCCTTGAAGAATTTTTTCTTTTGTTGGGACGATAACCCTTCAATGAGAATTCCACTCGCCAAATAGTTTGCGATGTCCGCAAACCATGGGGTACCATCAAGATTGGAATTAATAGACATCAAGTCCTCAAGGGGAAAAGATTCATTAATCTCTTGATTTGGAAGTTCCCCTTGATAAGGATCCTCGAGTCTACTCAGATGATCAGCAGCTAGGTTTTCCGCTCCCTTTTTATCACGAATTTCAATTTTGAATTCTTGAAGGAGTAAAAACCAACGAAGAAGTCTTGGTTTAGAATCTTGTTTCGTTAACAAGTACTTCAAAGCGGAGTGATCGGTGTACACAATGGTGGTGGAAAGGACAAGATAGGGGCGAAATTTTTCAAAAGCATATACAACAGCTAAAAGCACTTTTTCGGTTGTAGTATAATGCAATTGAGCGCCCGTCATTGTCTTGCTAGCGTAATGGATTGGTTGGAAATGTTTGTTGATTCTTTGTCCCAAAACCGCTCCAATAGCAAAGTCGCTAGCATCACACATCAATTCAAAAGGTAACTCCCAATTAGGAGTAACTAAGACCGGTGCCTTAGTTAATTTATCCTTAAGAAGATTGAAAGATTCGATACACTCTTTATAAAAGATAAAAGGAGTATATTTTTCCAAGAGGTGGGTCATCGGGCGAGCTATCTTAGAAAAATCTTGAATGAATCGAGATAGAAGCCCGCATGACCAAGAAAACTTCTCACACCCTTCACGGTTGAAGGAGGAGGTAATTTAGCAATCACATCGACTTTAGCACGGTCGACTTCAAGACCGGCTTTGGAAATTTTGTGACCTAGAACAATGCCTTCTTTTACCATGAAATGACATTTTTCCCAATTTAGAACAAGACGAGTGTCTTCGCACCGTTTAAGCATACGTTCTAAATTGGCAAGGAAAGATGAGAAAGAATCACCATAGACCGAGAAATCGTCCATAAAGACTTCCATAGTTTCTTCAACCATGTCATGGAATATAGCCATCATACACCTTTGGAAAGTACCGGGAGCATTGCATAAGCCGAAAGGCATTCTTTTGTAAGCAAATGTTCCATAGGACAAGTGAATGTGGTTTTCTCTTGGTCTTTTGGATCGATGGGAATTTGAAAATACCCGGAGAAACCGTCTAAGAAGCAATAATAGTCATTACCCGCTAAACGCCCGAGCATTTGATCCATGAAAGGAAGAGGAAAATGATCCTTACGAGTGGCATCATTGAGCTTGCGATAGTCTATGCAAACTCGCCAACCCGTGACAAGTCGAGTAGGAATCAACTCGTTGTTTTCATTGGGAACAACGGTTATTCCGCCTTTCTTAGGCACACAATGGACGGGACTAACCCATGGCGAATCCTAAATAGGGTAAATCATTCCGGCATCTAGAAGTTTGATAACTTCTTTCTTGATGACGTCATGAATTTTTGGATTAACCCTTCTTTGGCTTTGGATTGCGGGTTTAAAGTTATCTTCCATGAGAATTTTATGAGTACAAAAGTTAGGATCAATTCCGCGGATATCGGAAATTTTCTAAGCAATTGCTTTGTTAGCCTCAAAATATTGAGTCAAACAAAAATGATCGGTCATATGTTTATTATGTATCGTATATTAGAACGTTGTAATAGGTAGTAGATTAGTCGTGTATAACGGGCTTAACTTTAAGCTAAGGTTCATTCATAAGTAACCAAAGCCCAAAAGGAAAACCCGGTCCATTATCATATAGCCCATCATGCCACATGTAGGCAAGGCTATATAAACCTCTCCTTGCATGTAAGGAGAGGTTGGTTGGTCATTTCATTTTCTCTCAATCTAATATCACCTAGTTTCTCCAACCATTGTCTCTACTTTCTCTCACTACTTTCTCTCTCTAGAATTCATCTTCTTCATCTATTTTTCTTTCTTTAATTCGTGTTATATTATCTAAATATATGGGACAACAATTGGTATCAATCGCCACGGGGTAGATTTGTGATTGGTTGTTGTTATTGTATGTGATTCGAATGATTTAATCCATAAATCATCTCGGATTCTATATTTTTTGTGTTTTTTCGTGTTCTTCATCTTGCTACAAATCTTCTCTATAGTTGTAGTAGTGATTTGGGTATTTTGGTTTGGTTAAAAACACGAATTTTGTGCCCAAAGTTGCGAACTTTATTTTTCCATTGTGACTGAATTCCATCGGAAAGTACAAGAAAGGACTATTTGATCGCAATAACCCTAGGGTTTTACTTTGTGATCAGTTATTGAGATACTCCTTATTCCGACGTGGATTGCGATCGTACATTGCGATCGTGGATTCTGACGGAATTAAGGCACATTGAAACGTTACTCTGTCAAAATTTCATTAGCCACATTGCGATAGAGTGAACATTCAGATAGAAATTCCGATAGAACATTGCGATAGAAGGGTCATTGCGACAGGAACATTGCGATAGAAGGGTCATATTCCGACAGAGTGTATTACGATAGGTATTCCGACAGATCATTCCGACAGCATTCCGATACAATATTCCGATAGGTTATTCTGACAGATTATTCCGACAGCATTCCGATACAATATTCCGATAGGTTATTCGGACAGATCATTCCGACAACATTCCGATAGCCTACATTCCGACAGCCTACATTCCGACAGCCTACATTCCGACAGCCTGCATTCCGACAACATTCTGATGGACATTCCGATGGCACATTCCGATGACATGTTTAGCTAAATTTTGTTCGAGTATTTTTTAGACTTAGCCACCATCTAGACTAGTTTCGGAATATCGTTTACACGAAGATTAAAAAAAAATAGAGTTAAAATTTTTCCGTCAAGTAAATTCAAATTTTTTCCATACTAGTTTTAGGACATTTCTAGCTCGATTTCAAAATTTGACGATTACAAAATTTTTTGGTCTACCGTTTTGTCGGACTGGAGAATTTATTATCCGACTGAAGAAAAATTGCAATTTTCGGAATTTAAACCACAACAACAATCACAACACATTTACTTAAGATCCATATTCACTTCATCATTTCAGAGAACATTGAGATGGATTCTACTGCCGAATATCGTGTGACGAACAACAACATAATGGTGGCGGGTAACAAGAAAGACCACCAATGCTTGTGTCGGGTCGATATGATCAATGGAAATCCTGTTTTCTATGTTATCTTGACACAAAACCTAATGGTGATGCTTTAAGGCAATGTATTTTGGAAGGCCCCTATAAACTCTCAAGGATTCAAGTTCCTAGAGTACCAGCCACAGACACTACTGAAGAACAACCGGCTTATGAACGTGATGAAAAGAGGAACGACCTCACACCAGAGAACCATGCTTGGTTTGATGCAGAGAAGGAAGCAATCTACTTAATTCTCAGTTGAATTGGAGATGATATTTATTCCACGGTTGATGCATGCCCTACTGCTCAAGAAATGTGGACGGATATTGAAAGATTGCAACAAGGTGAATCACTTAACAAACAAGATGTGAAAACTAAGATGTTTTGGAACTTTGGCAAGTTTACATCAAAGGATGGGGAATCAATTGATTCTTATTACTCCTGATTCTACAAGATGATGAATGATATGACCCAAAACAACTTGCAAGTTTCCACCATGCAAGTCAATGTCCAATTTCTACAGCAACTTCAACCAGAGTGGACACGGTTTGTCACCTTGGTGAAACAACAACAAATGTTAGACGAAGTTTCATACCACAAGCTCTTTGACATTTTAAAACAATTCCAAAATGAGGCAAATGAACTTCGAGCTGAACGAGTTGCAAAGGTTTCCAATCCACTTGCTTTGGTGTCTACCACTCAACATTACCCAGATTATCACTCTTGTACTTCAAAGACCTACTCTACTCAATCATCATCACCACGATCATCCACTGTCTCCAAGTCACATGCTTCAACACGATCCCGAGGCAAAGAAGTTGCAAGAGCGCCATCACCCACACCTGAGAAATCATCCGAAGAAGACAGTGCTGAATAAGTAGCTCAAAAGGATAGGGAATTCAAGCAACAAATGGCTTTCATTATGAAGCAATATAAGAAAATCTACAAACCCACCAAAAAAAACCTTCGAACATCTTCAAACCTGAGGAACACCTATGCATAGAGTCCTCCAAGGTATGACACACGAAGACGTGCTGAGATTCCTCTAAAGTATGATCGAGATAATCAGAGGGTGGCTACTGTTGTTGGAAATAGGGAAACTGTTGGTACTCATGTTGTGCAACAAAGTGGGATTCAGTGTTTTAACTGCAGAGGTTTTGGGCATTTAGCTAGGGAATGCAGGCAGCCAAAGAGGGTTAAATATTATAGTTATCATAAGGAAAAGATGCTGATGTGCAAGAAAATGGAAGCTGGAATCAAGTTATCAGCTGAGGAAGGAGAAATGCTTGACGACACAGATGATGAACTCTCCGACCAAGAACTTGAGGCACATTATTCATACATGGCAAAGATTCATGAGGTCCTTAACGTCACTGAAGATGACAATGGTCCTATCTTTGATACCGAGCCAATTGATAAGGTACAACATGATGATGAATATAATGTGTTTGGTGATACACATGAGCATAGTGATCTACCAACAACAATTACTGACACGTGTATTTTAACACCCCCAAATTACATTGCGCAGCGGAAATACACATTTGGGTGCTAAATACAAACATTGTTACACAAGACATTTTGAAAAAACTCAAAATGATAAATTTGAAGTATAGAAGGACATAATTTAACCATTGTCTAAAACTTTCGATCCCAAGTAAAACAATTTTAGAAATATCAGAGTCACATTTAGGTCCCCCAAAGACTTTATCAAATCAACAACAATTTACCAAAGTACTTGACCATCCATTATTATTTTTATAACAAAAGGGAAAGAAATCTGTTTTAGACCAATCACCACAAAAGCAATCCCGCAATCCTTCTCCAGCAAGCTCCGCAATTCATCATCTTCAATACCTGAAATACATGCTTAAAATCATCAACACAACGGTTGAGCGAGTCTATAGGTTTTCTAAATCAACAATTGAACACAAGAGGAAAATAAATCAAGATAATTTAATAGAATTGTTACGTATACAATCTATTATTGTGGTAATCTGGCATATAGCAATAGCTATAGAATTGTATTAAGCTCATGACACCGACCCCTTAACTTATTCACCCACGCCTAAAGCCGGCATGACTAGATGAAATTCCAGTGCCCCTACTAGGGTATCCATTGCAAGAATACCAATTCTCATTCTCGTAAAATTATCCTTCCCAGCGGGTTACTCAGCGTAAAGCCCTGGTCTCAGATAGGGTCATCAGCCTAATAGTACTATTATTAGAATAAGCGGCTATTCCTAACTCACAACATCAAGTCAGAAGATAGTTAACGGATCATGAATTTAGTGACTTTTGCAATGTAGGTACTTATACAATTCAAAACAACAAAGGTAACAAAGGAAACATTCGGGTCCAAACAATCAATCATGACTTATGTTCATTTTACTTTCAAATAGCATGTATCCCCCTCGCGGGTTTTAAAATCATTCAAAACAATTACAAAAGCGAGGCTATAGACTCACCTGGAGTAATAGCAGTAGTAAGACGATCTTCGACGATAGTTGATGCCCGAAAAACACAAAAACCGCAACCTATCAAATAAGGCGCGTTCATCAATAATAAACTCGAGTAAAATCCATACTTAGTAACATCAACTCAAAATCATAAAATCACAACCAACCCAAAATAAAAACAATACAAGTGACCTTTTACTTTATTCTATATGTTTACTCTATTAGTTAATCCTTTCAATAAAAATCTGCCGGTACATACCAAATGTACGAGCTCGTTTACCCCACTTAAACACATCAAATATTTATGATACTAATCAGAAACCTCACTTACTATATATAGAAAGACATGTTAAAAGCCCATCAAAAGATTTTACTTTTAAATTTCCCTGCCCGACACATCTTTGAACTACAAAAATCGGACAGTTTTACGTCAACAACTCTTATAGTCTTTTAAACCATTTATTTTTCTCCGGCTACAAAACCGACACTCAACTTTGAAAATAACTCAACATCATCATACTTATCCTTAAAAATCAGTCCATGAATCATTTTTAAAACCCATTTTATATTCCCCGAGATTCGATCCAAATATCGACAACAATTATATATTGTGACGATACTCGTCTCCCGGTACACGAATAATCAAACTAACGTAACTTTTCGCTCGTTTGGAGCTAGAAGCTCTATCTTATATCAAATCGAAGCTAAAAGAATTATCTACAACAATATCTAGTTAGTTCATCTCAAACTCAAACTCATATTTTCATAAAATTATTTTAATAATCTGTTTAAAAATATACTTTTAAAAATCCATCAAAATTAATTTTTCACCACATTTTAATCATTCTCATATGCCTAATATCACCCTAATATCATTACTAACAACATAACTAACCCATAACACATTTAAATGATCATACAAAAATTACCCACTCAAAAATCCATACATGCAATAATTAAAATATGAATATAATATCACTAACAACAATATACCATCATAAAAATGGATCAAACCTTCATGGATCATCATCAAAAATTTGAAGTTCTTGCATGTTGAAGATTTTTACATCAAAATGATCACCATTGAATTTGCAACATGGGATATTAATTAATTTTCAAAGATTCAAAGTAGAAAATTGAAAATCAAAGGATTTGTGTGGGAGGGGGTGTACGGTTTTAGCAAAGGGAGAGGGAGGAGAGATGAAATTTCTTTTTCACACATGAACTATGAGTTTTTCTAAGTGGAAAATCTATTTATAGTGGGGTGGAGGGGTAGATTTTGCCAATTTGTGATAGTTTTGGTCCAAAATGAAATTAAATAGTTGTAAGGGTGGAAAATATAAATTGTCAATTTTGAAAATATTTACGAGGCTCAGGTTTCGTAAAAATACTTTTCAAAAGTTAAAACGCACTCAAAATATGATGGTAATATGATCCCGGTTCGACTTAATACGAACTTAAAATAAAAACGTCAAAAATATAAACATCGAGACAACAAATGATAAAACATAAAATTTCGGGCATCCGTCGATATTGTGGTCACTAATAATCCTCACTATTAGTAAAAAGATAAAAATAAGACCTCCAACGTCGGTTTTAAATAAAACCATCAACTGTCATATCATTCAACTCATCAAAAATTTCAAAATCATTCGTAAAAATAATATTATATAATATTAAATAAATGACCTCGGATTTGGGTTGTCACATCATACCCTCCTAAAAGAGAGCGACGTCCCGGCGCTGGGCCCTTCTTATATTTACATTCCATACCTCCAGAACAAAAGAACTCTTTTTCCTTAAAGAAATCCTCATGCTTCCTTCACAAATTCAAATCCATTCCTAGAATTCTTGTATCTTCACAATGTAATACTCACTATGTTTCGTCCTCATAAGAACTCTTCACAGTTCTTTCTTTGAAAAGCAACTTATCTTCAAGTTGAATTCTTTCCTTGTTGTTCTCAAAACAAATTTGACCCGTTATAACGACACCTTACGCATATCCACGTTTCCCAATTTCAAACTCCATCGATTTCCTTCGATTGTCAACATAACCCTTATGACAATTCCTTGTTACTAATAAACGACCTTTAACCCACACAATCTTATCAATATTGCCAATATCACTTCTAGTTTACTCATTTAATTCCACCTACATTTCTGCAATGCACCAAAATCCTAATCTTACGTCCATAACTCATTATCTTTAACCTTCACAAATTAAAGTTCTTTATGTACCATCAATAGTACAGCTTTACTACTACTAGCATGACAATCATCGTCATATAAAAATTCCAACAATTTCTATGTCAATCACACATGTACAAGCATACCGTTCAATGTTCGAATCGTCCTTTCACTCTATCCATCAGTCTCTATATAACACACAGTACTCAATTCAACTTTCACCTTTACCCAAACTAAAACGTATCAATTACTTGACTTGTGAGATTCCTTCATCACTAAGTCTTACTCTCTCAACTTAGGTATGTTAGGAGTGCTCAATATACCATGTCTCACTTGACTTCACAACAAAATCCTTTCCATAAGTTCGATAAAATGTTGAAATAACTTATCTTGACCTCCTTCTCAAATCAGACCACTAACTTAAAATTTTCAATATCCTTGCTATCAAGCCCACACTTCTTGTCATTACCAAAACTCAAATCTTAAAAGGTTTTCCCTTTTTATCCTTGATAAGTGCATTAGCTACCACATTCGCCTTTCCCGGATGGTAGCGAATCCCGTAGTCATAATCACTCACAATCATATCCATCAACATACTCAAGTACTCGAAATATATAACTGGTAATCCTCTACTCGTTTCCTTTATCATCCCAAGAAATTAATTATGGAGCAACTTCTATGATCCTTTATCACTACACACTTGATTCCATACAAGTAATATTCCTACAATCTCAAAGCAAACACCACAAATACATAACCCTTATGAGACGGATCACAACAAACTATAAATCCTTCAAGTCCTTTCAATAATGACAACATCAGTGCAGACCACAACTTACCCTTCAGTGTTCAGAATACAACTTCCTCATCTGATGGGGATCAGATCTCGAAACTTACAATTTAGATGTATAAGTGGGTCTCACACACCCAATTCTTCTTAGTCAGCTTAATTAATGGTTTAACAATCAGTGAAAACCTTTCGATAAACCTCCGATTATTCCCAGCTTAAACCAAGGAATTAACAGATTTCTGTCGGCGTCGTTGGTACCGACCAATCATTGATCGTTTCAATCTTAGTAAGATCTGCACGAATACCTCTGTTGTCAATCAACTGTCTTAAAACGCAAGTATTTCAACCAAAATTCACACATCTGAAACTTTACATACAGTTTCTCTTCTTCCAACCATCCCAAAAATTATCCTCATATGCCACTTATGTTCCTCCTTTCCCCTTGGAATAAAATAGAATATCTTCAATAGATATAATGACTAACTCATCCTAGCACATCTTACACACAAGATTCACCCAATCCATCAATACAGCAGACGCGTTCGTCCATTCCAAAAACATCACTTGCTATTTAAAGTACCCACATCAAGTACAAAAAACAACTATAGGAATATCTTCCTTCCTAACTCAGTTAATGATAACCTGAACTCAAAGCGATCTTTGAGTAAACTCTGGATCCAGACAAGATGTAAGGATCAACGAATCATCAATCCTCGGTAATGGATACCGATTCTTGGCTGTCAATTGTTAAGCTCTCGATAATCAATACACATCCGAAACAATTCATTTTTTTCTTGACAAACAACACATGTGATTGTCATTGCAACGAAACTTAATATAATACATTTCTTATCCATCACTTCTCGCAGTTGACCGAATAACTCATTCCACTCTGACGGTGCCAAATGATAAGGCATACAATTACTACTCAACAAAACGCAGCACGCAGAAGCACTACACCTATTGTTTACAACACTCAATCGACACGAACTCCACTTCATGAGGCGGCATCAACTCTGCAAAACTTCAGGAAAACTTTAGAATACTCTCGAGTCATTAACAGATCTCCAAACTTCTCCTCAACTACCCTAACACTAATTACCTGAGCTAGGAATACATCATATCCCTCTTTCACATACTTCCTTGTTTCCAAACAAGATACACTTCCCAAACGGAAAATTCACTCATCACTTCTCAAAGTCAACACTCAGCTTTGCAGCAAAGTCTAAGCCATTAGCTATCAATTAATAATGATGATTAGTCCAATCTCAAGCATCAGCACTTCGCACCACTAACCAATTCAGACCAATAATCCACATTTAAAGATTCCAACTCTTTGAGCATCAAGTCGATACTAAACACCTACTTTCCTAAATTCAAGGAACACACTCTCAGTGTAAAACTAACACTAGCAACCTTTCCATCGGTTAACTCCACATCATAGTTAATTGTTAATCTTATTGACTCTCCGTTGATAAAACAACTGAATCTTTACATTTCTACAGTTTCTACCCGATCTGAAACCAAACAACATACTGACATAAAGAATCTCAAGTAAGAATATACCATTTACAACATCCAGACCATAAGGTTTATCAGCATCATTCAAACGTAAGCTAGAGCGGCAACATTCCTATCTTGTCAATTTCCTTTCCTTGGACAATTTCTTTTGCTTGTATTCTTTCTCACCACGGCTAAAACATATCACCACTCCAGGGTACTAATTACAATGACTAATCCTCTTGTTCTGCACTTAGCAGCTTTATGACCAGGTTTTCCTAACTCTAGTCGCAATTATGGAAAATTTACCTACATGGTATATAGTACAGCAAACACACTCGAGATTTATCTTGTTAATTCCAGACACAGTGGCAGCACAAATTCCATCATTCCTTCCGGAGTTTAAATACTGATTTTGGTTCTGTCTTTAGTTATTGGTAGTAATGTAATCCTTACAATTCTGACCTTGATTCGGGTTGGACTGAGCAGATTCCCACTCTCTCTTATTGTTTTCAACCATACTATCTTTCCTATCTTGCACTTTCACATCCATTAAATCAAACGTCCTCTAAACAGCTTCATCGAAAGATTTAGGTCTTAAAGAAATAACCTCACCCTTGATATTACTAGACAATCCCCTAATGTACTGTTTCGCTGTTTTACGGTCATTCACAAAAGTATCAGGACATAGCAATTATAGCTCAGAAAATTTCCCAGTAAGCAGTAATATCATCGTCCCTTAGCACTAATTATCTCAATTCGGATTCCAACTGTCCTAGTTCCCTCTTGGGACAAAACCTAGCAGTCAATAGTCCTTTCATCACAGTCCATGTCTTACCACTAACCACAACCAATCCTAAAGTAGTGACTTAGTTGTTCCACCATCTTAGTGTGCCATCCTGAAATATAGCAGTAGCAAATTTCACCTTATTAATTTCTGAACACCCAAAAATCTCAAAGTACTCTCTATCTTATCAATCCAACTATACAATTCTAATGCACTACTAATACCACCAAACAGTGTAGAACCACACTTCTGAAAACTAACATAAGTACATTCTGTTGAACTTGCAGAACAGCAGCAACACTATTATCTGGATCAGCAACATCCTCATCGTTGTTAGCAGCATCGCCATTATTTTCAGCAGCATCATCATTACTCTTAGCAGCATCATCATTATTCTCAACAGCATCATCATTATCTCCAACACCATTAATCCCAGTATCTATTAATTCCTTGCAGCACCACCGGCTCCAAATGCTCTAGCAATAACTTGTTCGTTCAAAGTGTTCACAGTAGCAGTTGTTAGTTTTGGCAACATATTTCAAGAAACTTAGTCACATAGCGATCTACTAATGACAGAAATATGATCCCCTACTCCTTCTTCCATCATCACGGAAGAAAGAAACATGATAATTATACATATCAAGAATAAAGAAGGAATTCTTTATCAGGATGTCTCATGAATACTAGATGCACGAACACCACAAGCTACAATGGTTCATCAACCAAAACTCAAAAGAGTTAATAAAGGCACATCATAGATCATGAGGGTAATTTAGATTGCGTTGAGGATTCAACAAAATAGTGGCACTGTCTGTCACTACAATCGTCTACCGAACAAACTTAAAAGATAATAAGTTCCATCACAATGCTACGAAACAAGGGTTTAAATAAGTCCAATCACAAAAGAAAATAAGATACAAAGAAATCCATTACGAGATTAATTCCTTAGACAACAGCTCCTCATCCTCCTTAACATTGTTGTCAGCTTCATCACACTCGTCTATTTCCCATTTCACACTTCAAAGTCAAATCCATAACCTGATGGCACCTCATTCTCAAAATCCAAATACTCACTGCTACACGACAGATTAATCACAAAACAAGTCTCAGTACGACTTTCAACATTTCTAAGCTTCCAAACTCCAATCAGAATTGATCTCACATGAGACTCCCACTCACTCATCCTTTCAAAGCTTACCTACTTCTCTTTAAACCTTTCAATTCAAGCACACAGATTCATCACAATCGACCCAAGACTAGCAATCTCATCCATCTTCCAAGTCCTAACAAACTCAATTCTCCACATACCAAATACAACCTTTTAAAACCACTTTTCTTTCACATCAACCTTCTAATCACACCAATTCAACCACATATCTATCATACATCAACTAATCAAACTTCCTCATACCCGATACAAGTCGCAAGAATTCAGTTGTAAAATCGTTCATCATCTGGTCTATTGTTCTAGACCCTCAGCGGTATACAAGGTCATTACTTAAAATTATATACATATGCATTACATAAAGAAAATTACGATAAAAAGTACTCAACGTAATTTCAACAACATCAATACATCATCAATACATCATCAATACATCATCATAGTATTTACTTAATAAATACTCTAAAATCATTTCAGTTTTAAGGGATACATCAACTATAAAACAATACAAAACAAATAATCTTACCGGAGCCTTGCAGAGAAGTTGCGTGCTTTTGTGAAACATTTTCGACACCAAAGTTATAGTTTAGGACATTTTTCAAAAATCGACCTAATTCGCTATAACTAAAAAGCTCTAAATACCAATCTTTAACACCCCCAAATTACATTACGCAGCGGAAATACACATTTAGGTGCTAAATACAAACATTGTTACACAAGACATTTTGAACAAACTCAAAATGATAAATTTGAAGTATAGAAGGACATAATTTAACCATTGTCTAAAACTTTCGATCCCAAGTAAAACAATTTTAGAAATATCAGAGTCACATTTAGGCCCTCCAAAGACTTTATCAAATCAACAACAATTTACCAAAGTACTTGACCATCCATTATTATTTTTATAACTAAAGGGAAAGAAATCTGTTTTAGACCAATCACCACAAAAGCAATCCCGCAATCTTTCTCCATCAAGCTCCACAATTCATCATCTTCAATACCTGAAATACATGCTTAAAATCATCAACACAACGGTTGAGCGAGTCTATAGGTTTTCTAAATCAGCAACTGAACACAAGAGGAAAATCAATCAAGATCATTTAATAGAATTGTTACGTATACAATCTATTATTCTGGTAATCTGGCATATAGTAATAGCTATAGAATTGTATTAAGCTCATGACACCGACCCCTTAACTTAGTCACCCACGCCTAAAGCCGGCATGACTAGATGAAATTCCAGTGCCCCTACTAGGGTATCCATTGCAAGAATACCAATTCTCATTCTCGTAAAATTATCCTTCCCAGCGGGTTACTCGGCGTAAAGCCCTGGTCTCAGATAGGGTCGTCAGCCCAATAGTACTATTATTAGAATAAGCGGCTATTCCCAACTCACAACATCAAGTCAGAAGATAGTTAACGGCTCATGAATTTAGGGACTTTTGCAATGTAGGTACTTATACAATTCAAAACAACAAAGGCAACAAAGGAAACATTCGGGTCCAAACAATCAATCATGACTTGTGTTCATTTTACTTTCAAATAGCATGTATCCCCCTCGCGGGTTTTAAAATCATTCAAAACAATTACAAAAGCGAGGCTATAGACTCACCTGGAGTAATAGCAGTAGTAAGACGATCTTCGACGATAGTTGATGCCCGATAAATACAAAAACCGCAACCTATCAAATAAGGCGCGTTCATCAATAATAAACTCGAGTAAAATCCATACTTAGTAACATCAACTCAAAATCATAAAATCACAACCAACCCAAAATAAAAACAATACAAGTGACCTTTTACTTTATTCTATATGTTTAGTTTATTAGTTAATCATTTCAATAAAAATCTGCCGGTACATACCAAATGTACGAGCTCGTTTACCCCACTTAAACACATCAAATATTTATGATACTAATCAGAAACCTCACTTACTATATATAGAAAGACATGTTAAAAGCCCATCAAAAGATTTTACTTTTAAAGTTCCCTGCCCGACACATCTTTGAACTACAAAAACCGGACAGTTTTACGTCAACAACTCTTATAGTCTTTTAAATCATTTATTTTTCTCCGGCTACAAAACCGACACTCAACTTTGAAAATAACTCAACATCATCATACTTATCCTTAAAAATCAGTCCATGACTCATTTTTAAAATCTATTTTATAGTCACCGAGATTCGATCCAAATATTGACAACAATTATATATTGTGACGATACTCGTCTCCCGGTACACGAATAATCAAACTAACGTAACTTTTCGCTCGTTTGGAGCTAGAAGCTCTATCTTATATCAAATCGAAGCTAAAATAATTCTATACAACAATATCTAGTTAGTTCATCTCAAACTCAAACTCATATTTTCAGAAAATTAAGTTTAATAATCTGTTTAAAAATATACTTTTAAAAATCCATCAAAATTAATTTTTCACCACATTTTAATCATTCTCATATGCCTAATATCACCCTAATATCATTACTAACAACATAACTAACCCATAACACATTTAAATGATCATACAAAAATTACCCGCTCAAAAATCCATACATGCAATAATTAAAATATGAATATAATATCACTAACAACAATATACCATCATAAAAATGGATCAAACCTTCATGGATCATCATTAAAAATTTGAAGTTCTTGCATTTTGAAGATTTTTACATCAAAATGATCACCATTGAATTTGCAACATGGGATATTAATTAGTTTTCAAAGATTCAAAGTAGAAAATTGAAAATCAAAGGATTTGTGTGGGAGGGGGTGTACGGTTTTAGCAAAGGGAGAGGGAGGAGAGATGAATTTTCCTTTTCACACATGAACTATGAGTTTTTCTAAGTGGAAAATCTATTTATAGTGGGGTGGAGGGGTAGATTTTACCAATTTGTGATAGTTTTAGTCCAAAATAAAATTAAATAGTTGTAAGGGTGGAAAATATAAATTGTCAATTTTGAAAATATTTACGAGGCTCGGGTTTCGTAAAAATACTTTTCAAAAGTTAAAACGCACTCAAAATATGATGGTAATATGATCCCGGTTCGACTTAATACGAACTTAAAATAAAAACGTCAAAAATATAAACATTGAGACAACAAATGATAAAACATAAAATTTCGGGCATCCGTCGATATCGTGGTCACTAATAATCCTCACTATTAGTAAAAAGATAAAAATAAGACCTCCAACGTCGGTTTTAAATAAAACCATCAACTGTCATATCATTCAACTCATCAAAAATTTCAAAATCATTCGTAAAAATAATATTATATAATATTAAATAAATGACCTCGGATTTGGGTTGTCACATGTATGATGGAAACGGTTGATAGCAATACCACACCCGATTCATCAGACATGTGCAATAATGAGTTTGAGGATGATCAACATGCAAATGAGTATGATGACGAGGAGCGTGTCGCGCTTGCTAATTTAATTTCTAGTTTACAAAAAGATGTCAATTAAAATAGAAAGAGTCAAAAGCAATTAAAGAAGGCAAACGCAGCGCTCACTCAAAACTTTGAAGAAAGCAAAGCCGCTCTTATAAAATCTAGTGAGACAATTGATAGTTATAGGGCTGAGCTTCTTCAAAAGACCAAAGAGCTTGAGGGGTACAAAAGTCATGTCATCATCGTTAAAAAAGACGATTTTGAAAATAAATACAATGAAGCTCTTGCTTTGTTAAC
Organism: Glebionis coronaria; assembly: GCA_025667525.1. Classification (NCBI taxonomy): domain Eukaryota; kingdom Viridiplantae; phylum Streptophyta; class Magnoliopsida; order Asterales; family Asteraceae; genus Glebionis; species Glebionis coronaria. The sequence continues at coordinate 484,195,841 of CM046876.1, read as the reverse complement.
TAAGGAAAAACGCCAATTTAATGTCTTATTAAGTGATGAACGCCAAAAACGTACCTTGCCACAACAAAAGTTAATGAACTTGAACAGAGGCTTTCTATGAATACCACCGATTCTGCTAAAATTCTTGACGAAAAGAAACAAGAGGTTGAAACAATAAAACAAGATTTCAAAAATAGACAAAGCAAAGATACTGAAAAAGTAAAGGATCTCGAAGAACAAGTCGATTTTTGAAAAAAGTTGTTTATAACACACATGACTCTATTCAAACCGTCAGAATGATAGCACCTCGGTCGTTTTTCAAGGGTCAGCCTAGTTTTGTAAGTCCCAAGTACCTCGAACAAGCTCAAGCTGCGAACCCCCATTTATATCTTGATGAGTCCGAATGGACCGATCATGATTGCCCTGTAGCTAACCTCGATAGTGAAGAGACATCCCTTTGGGATGAGGAGAGTAGATCACCGGTCAATAAAGATTTTGTGAAACCATATAACTATGCTTATCTAAACAGTCTTTATGGTCTTTTCACTCCACAAAAACAGAAGTCTCGTGAGGAATTCTTTTTAGAATGCGAACAAAGAAGAATTCAATAGAAACAAGCTTTTGCCACGAAGAGGAAACCTAATGTTTTTAAATACATTAACTATTTGCCTCTTGATGCTTCTAAAAGCAAAAGTAGAAAAACACTTGGTTTTCTTAAACACCACACTGATAATGTTAAATCAATTGTTGAAAGCGATTGGGAAAAACGTCAAAAGGATAAGTGGAAAACAGAGATTCCTCACGACATAATTGTGCTTGTGAAAGAACTTTTAATAACAAATACGAAGATAATAAAAGAACATGTTCTTGAGTTTGAAAATTTGATTCGGTCTGAAATGTTTGATGATTTGAAATATGTTGAGTCTCTTGAAAAAGAAATTGATGACCTTCAAAATGACAAATCAGAATTTTCAAACGAATATGATCTACTCTTAGAAGAATGTCTCTCCAAAGATATTTTGTGTGTTATTCTTCAGTCTTGTGCTGATATCGATGAATATTCTGATGTTGCATGCAAATATCTTGATAAAATCAAAGAATGTGAGCGTCTTGAACTTGAGCTTTCAAAACGTAAAGAAAATGTTGATAAAAAGGCTTTTGAGTTACTTCAACACAAAACTGATTTCCTTCAAAAACATTGTCGTTCTCTTGAACTTGCTTTGCAAAAAGACGTTGGTAGTTTTCCACATGATAATAACCTGCAAGAAGAACTTTCCAAAACGTTTCGAGAAATGAATGAACAGAATTTGGAAATTAAAGGGTTGAAAGCTTAGTTACAAGACAGGGAACTAGCGATAACTGAGTTGAAGAAACTCGTTGCTAAGATGGGTGGGAAAATTGTGGAACCTAATGTTAAGAAACCTGTTGTGAGACAACCCAATGCGCAAAAAGTGACTAGACCCTCTGTCTTGGGAAAACCATCTGTTTTCTCTAATTCTGCATTTGCAAAAGCTGGGTTTGCCCCCAAGATGGATGGGAAGGATAGGTTACCACAGAATACTCCCAAAAGACATATTCGATCACAAAGCATTAGGAACACAAATGTGGTTAAACTAGGGATGTATAGATTAGCCACTAAACCCACACACAACAAAGAAAGTCAATCACCTCAGACTTCTAGAAACACTAATAGACGTGTGTCTTTTACTACAGGAGTAATCCCCACTGATAGTGTTAGCTGGCCTCAGCTTAAGAGCACCCGCATGAATGAAAAGGTTTGGCAAAACAAAAGTCAAGGGAAGATGAAGACAGTAGAAGACCACCCTAGGATTTTCAATGTTTCTAAGAATAAAACGTCTGTAATCGCGTGTAATGACGATTTGAATGATTCGATTTTGAATGCTTTGAATGTTAAGTTTGTTTGTGTGAAATGTGGAAAGTGTGCTAATGCTAATCATGCTATGTGTGTTTCGAATAATGTCAAAGGCGTAGATACTAGAACTAAGAAGCAAACTGCGATGCCTATTAGTGCTAGAAAACCCAAACGCAAAGTAAACCATTCTGGTGCAACCCACCCTAAGAAAAGTATTGCATCAGACTCCACCACTAAGAACCCTAGAAGCAGAATTAGGGAATTATATGAGTCTGCTAGCAAGCCTTAGAAATGGTGGTTTGCTAATCAATGTCCTCCAGGATATAAATGGATGCCTAAGGTTAGGACAGAAAATGTGACTATGTGTGTTAGTGTGCCTCTAAGTGATGAAACTAGGGAAACTAATGAACCAGACATCACAACTAACATGGAATCCAATTTAGCAAATGCTCCATCGTGTTCTAATTCTTCTGCAGGTGATCGAAATAATTCTCTTCATACTGGACTCCGGATGCACGAAGCACATGACGGGGAATCTCAAGCTTCTAATTAACTTTGTGGAGAAGTTCCTGGGTACGGTCCAATTCGGAAATGATCAATTTGCACCGATCCTAGGATATGGAGACTTGGTTCAGGGGAATATCACTATCAAAAGGGTTTACTACGTCGAAGGGATCAATCATAATCTTTTCTCGGTTCTTCAATTCTGTGATGCGGATTTGGAGGTTGCTTTTAGAAAGAAGACATGTTTTGTTCGTGATTATGCTGGGAATGACTTACTTACCGGAACACGGGGTACTGATCTCTACACTATTTCACTACAAGACTCCACATCTTCAACTCCAATCTGTTTCATGGCTAAAGCTTCAACGACTCAAGCTTGGTTATGGCATCAACGTTTATCTCATCTTAACTTTGATACCATCAACTTGCTTTCCAAGAAAGATATTGTGCGAGGCCTTCCTATCTTGAAATTCATCAAAGATCATCTTTGTTCTTCTTGTGAGCTTTGTAAAGCTAAACGGAGTAGTTCTAAGACAAAGACTACGCCAAGCTCTAAAGGACGGTTAGATCTTCTTCATATAGATCTGTGTGGACCCATGCATGTTCAAACCATCAATGGGAAGAAATATGCTATGGTAATTGTCGATGAGTACTCAAGGTATACGTGGACCCTCTTCTTAAGGTCTAAGGATGAAACACCCGAGGTTCTCATTAACTTCCTTAAGTTGGTACAACGTGGTCTTCAAGCTCAAGTAAAAGTGGTACGTACTGACAGAGGCACAGAATTCTTGAATTCAACTCTGAAGAAATATTTTGAAGCCGAAGGGATTGAACATGAAACATCAATTGCTCGAACACCTGAACAAAACGGAGTTGTTTAAAGACGAAATCGTACTTTAGTTGAGGCTGCTCGAACATTATTATCTGCTTCAAAACTACCACTATTCTTTTGGGCCGAAGCCGTGTCAACTACATGCTACACACAAAACCGATCCTTAATTATCCCAAGACACGAAAAGACACCATATCACATAATTAATGATCGCAAACCTTCCCTCAAACACCTTCATGTTTTTGGATGTACGTGTTACATTATTCGAGATGGTGAAAATTTGGACAAGATGAAAGAGAAAGGTGATGCATGCATTTTAGTGGGATATGCAACTCAGTCTAAGGGATACAGAGTGTACAACAAGAGAACAAAATTGATAGTCGAGACTTTTCATATCAAATTTGATGAATTGCAAGAGATGGCACTTGAACAAAACAGTTTAAGTCCCGATCCACAACCACAAAAGACTTCTGTGCACAACCGCACGGAACTCGGAACTCAAGACCACAACAATGAACCGTCAAGTTCAAAGCTGGTTCCTGAACATGTTCCTAGAGCAGATATGACAGTGTACACGACACTTGAAGAGTTGGAAATGTTATATGGACCAATGTTTGATGAATATTTCACGGGGGAGAAACATGTTGTATCGAAGTCTTCCGCTGTCACTCATGATACGAATGATGATACCGATCATCGTCAACAAAAGGATACAACTTCATCTACTTCAACACTGGTTGCTGCAAATTTACCTCCTCAGAATATCACTTCAACAATCGATCCTACAACATCCACAACTACTGTCATTGCTCCAGAGAACACAAATCAAGCAGACGATGCATTATCTGACGATGACGATTTTCACAACCCATTCGGTACACCAGTACACGAAACTAGAGAGTCTTCTACTCGCCATGTTGATCCATCTAATATGCATACGTTCTATTAACGACATCCTTCAACACATCATTGGACCCGAGAACATCCTTTGGTTCAAGTAATTAGAAACCCTTCACAGCCTGTTCGTACAAGACGACAACTAGCCACCGATGGCGATGTTTGTATGTTCGCACTTGCCGTGAGTACAGCTGAACCGAAAAACATCAAAGAAGCCATGGCTGATCATGCTTGGATTGAATCGATGACGGATGAACTTCAACAATTTTAAAGACTTAGGTAACTTGTTGACAAACCATACGATGTGATTTTGTTAAATCTTCGTTGGATCTGGAAAAACAAGATGGATGAAGAGAACACGATCATCAAGAACAAAGCTAGGCTAGTGGCTAAGGGGTATGGCCAAAAAGAGGGAATTGATTTTGATGAATCATTTGCACTAGTTGCTCGTATGGAAGCGGTCAGGATTTTCCTTGCTTATGCTGCACATAAAGGATTCACTGTCTATCAAAGGGACGTAAAGACAACATTTCTTAACGGTCCTTTGAAGGAAGAAGTCTATGTCACGCAGCCGGAAGGATTCGTCAATCCTCATTATCCTGACAAGGTGTATCGTCTCCACAAGGCACTATATGGACTCAAGCAAGCTCCAAGGGCGTGGTACGACGAGCTCTCAAAATTTCTGGTATCCAAAGGTTTCTCAAAAGGTTCCATTGATCTAACTTTGTTCACTTATAAATATGGGGATGACATTTTGCTTGTGCAGATTTATGTTGATAACATTATTTTGGGGTCTACAAACCCAAAACTTTCAAAATGGTTTGAAAAAGTAATGCACAACAAATTTGAAATGTCTATGATGGGCGAACGAAAATTCTTTCTTGGAATTCAAGTTCACCAATCCCCAAGTGGTATCTTTATAAACCAAGCTAAGTATTGTTAAGAGATAATCAAAAAGCATGGTATGACTTCATGTGACCCCGTTGGGACACCATTATCAACCACATCGCTAGATGTTGACTTGGAGGGAAATGCTATCGATCAAACGAGGTATCGTTCCATGATCGGTTCCCTCATGTACTTGACAGCAAGCAGACCTGATACTTCACATGCTACGTGTTATTGTGCACGATATCAAGCACGACCCACCTAAAAGCACCTCAAGGAGGTTAAACGGATTTTTGGTACCTCAAGAATACCATTCATTTGGGACTCTGGTATCCGAGGGAAACTAGTTTCTTTCTAACGGCCTATTCAGATTCTGATCATGCAGGGTGTCTTGATACACGAAAAAGTACTTCTGGTGGTGCACAATTTCTACGTCAAGATAAGCTTGTGGGATGGTCTTCCAAGAAGCAGGATTGCACTTCACTTTCATCAGCCGAAGCGGAGTATGTGTCTCTATCTGCGTGTTGTGCTCAACTTCTTTGGATGAGAACACAACTCACGGATTATGGCTTCCACTTTGATAAAGTACCTATGTACTGTGACTCAAAGTCGGCCATAGCCATCTCCTGCAATCCGGTACAGCATTCCCGCATGAAGCATATCGATGTCAGATACCACTTCATAAAGGAACAAGTTGAAAGAGGTATCGTTGAACTATACTTTGTTGGAACGGATTACCAATTAGCCGACTTGTTTACGAAAGCTCTGTCAAAAGATAGGTTTGAGTACCTCGTTAGGCAAATTGGTATGAGATGTTTGACTCCAGCAGACCTGGAGATTCTGGTAAAGGTGCCTGCTTGATTTATCTATCAAACATCAACCTGTAAATATCTTTAAAAAAGCAAAATACAAAAATATAAAACATAAAAAAGCAAAACACAAAATTAAAAAATCTTTGAAAATCCAAAAATATTCTTCTCGACATGTCTTTCAGTATCGATAATATGGACGTACCTAGAAATGTCGCTCAATAACGACAAAGGGTGTGTACATAAAGATCGAATGAAAGTTGTAAATATTTTTCAAAACATGTCATTTCTTCTTTCAATAAAGGAAAATGTCTATTTGGGACAATTTTTCCAACAACGGGTAGAGCAATCTATCTTGGGTTGAGCTTGTCACTAAACATTCAAAGTTTTGAGCTCAACACAATGGCTTGTAATCACTTTCAGATTGCAACCCGATTCTATATTCACGGGGGAGTGTACACTTTAGTACCCTTACCCTCAGCAAAAGAAGAGAAATCTTCTTACACTTGAGTGGTTTCGTCAAGATATTCAACGTCTATGAACTCAAGTTTATGCTTTAGAAAAACCTCTTCGCCAAAAAGAAATAGGATTTTTCAAAAAGCGTTGAACATATTTTTTTCAAGAATTTCTCAATGATTATTTAAAGTCTTTCAAAAATTGTGTGTTCAACAAACTCCCATCCTCAAAAAGCGAAATGTGGATCATATCCTCACAATGACAATTCAATTGGATCAATTTTTGAGGGGGAGCATTTTAACTTCATGCAAAAGATTAACACATCTTCTCCTGGAGATTTTTAAGACTATTTATCAAAATATATTTTAATCAAATTTGGTATCTCTAATATCAAAAGATTTTATATATTAAAGATAGGGGGAGAAAATGTGATTAAAATGTGATCTTATATAATACTCAAGCACTTTAACTCTTACCTACATGTGCGAAACACTTTCGATTATCGATGCACATGTGAAGGGGGAGCATTTATGAAACGACAAAACTATCAAGGTGTTAAATGTTTTTCAAACATCTTTTTAGACATTTGAAGTGGTTTTCATGGTTACGATCAAATACCCACAACATCTTTAATTCACGACGTTATTGGTGTCAAAAGGGTGGTTAGGTTTAAGTCCTATGATCCAACCAGAACCGGAGGGATCTTCCCAGGGACAATCCAATAGATTATTAGAAGTCCTTAGGAAAGATGGAGTAGAATGTGAACGTAGCTGAATGCTGACTAAGTACTGATGCTAGCACTAGAACAATCACAACAAGGTGCTAGTAATGATGTCTTGGTCAGCATTGAAGGGGTTGAAGAATGAAAAAGAAATGTAAGGATAAAGGGTGTAAAGAAATTAGCCCTCCATACAACTTTAACAGAAACCGGGTCAACACATCATGAAGACAACTCATCATGGACCCAGTGATGTATGCACAACCCTTTCCAAGCTACTCAGGCTTCTCTCAAAAGAAGTTTGTTTTATTGTCACGGAGATCAACATGACTTCTATTGACTTTCTCACTCCGAGATAGTTGATATTGAATAGGTGGCATCTGCTCCAGCCTCCGACCACTAAAAGTGCACAAATCGAGTCTAGAGCCTAGAGATCAATCAAATCTCATTAGGACACACGAAATGACGATAAAGAGAGTCCTACGCTATATCCTTGTGATATTGCTAGAACACTTAGAGTGATACTACTTAGTATTCAGAATGATGAGTGGAAATCCTTCCAGTGTTAACATCAAACAGCACTGCGGTAGGTCATATGTAAGATTCTTTATGAATTGAACATGTGTAAAACTAAAAAGCAATAGTGGTTTGATTCTGAATTGATTCAAACTCGTTTCAGGTTTCTACGCAATATCTTTATGGTCTTGCCAGAACATTCAGAGTGATATTCATTAATATTCACAGTGATGAATGGAAATCCTTCTAGTGTCAACATCAAACAGCGCTACGGTAGGTGACTTGTGAGATTCTTATGAATCAAGCTCGTGTCAACTGGAAAGCAACAATAGTAAGATTCTTTATGAATCACACTTGTTCCAGGATTTTGAATTGGCGACTTTAATCAAGCGGATATTTATCCAATTGATTCACTCTTTATGTTCGCAGTCTTGCTTTGAGACGGTCGAGTAAAGAGAACAGCTAGTACAGCCGCGAAACCCTGTCAAGGAGATTCTTAATTGAATCTACCTATCACAGGTACGGTATTTAATATCGTATAACGGTCTTCACCGACCGGAGGTAAAATGCTACCGATTTAGGACGAATGTCAAAGCCATTCAGTCTGTGTCTATGTTTTGTCTCAAGAAGGTGGCGTCACGGTGTACTCGGAAAAGTCAAAGATTCAAAACCACATACTCATGCCTAAAGACATATTCAACAATTAATAGTGTGAGCATGTGGATGAAGACACAAGATCGCAAGATGGCAAAGACAAGTCAAGGATGATTTGAAGATCTCAAGATCAAAAGACAAAGTCGAAAGTCAACGACAAAGGCTCAAAGATCACAGCATGAAGGAAAAAGACTACCATTACACGTTCAAGACTCATTTATGGCGAGATTAGTAATCTCTACAAATCTCCAAATGACAAAGGGTAATGACCTCTCGGGTAATGACCTCTCGGGTAATGACCTCTCATTGGGGGAGATTGTTAGCCTCAAAATATTGAGTCAAACAAGAATGATCGGTCATATGTTTATTATGTATCGTATATTAGAACGTTGTAATAGGTAGTAGATTAGTCGTGTATAACGGGCTTAACTTTAAGCTAAGGTTCATTCATAAGTAACCAAAGCCCAAAAGGAAAGCCCGACCCGTTATCATATAGCCCATCATGCCACATGTAGGCAAGGCTATATAAACCTCTCCTTGCATGTAAGGAGAGGTTGGTTGGTCATTCATTTTCTCTCAATCTAATATCACCTAGTTTCTCCAACCATTCTCTCTACTTTCACTCACTACTTTCTCTCTCTAGAATTCATCTTCTTCATCTATTTTTCTTTCTTTAATTCGTGTTATATTATCTAAATATATGGGACAACATGTTTTCTTATGATTCTTTAGCACATCAATAATTCGAGATTTTTCATCCTCGTTTAAGTCCTTTGCGATGATGACGGGTAACTTCTTATTGTCTTCTAGGAAAACGTATTCAAGATGAGACGGTAAATCCTTAAGCTCTAAATCCGGAGGATTGTCAATGGAAGGCTTAGTCAAATTCAGATCATTGTTTATGATTTCCATAGGAGAAGGTGGAGAAATATGGTCCTCATTGAGAAGTTTCTCAATGGTACGAATGTCTTCATCCCAATCGAAGGGAGAATTGTCATATTTTAAGTCCACATCCCCTAAAGTTGCTTCAAATTCTTTTAAAAGAATATAACTTTCTCCAAATGGAGTCAATGATGGAGCAATAGAGGCAACGTCTCAACCATAGGTAGATAAGAAAAACCACTTTTACTAGCGTCTTTGAAATGTTCTTCACAAGCCTCATCAAGCACGTCAATGATATTAACGTTCTCGTGTTCATAAGGTTGCTTAGAAAGTTTACCCATGTTGAAGACGATTTTGTCGTCACCAACTCTCATGATTAATTATCCCGCGGCTACATCAATAAGAGTTCGACCGGTCCTCAAGAATGGACGTCAAACGATTAATGGAACACGGGGATCCATCTCGTAGTCGACGACAACAAAATCCGCCATAAAGGTAAATTTGTCGACCCCGACGAAGACATCTTCGGCTATCCCCACCGGATAAGCAACCGTACGGTTAGCTAGTGCCAATGTCATTCGTGTGGCGACTAGCTCGGGTAGAGATAATTGTTTCCAAACACTTAATGGCATTAAGTTGATACTAGCACCTAGATCGGCTAGGGCCATACAATTCTCTACACCGGGAAAGTTGCAAGGAATGAGAAAGCGACCCGGATCACCAACTTTGGTTGGTAATTTCTTTAAGAGAACCGCGGAGCAATTCTCATTAAGTTGGGTCTGAGCAATATCAAGAAGTTTTTCCTTGTCATTTAGAAGATCTTTGAACATTTTAGCATATTTAGGCATGTGGCCGAGAGCCTCCGCAAAGGAGATGTTGAAATTCAATTGTTTAAACATTTTAAGAAAGTTTAAACTTGAATATCATCCTTATTTTTCAGCTTTTATTTCCTCAACCTTGAAGGATAAGGTATGTCAGGTTGAGAGGAAGGCTTTGGAATGGAATTCTCACTCACATCCTTGGGTGGAGGAGGGGTGGAAGTAGAAGGTGGAGGAATTAGTGAAGGGGGCTCGTTATCCTTTGTCACAATCACCAAAGTAGGTTTAGGAATCTCGGGTTACTTATAACCTTTTCCACTTCGGGTGGTGATTGCTTTCATCTCCCCGCCATGGATTAGCAACGGTGTTACTCGGAAGAGAACCCGAAGCAGAGGTTGATTACCTGGGAATAAACTAGCTATCATATTCTTAAGTAATTAGTTTGACTGCTTAAAGATTTTCGCATGTCATTCCTAAGCTCGGCTCGAAGATCATTCCCTTGTTTTGCCATGTCACCTTTCAAGTTAATAATTTGACTATGAAGATTCTTCACCACCGCGTCATTAGTCCTCATGTAAGTTTCAACCTTGTGATTAAATGCCATGGATTGGTTGGGAGGAGGATCTTGGTAAGCGGGTGGTTGATAAGTGGGTTGTTGGTAAACTTGATTATTTCCTTGAGGTGGATATGGGTTTCTTTGGGTTTGATATTGATTAGGAGCTCGAGGTTGGTTTTGATTGGTGCGATTGAAGTTGTTTTGGTTTTGAGGAGGAAAACCGGGTGGTGAAAGGAAGTTGTTTGAACGATAACTTAGCAAATTTCGGTCACCTGGAGGACGAGCTTGATAGCCTCCCGTAGAAAAGTTACCGTTAGCCGCATATACGTTTTCCGGATTGTCATGAGTAGAAGGACAATCGGTGTATGAATGAGAACCACCGCAAATCTCACAAGAAAGTGCTACGACTTTAACTTGTTGGAATTGGTTCGTAGCCATGGTTAAGAAATTTTTGTTCATCTCGGCTATTTAGCGGGTGAGTTCGGTTAACTTGGGGTTTGATGAAGTAGAAGAAACATTGACTCTCAGGTTATTTCTTGAGGATGCGAATGAATCCCAATTTTTGTGATGAGTGGTCATGTTCTCTATAAGCTCTCAACACTCCTCGGTCTTCTCTTCATGAATGTACCACCGGCGGCGGCATTAATCGTATCACGATCACGAAAAGTTAAACCATTGTAGAAAGTATCAATCAAAGTGACGGGGAGCATATTATGATTAGGACAACAATCGATCAAGTAATTATAACATTCCCAAGCATCGAAAAGCGACTCATCGGGTTCTTGAGTGAAACCACTGATTTGATTCCGAAGACTAGTGACCATGGATGGTGGAAAATAGCGCGACAAAATTTTTTGAGTAATCTCGTCCCATGTATGAATTGAGTTTTTAGGAAGACGATCAAACCATTTTTCGGCATGGTGGGATAAAGTGTGTGGAAAAAGATGAAGGCGAAGAAAATCCATGGAAACACCGGGAAATTTCATGCTTTGAGTGACGGTTATGAATTTATCGAGGTGTTTGTTGGCATCATCATCCGGTAATCCGCGAAATGGACATGCATTTTGAACTTGTTGGATCATGTGATGCTTCAACGAAAATTCGGGAGCCGTGATTTGCATCAGCGCAATCGGTCCTCCGCGTCCGTTCATAGTTGGTTGACAAAGCTCCTCCATCGTATGAAGGTCGGGTGGAGGAGCATGGTTGTTATTATTCATGTTGGGGTGAGGTGGATTATTATTATTATGCACACCAGCCATATCTAGGTCTTCAAGAGTCTCGGACTCAGAATAAGACATAGATCGAGTACGCATACACTAAAAATGAAATACAATATTTTTGGTTTTTTATCTTTATTATTATTATTATTATTTTATTTTTTGAAAATTTTATATTTTTTAGGACTTCTGAAATTTTTTTGTGCTTGAAAATAACGTTCCCAAAAGGGCGGATCCCAAAATCCAATTTTTCTCACTAAAAACCGTTAATCTTTACGAAAAGAGCCGGCAGCGGCGCCATTTTAATATGGTGGATTTGCATATGTGTACTCAATCGTTCTCGGTATCTAATCGAATTGATCACGGTTTAGGGTGGAATAATTGATGTTGGTCACTAAAAGAGGGAGCTTGATTAGCTATTTCTACAGATAATATAAACGACAAAGTTACTTAACATGAAAAATAAAAGAGAGAAATCTAACCTTGATTGGCGGGAAAAGAAAATTTGAAAATTAACTTCAAACAACAAGGTAAACTCAAACCTGTCGGAATACCCACTGTCGGAATACCATCGGAATAATGATCGGAAAATCTGTCGGAAAGTCTGTCGGAAAAGACTGTCGGAATGTTATATCACCAATAACGATAAGAATAACGAAAACCCAATTCTATCAGAATAATTATCGGAAAACGCGCCAGAATGATGGATCACCAATCCTGTCGGAATGATGATCAGAAAAATGGTCGGAATAACTAAACCCTATTCCGATGGAAACAATCGGAATAACAAGCGGAATAACGATCGGAATGCTAAAGCCTTTTCCGATAGAAGCAATCGGAATAACCGTTCGAAAAGGTAAACCCTTTTCTGATGGAATGTAAAATGCAATAAGCAAAACCGAATAAGCTCTTTTTAATAAGCACTAACCAAAACTTGACCAAATCAATAACAAAAAGAACTAAATAAGCACGAATAAGAAACTTTCAAAACACTAAATAAGCAAGATTTATAAAATAAACTTTAGAAAAGATTAAAATTTTAAAAACTCTAAAAAGAAAATAAGCTAAACACTAAATAAGCTAAAAACACCAAAAAGTAGAGATTATAAAACGTATGAAATTGATAAGAACAAAAAGATAAAAACTTTAATCAAAATAAGCATAAAGATGAAAAACACGTTACCTACTTGAACCGAATCAAAATCAAAAACAAGAAAGGTAGAATAAGATTGATGATGAAAAGCTTGAAATTAAACTTGGATATTAAAGATTCAAATACAAAATTAAAGTGAAAAGATTAAAGCTGGAAAGAAAAATGAAAGAAATCTAGAGAGAGAAAAGTAGAATCACCTACTTCTTTCTAAAGATATGAACTACAAAAATAAAAATGACTCACTACTTAACACCTCCTAATGAACCATTAGAAGGGTATTTATAGGAGGAGGGGGTGGTTGTTCTCTCCCTTCTTTTCTCTTGTCTTCTCGTCTTTTAAATTAACTCGTCTTTCTCAACTTTGTCTCGGGATTTGTCTAATGATAAAATGAACTTGTCTTCTAATTTTCTTCTTTTAGTAGACTTGGTTCTTCGACTTCGTTAAACTTCCATCTTTAGACTTTTTCTTTGATAAATCTTCAGAATAGGCCTTTGACTTCCGCTCTTCTTGAACTTTTGATCTTTTGACCTCGTCTTTTGTCTTTTTCTTCGATAAAAGCCCGTGAAGGCCCGTGTTTTCTTCCTTTTTCATATTTTTGCCCTAAAACATAATAAAAACACAAACCACACATAATTACGCCTTTTACAACATTAAATACACGTTTTGGTCTTGTTATTATTAGAAATAAGTGGTAAACCGATAAGTGTTTTCACACTTACCATGTTCTTCGGTTTATCTTAACCGAATACCGGAAAAAGTTGGTGACCCCGGGAAATTTCTCATTCCTTGTGATATTCAAGAAATGGAAGGATGCCTCGCCTTGGCCGATCTTGGTGCGAGCATTAATTTGATGCCTTTTTCAGTGTGAAAATTGCTATTACTCCCAGCTCTTACTCCATCGAAAATGTCTATTGAGATGGCCGATCATTCTACGATTCTCGCATGTGGAGTAGCCGAAGACGTTTTATTGAAAGTGGGGAGGTTCGACTATCCAGTTGATTTTATCGTAGTAGACATTCCCGCGGATCCTCAAGTTCCTCTAATTTTAGGTCGTCCATTTTTAGACACCTCGAGATCGCTTATCGACGTTCATGCTAGAAAGATAACATTAAGATTCAGCGAAGAGGAACTTGTTATAAACGCTACTCAAAACTCTACACCTTCTCATGTTTATGCAATCGCTACCATCAACCATGTTGACTTAGTCGATGTAGTTTGCGATGAGTTTTCACAAGAAGTGTTAGGTTTTTCTGATAGTTCGTCAAGTGGCAATCCCACTATTATGGATCCGATTCTTGCTAATTCTACACAAAATCTCACTAGGCGATTTTATTTTGAATGAAATCCACAATGAAGATGAGGTGATTATTGGTAATGATACTCTCATTCCACCATTTCTTCCGCCGATGGAAGTTATGAGTGTTGAACAAAAATCGTCAATCAAGGATCCACCAATCCTTGAACTGAAAGATCTTCCACCTCACCTTTAATACGCATTCTTAGAAGGTGATGACAAGTTTCTGGTTATTATTGCAAAAGATCTTTCCAATAATTAAAAAACGCACTTTTGAAATATCTTAAAGCTCACAAAGGGCAATTGCGTGGAAAATTTCCGACATTAGGGATATTGACCCAAAATTTTGTACTCACAAGATTTTAATGGAGGAGGACAACAAACCCGCAATTCAATGTCAAAGAAGGGTAAACCCCAAAATTCACGATGTCATTAAAAAAGAGGTCTTAAAACTCCTTGACGCGGGAATGATTTATCCTATCTCCGATAACCCATGGGTGAGCCCAATCCATTGTGTCCCTAAGAAGGGAGGAATGACCGTTGTGCCTAATGAAAACAACGAGTTACTTCCCACTCGTGTTGTGACCGGTTGGAGGGTGTGTATTGACTACCGAAAGTTAAATGACGCCACTCGTAAAGACCCTTCATGGATCAAATGTTGGAACGACTCACGGGAAATGACTTCTATTGCTTTTTAGATGGGTTTTACGGTTATTTTAAAATCCCTATCGACCCTCGTGATCAAGAGAAAACTACGTTTACGTGTCCATATGGAACATTTGCTTATCATAGAATACTATTCGGACTTTGTAATGCACCGGAAACGTTTCAACGGTGTATGATAACTATTTTCATGATATGATCGAGAAGTCGATGGAAGTATTCATGGATGACTTTTCGGTGTTTGGTGATTCGTTCACGTCGTGTTTATCCAATCTCGAGAAAATGTTAAAACGTTGTGAAGAAACCAACCTTGTGCTTAATTGGGAAAAATGTCATTTTATGTGTAGACAAGGAATCGTCTTAGGGCACAAGGTCTCAAAAGTGGGGATTGAGGTAGATAAAGCTAAGATAGACGTCATCGCTAAATTACCTCATCCCAAAACCGTTAAGGGAGTTAGGAGTTTCCTAGGCCACACGGGCTTTTATCTTCGTTTCATCAAAGACTTTTCGAAAATTACTCGACCTATGACACACCTTCTTGAGAAATATGCTCCTTTTAACTTCAATGAGGATTGTGTTTGAGCTTTTGAAACTCTTAAGAGGAAACTTACCAAAGCTCCCATTCTTGTTGCTCCTAATTGGGAATTACCCTTTGAAATCATGTGCGATGCAAGTGATTATGCAATTAGGGCCGTTTTAGGACAACGTCATGAAAAGCACTTTCAACCTATCCTATATGCTAGTAAGACAATGACTGAGGCTCAAATAAAATACACTACAACGGAAAAAGAACAACTTGCCGTGGTGTATGCTTTTGAGAAGTTCCGACCTTATCTCGTCTTAAAGAAAAGCATCGTGTATACGTATCATTCGGCTATCAAGTACCTCTTCTCTAAGCTTGATGCTAAGCCGAGATTGCTCCGTTGGATTCTCCTCCTACAAGAATTTGATGTCACCATACTTGACATAAAAGGAGCCGAGAATCTAGCGGCCGATCATCTGTCTCGTTTAGAAGATCCTCACAAGAATAAGTTCGAGAACAAGTAAATCATCGAAAAATTTCCTCTCGAGACTCTCAGTGTAGTGAATTCTAAGGACGACATCCCATGGTTTGCCGACAATGCAAATTACCATGCGGGGAACTTCATAATCAAGGGTATGACGACATAACAAAAGCGAAAATTCTTTCCTGACGTCAAGTTCTATTTTTGGGACGACCTTTATCTCTTTCGAGTTTGTGTGGATCAACTCGTTCGATGTTATGTTTTTGGTACCGAAGCTTCTAACATCCTTAGAGCTTGTCACGAGAGACCCACGGGTGGTCACCACGGTGCTAACTTCACGGCTAAGAAAGTGTTCGATGCCGGCTTATTTTGGCCTACGATCTATCATGATGCACACGCACTTGTGAAGTCATGTGATTCTTGCCAACGTCAAGGAAAATCCTCTCAAAAGGATGAAATGCCGCCAAATATAATTCAAGTGTGTGAGATTTTTGACGTTTGGGGAATTGAATTTATGGGGCCGTTCCCAACGTCTCATGGAAACAAGTATATCCTCTTCGCCTCCGACTACCTATCTAAGTGGGTGGAAGCTAAGGCTTTGCCTACGAATGATGCTCGTGCGGTAGTGAAGTTTTTGAAGCAACTATTCTCTCGGTTTGGAACCCCTCGTGCTATTATAAGCGATCGTGGAACCCATTTTTGTAATGACAAATTTGAAAAGGTTCTAAAGAAATATGGGTTACACATCAACTTTCTACGGCTTATCACCCGCAAACGAGTGGGCAAGTCAAGGTTTCAAACCGAGCTTTGAAAAGGATTTTGGAAAGGTCGATTGGAGAAAACCGTGCTTCATGGTCCGACAAACTCGATGACGCTTTATAGGACTTTCACACCGCTTATAAGACACCTATCGATTTTACTCCTTATAGGTTGGTTTATGGAAAGAATTGCCATTTGCCTATTGAATTGGAACACAACGCATATTGGGCCCTAAAGCATGCCAATTATGACTTGAAGACCGCGAGAGATCACCGGAAAATACAACTTAATGAATTGGATGAATTACGAGATAATGCTTATGAAAATTCATTATTTTTAAGGAAAAGACTAAAAAGTTTCATGATTCAAAGATTAAAAACCGGGGTTTTAACATTGGTGATCAAGTGTTACTTTTTAACTCTCGTTTGAAGATATTTTTCGAGAAATTGAAATCTCGTTGGTCGGGTCCGTTCACCATAACACAAGTGTTTCCTTATGGGACCATCGAGCTAGCTCAAAATGATGGTCCTAATTTCAAGGTGAATGGACATAGGCTTAAGCACTACTTCGGTGGGGAAGTCCCTTCTTTGGACAACCTCGACCATGTTGGGAATAAATATAAGTATATTAGTTACCCCTGCTACTTGGTCAAAGGTTCCCCTGCTAGAGTAAGTTTCCCCTGCTAAATAACAAAGGCAGGGGGATTGGTTCCCCTGCTGAAGTCAAAGGCCCTGCCGCTAGAGATAAACTTGGAATAGATTATAACGCGTTTCAGTTACTACTCCGAGATACTTTCCAAGTTTGTTAGTAGTAATCTTGTACGTGAGTCCTTGTACAATAAAAGGACTCACTAGGTTATCATGCAAAGCGTGTCTTTCTCTATTGTCTTTCATTTCATACTTTAAGGTTTTTGTAACCCTAATACCATTATTGGGTATTCGTATATCTTTGATATATTAAAGTTACGTTTGCTTTAACCATTTGTTCTTGTGCTAAACACTACATTCCACATCTTGTTTAGTTACTTTGTGTTGCAAAGTTTCTCTAGTGTTAGATTGAATCTCTTCTCTCTATCACAACCCTTAAACAAGCTTATGTTTAAGATCCGAGTTTGGGATCAACAAGTGGTATCAGAGCTTGTTGAGAAACTTTGACTAAACCAAGAACAAAACACTCATTGTAACCATGTCTTCAGACTCTTCCTCAAACAACAACAAACACAACAACCTCAAACTACCCATGCTGGATCCTAAAAACTTCAAATTATGGGAATTTAGGATCCAACAATACCTCAAGATGGAACATTATGTTCTCTGGGAGATCATAGAGTTTGGTGATCAATTCACCAAAGTAATGGTGGTTGAAGATGGTGGTAACAGAGAATATAAAGCTGAAAGCTCCAAAGGTGAAGCGAGGAAGAAATCTGCTGCTCTTTGTGACAAGGAAATACTGGCCAGAAGGCATGATGTCAGGGCTTACAGTTCTTTGCCGTTGGCTCTACCTGATAGACATCAGCTAAGATTCAGAAAGCTCAAAATAGCTAAGGAACTCTAGGAAGCAATAGGCAAAACATTTGGAGGAAATGAAGCTACAAATAAGTAGAAGAAAAATCAAATGCTTGATCAATTTGCTTCTTTCAAAGCAATTGGTGATGAAGCAGTTGGTGCTATCTACAATAGGCTTCAAGATCTGGTGGCTCAGTTGGAGTTCTTTGAAATAGAAGTGACAAGAGAACAGGTGAATACCAGGTTTCTTAACAGTCTTCAAAAAGAATGGTTTGTCTATAAAGCTATTTGGCAAAATAGGGATGCTATAGATAACAAGAATATTGATGACATATACAATAACTTGAAAGTTTTTGAGCCAGTGGTCAATGAGATGAAGTCACTAGGAACCATCTCCACCTATTCAAGTGGATCTACTGATTCCCCCTGCTAACATGGGTTTCATATCCCACATCAGTGGAATCTCCAAAGGCAGCGGAATCGAAGTTGGCCCTGCCACCCATTCCCCTACTACTAGATCAGGATCATCTTATGATGAAGAAAGGCCTGCAACATTCAGTCTTGACACTGCTTGTGCTTTCATAGCATCCCAAGGGCCACAAGGATCTACCGTGTTACATGAAGATCTGAGTCAAATCAGTAAGCAAGGACTGGAGGAGATGAACATCAAGTGGAACATGGCTCTACTTAGTATTAGAGCTAACAGGTTTTACAAGAAGTATGGGAAGAAGATCTCCATCAATCCTTCTGATGTAGCTGGATTTGACAAAACAAAGGTTGAATGCTACAACTGTGGCAAGAGAGGTCATTTTGCTAGGGAATGCAGAGGACCTAAGACTGGGAACAACTATAGGAAGGAAACCAGGGATGATGATTCTGGTTCTAAGGCTATGGTAGCCATGCAGGGGATAGATGGAGCAGGTGGATGGGATTGGAGTGCCATGACAGAGAGTGTTGAAAGAAATCAAGCCTTGGTTGCTGAGGAAAAAGAGGAAGATTTTGCTCTTATGGCCATGTCAAGCTCTAGCTCAGACAATGAGGTATATGATGATTCATAGTGTACTAAAGCTTGTAGGAAAAATACTGAGTCATTGAATGATCAAATAAGAAAAATAAAAGTTGATTATATTAATTGTGACAATGACCTTAATAACTACAAACGTGCTTTAGAACAGCTAGAGTCCACCATAAGAGAGTATAAACAAAGAGAATGTGATTATAGAGATCACATTGTGATTTTAGAGAGAGATGCTAAAGAAAGTAATGATTCCATTAAGGAATTGACTGCTGAACTAAAAGTTTTTAGATCCAATAAAAGGATAGATGAAGAAACTGTTGAAAAATTTGGAAAAGCTTCTAAGGATTTAACTAAAGCAGTTGAAATTGGACAATCTCCTAGGGACAAAACAGGTTTTGGTGTTAAAAATGAGCATGCTACCATACCACCACCTCCTGCTAATATTCATGCACCTTTTCCTAGAAAAGAGTTGTCTTGGACTAGTCTCTCTTGTTTCAAAAAGCAGGAAGATATTGAATTTGACTTGAGTGCTTACATACCTAATAGTCTTGAAACAGAAGAGCCACTAGTAAAAACCAGTATTGTTAGGGACTTTGAAAAGGAACAGATTGCTTTAAAACAATGGAAAATTGATAACCCTGTTCTCTTTTCAAGAGAAGGACTTATCAGAAGTGATTCTATTTCTAAGAGTAGTTCACCCAAATCACAAACAGGACTAAAGTTCCCTAAGACCACTATTAAATATGCTGGCATGTATAGGCCTGTTAGGGGTAATAAGAGAAATTGGAATGACCAAAGTCTCATCAATTAGGAGAGGACTTTGTGATAAACAACAAACCTTGTTTTACATGTGGCAGTTTTGATCACACTTATCAAGACTATCAGGCACCAATGGAAGTGGTGGCTACAAATCCTTTAAAGGACATGCAACCAAAAGCTATTCTTCTAAATGCAGGGGCAAAATCCTTTTCCCCTGCCAAGTATGTTGCCCCTGCTTTAAGAAACAAGGTATCTGATAAATATGTTGTTCCTGCTCTAAGGAAGGTAAATGATGCATATCCTAAGACCAACCCTTCCATGACCAACCCAGCATCTCATAATGCATATAAATCTGTCTCTAGACCTTACCAACACATTAAGAGAGGTCAAAACAAAAGATGGGTTCCCTCTGCCAAGCATAGGGATTCACTTGCTAAATCTGGGGTATCCCCTGCTAGCAAAGTTTTCCCCTCTAGGAACATGGGCAGATGGGGAAAAGTTGTGAAAGCCTCAGCTCGTTGGGTTTGGGTAACCAAAAGGGGTACTCAGTCCAATGGTGTATCTCTAGCCTTTGATAAGCTATCCTATATTGATACACGAGGTAGATCCAAGTCTGTAATGGCTTGGGTCCCAAAGAAAAACTAATTTGTTTTTTTTGTAAGTGACAAAGAAGACTAGGGATGATAAAGCATATTGGGATAGTGGATGCTCAAGGAGCATGACTGGACATAAATCTTATCTGTCTAACTTTGTTCCCCTGCATGATAATGATGGTGTTTCCTTTAGAGATGGGCATGGAACAATCATAGGAAAAGGAACTTTTGTCACCAATAGGATGACTTTTGACAATGTTTACTTGGTGAAAGAACTCAAGTACAATCTCTTCAGTGTGTCACAAATGACTGATAATAAGAATTTTGTCTTGTTTACCGATACTGAATGTCTGGTGTTAGGGAAGGAGTTTGTCTTACCACCCAACACCCCTATTGTACTCAGAACACCAAGACAAAAGAATATGCACAACTGATCTCAAGGACATCTCTCTTCAAGACAATGAAACCTGTTTCATTGCCAAAGCCTCAGTTGATGAATGTAAGAAATGGCATAGAAGACTTGGTCATCTTAATTTTAAGAACATGAACAAACTGGTAAAACATAATCTGGTTCATGGTCTTCCTTCCAAGTACTTTGCCAATGATCATACTTGTGCTACTTGTCTAAAAGGGAAGCAACATAGAGCATCTTGCAAATAAAAAACAAGTATGTCCACTACCAAGCCATTGTAATTACTGCATATGGATCTTTTTGGTCCTACTTCTGTGGCAAGCATAATGAAGAAATGGTACTCCTAGTGATTACTGATGATTTTTCAAGGTTCACATGGACATTCTTTCTGTTTGAAAAGAGTGACACAACAGATGTACTCATTGGGTTCATCAATCAGATTGAACTTTCCAAAAGTATGAGGGTAGTGACCATGAGATCAGACAATGGTGGTGAATTTAGAAACAAGAAACTGGACAAATTTTGCATAAACAAAGGAATAAAGAGGGAATTCAGTATATCAAGAACACCTCAACAAAATGAAGTTGCAGAAAGAAGGAATATAACACTTATTGAAGCTGCAAGGACTATGCTATCTGATTCCAAGCTTCCAGTTACCTTTTGGGCTGAGGCTGTAGCCACTGCTTGTTATGTTCAAAACAGGGCCTTGGTGGTTAAGGCACACAACAAGACCCCTTATCAGCTGTTTAATGGAAGACCTCCTTTAATTGACTTCTTTAGACCATTTGGATGTCATGTGATCATTTTGAACACAATTGACAATCTAGGAAAGTTCAGTGAAAAGGGGGATGATGGGTATTTCGTTGGGTATTCATTAAACAACAAGGGATATAGAGTCTTCAACAAGAAAAAAAGCAAAGTGACAAAAAATCTTCATGTGGATTTTCTTGAAGACAAGCCTGGAGATGTACAAACAGGTCCTGATTGGTTCTTTGATATCGAAGTTCTTTCAAAATCTATGAATTATATACCTGTGTCTCTGCAAAATACTAACATTTCAGGTTCTAAAGAACCAACTGGTGTGGAGAAGCCACCATTGAGGTATATGAATGTACCTTCAATGTCTCCCATTGAAGCTGCTCCAGAAACAGGTAAAGAAGATGTTACATCTCAAAGGAAAGAACAACCAATCTCTTCCCCTGCTAAGTCAACTTCTGAAAGCAGTGGAATGGATGAAAGCATTGGAATCCTGGATTCGCCTGCTAGACCAAATGCTTCCCCTGATAACAAGGATCCAGCTGTCAATGATGCTAATGATGAAGAAAGAGAATCCACACTCATTTCCTCATCCTCACCTATATCTGGTGGTCCACTCATGTCCAGCAGTGGAAGCAGAATAATTAGGAGTGGAGGTCCAAGTTATTCAGAGCTGCATTCAGCTCATCAACATCCATCTCTAGGTCATGCAGTATCATTTGGAAGCTCTTTTGAGGAGTTCTTTCCCAATCAAGACAGTCCCATCAATTTTGATTTGGAAGAGGATGAAACAGAAGTAATCATGAGAATGCAGCCTACCTACAAGGTCAATAAAGATCACCCCCTATCACAAATCATAGGTGATCCTGAAGCTCCTAGACATACAAGGTATTCAGCAAAGGAGCACAACTTCATTGCTAACATTATTATGAAGTTCAATCATGACAACATGCAATGTTGTCTGTTCACTGCATTTCTGTCACAAGAAGAGCCAAAGAAGATTTTTCAGGATTTAAATGATCCAAGTTGGGTTGAAGCCATGCAAGAGGAGCTCTTACAGTTTGACATTCAAGAAGTTTGGATTCTGGTAGATTGTCCAAAATGGGCAAGGCCTATTGGGACAAAGTGGGTGCTCAGGAACAAAAAGGATAAGAGGGGTATTGTAGTCAGAAACAAAGCAAGACTAGTGGCATAGGGATATACACAGGAAGAAGGTATTGATTATGATGAAGTCTTTGCTTCAGTTGCCAGAATTGAGGCCATTAGACTATTCTTGGCCTATGCTTCTTATATGGACTTCATAGTCTATCAGAAGGATGTCAAGAGTGCCTTCTTATATGGCACCATTGATGAAGAAGTATATGTCATGCAACCTCTAGGTTTTGAAGACCCAAAGCACCCAGACAAGGTCTACAAGGTGAAAAAGGCTATGTATGGGCTTC
This sequence comes from Glebionis coronaria, assembly GCA_025667525.1. Classification (NCBI taxonomy): domain Eukaryota; kingdom Viridiplantae; phylum Streptophyta; class Magnoliopsida; order Asterales; family Asteraceae; genus Glebionis; species Glebionis coronaria. The sequence goes on along the minus strand of CM046876.1, from coordinate 484,172,884 downwards.
ATCAAGCTCCCAGGGCCTGGTATGGAACACTATCCAAGTACCTGTTGGACAATAGGTTCAACAGGGGGAAAATTTACCAGACCCTGTTTATCAAGAAACACAAAGGGGACTTTCTTTTAGTACAGGTATATGTAGATGACATCATCTTTGGATCCACAAACTCTATGCTTAGCAAAGAGTTTGCCAAGTTGATGCAGGACAAATTTCAAATGAGTGCCATAGGTGAACTCAACTTCTTCTTGGGGTTACAAGTTCAGCAAAGGAAAGATGGGATATTCATCTCACAAGACAAATATGTGGCTGAAATTGTGAAGAAGTTTGGCATGTGTGAAGGAAAGAAAGTTTCCACTCCAATGGATAAGGATCATCCTTGGGGCAAAGATGGTTCTGGAAAGATTATTGATGTCAGGAACTATAGATCTATGATCGGATCTCTCATGTACCTTACATCTTCAAGACCTGACATCATGTTTGCAGTCTGTTTATGTGCAAGATACCAAGTGGCACCTGTAGCATTGTAAATCTATGCTTATGTTTTAGAGAGAGAAAGAGATAGAGAAATGGTGGATTTCACACAAAGCTAGAGAGAGAAACTAAAATGAACTATGTGAAAATTATGAAACCACACCACCCTCTCCATCAAAGGAGAGGGTTTATATACCCAAGCCTTGTGATGGGCTTCGGCTTACACTGTTGGGCCGGCCTACACATGTTGTAGGCTAGGCTTGACTTTGTTTGTTTAATAATGATGTCTAGACTACGAGCTACTACTTAATATATTGTCGGAGTGACCGAATCTTCCTAAAATACGTAAAAACGTATTTCCAACAATCTCCCCCTAAGGGAGGTCACTCCAAACAAGGGCGTTACCCGAGTTACAGTAATGAAATAAACCTAGCATACTATGCTTGTCTTGAGCTCGTAGTCTTCGTATTTCTTTTCTTTTTCTTTTCTGGTGAACATGCTGATGTGATCTTTGATATCAATCTTTAGCATTAATCTCTTGCCTTGATCTCGTGCATCCATCGCTTATGGTCTTCGCCTCTTCGTGACACCATGTCCCACATACTTATACCTTTTGTAATTCTTGAAAGCTTCAGAGTTCGATACAGCGGAAGACTTAACTTTTAGGCTTTCTTGAATTAGATGAGGTATTAAGTGCATAAAGTATAAGCATGCGGGGACGACTTCTTCTTGGATTCCGCAACGCCACCGTCTTCAAATGCCGCAACATAAGTAGATACGAACGAAATGGCTTTGAACATTTCATTCTAATTCGGTAGCATTTTACCTCCGGTCGGTGAAGACCGTTGGACGATATTAGATATCGTACCCGTGACAGATAGTTTCAATTAAGTAACTTCCTGACAGGATTTCGCGGGTAAACCCATTCTCTTTATTCGACCATCCAAAGCTGACTGCTAACATAAAGAGTGAATCATTTGGATAATAATATCCGCATGATTGAAGCCGTCAATTCTGATTCCTAGAACAAGTTTGATTCATTAAAGAATCGCACCATCGTTGCTTTCCAGTTGTCACAAGCTTGATTCGTATAGAATCTTGCAAGTTACCTACCAAGTGCTGTTTGAGGTTAACACTAGAAGGATTTCCACTCATCACTGTGAACACTAAAGTATCACTCTGAGTGTTCTGGCAAGATCACTGAGATATTGCATAGAGGCCTGGAACGTGTTTAAATTCAATTAAGAATTAAAGCACTGTTGCTTTCCAGTTATCACAAGCTTGATTCATAAAGAATCGCACAAGTCACCTACCATGAGCTTTTTGATGTTCGCTCAAGAAGGATTTCCATCTTCATTGTAAATACTTTCGTATTACTCGGATGTTCAGGCAAGATCATGAAGATTTTGCGTAGGACTCTTTAAGATCTTTCTTACTTTTCACAGTGTGTGAAGAAGCAAGGAAATATAAAAGTGTGTCCTAATGAGATATTTGATGATCTCAAATGGCTCTAGACTCGATCGTGCACTTTGGATTTTAGTGATCGGAGGCTGGAGAGGAGTACCACCTTTTCAATACCAATTTATTCGGAGTGAATAAATCAATAGATAACGTGTTGTCTCCGTGTGATTAAAACAAATACCTTTTGAGAGATATCTGAGTTAGCTGGAATGGGTTGTGCATTGCATCACTGGGTCCATGATGTCTGTCTTCAATATCAAGAATCATTAAAATGATCTCAATAGCATATGTGTTGACCCGGTTTCTGCCTAAGGTTGTAAGGAGGGCTTCTTTCTTTACACCCTTTATCTTTACAATTCTTTTTCATTCTTCAACCCCTTCAATGCTTACCAATACGTCATAACTAGCACCTTGTTGTGATTGTTCCAGTGCTAACTTAAGTACTTGGTCGGCATTCAGCTACGTTCACAATCTTTCTCCAACTTTCCTAAGGACTACTATATCTAGCTATGGAATGTCCTTGGGAAGATTCCTCCGGTTCTGGAAAAATCATAGGACTTAACCTATCCTACCATCCTTATGTCACCACAATCTTCATCGTCGTGAAATAAATGGGTTTTGGGTAAGTATAAATCACCATGAAAATCCATTTTGATATGCAAATCCGTTTTGCTCCCCCTTAACATATGCCACGATATTCGAAAACATTTCGCACATGTCGGGATGAGCCAGCACATTAAGTCAAACCATTTGTGATAATATCCCATATTAAATCACATTTTCTCCCCCATATTAAAAATATTAACCCAATCGATGTTTTTAATATCAATTGATTTAATGAAGTTTTAACAAAGGTTTTGGGAAGAAAAATGCAAGTCCGTTTTATCTTCATGATAGCAAACGTATGAGATATGATACTAATTTGTAACATGATCACATATTCACCATATTAAAAAAGAATTGACAAGGTTGGACCTGATAGATGAGAACATCATATGATATGATCAAATGGTTCTTGTCAGCATATGTTGATCGCCTCGTCACGTCCGAAGTCATCTCTTGACACCACATGTACGATTGGTATTGTTGTCTTAACACCAACTTGTGAACTTGGCACGTTCGGCATCGAAGATTCTGAATTCTTGACAATTGCTCCCCCTCAATTGTTGACCCGTGTTCTATCGAAAGAGCTGTAGTCGTCGGTTGAGTAGTCGCATCGTCGAGTATGTAGATACCAATTGTAGATAGCATGGTTGTAGAGATGATAGCTTCATAAAAACAAGACTTCTCTTGTTTTAACAAATAAATGCACTGAAACGTACATATATTTGTGTTAGACCAAGTTATAAAGTAAACTTGATCCCTTACAAGGTTTTAAAGTAAACCTTGCCCGAGAAAATTAATTCCCGTTGTGAGCCAAAGCTTTCATAAGAAATACTTGACTTTAATATGAAAACCGGGTTGCAGTCAGAAATAACTACAAGCCATTAGGGCATGTTTTATGAAATATTTACAACTTTTGTACGAACTCTATTTATGGCGCCGTGTCGATATTAATCAACATTTCTAAGGCCGTAAATATTATCGTACCAAAAGACATGCCTTTTAAAAAATAAAGTAAAAATATTTTTGGATTTTTCTAGATTTTTTAATTTTTATGGTTTTTATATGGTTTTATATTTTTGTATTTTGCTTTTGTGGATAAAAATAGAAACAATATATACAGATGATCACCAAGGATACGGAGAATAGTTTTACCACCACTATTCTTTCGCTTCATCTGCTAGTTCCTTTAGAGTCACGGGCGAGAAGGTTCTCATTCCTAGCTTGTCGGTCAAAAATTCAATTCGAGCGTGATCTAAAGCCTTCGTGAAAATGTCCGCCAATTGATACTCAGATCGGACAAAGTAAAGCTCGATTACTCCATTTTCCACTTGCTCCTTGATGAAGTGGTAGCGAATGTCAATATGCTTCGACCGGGAGAATTGAACATTGTTACAGCATAAGGCAATTGCACTTTTGTTGTCGCAGTACATCGGAATCTTGTTGAAACCTAGACCATAGTCGGTTAATTGCGATCTCATCCAAAGAATTTGAGCACAGCAACCGGACATAGCTATGTATTCTGCTTCCGTACTTGAAATTGCAACGCTTTTCTGCCTTTTCGATGCCCAACTGATTAATCGATCTCCTAGTAGTTGCAAAGTTCCACTCGTGCTACGCCTTGTATCTTGACAACCCGCGTGATCCGCATCTGCATATGCCATTAGTGCAATAGAAGAGTCCTTCGAATACCAAAGTCCCTGATTAATGGTTCCTTTAAGATATCGAAAGATCCTTTTAACAGTAGCTAAGTGTAACTCAGTAGGCCTAGTTTGATACCTGGCACACATACATATAGCAAACTGAAGATCAGGTCGACTGGCTGTGATATACAGAAGAGTACCGATCATTCCACGATAAAGTGTCGGATCAACGGCAACTCCATGTGGATCTGCATCAAGCTTAGTTTTCTCCACCATTGGAGTGTCCACGGGGTCGCAAGATTCCATCTTATACTTCTTAAGCGATTCAAGGGCATACTTGGATTGATTGATAAAGATGCCTCTGGGACTCTGAGATATCTGAAGACCTAAGAAGAATGATACCTTGCCCATCATTGACATCTTAAACTTGGAAGACATGAGTGTCCCAAACTCGTCCGATAAGGTTTGGGTGGAGGCTGCAAATATAATATCATCAACATATATTTGTACCATAATCATATCTTTACCTCGTTTCTGAATGAACAGCGTAGGATCCACCTTGCCTTTTGCGAAGCCTTGTCTAATGAGGAATTGTGACAATAGATCATACCATGCGCGTGGAGCTTGCTTCAACCCATAGAGAGCCTTCTTAAGCTTATACACATGATTAGGATAATTAGGATTCACAAAACCATCCGGCTGTTGAACATAGACCTCTTCTTTGAGTTCACCATTAAGAAATGCCGTCTTCACATCCATCTGATAGACGATCATATTCATGTGGGCTGCATAAGCGAGGAATAGTCGAATAGCTTCCAAACGGGCAACAGGTGCAAAGGATTCCATAAAGTCGATGCCCAATAATTGCTTGTATCCACGAGCTACTAGTCGAGCTTTGTTCTTCAATATTCCGCCTAACTCATCGAGTTTCACCTTGTAAACCCATTTCAAAGTGAGTAACTGCACTTGATCCGGGCATGGGACAAGTTCCCAAACTTCAAGACGTATGAATTCGTTAAGTTCTTCTTGCATAGCTTCTATCCAACAAGATTAAGTAAAAGCTTGTTGCCATGTCTTAGGTTCAACTTCAGAGAGAAAAGCATCAAAGTGACAAAACAATACACTTTCTTATAACTGACTTCGTGTGGATACCGGACGATTAGGGTCACCAATAATAGAATCTATAGGATGATCCTCTGTCCATTTGCTGTCATGTTCACGAATCCGTGGATTGGAGTAAACCGTACTAGGAGCTTCCTCTGAGGTGGACGACCCGACTTGATTAGAGTCGGGAATTGATACACCAAAGAATGGAAGTTCACGCATTTGAGCGAATTCCAAATCGTGATCATCATCATCCTCTTCATCATCAATAGGCATGACATGGGTAGTTGTTACATGTGTTGGTTGAGAATTACTTGTGGATGGTATATCTTGACCAATTGTAGGTGCAGATGTATCTGATTGTGCTTCGGTTGCTGGAGCGACAACTTCGGTTACCGGAGCTATTACCTCAGGTTCTGGAGCAACAATAGTTGGAGGAGTAAAGAATTCATCAAAGAACGGTTGAAACAACGTATCCCATTCATTCCTAGTAGGTGGTATAAATGATGAAGAAGGGTTGTTTGGGACAAGACCAGAACTAATATTACTGGGTCCCATTTCATGAAGTGCGGGTTCAGAGCTGCTTTGCTCAGAAGCCATTGCTGTCAGCTCATCAAAATCAACATTCATAGTTTCGAGGATCTTGCGAGAGTTACGGTTGTAGATTCGGTATGCCTTCTTTGCGGGTGCGTAACCAATGAAAATACCAATATCAGCCTTTGGTTGAAGTTTTCCCAAATTGTCACCATCATTATTTGGATAGCAAAGAGAACCAAATACATGAAGATATGATAAATCTGGTACTTTTCCATGGAGAAGCTCATAAGGTGTTTTACCATGGCGTTTACGAATTAGTGACCGGTTTTGGGTGTACACTGCTGTAGATACTGCTTCTGCCCATAAAAACAATGGAGCCTTTGCGTAAATTAACATCGTTCGAGCAGCTTCCATAAGTGTGCGATTTCGCCTTTCAACGACACCGTTTTGTTGTGGAGTGCGTGCAACGGATGTTTCATGAGATATGCCAACTTCTTCATAATAATCACGCAAAATTTGATTCACAAATTCGGTTCCATTATCTGTACGAATGCGTCGGACAGTAGTTTTGAGACGCACTTGAATCATCTTGAGAAATCCGATGATGAATTTAGGTGCCTCATTTTTTGCTTTAAGAAATTTCACCCATGTAAACTGAGAATAATCACCGACAATGACGAGGATGTACTTTTTTCCACTAAGACTTTCAATACGCATTGGTCCACAAAGATCCATATGCAACAGATAAAGTTTCTCTTGGTTGGTGTCTTCTGTCTTAGGTTTGTAAGATTTCTTAGTGCTTTTCCCCATTGTACACGCGGAACACAAATGATCCTTGTGAAATGAAAGTTTAGGAAGACCACGAACAAGTTCATTTTTCGCCAAATGATTAATAGCGTCAAAGTTAAGATGAGATAACCGTCGATGCCATAACCATGACTTAGTCTTCGATGCTTTGGAGAGAAGACATACGGAAGAGGCGACCATCATGTCTTGTAGAGACAAAGTATACAAATTATTCCCTCGAGTACCTTTCAATAAATCAACCCCTTCCAAATTACGAATGAAGCAGGTATGCTCGCGAAAAGCAACTTCTAGGTTTGCATCACAAAATTGTCCCACAGAAAATAAGTTGTGACCAAGACCTTCCACGTAATACACTCTTGAAATTATAACATTCCCAATATGATATTCACCATAACCCATTATCTTTGCAATATGATCATTTCCAAATCTAACCGTACCAAGAAACTTGCTGACGAAATTTCTGAGCTGAGAGCGATCTCCGGTCATATGCTTGGAGCAACCAGAGTCCAAATACCAGAGAACAATTTGGACCACCTGTTTTCAATAACAACAGTAGACAATGCATTGGAAACTATTGGTTCCGGAGTGTTAGAAGATACAGATATAAAATTATCAGAATTGCTAACATTTTTTAGACCCTTAGATTTCCTGCGTTTTCTAATGTGAGTTTTAGCACTAACAGGTTTTACTGTTCCAACTTTCTTAGGTTTTGGATTATTCGTGGGCACTACAGTGGGAGTAGACCTACTTAAAGGGCACTTGGTTCCTACAGTAGTGTCAGTGTTCCTAGTTAAAGGACACGCTTGTGTTTTGGTAGCCTTGGTACTCCTAGTTAAAGGGCACGCTTTCTTCACTTCAGTGGGAGTGATCCTAGTTAAAGGGCACGTATTTCCTACTATAGTGAAAGTTCTACCAGTGGGGCGCCACATCCAACCAACTTGGGTTAACACTTTCCCAGTCGGTTTCCATTCTAATCCATTTTTCCGGGCATACATCTCATTCACATGGTCAATAAGGCAAGAATCATGACGACTAGAAAACATACATTCATTGCAATTTCAACATTTCAAATTAGAATTCACAGTAGGCTTAGAACGCTGCACAACCGTAGAGCCTTTAGGTTTAGCTACATGATTCTTTTTATTCAAAACAGAAATAACATTCCTAGGATGGGCTTCTACTTTCTTCTTCACTTGACTACTAGATGGGGGCAAGATCTTATCATTCTTCTTGTTTGTCTTAAGCTTAGATCTTGGAGCCTTAGTAGTGGTGCTTACTCCTGTAGAAGGCAACACGGGAATATTAGAAGCTGGTTTTAATTCCGCCTTATCTTTAGTGACCAAAGTTTGAGATGGTTTAGTCCTAGGGCCATTATTAAATGGTGTGACGGCTATAAGGTTCCTTTTGATTGCACTAGAGGACGATGCTGAGCCAGTGGCTGCGTTATCCACAACATTCTTACCTTTTAGAGTTCGAAGTGTTTCCTTTAACTCAGCCAAGACCATATTTTTATCACAAATTTGTTCCCTCAAATCAGATATTTCCACCGACTTTCAATTCAATTGTTTAATCAATGATTGATTCTGCGCAGTGGTATTAGCACATGCGGGCTGTACTGAATCGAAGAGTCGTGTATTTTTCTGTTTTAAGTTATCAACTTTGGACAAAATCTTGGAAACTCGATTATCTAGATCAAGTTTAAAATTCTCAGCGGCCTCAAGTACGTTCACACATTTAAGCTCCTTAGATTTCTCTATTTCTATCGGCAAAGATGTAGCAACTTTGTCACTTGGCTGACGCTGTTTTGATTGTAAATTTAATCGAAAATTCTTTTCAAAGTTTGCATCATCGATATTAACACCTTCGAATGACGTTTCAAAGATTTCTTGAATAAATTGTTGCTTGCATTCAAGCGAAATACAATGTGTTTGAATATCATCAAAACGTTTTGAAAGCGATAAATATGAATCTTGAAGCTTTAAAAATTCAGCGTCAGATTCGTGACAAGTACTATCTACCACATTATCCACAGATTCAACATTATGCACAATAGAATCATTATCAACACTTGTATTCACACAGACAGAAACTATATCATGAGACATCACTTGCTTCAGAAGCAGATCATTTTGGCGTGAAACCCGTTCTATTTCAAGTAAACTGTTTTCGTAAGCATCATCCATTTCATTGAAAACACATCTAACTTCGTCTAATTCCAAAGACAAATCTTGATCAAGATTACTAAGACAAGCCTTAACATTCTTTACAAACGGAACAATTTCATCTCGAAACGCAGCTCTAGTGTGCTCAAAGTTCCATTCACCTTCCGTTATGGCTGTGGCCGTCGTACGTTCCAAAATGACCTTGTCAAAATCGGCTAAGTGTTGGTGAACCGCATTTAAGTTAACGGACGCCTTACTTACCGGTGGAATTAACTTCGTTAAATCCTTTTTGACGAGTGTAGGAGACGTACTAGGAAGGTTTTCATTTGACAAGCTTTAGGGCACAAGAACTGTTAATTCTGCTAATTCCTTTTGTAAGCGAATGCGTGTCTTTTTCGAAAATTGATCTTTGTTATGTTGAGCATAATCAATTGTATGGAATTTTGAAAGCATTTTAGAATGAGTTTCATCCGCAAGTGATTGTGTCTCCTCAGAACTACGAACATAAGATGCTTCTTTCGATTTGCCAATTATGGTCAGATCATAAAGTCCGGGAATATATTCCTGAGCTTGTTTTGCATAACCAGGATTAGGTGGTAAATCTTGAAGACGCTTAAGTTCAAATTCTTTAAATGATTTAGTTAAAATATGAACCTTTTTTGTGGAAGCGTATTGTTTTAAAAGCTGTTGTTCTTTGAATTTAAGAAGTTTGGTAGCATTAACTTCCGATTCAACCTTTTTAGACTCGAGAGTTTCGAAATCCATTTTAAGTTTCTGAAAATCATTGACAACCGACTCTTTTGCTTTTAATTCATTCGAAAGATTAGCTTTTAATGATTCTATTTCTTTCAAGTGTTCAATCTTTTCAAAACGAAATTGGTCAAATTCAGAACATGTTATTTTCTCTTCTTGAGGGACCATTTCAAAAGTTTTGATCTTTTCTTTATGCAACGCAAGCTCAGTAGTTAGGGTGGAATTCGTATCTACAGATTGTCTGAGTGCCATATGCATTTGATCAATAATATGTTTAGGCACCATGACCAAATCATTTTTGAGCATAAGATTCCATACCCGTCGTAGCATTTGGTTTAGGTTCACTCAAATGTGTAGGTTTGGGTACCACATCATTTGAATTACTAGTTCCCGAATGCTGTTCGAGGTTGTCATTTTCATGCCCAATTTGATGTTGGTTATCATCAATATTATTAGATGTGGTTGGTACCTCACTGATGACATCAGAACCGTAGTGAGAGAGATTAGCAACGAGAGCAGCTTGGGCAGAGTGAATGTCATCACAATCAGAATCATATGCGTCAAGGTCATCTGCTTGATAAGCTGCATTAGAAGTAGAAACGACTGCAATGCCTTCAGTATCTGCTGCCCCTGGGTCTGCAAGAAATGCCAACTCCTCTGAATCCAAAATCTTCCCCTTAGACTGAGCATCAACCAAATACATCTTCTCACGAAACCATGCATCATCCCTTCTCCTTTTCGGCTGAGTGCATTCCCTAGCCATATGACCTTGTCCTCGGCAATTGTAGCAGGTCACAACCTTCTTAGGACCAATAGGACTCCCATTTCCACTAGCTTGAGAATTCACAGCTAGATTGTACCCAGTCCTTGCAGGAGGTCCATATGAATTTTGCCTTCCCTGAATTGGTTGCACCGTCACTTGACCATCTTGAACAATGGCTTGTTGTCGAGGATTTGATGAGGTGCGGAGCTGATTGTTTGTAGGTGGAAATCCTCTAGTTGCAACAAGTTTTGACAAGTAGGCTGTGAGATGGTTTAGAACATCAGCTAGCGTATCATTTGGAGTAAAGACCGGTGCTTGGATTGGTGGAAGTTCATTAGAGTAGAAAGCTTGTGCTGGTTGTGCTTCAATTGGAAAATATCCTTGCTGAGGAGTATAGCCCAATGGAGAAGTGTTGGCTTGTGATGGTGATGTTTGATATGGTGGTTGCTGTTGAAAAGATTGTTGATGAACACTTTGTTGATATTCTTGCTGTGGCATCATTGGTGGTTGATAAGATGGTTGCTGTGGTTGCTGATAGATGTGTGGTGGTGGCCGCTGCAAGTATGATGGTTGTTGATAAGTATAAGCCATGTTTTGTTGAGAAGCATACATTGCAAGTGGATCATGAACTTGAGGTGTAGACAACCGAGCCTCGAGCACATGACATTCGTGTTGTTGAAGAAAAGCTTGAAGTTGATCCACGTTGGTGTTATGCAAATCCTTAGCCAATTTAACATCCGTCACGTATTTTTTCCATTCTGGAGGAAGAGTGTTCAAATACTTGGTGTTCAATTGAAAGGTAGGAATTGCCATGCCATAGATATTGAGCTCATTCAAAAATAGGGTAAATCTCAGATAGTAGTCATTGAGAGTCTCCCCTGGCACATAGGAAAACTTATCAAAAGTATCATAAAGCTTACACTCTCGTTCTTGTTTAGTTAACGAGGTGCCTTGCATTAGAACCCGAATTATATCCCATAACTCTTTGGCAACTTTATGTTTGCTGACGAGTTTGTAGACATTTGGAGGAAGGGCTTGGAGAATGATGTTTGTAGCATACTTATCACATTTATCTTGAATCTTCATATCTCCAGTCAACTCACCCGTTGTGCAAGGACGAGTAGTCGTACCTTCCGTCACTGTACCATAATCTAATGGTCCATTGAGCACCGATGCCCAAATTAGATGTCCATTCTCCTTGTTTAACATATAAAGTTCCATTCGGGAAGCCCATTCCTCATACATAGTCTTCACCAACATTGGTGGACGATAATCCGTACCCGAGAGGATGGACTTACCCGTAAGAGATGTGTACTCCATTTCAATAAGTTTAGATTTACAAAGTTGATCGAACAATGAAATAAGGTTATGTATTTTTGTGTTGTTGTGAGTTAAAATCAAGAAACAATGTTAAAATCCCCTAAAATATGTTCCCGATAAACCAAAAATTCCAAGTCAAAATTACACACGATTCGAAATTTTTTAAGGAATGATTTTTGGATTGTCGGAATGTCGGATCGGAATGCCAGATCGGAATGTCACACTATCTTAATGTCCAGATCACAATGACCTATAGTAAAGATTCAGATCGCAATGTCCTATCGGAATGATTCAGATCGCAATGTCCTATCGGAATGATTCAGATCGCAATGCCTATCGGAATACTCAGATCGCAAAGCCCTATCGGAATGTTCAGATCGCAAAGCCCTATCGGAATGTTCAGATCGCAAAGACCTATCGGAATGTTCAGATCGCAAAGTAGCTGACAAAATTTGGGCAGAGTAACGACTTAAATTACTTCCTTATACCCGTCGGAATCCCAGATCGCAAAGTTCGATCGAAATGACCAGATCGGAATAAGTAATAAAACCCAAACGATCGCAATGTAGAACCAAACCCTTTCCGATGGTAAGGTTATTGCGATGAAAGCCCACGTACAACTTGTACTTTCCGATGGAAGTGTTCGCTTGAATTTCGGAAAGAAGAACACAAGGACTTTTTGAACTTTTGATCCAAGAAAGATTGTGTTTTAACCAAAATCAAGACACCAAAAACACTACAATACTACTGAATACGTTATGCTTCTTGAAATCACGATCAAACACAAATTTTTTTTGATGATTCGGCAAAATGAACTCAAAAAGCTACGAAATGCTTATAAGAACATACGAAACACAAAAACAAACCTATATTTCATCCCAAGCTCTTGATACCATTTGTAGAATTGTAAATCTATGCTTATGTTTTAGAGAGAGAAAGAGATAGAGAAATGGTGGATTTCACACAAAGCTAGAGAGAGAAACTAAAATGAACTATGTGAAAATTATGAAACCACACCACCCTCTCCATCAAAGGAGAGGGTTTATATACCCAAGCCTTGTGATGGGCTTCGGCTTACACTGTTGGGCCGGCCTACACATGTTGTAGGCTAGGCTTGACTTTGTTTGTTTAATAATGATGTCTAGACTACGAGCTACTACTTAATATATTGTCGGAGTGACCGAATCTTCCTAAAATACGTAAAAACGTATTTCCAACAGCACCAACACAGTGTCATCTATTTGTTGTGAAGAGAATTTTTAGGTATCTAAAGTGTCATCCAAGTTTAGGACTTTGGTATTCCAAGGAGTCACCATTTGAGCTGATATCCTACTCAGATAGTGATTATGCTGGTGACAACAATGATAGGAAGTCTACAACAGGTGGATGCCAATTTTTGGGAAGCAGGTTTATATCTTGTTAGTGTAAGAAGCAGACTATTATGGCCACATCCACAACTGAAGCTGAGTATGTAGCAGCTGCTGCATGCTGCGGTCAAGTTCTTTGAGCTCAGAATCAGCTGCTTGATTATGGGTATAATTTTCTTAAAACCAAGATATTTGTTGACAACAACAACACCATTTGCATTATTAAGAATCCTGTTTTTCATAGCAAGACTAAACATATTGAAATAAGACATCATTTTATTAGAGACTGTTTTGAAAAAGGATTGATTGTCCCAGAGAAAATTGATACAGAACTTAATGTTGCTGATCTTTTGACAAAAGCCTTTGAAGTAGGGAGGTTTCAGTACTTGGCTGCAAGTATTGGGATGATTTCTCCCTAAAACTTGATGTTTATTTTGTCTTGTATACCCATGATTGCTTTATTGCTGTTGTTGTATATATGTTAGTCACTTTTTCCATCATTTTCATTCCACTGCTTTTGAACAAAGATTCCCCTGCTGGGGTTTATTCCCCTGCTAAAGAGTTCTTCTCTTAAGCTGGGTTTGTTCTTTTTAAAAGTGGTTATATGTGGTTTTAGACTAACAATGCAGAGATTCAAATGGTGCATGCTACACTCATGGGAGAATCAGGTATATGCTCTATGTTTTAGGGGAGGTTAGGTCACACCTTTAGGATTTAGGGTATCATTAGGATACTCATATATGATTCTAGATCATATCCATTGGCGAGTAAGGGTTCAGAATGATGAAGACTTGCTGCCAAGCTTGTTAGAATTCTGAAACCTTGAGGCACTATAATGTGTACTTATACTTCTTTATTAAAGAACTTGCTGTCTAGATTCAGATGTTTAGTACACATTGCCAAGACTAACTGACCATAGGTAAGGGAAAGGTAGGGATGGTGACTAGGGTATGCTTATTTTCTTAGGTTGACTAGGTGCAGGGTTACTTATGTGTTAACTTTTCTTGTTGAGAACTTTGCTGAATGGAGGACTCTTGAGTCTCTGTGTATCTATCTTGTCTCTACAAGGGTGTGCATTAGAGCAGAGCTATTTAGCATTGATCTCCTCATGATTATGTCTAATACCCCTAGGAAAGATTCCCCTGCTTTCACTTGTGATTCCCCTGCTTGAACAACTTTCCACTGTTTGACTGTTGACCGACAATACCGTTACCCTGCTTATAGCCGTTGGGCCTGCTTGCTATAATTTTGGTTAGGGAATATTTTATTCTTTTCAAAAGATATTTAAGGCGCTTTCTTCGCTGATTGGAAATCTTTCCTTTATTATTTCAAATAAATTACTTTTATATCAAGATTTATCTTTGATATTTTTGCAATTTGATTTCTTGGTCCAATTACAGCTCTTCAATTCGTCTATAAAAACTTAATTGCCTTAACCAGCAGGTCCATCTCTCTCCCTCGACTAAATCCCACCTAACTCTCACCATTTTAAACCTTCAAACGTTTTCAACATTTATCATGTCTCTCAAAATTGCTGCTAATCACAATCAAATTGCTCTTTTACATGATGAACCAGCAAAATTCGTTGATGCAGTGGCTTTTCTAAAATCTTCGTATTTTAGAGTGGCTCTTCTCATTAATCCCAGGATTTACACCTTACACATCCAGCAGTTTTGGTCTAAATCCATGACCAAAACAGTTGATGGAGAGGTAATGATTCAAAGCACAGTAGATGGTCATCCCAAGGTGATTACACTTGCCTCCATCAGAACAAGCTTGTTTTGGATGATGAGGATGGGATCACCAACCTACCTGATGCTAAAATCTTTGAGGGTCTTGTTAAATTGGGGTACACTCTTTCTGATGATCAAAAATGTAAGTTTGCTAAAGGTCAGTTTGCCCCACATTGGAAATTTTATTTATTCATACAATTTTACAATGTTTGTCACCTAAAACCACTACTTTTAATGAATTTGGTAGTGAAGTTGCTTCTGCCCTGATTTGCTTAGCAACAGGGAGGAAGTACTGTTTTTCTCAAATAATTTTCAAAGGAATGCTTAAAAACGTTACAAGCAATACTAAGTTTTGTATGTACCCTAGGTTTACACAACTTTTGCTGAATATGAGTGAACATGGTCCTATCAAACACAAAAAGTATTTTTCAGCAACCAAACACACTACAAAACTGTTCACCACACTTCTTGCACCATCTCCATAATTTTCTGGCAGGGCTGTTCCACTCACTTCCATCATGATGAAACAAATCAGACAAGAAGCAGCTAAAACAAATGTAGCCAAACACAAATCATTTGATTCCCCTGCTAAGAAACTACCCCCTGCCAGTACTCTACCCCCTGCTGATCCAAAACATGAAAGGAGAACCAAATCCAGGTTTGCCAGGTCTCCCTTGCTTGGTGAATCTTCACAAGTAGCAGAGAGGAGAGCCTCCAAAAGGTTAGAGCACACTGAGGGTTTGGCTGCCACTACTGAATCATCCTCAAGGGGTGAACAGGATAGTGACACCATCAGTAAGTCCTCTCCCTCACTCAGTGATACCCATAAAGGGGAGAAATTCCCTTCCAGGGTTGAGAGTAGAATGCAACCAATGACCATCTTGGAATTGACGAATATGTGCATGAGCTTGAAAAAGCAAAATGCACAACTTGTATAAACTGTCAAAAAGCAAGGTCTAGTTATCAATAATCTGGAAACCAGACTTGATACACTTGAGGGGAGGAGAAAGCCCAAGCTTATCATATCTACAGATGAGGATGCTTCCAAAGGGGAGGAAGTTCCTAATACAGATGAATCTACTCAGTGGTATGAATATCCTGGTGGTCAGGGTCTAGAACAAGGAAAGATAGCAAGTGCTGAGAAAGGGACTGAGAAAGGAAGTGCTGAGAAAGGAAGTGATAAGGGGAGTGCCACAAAAGAGATTGCTCAAACATTGTTGACTATGGGCAATCAAGAAGAAGCCCCTGCTTCAAAAATTTCCCTTGCTATTACTGATCCTACTGCTGTAAGTCGTTCCCCTGCTAAGCCTATCACTCAAACATTTGTTAGGAAGAATAGAAGGCAGCCAACTCAGAAGGGAATTACGATTAGAGAACCTATACCTAAAGCCAAACCAGCACCAACAGTAGATCCAAAAGACAAGGGAAAATGGATCATGGTTGAACAAGCCAAGAGGAAATACAAGCACAGAACTCCTGAACAGCAAATGGCTCAAGAAGAATATGATGCGCAGGTAGCTCTCAAACTTCAACAAGAAGAAATTGATATGCAGGATCAAAGAATGCAAAAGATGAGGCCTAAAGAGATGCTTAAGCAGATTGAAATCATGCATAGAGAGTTGGATGAAAGGGTGCCTCATGTTCAAGAATTTCTAGATCAATGGGAAAAGGAGTTATTAAATGCTCCTTTGAAAGACAGGTATGAATTGATTTGCTTAGTTTACAAATATCAAAATGAGTATCCAGAAAGAAGGGCAAATCAGATTCAGAAGGAAAAGTACTTGAGATCTGAGAAGGGAAGGCTGGCACACTACAAAGTTTTACTCAAAAGACATAAGAAGTGGACTGATAGTCATTTCAGTAACTTGACTTTTGAGGAGATAGAGCAAGCAGTCAGACCAGTTCTAAGGGAGTTAGATGTAGAAGACTTCATGGCTATCAACTCTCCTGAGGAAGCTGAGTATATCAGGAGGCAAAATGAAGTATTATAGAAAGCTAGGGAATCCAGAAAAAGAAAGGCGGAAGGAACAACATTGGAAACTACACAAGCAGGTGCATCAACACAAGCAGGTGCATCATCACAAGCAGGTGCATCATCACAAGCAGGTGCATCACATCAAGCAGGTGCAAGTTTTCCAGCAATTGAGAGATCTGTTCTCAATGCACAAAGAGCAGCCAAAAGACTCAAGAGGATGGAGAAAGTTGGTATAGTTACTAAGGAGACTCAGCGTCCCTCAAATGAAGAAATAGATAAGCAGCTTATTGTGCAAGAAAATGATGAAATCTCACCTAGTGAGATTGGGAAGAAATTTTCCATAGGGGAGTATGCTGTTTATGAACACATGGGGATGACTTGGTGGAAGCTTACAAGAGCTGATAATACATCACAAACATTTCTAAGTCTTGATATCATGTTTTAAACCTTGGATAGTGAGGACTTATACGATTTGTGGAAGATTTTGAAGAAGACCTTTGCTGCAAATCCTCCTACTATAGATGGTGTAGAGAAGGATTGGGTAATTTGGGAGTGCATGTATAGGATGTATGAGCATGAACTGTTTGATCCCATATTTGATGCAGTAAATGGAGGAAATTTGTTGTATTGGAAGCTATTCACCAATTCTGGGGTCTATGAGATAGTTATAGAAGGGGTAAGTGTTTATTTGATTAATCATCGTTACTATCCTTTCAGTCAAGAGACCTTGAAGAAACTGGCACAGGCTGACTTGATTGTAGATGCTAAAGCACCTGTTTCTTATGATCTAGTAAGGATGATGTACAGTCAGCTTTGGCCAGGAACTTTGTAAGCATCCTCATCAGCTAGTATTTATTCAGAAACTTGTCTTTAGGTGAAAGCACAAGTTTAGGGGAGGATTGTTGGGAATAAATATAAGTATATTAGTTACCCCTGCTAGTTGGTCAAAGGTTCCCCTGCTAGAGTAAGTTTCCCCTGCTAAATAACAAAGGCAGGGGGATTGGTTCCCCTGCTGAAGTCAAAGGCCCTGCCGCTAGAGATAAACTTGGAATAGATTATAACGCGTTTCAATTACTACTCCGAGATACTTTCCAAGTTTGTTAGTAGTAATCTTGTACGTGAGTCCTGGTACTATAAAAGGACTCACTAGGTTATCATGCAAAGCGTGTCTTTCTCTATTGTCTTTCTTTTCATACTTTAAGGTTTTTGTAACCCTAATACCATTATTGGGTATTCATATATCTTTGATATATTAAAGTTTAATGTTTGCTTTAACCATTTGTTCTTATGCTAAACACTACATTCCGCATCTTGTTTAGTTACTTTGTATTGCAAAGTTTCTCTAGTGTTAGATTGAATCTATTCTCTCTATCACAACCCTTAAACAAGCTAAGGTTTATGATCTGAGTTTGGGATCAACAGACCAAGTCACCTTCCCCAATGATAATTAGCATTGAGGGGGTCAAGTCGAGCTCATGACTCGGTAATAAAAAACTAGGTGCCTCGTGGGGGAGATCCCATGCTTATCCATGTATATATTATCGCTTTCTAATGTATTTAATGTGAGGGGATTTGTTCCCTTCCAACTCGTTGTCTCGTGGTTGTTTGTGAATGTGTTATCTAGATCATCATCATCACCATGATTGAAGACTATCGTGTTCGTTACGTGAGCCTCGATCGCTTGCTTGAAGAGTTTCTCACGAATCCATGACATATCCTTTATTGTTCTAACAATTATCTTTTAGCATAATTCATAAACGGCTTTAGATATATTGTTGGTCACCCTTCCATGCTAGATCCTAAGCATTCGACTCTTCGTATCTAGTATGGGGTGCTCCACCTTTAGACTCGAAACATTGAGGACAATGTTTAATTTTAGTATGGGGGGGGGGGGTGAATAGATACTTGCCTTGCTACGCCCTCACGTTTTCCAACTTTCATTTGTTTTGTTTTGTTGCAAATAAGGCTAATGGCCAAAATTTAAAATTTTCTTAGTTTTCATAAGTGAGTTTAAGACACGAATATATATTTTCTGATGGGTAGAATAAGAGTTAATTTTTAACTTGATGGGCATTTGGAGCCCTTTACATTCATTAACCCGCTTAAATCAAGTTTTGCTAGACTTTTATATAGGGAACTTTAAAACGCGAAAGTCTTAACTCATACGGGTTAAGAACAAGAACTTTTCGCAAGTTCCTATAATTGATCCTAGAATGTCACTTATCAAGGGAACTTTAAAATGCATTCTCTAAACTTGAAAAGGTCTAAGAAAGTGCAAGATCCTATAGGTGACTTGAAAACCTAAAACTTCGATTTAATATAGTCTTAATGAAGCTAATCCACATTTGGCTTAATTTTGACTTGCATGGCTAAGTATTCACGAATTTCTTTAATTAGAGGTCTTTAAAGAGTGAAGAACGAGAAGTGATAGAGTTAGACAAGTGATCATGCTAAACGTAGAACATGAAAATGTTCTTTCAAAAACTCATATGTTTTTAACCGTGCCTTTTTCTCCCATAAGATCAATGCATTAGGATTAAATATAATTGCAATAAGTAAGGTCGTACGATTTTAAAGGTTACTTAGCTTCTAGACCAAGATCGTTTAAAAGTTGCTCGTGGTTGAATAGAGTTCATAGCCAAGGCATAACTTATTGAAGCGGGATGCGTAGATGGGCGAAGTTACAAAAAGGCCCTAACAAGGCATGATGACTCTATTTTGTTGCTAAAGATCCAAGATGATGTGAAGAATCATTATTCCAAAATCAATATGAAGGATCGAGACACACGACGAGAAGCAATTTACTCCCCTAAAAATCATGGAGAAGTCTATCCAAAAAGACCCTAACAAGGTATGAGGATAAATATATCTAAGTCCGAAAAGGAGGCGGATCATTGTATATCAAAATCCAAAATAAAGATTGAAGAAATATGATTAAGTCGTGGTCCAAGTATGAAGAATCTCTCAAAAACGTCAAGTGAAGAAATTCCAAAATATGAAGAGAAGACCATTATTTCAAGAACGTCTTCCGAAGATTCAAAGTATGAAGTACATGCCAAATATCGGTCCGAGAAAGGTCTCAAATCGTGAAACGAGTTATGCCAAGATATGAACTTAAGGAGATTACGAGAAGCCATTTTAAAAGATTTTGTCCTTTAGCTAACTATCGATTAAATCGTGCTACTTTATTTTTGGACTAATAAATACTCAAATAATTCAATATGAATCACTTGTGATCCATGAAAAATAGTTAAAAATTTCTAGATACCTTTTCTTTTCATAATAACTAGGATTGCGGGGAGAAAAAGTATTACACAATTTGGACGTATGTGTAGTGTTAGCATTATGACTTGTACCAACAATGATCTCGTTTTTTCACTTAGCATGAAATGTATGACAATCAAGGATGACGAACTTTACTCTATGAGACATTTACTTGTTTTTATTCATTGACCCTAAAAGTCACATTCGTGATAAAAATCCTACATTATGTCTTTAACACATCTTCGTAGTAATATAACAAGTTTACTTTTCGATAAAGGGTAGTAAAATTTAATTTTGGAGATGCATAGATACTTTATTCTAGCATTGCGTGAGGGCAAGACAATGGTTTAGTATGGGGCAGTGATGAGATGGCATTTATACATGATCTCATCGTTCTTTTCGGGCTTTAAATGCATAAAATATCATAAAATATACCATATATACGCTTGTGTTTGTTACTTGTGTATTTTAGGTATGGATATCGTGAGAAAAACAAAAGATCATAAGAAACAAAGAAAAACGAACATGAGAAACGAAGCCGCATAATGAACCAGACCCTAGTTATGATTTTCCAAAGAAAAGACCTTGAAGTATTGAAGATGTTCAAGAATGATCCCTCATCAATGAAGAAATAAGACTTAATACTCTTGTTTATTCATAATTACAAGTTTGGTCCCTTAAGTTTGTCAAAATTACGAAAAGGTCTCTCAACTTTGAAGAATTGGCAAGTTTAGTCCCTCATAAATGATGAATTGTCAATAATGGTCCTCCATAATGTCAAACATGCTTAGAAGACCTTCAAAGTTCAAGAATGTACAAGATCAGCCCTTGAAATATCAAGAAAAATTCAAAACAAGTCCTTGTTATCTTTGTTATAAAGTTTTGGGACAAAAGTGTGAAAAAGGAAACTTAAATAACAAAGGAAGTTGAGTTTTATGGCTGGAAAACATGTTATACCATTTTCACCAAAGAACAAGGACTACTATTGCCAACTGAAACTTTCAAACAAACAAACACGCGCCAAACAAAAGCAACCCACCTTTTTTGGATCAAACATTGTTACTGTTCACCGTATGAACCCAGTAACTAACTCACTTAAAACAAAGGGTAAATCCAAATTACCCTAACCTACAACTAATTCCCCTTCACACGAATCATTTCCACACTTAACCTCACCCATCACATCAACCAATGGTCCCCACCATTTAAGCCGTCTACCAATGAAAACACAACTTCCTCTCCAAGGAATGCCACATGTCAAATCCAACGGTTTATGCATTCTACTTGGACCCTAAGGCAATATGAACGATTTGGATCAAATGGGACAGCTCACAACACCAAAAACGTCTAGAAAATTTCAAGGGTATTTCAGAGATTTTATAGTTAAGGTTTCTAGTTTTTCTTTGTAAACTCAGCCTTCTAAAGGCCTATATAAGGACCCCCAACCTGTGGTGAGGCCTTTGTTCCAGTTTTACTCTTCAAATATTGTAATTCCTTTTTGAAATTTATAAAAGTTTGGTATTTTTAAAAATTTTAATTCCTTTTTATGTTTTTGAAAGTTGGTGTTGTTTAAGAGTAAAGTTGAGTTCCGTTTTGTGTTTTGAAGGTGTTTTGATCTTTGGATTGAAGCACGTTTGGTTTTGAAAAGGTTTTCAAGTTTGAAAGTTTTCAAAATCCTAGGTTTCTGTTTTGTTATTTTACCTGTTCTAACCCCAACCAAAAGCTAAGCTCTTGCAAGCTTGTTGACACCAGGCTTGTGAAGGTTTATCAACCTTTGGTTGGACTGTTTGCTCATTGTGTTGAAGATTTAAAGGCCTTGAGGTTCTACTTTGAACCATCAACCAAGGTTTCATGCATATCTTGTTCCAAGAACCCTAGGTGTAATCTAGCTATTGATTCACACTCTAGGGAGCATTGCTGACCTTCCCTAGGAAGTAAAGGGAAGGAGGTTCATTCTCTTTCACTTTTCTCTCTTTTAATTTTTTGTTGAAATCTGTTATGTGATTTGCTATGTGATTCTGAGATCTTGTGATTGTGTTTTAAGTTTTATTGTTTAAACCTGTTAGTTGTCACCTAGTTGTGATATTTGAAGGATAAAATCAGTAGGTTACTTGTAAAAATAAGAAGTTTGTTTGAAAAAGGACTAAAACAAGGTTGTTTGGGATTGTGGGATCAAAAGGCCTTGTAGCCTTGTGCCCTTGGTTCTTAGGGTTTTTCTACTCTAAACAAGTCATTTGTCAGCTGTTTTGGTCTTTGGTTAAGTTTCACAAGGTTTAGAAAAGGATTTGAAAGTTTTTAAAAAATCTGTCATAAGTGGTTTGAAATTGGTCAAATATATCAGCAAGCATAAAATCTTTGTTTGTTGGATTCAGGGTCTGATTTTTGGTTTGGGAAAAGCTTTTGTGGTAAACTATCTATGCTATATCTGCTTGTTAACTTTGGTGGCTTATTGAGTGAGCTAGGGCTTATAGAAGTTGGCTGAAGTGGTCAATTGCATCAGCAATTTGACCACTCCTATTTTGCTTTGCACTTGATTATCTAGTGATTGCCATGCTAATCTTTTGCTTGTTACTTATCATTTTGCTGCTTGCGAACCTGTTTTGCTTGTTGAATTACTTATTTGAGGGCTGATAAGCTAACTGGCTTATTGGCTAATATTTGCCAAAACTGAAATCAAGTTGGCTAACTGGCCTACTTGATTCAAAGAATTCAGCCTTGATTCCTTCACAAAAGTTGCTCAAAACAAGCTCATAAACAAGTCCTAACAATTTGGTAACATTTGGTGCACTTTGACTTTTGGTCAAATAAGCTCAATTTGGCTTATTTTTCAGTTCTGTTTATTGGTACATGCAACAACTTAGTTTTTGTAGTAGGTGTCATTTTTCTCAGCTTATTATCTGTAAAACCCGCATGCTTTTACCATGAATAGTGCCCTTAAGATCGTACGTCCTAGATTAAAACTTACCCCAGTTAGTATTGATCACATTCATGTGCTAATAATCAAGCAAGTGCATACGTGTATGACATGACAAGTATCGATTACGTACGAACTCATGATAAACAGTTAATAATATATCACGTGAACATAATTAAATCATGATCACCATTTAAAATACTAACTAAAATAATTACGTAAATACTTATAATATATTTACGAGCGTTAAGTTTACGATAAACGACACGTTAGATTAAACAGAAACACTTTAAACACGAGCACGTTTAACCACGAACGAACACGAAACATCGGGACACGAGAAAGGTACGGGTACCCCATGTGGGGCCCCCATACCCACGGCTCATATACAAGAAATGGGCTTAGCCCATGGACTTTACAAGTAAAGGGGGGTAAAGAGTAAAACATGTTTTCACTTTTCATTTTACAAGAAATAAACAAAAACCCTAAAAGAGTTTTTCTCCTCTCCTTTTTGCTCTCTTTGTGCCGCCACATAAACACCACCATAGGGGGTGATTTGTTTGATTTTGATCTTAAGAACTATTGTATAATCAGTGTTTGTTCATCCTCTTTCCAAGCTACATAGTGGTATACCTTTCTAACCCTTCTTTTTAATTCTTTTTAATTCTTTTAATCTTTGATTATTTTCATGAACATGTTATTATTTTTCTTATAAAAACAAGGTAATTAATCATTGATCTAACATGTTTTGGTATTAATTAAAATCAAAGAATGGTTTATAAGGGTGTTTGTTTTTGGCCGCCTAGCAAACAAACCCGAGGGGGGGTTTGGTTTGCTATTGCCGCCACCACCAAGACCACAATTGGTCTTGGTTGGCTCATGTGGGACCCACGGCAGCAAGGGGACACGTGTGCCCCGGGTTTGGCCCGGGGTACGGTGTCGAATTCATACCCGATTCATGGTTCGTTGGTTAAATCATGATTCATGCTACATGTTAATTTTTATGAATTATGAACTTAGGATATAATTAATTAATAACATGAAATATTAATTAAATCATGACTTAGGTTATTTTAATTATTAGTTTATCATGACATTAATTTAACCTAAGTATTTTATGTTATAAGTTATAATTAATTAATTATTAAAACATGCCTATAATTAATTAATTTAGACATGACTTAGGTTATATTATTATTAATAATAATACACATTTTAACCTAAGTATTTTCATTTCATTTTAATTAAAACATGTTATACTTTAATTAAAATGCTTAACCTATAGTTTAATTAAAATACATGAAATAATAATTAAACTATACACTATATCATATGACTTAAGAAATAAGCTTATAACACTTAGACTTATATGTTAGCTTATGTAATCAGCTTAATTCTAATTATGGAAACTTCTATTTATAGAAACTTAATTAAATAAGGCAACTAATCTAATTATGGAAACCTTCTATATATGGAAATCAATCTATTTCAGGCAGCTAATCTAATTATGGAAACCTTCTATATATGGAAACTTATTTAATTAAGGCAGCTGATCTATTTTTGGAAACTTTCTATTTTTAGAAACTAATCTATTTTAAGCAGTAAATTCTATTTTTGGAAACTTTCTATTTTTGGAAACTTTCTATTTTTGGAAACTTTCTATTTTTGGAAACTTTCTATTTTTGGTAACTTTCTATTTTTGGAAACTTTCTATTTTTGGAAACTTTCTATTTTTGGAAACTTTCTATTTTTGGAAACCTGCTATTTTTGGAAAGTTACTTATTATTATACAGTAAGTATATTAATACATGAAACACCAGTAATACTTAATCAGATAAACCAGAATACAAGATAAACACAGTTTAAGGCTTTAAACAATGAACCAGGACCTAAAACATACCAAATCAGCTAATATGAGACAGAAAACCCAGTACGTAATCAGTGAATCGATACTTATACACGTGTGTATTCATGTAGCGTTAGTGATCCAGAAGTAGGAGTCTTTCTTCCGTTCATTCACTGGACTTGAGGTACGGATTCCCGTCCTTTCAGTATGGACATTCCTTCCTTATTAGGATTTCCCCGTATGCAGCCAACTGTTTTCCCCAGCATTTGTTTTATTGTTTTGAACTGCTTATGTTAATTTAGCATAAACTATAGCCATATACAAGCATGGCCAGTTTCACCTAGTTATGGAGGTACCATAACCATAGCATTGGAGGCACCGATGTTATGACTTCCCCACGGCGGAGTGATTGCTCGTGGCGTCCCTTTCAGTTTTGGCCATATTATTATATCATGTGGGGCGTATGGGTGCATCCTAGTTACATGTTTTATTCAGTTTATCATGGTGAATGTGGTGTGTGCCTTGCACCCTTCACAAGGAGTTGATCCCTCCTACCCAAATCAGTATATTGATTAGAGGCATCCCCTCTAATCTGCATGATGAGGTCACCCCTCCAAGTATTCATGCACGTGACCTTTTCATGACCTATATGGGCTATGGTATATATATGTTAAAACAGTTTTCACAGGTTAAACATAAGGCTTTTCAAACTATAAAACCAGTTTTCTTGTTACTTAACCAGTTTACTCAGTACTTAGTCTTCCGCTGTTATATGCTACATGCTTATCCTATATCATGCTTTATTGTACATCCGTGCACTGAGCGTCTTGCTCAGCCGTTTTCCTTTTCATGTTCCCAAAACGGCAGGTACTCAGGGACGCTCGTAGATCTCAAACGTAGGTGCATATGGACTGGAAGTTTTACTGTCTTTCTTTACTTTATGCATTTCCTTTACTTTGATACAGTTGCTATGGGCATTGTTTCGTCCTTTCCTTTTACAGTATTTATGTTTGTGTGTGATGAGCTTTACTTTGGGATACCGATGTTTGATTCCGGTATTTCCCTTTTATGGTTGAATAATGCTTAGACATTTATCCTTGTATGCTTTGATGACACGCCATGATATGCGTAATATTCCATTTCCAAAATGGGGTGTTACAATTATGGTATCAGAGCCAAGGCTTCGACCTGTAGGCTCTCAAATATGACCTGTGATTAGTGGGTAGTCACTACGGTCTTCCTAGAACTGACAGTTGTTTTCATGCATTCATCATTTTTAAGCATACATATACATGTCATTGTTACAGGGTTTTTGACTAAGTAATGGTTGGTACAGGACTGGCCCTATTTAGTCGCATGTGTTTTATCGAAACTTTTAGATTTGGGACCGACCCATAGGCGTCCCCTCGATATGTCTTTTATTTTGAGTGAACTGACCGTAGGCGTTCACTCTCGAGCATCAAAGTTTTCATAAAACTGCATCATGCATTCGTACAAAGATTTTCTTGCATTAAATTTTTCTCGTGAAATTTTTGGCATAAATTTTTTTTTTATATTTTATGTTTGAACTGTTAATCATATGTTTTATGTTATACTGTCAGATGGTTCTCACACGCGAGCAAGAGCAGCTCAATGCTGCAGTTCAGGCTGCCATGCAAGCCTTACTTCCTCAACTGAGGAATGACATTCGTGCTGAAGTCCAAGCTGCCAATAATCAGCAGCCGCAGAATCAGGCACCTCCTCCTCCTCCTCCCCCAGTGACTCTAGCGGTATGGTTGGAAAGATTTAACAAGCTCCGTCCTAGAGCTTTTGAAAAGACTGATAGCCCCAGCGATGCTGAAAGCTGGCTGACTCACATTGAGAAAATCTTCAATGCTATGGGATGTGACCCCGCCTTCAAGGCAAGATTGGCGTGCTACAGGTTTGAAGGCGATGTACTCAACTGGTGGCTAGCTTTGACGCAGTCAGAAGGAGGTGATGAATGGGTCGCTGGTTTGACATGGGCCCAATTCAAGGAGAGAGTGATGGAACAGTTCTTTCCTAAGGCAGAGCAGGACAAACTCAAGCGTGAATACCACGGGATACGTCAGAGACAGGGCGAGAATAGCAACGAATTCATGCAGCGCTTTCTTCGCCTAGCTGGTTTTCTAGGAGCAGCGGCTGGTACTCCTGAGGAGCAGGCACACCATTTTAGGTGGGCACTTCGCACCTCGGTTACGAACAATCTAGTATGTGCTACGTTCAATACAGTAGCACAAGTGGCTGACGCAGCAAGAAAGCTTGAGATGTTGCAGGAACGTGATGAGTTCGGGGAATCTGAAAGACCCGACAAGAGGCAGAAAACTGGGGACCGGTCTCAGCCGGCTACTCAGCAACAGCCCAATCAGCCCAAAGGAAACGGTCACTCTAACGACCGTTCTGTTGTGGAAAGGCGCAAC
Source organism: Glebionis coronaria (assembly GCA_025667525.1). NCBI lineage: Eukaryota > Viridiplantae > Streptophyta > Magnoliopsida > Asterales > Asteraceae > Glebionis > Glebionis coronaria. Next base: position 484,145,729 of record CM046876.1, on the reverse strand, counting down.
GGTAATGATAATTACCGCAACAATGCGGGACACTCCAACAACAGCAGGTCCTACTATTTACGCATCTTCTTATGATTTCATGTTATATCTCTCATGCTGACACTATGTTAATCTCTACCAGGAACCACGGTAACGGAAGGGACCAGAACCACAGGGGTTCTCAGCCTAACCGTTCAGCTAACACTGGTAAGCATCTTATGACGTTTACGTCTCATACTCGTGCATATACCTTATTCTTAACACGTTCTGTCATCAGCAGGCCCTCAGCAAGCAAGGACTCCTGCTGGAGGATTCACTCATCCTCTTTGCAGCACCTGCCATCGCAGACACCCTGGCCCATGTCGTCGTGACTCCGACGCGTGCTACAAGTGCGGCCTCCCTGGCCATCGTATGAGAGATTGCCGTAAGGGTGAAATGGAGGGTACTTCGGGTCATGCTGATACTAAACCGCCTCCTACCACTGGGCGTGTCTACACGACATCGCGCGATCAGGCAAACAAATCTACAGGTACCATTACTGGAATTTTGTATATGTACGGCCAGGCTGCATGTGTTCTTTTCGACACGGGTGCCACTCATTCAGTTGTTTCCACTACTTATGCTAAGAACATCAGAACACTACCCTTACCATTAGAAAATAAGCTTACCATTTCCACGCCTCTGAGGGACTCTGTACTAATAACTCATGTATACAAGAGTCTTCCTCTAGAGTTTGACGATAAAGTTCGTGCAGTAGATGCACTTCCTCTAGACATGATTGAGTTCGATATGATTCTCGGCATGGATTGGCTATCCAAGCACCATGCTACCATAGACTGCCACTCATATAGAGTGATCTTCGGCGACATTAATGCACCAGAGTACATCCATAACGGGTTCATACCCGGGCGGTCCGTACAAGTCATATCTACCTTGCAAGCACGTGCATTACTGTCACATGGCTGCGAAGGTTATCTCGCTACGGTTCATGACATGGATGCGGAATCCCCATTGATTCAGGATCAACCAGTAGTTTCGGAATTTCAAGACGTCTTCCCAGATGAACTTCCAGGCATACCACCTGCAAGAGAAGTGGAGTTCAATATCGACCTTGTTCCAGGAGCTGAGCCAATCTCTAAGGCTCCGTATCGTATGGCTCCCATAGAGCTAAAAGAACTGAAGGACCAACTGCAGGAACTTCTTGAACGAGGATTCATTAGACCGAGCGCATCTCCATGGGGCGCACCGGTCTTGTTCGTTAAGAAGAAGGACGGCAGCATGCGACTTTGCATTGACTACCGTGAACTCAATAAGATTACCATCCGCAACAGATATCCACTGCCACGTATAGACGATCTGTTTGACCAACTTCAAGGAGCCAAACACTTCTCAAAGATCGATCTAAGGTCAGGCTACCATCAGCTAAGGGTTAAAGAGCAGGATATTGCCAAGACTGCTTTTCGTACCCGCTATGGCCATTATGAGTTTGTAGTCATGCCATTCGGCCTGACTAACCCTCCAGCAGTATTCATGGATCTGATGAACAGAATCTTTCATGAATTCCTTGATAAATTTGTCATTGTATTCATCGATGACATCTTGATATTCTCAAAGTCCACGGAGGAACACGAAGATCATCTCCGTACTGTACTACAGATTCTTCGTCAGAAGCAGCTGTATGCGAAATTCTCCAAGTGTGAGTTCTGGTTAAACAAGGTGGCATTCTTAGGTCACATTGTATCAGCAGAAGGGATCACTATGGACCCAGCGAAGGTTGAGGCTATCACTAAATGGCCAAGACCAACATCAGCAACAGAAGTCCGCAGTTTCTTAGGCTTAGCTGGATATTATCAAAGATTCGTGGAGAACTTTTCCCGCTTGGCACTACCTCTCACCAAACTGATGCGAAAAGGAGAGAAATTCGTCTGGACGGAAGAACGAGAGAAGACCTTAGAAGACCTAAAGCAGAAGTTAGTATCTGCACCTATTCTTACTCTCCCATCTGGTACAGGTGGATTTCAGATCTATAGCGATGCATCGGGGAAGGGACTGGGCTGTGTTCTCATGCAACATGGGAAAGTGATCGCGTATGCTTCACGGCAGCTTAAGCCCTATGAAGAAAACTACCCTACGCATGACCTGGAACTTGCTGCAGTGGTGTTCGCATTGAAGATATGGAGGCATTACTTATACGGAGAATCATGAGACATTTTCACGGATCACAAGAGCTTGAAGTATATCTTCACACAACGAGAATTGAACATGAGACAAAGGAGATGGTTGGAACTGTTGAAGGATTATGATATTAACCTACAGTATCATCCCGGGAAGGCTAATGTTGTAGCAGATGCACTTAGCAGGATGTCCGGAATGATAAACGGCATTGAGATCGAGGAACAAAACATAAGAGACTTGGAGCGGCTAGACATCGAAATCATGGTACATGGGCAGCATGGATACTGGGCGAATCTTAGAGTAGAACCTGAGTTACTGACTAGGATTAAGGAAGCGCAGCAGGATGATGGAGAGATTTGGGCGATAATTCAGAATTTGGAGAAGCAGACAGAATTCAGAATGGACGCAGACGGTATCATTTGGCAGGGCACGAGACTTTGTGTTCCTGACAATCAAGAACTCCGGGAAGCATTGTTAGCTGAAGCTCACAGCTCCCCATTTTCTGTACATCCTGGGTCGACAAAAATGTACCATGACATCAGACAGCACTTTTGGTGGAGTGGTATGAAACAGGATGTAGCCACGTATGTCTCCAAATGTCTTACCTGCCAGCAGGTTAAGATTGAACATCAGCGATCTGGCGGTCTCCTTCAACCGTTGGATATTCCAGAGTGGAAGTGGGACAAAATCACCATGGATTTTGTTACCGGTCTTCCGCCTACCAAGAAGAAGCACGATGCTATTTGGGTCATTGTTGATCGACTCACCAAATCAGCTCATTTCTTACCGATACGTAAGGAAGATCCGGTAAGTAAACTCGCAGATACGTACAGAAGGGAGATCATGAGACTCCACGGTACTCCCTCCAGCATCGTCTCAGACAGAGATCCTCGTTTCACGTCGCGATTTTGGAAAGGCCTGCAAAAAGCTTGGGGTACACAACTTAAGCTGAGCACAGCCTTTCATCCTCAAACGGACGGGCAATCGGAGCGAACAATTCAGACATTGGAAGATATGTTAAGGTCGTGTGCGTTGGAATGGACAGGTGATTGGGACGATTACATCTGTTTAGTCGAGTTTGCATACAACAACAGCTGGCATGCAAGTATCAAATGTGCTCCTTTCGAAATGTTGTATGGCAGAAAGTGTCGCGCTCCAACTTGCTGGGATCAAGTGGGAGAGCGAACACTCGAAGGACCAGAGATTATAGAAATGACCAATGAGAAGATTGAGGTAGCTAAACAGAAGCTGCAGGAAGCGCGTTCACGTCAGAAGAGTTACGCCGATAAGCATCGTAGGGACATACATTTTAATGTGGGAGATCACGTCTTCCTCAAGGTTTCGCCGGCACGTGGTGTTAAACGCTTCGGGATCAAAGGAAAACTCAGTCCTCGGTTCATCGGACCATTTGATATCGTTGAACGAATCGGCGAAGTATCTTACCGATTGGCGTTACCTCCTCAGCTTTCGCACGTGCATAACGTGTTCCATGTGTCCTTACTCAGAGGGTACAATTATCATCCCCTTCACATGGTTCAGTATCCACTGGAACAGATACGTGAAGATCTCACGTTTATAGAAGAACCCGAACGAGTACTCGACAGGCAAGAACGAGTCATGAGAAGGAAGACGATTCCTTTCGTCAAAATCCTTTGGAGGGACCATACCGAGCGGGAAGCCACTTGGGAAACAGAGGAGTCTATCCGGGCTTCTTACCCTCACTTCATATTTTGAGTTCGGGTATGCCACTTCTTTTCAGCTTACTTTATCTATAATTCGGGGACGAATTATTCTTTTTAGGGGGGAAGAATTGTAAAACCCGCATGCTTTTACCATGAATAGTGCCCTTAAGATCGTACGTCCTAGATTAAAACTTACCTCAGTTAGTATTGATCACATTCATGTGCTAATAATCAAGCAAGTGCATACGTGTATGACATGACAAGTATCGATTACGTACGAACTCATGATAAACAGTTAATAATATATCACGTGAACATAATTAAATCATGATCACCATTTAAAATACTAACTAAAATAATTACGTAAATACTTATAATATATTTACGAGCGTTAAGTTTACGATAAACGACACGTTAGATTAAACAGAAACACTTTAAACACGAGCACGTTTAACCACGAACGAACACGAAACATCGGGACACGAGAAAGGTACGGGTACCCCATGTGGGGCCCCCATACCCACGGCTCATATACAAGAAATGGGCTTAGCCCATGGACTTTACAAGTAAAGGGGGGTAAAGAGTAAAACATGTTTTCACTTTTCATTTTACAAGAAATAAACAAAAACCCTAAAAGAGTTTTTCTCCTCTCCTTTTTGCTCTCTTTGTGCCGCCACATAAACACCACCATAGGGGGTGATTTGTTTGATTTTGATCTTAAGAACTAGTGTATAATCAGTGTTTGTTCATCCTCTTTCCAAGCTACATAGTGGTATACCTTTCTAACCCTTCTTTTTAATTCTTTTTAATTCTTTTAATCTTTGATTATTTTCATGAACATGTTATTATTTTTCTTATAAAAACAAGGTAATTAATCATTGATCTAACATGTTTTGGTATTAATTAAAATCAAAGAATGGTTTATAATGGTGTTTGTTTTTGGCCGCCTAGCAAACAAACCCGAGGGGGGGTTTGGTTTGCTATTGCCGCCACCACCAAGACCACAATTGGTCTTGGTTGGCTCATGTGGGACCCACGGCAGCAAGGGGACACGTGTGCCCCGGGTTTGGCCCGGGGTACGGTGTCGAATTCATACCCGATTCATGGTTCGTTGGTTAAATCATGATTCATGCTACATGTTAATTTTTATGAATTATGAACTTAGGATATAATTAATTAATAACATGAAATATTAATTAAATCATGACTTAGGTTATTTTAATTATTAGTTTATCATGACATTAATTTAACCTAAGTATTTTATGTTATAAGTTATAATTAATTAATTATTAAAACATGCCTATAATTAATTAATTTAGACATGACTTAGGTTATATTATTATTAATAATAATACACATTTTAACCTAAGTATTTTCATTTCATTTTAATTAAAACATGTTATACTTTAATTAAAATGCTTAACCTATAGTTTAATTAAAATACATGAAATAATAATTAAACTATACACTATATCATATGACTTAAGAAATAAGCTTATAACACTTAGACTTATATGTTAGCTTATGTAATCAGCTTAATTCTAATTATAGAAACTTCTATTTATAGAAACTTAATTAAATAAGGCAACTAATCTAATTATGGAAACCTTCTATATATGGAAATCAATCTATTTCAGGCAGCTAATCTAATTATGGAAACCTTCTATATATGGAAACTTATTTAATTAAGGCAGCTGATCTATTTTTGGAAACTTTCTATTTTTAGAAACTAATCTATTTTAAGCAGTAAATTCTATTTTTGGAAACTTTCTATTTTTGGAAACTTTCTATTTTTGGAAACTTTCTATTTTTGGAAACTTTCTATTTTTGGTAACTTTCTATTTTTGGAAACTTTCTATTTTTGGAAACTTTCTATTTTTGGAAACTTTCTATTTTTGGAAACCTGCTATTTTTGGAAAGTTACTTATTATTATACAGTAAGTATATTAATACATGAAACACCAGTAATACTTAATCAGATAAACCAGAATACAAGATAAACACAGTTTAAGGCTTTAAACAGTGAACCAGGACCTAAAACATACCAAATCAGCTAATATGAGACAGAAAACCCAGTACGTAATCAGTGAATCGATACTTATACACGTGTGTATTCATGTAGCGTTAGTGATCCAGAAGTAGTAGTCTTTCTTCCGTTCATTCACTGGACTTGAGGTACGGATTTCCGTCCTTTCAGTATGGACATTCCTTCCTTATTAGGATTTCCCCGTATGCAGCCAACTGTTTTCCCCAACATTTGTTTTATTGTTTTGAACTGCTTATGTTAATTTAGCATAAACTATAGCCATATACAAGCATGACCAGTTTCACCTAGTTATGGAGGTACCATAACCATAGCATTGGAGGCACCGATGTTATGACTTCCCCACGGCGGAGTGATTGCTCGTGGCGTCCCTTTCAGTTTTGGCCATATTATTATATCATGTGGGGCGTATGGGTGCATCCTAGTTACATGTTTTATTCAGTTTATCATGGTGAATGTGGTGTGTGCCTTGCACCCTTCACAAGGAGTTGATCCCTCCTACCCAAATCAGTATATTGATTAGAGGCATCCCCTCTAATCTGCATGATGAGGTCACCCCTCCAAGTATTCATGCACGTGACCTTTTCATGACCTATATGGGCTATGGTATATATATGTTAAAACAGTTTTCACAGGTTAAACATAAGGCTTTTCAAACTATAAAACCAGTTTTCTTGTTACTTAACCAGTTTACTCAGTACTTAGTCTTCCGCTGTTATATGTTACATGCTTATCCTATATCATGCTTTATTGTACATCCGTGCACTGAGCGTCTTGCTCAGCCGTTTTCCTTTTCATGTTCCCAAAACGGCAGGTACTCAGGGACGCTCGTAGATCTCAAACGTAGGTGCATATGGACTGGAAGTTTTACTGTCTTTCTTTACTTTATGCATTTCCTTTACTTTGATACAGTTGCTATGGACATTGTTTCGTCCTTTCCTTTTACAGTATTTATGTTTGTGTGTGATGAGCTTTACTTTGGGATACCGATGTTTGATTCCGGTATTTCCCTTTTATGGTTGAATAATGCTTAGACATTTATCCTTGTATGCTTTGATGACACGCCATGATATGCGTAATATTCCATTTCCAAAATGGGGTGTTACATTATCATATCTGGAAGGTTTCAGCTTAATTGGTTAAGGTTTTGCTAGAAAACTAGCTTATTTGGCTTTTTCAGCAAGCTTATTGGCTTCTACAGCTTATTTCACTTGGCTTTTTGGGATTTTTCTTGTTGATTATTCTTAGTTAAGCTATATGTGAGCTTTTGCAACAAACCAGAGCTTCTGAAACCTCCTAGAACTCAAACCTGACTATTTTGTCGTTTTGTGAAAAAGTACTTAGCTTATGTCTGTCTTATTTGTTGAGATTTATCAAAATTTCTTTTTACAGATCTCTTTAGTATCCCAAAATAAGGATGTGTCTTGAATTAGAGCTTATGGCACCAACTTATAGCTTAATGGGCTTATTGGCCCATTAAGAATAAGCTTTTGGCATTTTAAGCTGTGATAAGCTCAAAACCAGCTTTTGGGGCTTTAGAGTTTTGTGTTTAAAATTGATATTTGAGTTTGACTATACTTTTTGGGAACTTATTGGACACTTTTGATTTTATTGGGCCAAAAAGCCCATTAAGTGGTGTGTTTTCGTGTTTAGCCCATTTGGGGGCCCAATAGGCGTATTTTGGTAATTTCAACTTCATTTTCTTTTTAATCAGATTAAAATAAACTAGTTTGCAAATTTTTAGAATTTTTATAGAATTTTTGAATTTTTAATATTATTTTAATATTTATTTTTAGTTTTTATTCATTTTAAATAGTTTTAATAGGTTTAAAAATTTGGAAAAATACTTTTAGTTTAATTAAGTCATTTTAGAGTTTTACAAATTGAAAAATCTTTATTTGGGCTTTTTATTAATTAATTTGATTTTTAGGGCTTTAATTAGCATTAAAAATTAATTAAATAAAAGGTTTGAAAAAGTTTTTATCATTTGTAAATCCTAATTGGATTTTTAGGAATTTTTTGGGAATTTTTAGTGCAAGTTTTAATTTTGTCTATTTTTACGGTTTTACGTTTTGTCGGCGTAGTATAATTTTCTCGTATCCGTCATTTTCATTTCTCATCTTTTCTTTCTATATTAGACCAAAATCACACAAGTTTTTCACACACAATAAAACTCCTTGGCAAACGAACTCTTCACACACCTTTAAGGGTCATTAGCATTTGATTTTCCCAAATCATTTATTTAATACTTACCGCTTCATTTACGCTTTGTTTTCCTAAACAAGGTTGTCAAATACCTACAATCAGCCTGTCCAGTATCTTGTCTTCTAGAAGGCTGCTGATACTGACTACGAATGTTTTCATCCGCCTTCCGTTTGTTCTCCCTTTGCCTTTCTGACATGGTACGGGCTCGTTTGTTGATCAGTTCAGTAGCAAACTCCATAGCAATTTCGACAATAGTGGGTCGAGATGCAAGCACGATGTCGTGAATGGCGTCTAGGAGTCCACTAACATACTTCTCGATCTTTTCTTCCTTTTGAGGGAACATTCTGGTGCACATCAGGGTCAGTTCTTGGAATCTTTGGTTGTACAACACGATATCATTGTTCTTGCACTTAAGTTCCTACAGTTCGATCTCCAGTTTCTTCATTTCGCCCCGTGGGAAGTTTTTTCAGTCATTCTTTCCTTTAGGTTGGCCTAGGTGAGAGTGTAAGCAGCATTGTGTCCAAGGGTAGCAACTATTAAGTTCCACCAAGTAAGAGCACTCTCAAGTAAAGTACAGGTGGCGAGTTTGACTTTGTTCTCATTAGCACAGTCACTGATGCGGAACACAGTCTCCAATCTCTCAAACCATTGCATTAGTTTCACAACACCTTCCTTGCCTCGGTAGTATGAGGGTTTGCATTTCAGGAAGTCAGGATAAGAGCAACCCCTGGTGGTGTTGTTGTTCTTGCGTGTATTGGAGTTTTGGCCATCGTCCATGTTTCTGTTAGCTTCTCTAGTTGCCATAGCGGTCGCGATGCCCTCATCAATCATTTCCCTTAGTTGGGCGGCAATGACATTTTCAGTAGCATCGACATTGTCGGGGTTTGATCTAGTGATCACCATTTGTCTATAGTTATACACAAAAATGAGATCGTTAGTGTTGGTGTTAGTACAATTTAATATTAGTTGCACGGGAATGTTCATGCATAGAATTCATAACAAATTGGATAACCTGTCAAGATTTCATAATATAATACAACACATAATATTTAACAAAAGAAAGTGAGTACATGTCATTTCTGAAAGAAATTAAACATAACACCAAAGCACAACCAATCCAAGACAAAAGTTCAACACACCTGTCTGGGATAGTGGTGCACAAAATCTAGAGTAAAAAAATATAAAAACACCTATGTAGGAGAGTACAGAACAAAAGATAGTTTACAAAACCTGAAAAGAAATAAAAGTACACGAGGTCATATATCATGATAGCTGGGATCCAACCTAAAAGCTTATCATGATGTACAAAAGATCTAGTACATCTACTCTAATCCCGCCTAACAAATCTGCTGGAAGTGGCTGGTGCAGGTGGTGCTGGTGGGGCTACAGGTGTTGGCATGGCATCCTGTAATGCCCTCACAGCCAATCGGGTCTCCATAAGAAGACGGAGTGTACTCAGCAACTGAGCTTGAAGTGTGTCAACGGCTCCTCGGAGGTAGGTGGTCTCTGTAGTCACTCCATCATGGCGAACATCTACAAGATCAAAGAAGATGGACAAAGACTGCTCCTGTGCTGTGAGAGAAGTGTGGGTCTGGTGCTGAAGACCCTCCAAAGTGTGAACACGCTGGCGGAGATAGTAGTTCTCCTACAACAACCCCTGTAAGGCCTCATCGGTCGTAGCCCAAACACCTCGTGCAACATGGGCTTCTGCCCATATGGTCCAAGAGAGAGAACCTATTCGCTCATGCATGACAGAGCACTCCGCCTGGCCTGCTGTCAACATGCCGTGGACATCTGACATGTCCTGCTCCTGGCGTGCGACTAAAGAAGCAATCTGGGCTTGGACAGGGTCAGCATGTCCAGCCCCGGAACCCTCTCCGACCTCAAATGTGGAGTTGGGAGTTGTCTCGTACCTCCTCTTACGAGGTGGCGGAGACCCGGGAGCATAGCCCTGAAATGATGATGATGGTGCTAAAGGTGGTAAGTCGTGAGTCCTCTGGTCCTCCTCCTCGGTAGTGGGGACCAGTGTAGCAGGTGGTGAAGTGGTGAGAAAGTCATCAAGCAAAGTGGCTCTGGTGGTTTGGCTGTCCTTAGAGTCTGAGGCTGATAACCAACCTGGTAGTACAGACGTTGGCGATATCGGGTTAGCCGGTGCGGGAGCTACCTCGGGTAGAGCAATTGGAGATGCAACTGGTGAAGTCATGATAAATCTGAAAATATCATTTTAATTTGACGTAAGTATAAGCTTACTCAAGTTAAAAGAGAGTTTTTAAAATTTTTGTTTGTAAGTTTATAGTGAATGCCCTTTTAATCATCGTGATGGTTAAATGTTACGTTAATACTTATAAGATTAATTAACCGATTGTTAATAATCAATGCACACTCGATCCACATAATATATGTATGCTCTACGTTCTACATGCTTAACTAATATAGTCCCAAAAAAATATCCCCAAAATATTTTTGTTTAGTTATAGTCCAGTTAATAAATTTTTTTATTTTTATAGATTTTTATTTTAAATTGATCTGGTTCTTTATAACTATCACTCTGATACCATTCTTTGTGACACCCCCAGGTGGGTCAAATGCAGCGAGAGTAATTATTTGGATGTCACAGGGGTGGATCGATAGCAAATAGTACATAGAGCATTAGATAAAAGATTATCAAACAAATATTACATGAACAGTAGTGCAAATGTTATAAAAATTGTCTTGACATTATTAAAAGGATTGTTTATTCTCCAGTTATAAAATCCCAGATGAGCTATACAATGTTGTCTATCATGATGCTTGACTTCATGCACACACCAAGTACTTGCTTTAATTTCCTGAGAAAAACATGCTCTGAGGGTCAACATAAAGTTGGTGAATTTATAGGTTTAATAAAAAAAGTTTGGACAGTAAAACATTCACAGAAGTAGTAACGCACAAAGCATCAATACTTAAAGGTAATTACATTCCCTGTTGCTCGAAACTGAGACTATGAATCGTTAAGCCCTCAACAGTGAGGACCCTTCGCCTTACAATAAGGCACCTATTTTCCAGTTCCGACATGATAAACACCTGTTGTCCCGGCCAAGGCACAGTGAGCATGACTAACCCAGATGGGGATGGTCAATCCTAAATAGATCTATTTATAACACTCAGGCAATTGCAATAATATTAACTGTTTCAATTCACGGGTTATGAGGAATTCTACAATAGGAAAATGTAATCAAAGTTTGTACAGTTCAGTTTATGTCCATAAAACAAGTTGCATGTTTTCTCTCCCATAAAGGATTTTTAAAAGTTTGTCAATATATTGTGTGGGGCCGTAAACTCACTTTAGTATTTTTTACAGCTGTGTATCAAAAGAAATCCAGATAATGCTCACGTCACAGTCAACTGCCTAATTTAAGTGGTACAGTCTCAGTAAATAATGCATAAAGTCTTGGGGTGTGTTTGATTGCTGCTTAATGATACCATTCAGCGCAGATTTCTATAAACTAAATCGGTCAGAGTGTTTGAAAACTAAAAAACTTACAACTGAATGACAAATAATGCACTGAGTGGTTTTGCATGAATGGTAAGCTAAACGATTCAGTGGGCCTATATATATTTATTATTTACTAAAATGCCTTTTGATATTTCATTTCTCTCTCCACATGGTGCTCTCCTACCAATTTGTTCAACATAAAACAACAATTAAAAACCATCTTGAAACTACATTTTATCCTATATGTATTAAAATAATTTTTGATAGTGCGTATTTGGTTATACACATCTAAGCTGTTCTTTTTTGAACGTAATTAAGCTATTGAGTTGTTAAAGCATCTATGATAGAATTATTTTTATTTACGTTAACTTTAAATTCATTTTTAACAATGGGTTTAGGAAATGAATAGTAATAAAGTTTTCTAATTAGATTGCTAACGAATTGTTTTCAATTGTTACAAACTAATATTTTGTTTTTTAACATATGTTTTATGATTTTTGAGAACTATTTATATTTTGTTTTTTAACATCCCATTAATTTTTATATTAAATTTTATTCTAATTAATAACATATTTATGAAAGTTTATGTTTAGAAGCGGACTCATAATTTATTATAAGGTGTTGCTGATGTGATCGTGATAGTATAGTGATTATTAGATACGTTATAGGATAAATTAGAAAATTACCTTTAGGAAAAAGTAATAGTCTAAAATTACCAAAGACGGATTCAATTAAACACGTGGGTGAACCAAGTTCGTTGTACACGAAGATCTTATGAATTTGAGACGTTTTGCTTTGATTTGGACAATCGATTAGAATTGGTTTCGGTTTTTAACTAAATTATTTCTACCAATTTTTAACCTAAAGTGCATGAATCGTAAACTCAAAATTAATTTAATCTAAAACAATTACTTAAAATTTAAAGCTATTATAAAAATTTAAAACTACTTTAAATTAAAATCAAATTAAAACTTATTTATTAAAGTAAATTTATTTTTACACTATTTTTAAATCTATTTATGAGTTTACTTTATTTAAAAACTAAATTAGTTAAAATCACATTATTTTAATACTAATTATAAATGACAACTAAACTATCTAAAAATTAATAAAACATTTTTTTTATTTTGTTTTTATTTAATTACTATTAAAACTGAAAATTTTATAAAAGTAATAATACTATTTAAATATAAATGAAATTAAAATTAAAGTTAAATATACTTTTAATAAAAAACTGACAGCTCAATAAATCGAGACAATATTAAATGTTCAGTCTGAAATAAAACAAAAGAAGATAACTAGAGCAAATGGTTATCACGGTTGGCCTACACCCTTGAGGTCAAGGGTTCGAATCCCATGGGGGATTTATTTTTTTGATGAATTATTTATTTTGAGTCCAGATTTTGGAGTATAACCTTTTTATCACAGACAACCAAACAAGATGTTTGGATCAGCTACAATAGTGTTAAGACAGATAAGAAAAAAAACGAAATAACAGTCAGGTAAACAGATGAAACAAACAATTAAATCATCTAAATCATCTTAGCAAATAAACCAACTCAAATCCACTATGTTAGTAATAAAACTAGCTCCTAACATCAGATTCTAACCAGTAGGCAATTAAAAATTTAATAGCCAAACAAATCAAACATTCATCCTCAATCAGAAATTAATCAGAAAGATCATATTAACTAAAACAGCCTTCTACAACTGAGCATCAACAGTTCTATATTCCAAACAACTAGCACGAAACGAGCAAAAACACAAACAAACAGATCCACCTAGTTCATTACAAAGATTGATAGCAGAATAAGTCCATTACAGAATCAAAACTAATAAAATGAAACTAGGATACAAGCACAAATAACTGATGAAACTACTACAGTATATTAACGAAATTAAAACCAAAAGCTCAATTAATATAGCTAGATCTCCATATCAGCATTCACAAAGAGCAATATTAAAAACATAAGGCAGCAGACTAATGAATAAGTAACACAAATATATATATCAGATTCAACTCTCAATAACAGTTAAATATAAGTATATCAAAACAGATTAAACTAATACTCCACAAACCAAATCAACCTAAACCAAACAATATCAGATTTATTAAACTAAAGCATAGCATACAAATCATTATAAACTAAACTACTTGAAGTAAACGAAATAACCTTTAATGAGAACCGTTGAGCAGAAGGTTAGCGCTGTGCTACCTTAGAACCGAAACGAAAACACCATTAGACAACACCATATGAACCACCAAATCATTACCGAAACGTACAAACAGAACCTTCGATCCAGCATCAAAATACCAAATCCAATAGTTGATTTAAGTTTAACCAGTAGGGTTAAACTTTTCCCAAATCTTTTCTAAAATATTAGCATAAGCTATGGAAAAAGCTTATGTAAATAATTTCACAGTTATAACTATAGCCTTAAGATTCAAAATGTAACTATCAGAGTAAAAAGGTAAAGAACACGAGACACAAGCTTATGAAACTGAAATATTTATTTTATTAATTCATTTGAAACATTACATCTATTAGTAAATCGAAAAATACATCTCTAACCTAAAACTACCATTATAACATTACAAAAAAGAAAGGGATGAATTACATGAAGAAAAAGAGGGGTATTTATACTTGGAGGAGAGGTGAGGGTTGTTGTTGAAGACTGATTTTAAACCGTTGATTAGGCATCTTGCACTCTCTTTCTTTCTTGTTACGATCCTACGGTTTATATTCACACACTAGCACACAGATTGCCAACGTGGCATCCGTTGTACTAGTTGTGCTACTTTGATTGCTAATTTGGCCACTCTTTATTGGAGGATTGAGGGGGAATGATGTGGTTCACCCAATAAAATGCTGCCACGTCTCCACGCTCTTCCACTTCTTTCTTCCGAAAACATGGGGGATTTAATTCCCCCTCGTGTGAATTACACGTTTCAAGTGAAACCCCTTATTTTTGTTGAGTGATTTATTTACTAGGGTTTGGAACAGTAAGAAAAAATGTAACTGGTTTTCTTTAAGGTTGAGGAAGATGAGGGATAAGAGATACATTGAGAGTAACGAAAAAAAATGAGATAAAAAAATATGTGTGGGTAAATGTGCGTGTCGTCATAAAGTTTCACTTTATGAAATAACTTAACCGTTTCATGATTAAGTAATGGGCTTCAAACCCATTTACATGGATACTCTTTTTTCCTTCGTTTCTTTGTATGGGTTTTAAGGCCCAAGAGTTAATACTTTCCATCCGTTTTCTTTCTTTGTCAAGTTGGGCTTTAAGGCCCAAGAGTTAATAGGCATTTCTAATATTGGGCTTTTGGGCCCATTTAGCTCATGTGGGACCCACTTGGCCCAAAAACTCCATGAATATCAAATCCGCCAAAATCGAGCTCGTTTTTGGCATTGTTGATCTTTTCTTCAAACTTCGTGTCGGTTTTGCCGGTTTTTGCGAACTTTGGTACCTACACACACGAAACAAGAAAACAAGCAAATACAATACAATATTCATGATATTATGCATTTATTGATTGTTTTATGATACGAATGATATGAGTAAAATCACTCATATCAAACTCCCCCTTGCTAAGCAATTGCCGTGTCCTCACGCAATGATAAAATAAAACACTAACTACACCATTATTAAATTATTGACAACTTATTTTGCAAAGACATAATGTATTGCTTTCATTATTTGAAAAATAACTTTTAGGATCATAAAACTTAAATAGATTCATCGTCCTCGACTTTTCACTTTTCCATGCCAAGTGCAAAAACAAGATCATTGTCAATCATAAGCCCCAAAATTAAACCAACTCATACAAGTAATTTGTGTTAAACTCAATCTCCTATTATTCCTAATTGTATCTCTAGATTTTATTTGTCATTCACCCAAAGGCTCATTTGACTTTATTTGATATTTATTAGTCCAAAAATGAATGCAAGAACGGTGTAAACTCAACACTCAAAACCTAACCTCTACTTCAAAAACCGTTGTCACTAAAGAAAGCCCACATCAAGGATAACTTAACACGATTTGAGGGATAAATCCCCGGACCCGAAATTTGGCTAATATGGCTACTTAAAAGCAACAAATAAAACCTCCAAAGTCAATTATGACCTTATATGGAGTTAGCAACAATTACATCATATCACCTTGTGGCTCTTTAAGATGCAATTGTGCTCCTTATTTAAAATCCACACCCTAAGGCTCCTTGGACAAAAATAAGGGAATTGACATCACCATCCCACCTTATGGCTCTTGATGATGAAGCAATTTTTATTCAACACGTCCCCTCGCCATACACCCTAAGGCTCTAATGACAAGGTTAGTGCTACATGACTCTCACCCGAAGGCTCCTAGAGAACATGTTTTTATTTATTCTTCTTATTAATATGATATTTATAGTAAGCCAAATTTCCGCAATCCCATGATCAAAAGTCCATGACGCTGACACCCTTAATGTGTTCTCACTTTAATTACAAGGGAAGAAAAAGAAGGAGTTACGAGTTAAGATATCAAGCCTAAACCGCTAAAAACTTCATTTATTAAGCAATTATTATTCAAGCATGGAAAATAAATAAGAGGAGATTAAATCAAACACAAAAATACTTGCACAAAGAAGAATTAATTTTAGACACTTATGATTGAACTCTATCATCTCTTGTTCTCTATATTGTAAAATTTCAAAAATATGAAATCAATGGATACTTAGCCTATTAAATCAAATTTTTGGGTTTTCAAGTCATCTATAGGATCTTGCATCTTCTTAGACTTTTTCAAGTTTTAGAATTTGCTTTTTAAAGTTCCCTTGATAAACGACTTTCTAGGATCAATTATAGGAACTTGCGAAAAGTTCTTGTTCTTAACCCGTATGAGTTAAGACTTTCGCGTTTTAAAGCTCCCTATATAAAAGCCTAGCAAAACTTAATTCAAATAAGTTAAGGAAAAGCTAAGGTAAAAACCGAGTCGAGTCAAAAACTATTTTTATTTTCACCAACGGAAAGCCTACATTTGTGTCAAAAGCACTTATTTTATTTATAAAAACTTAAAAATAACACTAAAAATTTTAATTTTTTATGAAAAACGAGAAAAACAAAAACGTTTGGACACGACAAAAGCAATAGCAAGCGATTATATCGATTGACTCCCCCATGCTAAAACCAAAATTGTCCTCAATGTTTCTTAGCTCAAGAGTAACACCCCCTTGCTAAAATACGAAGAGTCTAATGCAAAATCCTAACATGGAAAAAGCACGCAAATCTATAATCCGTTTATTAATTATGCCTCAAGATAAATTGTTAGTCGATAAAAAATCAAAGGGTAAAGAGTGTGCCCCTTTTTGGCATTCAAATAATGGAAGATCAAGTGGACCAGCAAAAACCGAACACGAGAGTCTTCAATGATTAGGGTCATACCTAAGATTCACAACACAACAAAACACGAGCACGAGCTTGAAAGATCAAGCCTTATTAGTGTTAGAAAATAGAAAGAAGATAGAATGTATGGGACTCCCCCACAAGGCACCTCGTTTTTGTTAACCGAGTCATGAGCTCGACTCGATCCCCGCATTCATTGGTCCTTAGGGAAAGTTTGAAGATCCGGAACAACCTCCGTAGGTATGTCCCCTCCAAAGTAGTGTTTCACACGATGACCATTCACCTTAAAGTTATGCCCGTCTTTTTGAGCTAGCTCAATGGTGCCATAAGGAAAAACTTGTGCAATGGTGAATGGTCCGGACCAACGGGATTTAAGCTTGCCCGAGAAAATATTAAGTCTAGAGTTGAATAAGAGGACTTGATCACCAACATTGAAAATGCGGTTTTGATCTTAGAGTCATGAATCCTCTTAGTCTTCTCTTTATAGATTAAATAATTTTCATAAGCTTGATCCCTTAATTCACTTAGTTCATTCAATTGAACTTTGCGATGATCACCCGCGGTCCTCAAATGAAAGTTACAATGTGATGAGACTGCATTTATACATGGTCTCATCGTCCAAATCGGCCTTAAATTGCATAAAATATCATAAAATATGCCAAATATATGCTCGTGTTTGTTACTTGTGTCTTTTTAGGTACGGATATTGAGGAATTGGCAAAAGATCACAAGAATCATTCAAAAACGAACACGGGAAACGAAGTCGCACAATGAACCGGGCCCAAGTTTGGAATTTTGCAAAAAGACCCTTGAAGAATTGAAGCTTGTCAAGATTAGTCCCTCATCTTTGAAGAACTTGTCACATTTGACCCTCAAAATATCAAATGTACAAGTATGATCCTTTATGTTTGAAGATATTACAAGTTCAGCCCTTGGGAATCAAGAATATACATTTAATACCCTTGGAAAAGTTTTTGGAAAAGTTTGTGCCATTTTTGACAACTTGTGCAAAGCTGATAAAAGGAAACTAGGCGCTGACAGCATTTAAATACAAAGTGGAAAGAAGTGAATACATTGGGGACCATATTTGCCAATCCACCAAACCTTCCCAACCAGTCACCACGTGACACCTCAGCCCTACCCACCCATCAACCCATATAACTTACCCAAACCCATGACCCTACCCGTCCACAACCCAAGTTTATTTAATAAACTGGGTCAAACCTAGTCAACCCCACTTACCCCACTTTTCCCCCCTTAAACACTTATTTGAAAAGTTAATTTACCCAAACGGATTAAAACCTGGTTAATTAACTCATAAACCCTAATCACCCTCCAGTTCCAATTCACCTCAAATCAAAGGGTTATGGGCTATAATGCTCCAGATCCCTAATTACCCATCCCCTTACCCAAACCCACCTCTTATGACAAGGCCACGTGGCCTGTGGTCCTCACCCAAGCACTCCCCTGCACCCATCACTTTCCCCCAAACCCTATGTCCCGACAATTTCAACGGTTTGATGCAACTCCTTTGTCCCCAAGGTTAATCCTACGTCCAAGATTCATTCCACTGCTGGCATATCACATGGAACCTGTTTTGACCAAGAATTCGTCAAGAAGAAAAGGGCTTTTTAGTGATTTCAGAAATTAGGGTTTTGCATTTGTAATATTTTATTCCCTAGTTCTAGAACAGTCTTTTAGATTGTATAAATAGGGGATGAGCCTGTTCATACCCTTTTTGTTCCAGTTTTTCTTCAAAATATTTTGTAATTCCGTTTTTATAAAATTAAAGTTTGGTGTTTGTGTTGGAGCAATTTAATTCCTTTTAATGTTTATTTAAAGTTGTTATAAATTAATGAAGATAAACTGAGTTCCATTTAAAATTTGTGAAGGCTTTGTGTGTTTCAAGATTTCAAAAAAAAAGGGTTTTTAAAAAAAAAGTTCTTTAATTTCAGAAAGATTGTAACCAGAAAAGTGAAAGTGGATTTGGTTGGTGATTTTCTGAGATTGAAGGCTGTTTTAAAACGTGTGAGTTAAGGTTTCAAGGTTCATGAAAAGGATTTGAGTTTTTAAGAAAAATCAGAAAGAATATTTCTTTGGTGTTTTTGTTTGATTTTTGCAGACTTTTGGAGATTGCTGTTGCTGCTAAAGGTTCAGCATACACCCGTGTGTATGGGAGGTGGATTTACATCCACAAAGAACCTTGGATGTAAGGTTCTTGGGTAAGACTTCTTTTTCTTTTCTGAAATTTTCAGAAATAGTTGAGTTCTATGAGATTTTTTGTATGAAAGTTGTTTAAAGTGTGTGAACCTGTTTTGTTTTGTGTTTAAATGTTATGTCATACATGTTTTATGCTTTTGAAATCAGTTTGAGTAAGTTTAAAAGTAATTTGGTTTGAAAATCTTTGTTACAAGTATTTAAAGGACTGTTTGGATACACGTTTAAGCAGGGTAAAAATCTTGATTTTTGTTTTAAGAAGGTGTTAGACAGATTAAAAAGGATTGTGTTAGGTTTATTGTTAGTTGTAGTTGAGTTTGGGAAAGATTAGGAGACAATTAGTTAGATAAGAAGTGAAGTTAGCATAAAAAATTTCAAATCTGCCATGTGTGCCTGTTTTGATGAATTTTGTGCATCACATCTTGAAATCTGCTAAGAATTAGGCTGTGTTAGGGCTTGATTTGTTTGTAAGAGAGTTGGTTGAGCTTGTATACATAATCCTAGCTTTGGATACTCATTTGTGTGCATCTAGATTGTTAAAAGAACCACCAGACATACATAATTGATACAGCAACTTCATATTGCCATTGTGTACTTGGATTGAGTGTTTTGGTGTTAGTAAGTGCTTGATTGTTGCTTGTTGTGACTCCCTACACTCCAAAGAGTGTAGGGGTGCCCCCTTTGTCCAAGAAACTCCACCAAAAAAGTCCACAGCCAAATCCTTTTGGCTACATCCACTTGTGAAGAAAGGCACAAAACCTGCTTGTGTTCTTGTTTAAAAACTGGATACGTTTTAACTTTAATCTGGGCTTAATCATTGTTAAAAAAGGTGTTGGATTGTGTGTTCAAGTCACAATAGGGTACTAATTTGTGTTAAAAAGCAAAAAAATAAAAAAGGAAAAAAAGTGCAAAAAGTACACCCGTAACGGACTCGAACACGCGACCTGCAGCTCAGGAGTAGCGTGTCCTACCGTTAATCTAGATGCCTTTTTCTGTTATAGGTTGAAAACATAGGGTATTTAACCCCTTTCTCTTTTTGCTTTTCTTTAATAAGCCGTGAGCTTTTAAGCTCTTTTCAGCTTATTTAAGTAGTTTTTTTAGCTTAATTGATTTTTCCTAGGACTTTCATAGGCTTAGGGACTTTTCTGTTCAAAAAAATTATTTTTCCTATTATTTAGTTAATTTCTAGGATTATTTTTAGTTTTAAAATTAGAAAGTCATTTAAAAATATTAAACAGTAATAAAAAAATACAAAAAAATAGTTTTTAGGTTTTAATTCTTATTTTTGAGGTTTACATTTAAAAAAGTTTTCAAAAACTTTAATTTTTAATTTTATTTAATTTTAGGTTTTTTTGACAACTTTAAAAATTAATATAAAATTAACTAAAAGGTTTTAGGAACTTTAATTTTCATTTTCTTCTTAGTTAGATTATTTAGGATTTTTGAGAATTTTTTAGAATTTATTTGAGAACTTTTTATTTTTTGGATTATTTTATTATTATTTTATTCATAAAAATTCAAAGTTTTATTTTTAACTTTTTTTCATTTTTCCTAGATTCTAGACATTAAAATAGGACCTATTTTCACTTTCCAATTAATTTTTAGGCTTTTCAATTAATTTTTAGAATTAATTTAAGATTTAATAGATTTTAATAGTTTTTAGGAGTTTAAAAATAGTTTAAATTGGTTTTAAAATTTTTAAAAATAGTTTTTAGTTTAATTAGGTCATTTTTGAGGTTTACAAATTATAAAATCTTGTTTAGGGCTTTTTAATATTTAAAAGTGATTTTTAGGGCTTTAATTAGCATTAAAAAGTCATTATTAAATTAATTAAAAGGTTTTGGCAAGTTTTGATTTTTTGTAAACCCTTAGAATTTTATTGTGGATTTTTAGTAATTTTTAGGAATTTTTAGGTTAAAATTTTAAATTTTGTGCTTTTTACGTTCTACGTCGTAACTTTCTAGTAGTGTTTTCGCCTTATTTTTCTATTTTTTCGTCTTCGTCATTTTCTCTTCTTTTCTTCTTGTTAATAATCAAAAACAAATCAATCAATCATTCATTACACAACACACGTGCCTCCTCGAGAACGATCCCCATTCACTCATAGGGTCATAACTTGTGGTTTTCCTAAATCACTCGTTAACGCTTACCACTATTTTGTCATCCTTTTCCTAAAGGTGTACAAAAATACTACAATCATTTTGGCGCCGCTGCCGGGGAGGCGTGTTATGTTTTGATTGAACCATTGTTGTTTTCTATACTAGCCATAATAGTATTTGTATTAATAGCACTCTATTAATACGTATTATCGTTTTTCAGTTTTTGTGTGAATATTATTACTATATTGTATACGTAGAACAATAAATACACAAGTACTCCAAATACGTGAGCAATCACAACCTTGATTCGGGATTTCATCACTCGATCATTGTATTCGAATCTCAAACCAAAGAAAAAGGCAAAAATAGATAAATACTTTCGTGAAGCTTAATCTTGATAATACAAACTATAAGGTGGGTATAAGGCGGTTGTATTTCACAACCTAAAGGAAAAAGGCTCTTAAGTGCTTCGCGCCGCCTCGTTTCCTCCGCTTGCTTGTGCGTATTTGATTTTGAGAGTGAATCGAGGGTTTTGCCGCCCAAAGTATTACTACATATCATATATATTTTCTTGGTTTCATATTGATTAAACCCTCTTGAACGATTTGGTGTTCCACCATCGTTCTAAAGTCATCGAAGGCGTTCACTCCACGTGATCGTTTTCATTCCTTGAGGCCTTTTTAATCAGGAGATTTGATTAGTGAGGAGATTTGTGGACTCATTGTCTACTTAATACATTCACCAAATTCCAAAAAAGGTTAGTACAATCAAAAACCACAAAAAAAATTGAAAAAAACACAAAATACCAAAAAGAATCTTCTTTGCTCGTCTCCACGTTGTACGTGACGTTTATGCTCACTCGTAATCAAGCAAAACGTGCACGTAGACGCAAGAACAAAACTCCTACTAAAACTCATTCTAGTGAGGAGTCTCCAAGTGAGGAACCTATTGTAGAACAAGAAGCTATCATGGCTAATCGTACTATGATGGAGTTGCTTCAAGCACCCACCGAGGGTTTTGGAGAGGTCATTGTGATTCCCTCCATCCTTGCGGAGAACTTTGAGATCAAGACGGGTTTAATGTCTATGCTTCAAGCAAACAAGTTTCGCGGTCATGAAAAAGACAACCCACATTATCACATTAGGCAATTTAATCGTCTCACCGCGACAAGCAAGTTTAAGGATGTACCACACGATGCCATTAAGATGATGTTGTTTCCTTACTCGTTAGATGGACCCGCCAAGATATGGCTTGAGAAAGAACCGCCGAATTCGATTTTGACATGGGCCGATCTCGTGTCTAAATTTGTGAATCAATTTTTTCCACCATCTAAGACAACACATTTGAAAAACGAGATTTCACGTTTTACACAAAGACCAAATGAAAGTTTTTCAATGGCTTGGGAAAGGTTTAAAGAAATGTTACATGAATGTCCACACCATGATTTTTCCGAATTGCATCAAATTGACACTTTTTATAATGGGCTTAATGAACATGAACGAGATTATTTAAATGCCGCCGCGGGTGGTAATTTTTTGTGCAAAACGACCAATGAGGCTTTGAAAATCATAGAAAATAGGTCTAAGGTCTATAGCCCTCGTAACACACCGAGTGTTGCCAATTTGGGCTCGTCATCATCTCGTTCCATTAATGCCTTTCAAGATGAAGCAAATGAGGAGAATCGGTTTTTCGATAGGTTTTCGACTCTTATGTCTCATTGGAAAGCTCAAGAAGCTTCAAACACCGCTTCGGTTAAAGCGGTTGCTAAGAGTTGTATTTCATGTGGTGGAGCTCATGATTTTTCCGAGTGCATTACCGCGGATGGTAACACTTCGAATGCTTATGTAGCCACGGGAACTTATAACCAAATCGGTCAAGGTTCACGTTCAAATCAAGCTCCACAAAATCAAAATGCTAATAACTATCGAAACAACAATCAAGGTGGAAATTACCAAGGAAATCAAAGGAATTATAACAAGGGTAATTATCAAAGTGGTAATGGGCAAATTTCAAACCAAAACCAAAACCGTGATTTTCAAACTCCTACTCAAGGTTTTCAAAATGCTCACACTAAAAATTTGCAAGGAGAATTTTTAGATTATGCTAAGGCTAATGATGCTAAGTTTGATAACATGCAACGTGAGATGATTAGCTTAAGATCCGAATTGAAAAATGAGCTTAAAAACGAACTTGCTAATGAACTTAAAACTCATGCAAATAAAATGGAAGGAAATGTCACACGACTCCAACAAAATCAACAAAAAATGGAGCAAGGACAACATGAGATTAAGCAAGAATTGTTAAAAGCGGATGCTAGGCAATCTAAGTTTGAAGACCGAATGGCCAAAATGTTTGAAGCTATCATGTGTAAGCCCTCTTCTTCGGGTGGTCTTCCTAGTGATACCATCGTAAACCCGAAAGGAGAATTGAAGGTTATTACTACTCGTAGTGGTAAAACTTTCAAAGAACCCACTTCTCGTCCAAGTACTTCTATGGAGAAGGAAAAAGAGAAAGAACCCGAGGTTGTGGTTGAAAAGGAGCACATCTCAAGCCCACGAAGTACCGCTCAAACCACACCTACGGTTGAACCAATACCCATAATGGAACCCGAGATTCCAAGGCCGATGCCTATGCCTAATTTGCCCCAACCCACACCACCTTTACCCTACCCATCAAGACGAGACAAAGAAAAGGCACAAGAACGAAATAATTATCAATTTGAACTTTTTATGAAAATGTTTCGTGACTTGCATTTTAATATAAGTTTTGCCGACGCCTTAGTCATGATGCCTCGATTTGCCGCGAACTTCAAAAGTATGTTGAATAACAAAGAGAAATTGCAAAAATCGTCTAGTTGTTCATCGGTTTTTTAAGCCGCATACCTCAAAAAGTCGGTGATCCTGGAAAGTTTTTAATCCCATGTGCTATCCAAGACATGGAAGAATGCTACGCCTTGGCCGATCTTGGTGCTAGTATTAATTTGATGCCTCTTGAGATTTTTAAATCGCTCAATCTTCCAAATCTCACTCCTTCAAGAATGTCAATCGAAATGGCCGATCATTCTACGATTCTAGCTTGTGGAGTTGCCGAGGACGTCTTTGTGAAAGTTGGGAAATTCTATTATCCCGTGGACTTCATTGTTGTTGATATTCCCATCGATCCTAAAGTTCCATTAATTTTAGGTCGATCTTTTTTGGATACCTCGAGAGCACTTATCGATGTGCATGCAAGAAAAATCACTCTTCGTTTCAATGAGGAAGAACTCGTCATTAATGCAACCCAAAACTCCACGCTTTCTCATGTTTATTCGATCACATCTTTGTACAATGTCAATCCGATCAAAAACATTTGTCAAAAGATTTCCAATAGAGTTTTAGGAGTTGATAAAAATGAAGTTCCGTCCCCTCCGCCGATGGAGGTTAAGAGTATTAAGCCTATGATTCCAATCTCGAGTGATTCTTCGGATGATGAATACGTTGATCCCGATGGGGAGGTTTTCTTTGTTGACAAAAGATTTGAAAACTTGCCACCACCTAAACCAAAACGCTTTCAAAATGTGAGAATTTTTAGTGTGACTAACATTGTTTTAGATACACCAAATATTTTTGACATAATTAAATCGGGTTTTCACAAGGAGAGTGTTAAAGATGAAAAAGGAAAAGATTTTGAATTTAATTTAAAGGATTTTTCTACAATTCTAACTCTGTCATCACCGCGTTTATTGAGTACTACAAGCTCGTCTTTTCCTTTTGACGATGCTTTGTGTGGACCTAGTGTGGGGGAAGCCCCTTATGTTCCCTCCCCTTTCTCCACCGAGGACGAGATATTTGATCCTGGAATTGCTTATATAGGGAA
Organism: Glebionis coronaria; assembly: GCA_025667525.1. Classification (NCBI taxonomy): domain Eukaryota; kingdom Viridiplantae; phylum Streptophyta; class Magnoliopsida; order Asterales; family Asteraceae; genus Glebionis; species Glebionis coronaria. Next base: position 484,120,611 of record CM046876.1, on the reverse strand, counting down.
ATCTCGGTCTTCCACCGATGCAATAAATGGAAAATCTTTTCATTTGATTGGTGCGAGTCTACCTCGAGTAGCTCAATGTTATGACTTACCCATTGTCCCACCCTTCTATTTCTTCTCTCCTATTTTCTTCTATCCCATTGGGATTTGTGTTGGAGTTGTGTTGTCTCATCTTTCATCCGAAAACGAGGACGCTATCTTTGACCCCGGTATACGTTTATTGGATTTTTAAAGTACTTCACGTGCTTTTGGGCCTTGTTTATCATTTAAGCCCCACCAAAAATTGACCAAACCATGATTATCCCTAAATGATCACATTTATGGGGATTCGAGTCGAGCTTTTGACTCGGTTATCAAAAACAAGGTGCCTCGTGGGGGAGACCCATGCTTATCCATGAACATATTATTGCTTTCTAATTAGTGTAATGTGAGGGGATTTGTGCCCTTCCAACCTTTGTTCCGTGGTTGTTTGTGAATTGTGTCTTTTAGATCATCATCTTCACGATTGGAGCCTCTCGTGTTCGTTTCATGGGAGCACTCGATCGTTTGCTTTGGAGGCCTTTCCCAATATCCATCATGATATATCCTTTTATGTTCTAACCTTAGGTTTTTAGCACACTTCATAAACGGCTATTAATTTAATGGTTACACCCTTTCCATGCTAGATTAGGCATTCGACTACGTCTCTAGTATGGGGGTGTTTGCACCCCTAGACTCGAAACATTGAGGACAATGTTTAACTTTAGTATGGGGGGTGAATAGATACTTGCCTTGCCAAACCTTCACGCTTTCCAAAGTTTATTGTTTTGTTTATCGTTTTATGCAAAATAAGGCTAAAAATGGCCAAATTTTAAATTTTTTCTCATATTTCATAAGTGTTTGAAGACACGAATGTAGATTTTCCGATGGCGAGAATAAGAGTAATTTTTGACTCGACCGTGCGTGTTGAGCACTTAGCTTTGATTCCTTAACTACACATTAGGCTAAGTCTCTTAAATGAGGACGAGAAATGATAGAGTTAATTATAAGTTACTATGCTAAACGTAGAGTACTCGTATTCTTTCAAAAACTCATGTGTTCTCGTTGTTTGCTTATTCTCCCTTCGCATGTAAATATTTTTTGCTTAATAAATATTGATTTAGCGGTTTAGTTTTGATTGTTGGGTTTCTAGTCTTTTCTAGTAGCTTCCGTGTAATTAAATTGGGAAGACATTAAGGTATCGCCAGCGTCACGGTTTTGAAGTATTGGCAACCCGAATAATCGAAAGCTTCACCTAATAATAAGATTTCAAGTGCTCACCTAAATCAAGCAAACAATTTGAAGCCCCACAAGGCCTAAAATCTATGCAAAATTGAAAGTGAATCAAGCCTTAATCTTCGAAGCTTTAAAGATCTAAAATTCGCTTTAGCGTGAGGATATACGTCTTTGGCTAATAAAACCACCGATGAGGCGGATAATAAAAGGCAAGGCAAGACCGAAGTCATAATAAAAGCTTCATGGCGAAGTTGAATAAAAGATGGAGGTAAACCAAAGATAATAAGGCCCTTCCGTTAGGGGGCGTATAAAAGTCTTGGTAATAAGTCTCATGTTCAAAACCGTTATAAAACCGTGTTTATCGATTCTTCTTGTCAACTTAATTTTTTGACATCGTTGTCTATTAGGAAGGGTTATTAATTTGATGGTCTTAGTTACACCGTTAGGACTCTATTTTTAGACCTAAATCTCTATTATCGCATAAGTCAATGATGTATCCTCGTGATCATTAAGACATAATAAAATATAAGAGATACAACTTAGGAATAATGGGAGAATAAGTACGTAATTAGGGCATATGAGTAGTGTTAGCATTACTAACTTATAATGACAATGATCTCGTTGCACGCTTGGCATGGAATTAAGGTGAAAATCGAGGACGACGAAATTATTTCTAACGAAGCATTCACGTGTTCTTATTCTATGAACCTAAACGTCCCATTTTGCGATGAAAATCATACATTATGTCTAAAACACAAGTAGAAGTAATCATAGTATGTAGCTAGTTTATCATTTCAATAAAGTCAATAAAATTAAATTTTGGAGATGCTTTGATACTTTATTCTAGCATTGCGTGAGGGCACGGCAATGGTTTAGTATGGGGGAGTGATGAGACTGCATTTATACATGGTCTCATCGTCCAAATCGGCCTTAAATTGCATAAAATATCATAAAATATGCCAAATATATGCTCGTGTTTGTTACTTGTGTCTTTTTAGGTACGGATATTGAGGAATTGGCAAAAGATCACAAGAATCATTCAAAAACGAACACGGGAAATGAAGTCGCACAATGAACCGGGCCCAAGTTTGGAATTTTGCAAAAAGACCCTTGAAGAATTGAAGCTTGTCAAGATTAGTCCCTCATCTTTGAAGAACTTGTCACATTTGACCCTCAAAATATCAAATGTACAAGTATGATCCTTTATGTTTGAAGATATTACAAGTTCAGCCCTTGGGAATCAAGAATATACATTTAATACCCTTGGAAAAGTTTTTGGAAAAGTTTGTGCCATTTTTGACAACTTGTGCAAAGCTGATAAAAGGAAACTAGGCGCTGACAGCATTTAAATACAAAGTGGAAAGAAGTGAATACATTGGGGACCATATTTGCCAATCCACCAAACCTTCCCAACCAGTCACCACGTGACACCTCAGCCCTACCCACCCATCAACCCATATAACTTACCCAAACCCATGACCCTACCCGTCCACAACCCAAGTTTATTTAATAAACTGGGTCAAACCTAGTCAACCCCACTTACCCCACTTTTCCCCCCTTAAACACTTATTTGAAAAGTTAATTTACCCAAACGGATTAAAACCTGGTTAATTAACTCATAAACCCTAATCACCCTCCAGTTCTAATTCACCTCAAATCAAAGGGTTATGGGCTATAATGCTCCAGATCCCTAATTACCCATCCCCTTACCCAAACCCACCTCTTATGACAAGGCCACGTGGCCTGTGGTCCTCACCCAAGCACTCCCCTGCACCCATCACTTTCCCCCAAACCCTATGTCCCGACAATTTCAACGGTTTGATGCAACTCCTTTGTCCCCAAGGTTAATCCTACGTCCAAGATTCATTCCACTGCTGGCATATCACATGGAACCTGTTTTGACCAAGAATTCGTCAAGAAGAAAAGGGCTTTTTAGTGATTTCAGAAATTAGGGTTTTGCATTTGTAATATTTTATTCCCTAGTTCTAGAACAGTCTTTTAGATTGTATAAATAGGGGATGAGCCTGTTCATACCCTTTTTGTTCCAGTTTTTCTTCAAAATATTTTGTAATTCCGTTTTTATAAAATTAAAGTTTGGTGTTTGTGTTGGAGCAATTTAATTCCTTTTAATGTTTATTTAAAGTTGTTATAAATTAATGAAGATAAACTGAGTTCCATTTAAAATTTGTGAAGGCTTTGTGTGTTTCAAGATTTCAAAAAAAGGGTTTTTAAAAAAAAAAGTTCTTTAATTTCAGAAAGATTGTAACCAGAAAAGTGAAAGTGGATTTGGTTGGTGATTTTCTGAGATTGAAGGCTGTTTTAAAACGTGTGAGTTAAGGTTTCAAGGTTCATGAAAAGGATTTGAGTTTTTAAGAAAAATCAGAAAGAATATTTCTTTGGTGTTTTTGTTTGATTTTTGCAGACTTTTGGAGATTGCTGTTGCTGCTAAAGGTTCAGCATACACCCGTGTGTATGGGAGGTGGATTTACATCCACAAAGAACCTTGGATGTAAGGTTCTTGGGTAAGACTTCTTTTTCTTTTCTGAAATTTTCAGAAATAGTTGAGTTCTATGAGATTTTTTGTATGAAAGTTGTTTAAAGTGTGTGAACCTGTTTTGTTTTGTGTTTAAATGTTATGTCATACATGTTTTATGCTTTTGAAATCAGTTTGAGTAAGTTTAAAAGTAATTTGGTTTGAAAATCTTTGTTACAAGTATTTAAAGGACTGTTTGGATACACGTTTAAGCAGGGTAAAAATCTTGATTTTTGTTTTAAGAAGGTGTTAGACAGATTAAAAAGGATTGTGTTAGGTTTATTGTTAGTTGTAGTTGAGTTTGGGAAAGATTAGGAGACAATTAGTTAGATAAGAAGTGAAGTTAGCATAAAAAATTTCAAATCTGCCATGTGTGCCTGTTTTGATGAATTTTGTGCATCACATCTTGAAATCTACTAAGAATTAGGCTGTGTTAGGGCTTGATTTGTTTGTAAGAGAGTTGGTTGAGCTTGTATACATAATCCTAGCTTTGGATACTCATTTGTGTGCATCTAGATTGTTAAAAGAACCACCAGACATACATAATTGATACAGCAACTTCATATTGCCATTGTGTACTTGGATTGAGTGTTTTGGTGTTAGTAAGTGCTTGATTGTTGCTTGTTGTGACTCCCTACACTCCAAAGAGTGTAGGGGTGCCCCCTTTGTCCAAGAAACTCCACCAAAAAAGTCCACAGCCAAATCCTTTTGGCTACATCCACTTGTGAAGAAAGGCACAAAACCTGCTTGTGTTCTTGTTTAAAAAACTGGATACGTTTTAACTTTAATCTGGGCTTAATCATTGTTAAAAAAGGTGTTGGATTGTGTGTTCAAGTCACAATAGGGTACTGATTTGTGTTAAAAAGCAAAAAAATAAAAAAGGAAAAAAAGTGCAAAAAGTACACCCGTAACGGACTCGAACACGCGACCTGCAGCTCAGGAGTAGCGTGTCCTACCGTTAATCTAGATGCCTTTTTCTGTTATAGGTTGAAAACATAGGGTATTTAACCCCTTTCTCTTTTTGCTTTTCTTTAATAAGCCGTGAGCTTTTAAGCTCTTTTCAGCTTATTTAAGTAGTTTTTTTAGCTTAATTGATTTTTCCTAGGACTTTCATAGGCTTAGGGACTTTTCTGTTCAAAAAAATTATTTTTCCTATTATTTAGTTAATTTCTAGGATTATTTTTAGTTTTAAAATTAGAAAGTCATTTAAAAATATTAAACAGTAATAAAAAAATACAAAAAAATAGTTTTTAGGTTTTAATTCTTCTTTTTGAGGTTTACATTTAAAAAAGTTTTCAAAAACTTTAATTTTTAATTTTATTTAATTTTAGGTTTTTTTGACAACTTTAAAAATTAATATAAAATTAACTAAAAGGTTTTAGGAACTTTAATTTTCATTTTCTTCTTAGTTAGATTATTTAGGATTTTTGAGAATTTTTTAGAATTTATTTGAGAACTTTTTATTTTTTGGATTATTTTATTATTATTTTATTCATAAAAATTCAAAGTTTTATTTTTAACTTTTTTTCATTTTTCCTAGATTCTAGACATTAAAATAGGACCTTTTTTCACTTTCCAATTAATTTTTAGGCTTTTCAATTAATTTTTAGAATTAATTTAAGATTTAATAGATTTTAATAGTTTTTAGGAGTTTAAAAATAGTTTAAATTGGTTTTAAAATTTTTAAAAATAGTTTTTAGTTTAATTAGGTCATTTTTGAGGTTTACAAATTATAAAATCTTGTTTAGGGCTTTTTAATATTTAAAAGTGATTTTTAGGGCTTTAATTAGCATTAAAAAGTCATTATTAAATTAATTAAAAGGTTTTGGCAAGTTTTGATTTTTTGTAAACCCTTAGAATTTTATTGTGGATTTTTAGTAATTTTTAGGAATTTTTAGGTTAAAATTTTAAATTTTGTGCTTTTTACGTTATACGTCGTAACTTTCTAGTAGTGTTTTCGCCTTATTTTTCTATTTTTTCGTCTTCGTCATTTTCTCTTCTTTTCTTCTTGTTAATAATCAAAAACAAATCAATCAATCATTCATTACACAACACACGTGCCTCCTCGAGAACGATCCCCATTCACTCATAGGGTCATAACTTGTGGTTTTCCTAAATCACTCGTTAACGCTTACCACTATTTTGTCATCCTTTTCCTAAAGGTGTACAAAAATACTACAATCACAATGCTTAAGAGCCCAATACGCCTTATGTTCGAGTTCAATTGGCAAGTGGCATGCTTTTCCGTAGACCAACCTAAATGGTGTACAACCAATTGGCGTCTTGTAAGCCGTGCGGAAAGCCCACAATGCATCGTCCAATTTATCCGACCATGAAGTGCGATTTTCTCCAATAGAACGCTCCAAAATCCTTTTAAGAGCTCGGTTTGAAACCTCCACTTGACCACTCGTTTGAAGGTGATAAGCCGTAGAAAGTCGATGAGTGACACCATATTTCTTTAGAACTTTTTCAAATTGTTCATTACAAAAATGGGTCCCACGATCACTTATAATAGCCCGCGGAGTTCCAAACCTAGCAAAGAGTTGTTTCAAAAAGTTCACCACAACTCGAGCATCATTCGTGGGCAAAGCCTTAGCTTCGAACCATTTAGATAAATAGTCAACGGCTACGAGAATGTACTTATTTCCTTTCGAAGATGGAAACGGCCCCATAAAATCGATCCCCCACATGTCAAAGATTTCACAAACTTGGATAATGTTTTGAGGCATTTGATCCCTTTGTGAGTTCTTTCCTTGACGTTGACAAGCATCACAAGTCTTGATCAAGTCTTGGGCATCACGATATATGGAAGGCCAAAAGAAGCCGGCATCAAAGACTTTCTTCGCGGTGGCATTGGCACCATGATGTCCCCCGGTGGGTCCCTCATGAAAAGATTTAAGGATATCTTGATCTTCTTTGCCAAACACGCACCTACGAATCAATTGATCCGCGCACACACGAAACAAATAGGGGTCGTCCCAAAAGTAATAAGATATATCCTCGAAAAACTTTCTTTTTTGTTGGGACGACATACCCTTGATCACAAACTTCCCCGCATGGTAATTTGCGATGTCCACAAACCATGGGGTATTATCATCACCACGAAAAGCAATCATACCAAGCGTCTCGAGAGGAAATGTTTCATTGATTTCCTTGTTCTCTCGATCGCTTTGGTGAGGATTCTCAAGTCGAGATAAATGATCGGCCGCGAGATTCTCGGCTCCGTTTTTGTCTAGAATTTTAACATTAAATTCTTGAAGGAGGAGAATCTATTGGAGCAACCTCGGCTTAGCATCTTGTTTTAAGAAGATATTTGATAGCCGAGTGATCCGTATACACTATGGTTTGAGACAAGACGAGATATGGTCTAAACTTTTCAAAAGCATACACAACGGTAAGTAACTCCTTTTCCGTTGTAGTGTACTTTGTTTGAGCATCCGTCATAGTCTTACTTGCATAGTGTATAGGCAAGAAATTTTTTGACTTACGTTAACCTAAAACCGCACCTACCGCGTAATCACTAGCATCACACATAATTTCAAAAGGTAGGTCCCAATCCGGAGCAACCAAGATTGGAGATTCGGTTAACTTCCTTTTAAGCATCTCAAAGGCTTGAATACACTCATCCGAAAAGATGAAAGGAGTCTCTTTTTCCAAAAGATGGGTCATAGGCCGAGCTATCTTAGAGAAGTCTTGTATAAAACGTCTATAGAAGCCGGCATGGCCGAGAAAACTCCTAACTCCCTTAACGGTGGTGGGTGGAGGTAATTTGGCAATCACGTCGATTTTAGCACTATCAACCTCAATACCGGCCTTAGAGATCTTATGTCCTAACACAATTCCTTCTTTGCACATGAAGTGACATTTTTCATAATTAAGCACAAGATTCGTTTCCTCACAACGTTGCAACATTCTTTCAAGGTTAGAGAGACATGAAGTGAAAGATTCCCAAAAAACCGAAAAGTCATCCATGAAGACTTCCATGGTTTTCTCGATCATATCATGGAAAATGGCCATCATACACCTTTGGAACGTCCCCGGAGCATTGCATAGTCCAAAAGGCATGCGACGATAAGCAAATGTTCCATAAGGACAAGTGAATGTGGTCTTTTCTTGATCACGAGGGTCAATGGGGATTTGGAAATAGCCGGAAAATCTATCAAAAAAGCAATAGAATTCATTCCCCGCTAGTCTCTCTAACATTTGATCCATAAAAGGTAAAGGAAAATTATCCTTCCTAGTGGCATCATTAAGCTTCCTATACTCAATACAAACACGCCGACCGGTCACAAGTCTAGTAGGAATCAATTCATTATCCTCATTAGTAACAACCGTCATTCCTCCTTTCTTTAGAACACAATGCACGGGACTAACCCATGGACTATCCGAGATAGGGTAGATCATTCCAGCGTCTAGAAGTTTAGTGACTTTCTTTTTGATCACCTCATGAATCTTTGGATTGACCCTTCTTTGATTTTGGATAGCGGGTTTATAATCATCCTCCATTAGAATTTTATGAGTACAAAATTTTGGATCTATACCCTTAATGTCGGAGATTTTCCATGCAATGGCCCGTTTATGTTCCTTAAGCACTTTGATAAGTTCATCCTTTTCATTTTCCTTTAATCCCTTAGCAATAATCACCGGTAATTTATCCGTTCCCTCAAGAAAAGCATACTCCAAATGAGTGGGAAGTTCCTTAAGTTCTAATTCGGGTGCTTCCTCAATAGATGTTTTTCACTTTAGTTTCATTTTCACTCACAACTTTTAATTCCATAGGTGGTGATTCAAAAGGATCCATATTCAATAATTTTTCAATTAATGTAATATCTCCCTCGGGATCAAAATTCTCACAATCAAACTCACTAGGATCAAATGGTGTGTTAAGGTAATCATCAATTTCCTTATTGATTTTTGAATAACCATTATTCTCAAGCTCTTCAAGAACGAAGTCACCTCCCTCGAATGGAGTGAGTGGAGGTTTAGCCAAAGACACAATAGGATTCGATGGAAGTGGGATTACCACTTTTAGAAGAAGCCGAAAATCCAAGCACTTCTTGAGAATATTCTTCACAAGCAACATCAATCACATCGATTTGATTAATTGATTCCTCGTAATACTTGGAAGAATATTTAGCGTTATCACCAACATCAAGTGTAACACTTTCATCATCAAAACGTAAAGTCAACTTCCCCGCTCTCATATCAACTATAGAACTAGCCGTCATTAAAAACGGTCTTCCCAAAATAAGTGGTACACGAGAATCTTCGAGATAATCGCAAACTACAAAGTCCGTTGGAAAGACGAGTTTCCCTACTTTGACAAACACGTCCTCGGCTATACCTTTTGGAAAGGTGGTCGATCGATCCTCTAGCTCGAGAGTCATCTTAGTAGGTGTAAGCTCGGGAAGTGATAACCTTTTCCACACGGAAAGAGGCATCAAATTGATGCTAGCGCCAAGATCGGCTAATGCTAAGCATTCTTCCATATTAGGGAACTCACATGGTATAAAAAACTTGCCCGGGTCTCCAAGCTTTTTGGGAAGCTTTTGTGTAAGAACCGCGGAACAATTAGCATCTAAAGATGTAGACACTTCAACCAATTTCCCTTTATCATTCATCAATCTCTTAATAGTCGAAGCAAACTTAGGCATGTAAAGCAATGCATCCGCGAAACTAAGATGAATATGAAGATTCTTAAACATCTCTAAAAAAGTAGTCATTTGAGCATTGGACTTTTCGCGGAGCTTCTCTTGGTTAAGTCTTGAAGGGTAGGGTAGTGTGGGTTTAGTCTTCGGAAGCTCGGGTTCCAGAATAGGCAATTGGTCAACCTTTGGTGGAATAGGGATTTCCTTTTCTTTAACCACCTCGGGTTCTTGCTCCACTTCCCTCACCGGAGAGGTACTCACATGTGGAAGCAAAGGTCCGTCTAAAGCCTTCCCACTACGTGTGGTTATAGCTTTCATCTCACCCTTCGGGTTTGGAATGGTGTTGCTAGGTAAGCTACCCGAAGAAGAGGAAGGTTGACTCATAAAAGATTCAAACATCGAAAGTAATTTATTTTGGCTTTGTTCCATACTTTGTTGCATACGATTTTGGTTTTTTCTAGCCTTTGTTGATTAAGCTCAATCTTATTTTTTTGCCCTTTAATCGTATTTTGAAAATCGAGTTTCAAAGTATTAATTTGCCCTTGAATGTTGTTTTGAAAAGCCTTCAAATTTGCCTCATTTGACTTAATGTAGCTTGACAACTCATTTTGGTTATTGCTTTGAAAACCTTGATTGTTTTGATTAGCATTAAACCCATTTCCTTGATTGTAATTCCCTTGGTTACCACGGTTAAAATTATTCCCATTGTTTCCATTGTTGTACCTATTTTGAACCGGTGGAAAACCCTGTGGAGCAACATGATTTTGACGAAGAACTTGACCGTTTGAGCCATAAGTTCCCATCGCGACAAAAGCACTAGCTTGATCATACCCCGTGGTCGTACCAACATAATTAGGATGTGCTCCACCACATGATACACAAATATTCTCAACCATATTAACCGCTCCATGAGGATTCTTCCTAATCTCATTCAACAAAGTCGCGAATCCATTATCTATCTTAGAGTCCAATCTAGCAATCTCGATATTAGCCGAATTCACATTAGAAACAAGCGGTGTGTTTCGTGAATATTTTGCTCTAGACTTATTCTCAATTATACCTCACGCGTCTCTCAGAGTTTTTCTTAAAAGATTACCACCCGTAGCGGCATTTAAAGAATCTTGTTCAATCATATTAAGCCCATTATAAAAAGTATTTATTTGATGCAATTCCGAGAAACCGTGGTGTGGACATTGTCTTAACAAATCTTTAAATCTTTCCCAAGCAACCCTAAACGATTCATGCACTTTTTGTTCAAATTTAGTGATCTCGTTCTTAAAGTGTGTTGTTTTGGATGGTGGAAATAAATAATTCATGAACTTGGCCACTAAATCATCCCATGTCAAGATCGAACCCGGTGGTTCTTTCTCATAACAAATCTTAGCATTATCCTCGAGCGAGTGCGGAAAAAGCAAAAGCTTAATCGCGTCATTCGGCACATCTCTAAACTTGAGAGTCGAGGTAATTCGAAGAAAATTCCGAATGTGAGAATGCGGGCTATCGGTCTCATTGCCACGAAATTGGTTGGCACGAATGAGCGATAAAAGACCCGTCTTAATCTCAAAATGATCCGCCAAAATAGCCGGCACAACGATTGCTTCCCCATACCCTTCGGTGGGTGCACGGAGCAATTCCTCCATTGTTCGGTTATCGGCCATCTCTACAACAATAGATGGAAGCTCGGGTTCCACTATTCGTTGTTGACGATTTCTATTTCTACGAGGAATATTTTCAAGCCTATTAAAATCAATCACAAGTCGAGAAGAACGTAATTGCATACACTACAAAGACGAGAATTTAGAGGATTGAAGAAAAGAAATTAGACAAGAAGAAGATTATTTTTGGTATTTTATTTGGTATTGCTCAATCAAAAAATGATTGATAAAAAACAAGGAATAAGGATAACTACTATGGAAGTAAATTACCCTCGGTCGACTTTGAAACGATAGGTGAAAACCTAAACGTCTCGAGGTTCAATAAGTAAACTACAAAAAATAAGATTTAATACTACTTGAGTCGGCAAACCAATAATAGGTCGTCCCTCTCAATATACGCACAAGCAAGCGGGGAAACGAGGTGGCACAAAGCACTTAAAAACCTTTTTCCTTAGACGGCCTTTTATAGCACGTCGCCTTATACCCACCTTATAGTTTGTATAAATCGAGTTCAAACTTCTTATTAGTATTTATCTATTTTGCCTTTTTTTTCGTTTTGGATTCGAATACAATAGCTAGGTGATGAAATCCCAACTAAGGTCTTATTTGGAAGTAGGTAATTTTATTGTTCTACGTAATACAATATATTAATCACAAAAAACGAGAAAAACGATACATACTACTATAATAATAGAAAAATAACAAAACTTTCCGAGGACGGAAAGGGTCTTCAAATCAACGATCAACAAATCTCCACGAAAACGAATCGTACACAAGATCCCCGGCAGCGGCGCCAAATTTTTTGATGTGATCGTGATAATATAGTGATAATTAGATACGTTATAGGGTAAATTAGAAAATTACCTTTAGGAAAAAGTAATAGTCTAAAATTACCAAAGACGGATTCAATTAAACACGTGGGTGAACCAAGTTCATTGTACACGAAGATCTTATGAATTTGAGACATTTGGCTTTGATTTGGACAATCGATTCGAATTGGTTTCGGTTTTTAACTAAATTAATTCTACCAAATTTTAACCTAAATTGCATGAATCGTAAACCCAAAATTAATTTAATCTAAAACAATTACTTAAAATTTAAAGCTATTATAAAAATTTAAAACTACTTTAAATTAAAATCAAATTAAAACTTATTTATTAAAGTAAATTTATTTTTACACTATTTTTAAATCTATTTATGAGTTTACTTTATTTAAAAACTAAATTAGTTAAAATCTCATTATTTTAATACTAATTATAAATGACAACTAAACTATCTAAAAAGTAATAAAACATTTTTTTTTATTTTTTTTATTTAATTACTATTAAAACTGAAAATTTTATAAAAGTAATAATACTATTTAAATATAAATGAAATTAAAATTAAAGTTAAATATACTTTTAATAAAAAACTGACAGCTCAATAAATCGAGACAATATTAAATGTTCAGACTGAAATAAACAAAAGAAGATAACTAGAGCAAATGGTTATCACGGTTGGCCTACACCCTTGAGGTCAAGGGTTCGAATCCCATGACGGATTTATTTTTTTGATGAATTATTTATTTTGAGTCCAGATTTTGGAGTATAACTTTTTTATCGTAGACAACCAAACAAGATGTTTGGATTTGCAACAGTAGTGTTAAGACAGATAAGAAAAAAAAACGAAATAACAATCAGGTAAACAGATGAAACAAACAATTAAATCATCTAAATCATCTTAGCAAATAAACCAACTCAAATCCACTATGTCCGTAATAAAACTAGCTCCTAACATCAGATTCTAACCAGCAGGCAATTAAAAATTTAATAGCCAAACAAATCAAACATTCATCCTCAAGCAGCTTCAAATTAATCAGAAAGATCATATTAACTAAAACAGCCTTCTACATCTGAGCATCAACAGTTCTATATTCCAAACAACTTGCACGAAACGAGCAAAAACACAAACAAACAGATCCACCTAGTTCATTACAAAGATTTATAGCAGAATAAGTCCATTACAGAATTCAAACGATTGAAATGAAACTAGGATACAAGAACAAATAACTGATGAAACTACTGCAGTATATTAACGAAATTAAAACCAAAAGCTCAATTAATATAGCTAGATCTCCATATCAGCATTCACAAAGAGCAATATTAAAAACATAAGGCAGCAGACTAATGAATAAGTAACACAAATATATATCAGATTCAACTCTCAATAGCAGTTAAAGATAAGTATATCAAAACAGATTAAACTAATACTCCACAAACCAAATCAGCCTCAACCAAACAATATCAGATTTATTAAACTAAAGCATAGCATACAAATCATTATAAACTAAACTACTTGAAGTAAACGAAATAACATTTAATGAGAACCGTTGAGTAGAAGGTTAGCGTTGTGCTACCTTAGAACCGAAACGAAAACACCATTAGACAACACCATATGAACCACCAAATCATTACCGAAACGTACAAACAGAACCTTCGATCCAGCATCAAAATACCAAATCCAATAGTTGATTTAAGTTTAACCAGTAGGGTTAAACTTTTCCCAAACCTTTTCTAAAATAATAGCATAAGCTATGGAAAAAGCTTATGTAAATAATTTCACAGTTATAACTATAGCCTTAAGATTCAAAATGTAACTATCAGAGTAAAAAGGTAAAGAACACGAGACACAAGCTTATGAAACTAAAATATTTATTTTATTAATTCATTTGAAACATTACATCTATTAGTAAATCGAAAAATACATCTCTAACCTAAAACTACCATTATAACATTACAAAAAAGAAAGGGATGAATTACATGAAGAAAAAGAGGGGTATTTATACTTGGAGGAGAGGTGAGGGTTGTTGTTGAAGACTGATTTTAAACCGTTGATTAGGCATCTTGCACTCTCTTTCTTTCTTGTTACGATCCTACGGTTGATATTCACACACTAGCACACGGATTGCCAACGTGGCATCCGTTGTGCTAGTTGTGCTACTTTGATTGCTGATTTGGCCACTCTTTATTGGAGGATTGAGGGGGAATGATGTGGTTCACCCAATAAAATGCTGCCACGTCTCCACGCTCTTCCACTTCTTTCTTCTGAAAACATGGGGGATTTAATTCCCCCTCGTGTGAATTACACGTTTCAAGTGAAACCCCTTATTTTTGTTGAGTGATTTATCTACTAGGGTTTGGAACAGTAACAAAAAATGTAACTGGTTTTCTTTAGGGTTGAGGAAGATGAGGGCTAAGAGATACATTGAGAGTAACGAAAAAAAATGAGATAAAAAAATATGTGTGGGTAAATGTGTGTGTCGTCATAAAGTTTCACCTTATAAAATAACTTAACCGTTTCATGATTAAGTAATGGGCTTCAAACCCATTTACATGGATACTCTTTTTTCCTTCGTTTCTTTGTATGGGCTTTAAGGCCCAAGAGTTAATACTTCCCATCCGTTTTCTTTCTTTGTCTAGTTGGGCTTTAAGGCCCAAGAGTTAATAGGCATTTCCAATATTGGGCTTTTGGGCCCATTTAGCTAATGTGGTACCCACTTGGCCCAAAAACTACATGAATATCAAATCCGCCAAAATCGAGCTCGTTTTTTGGCATTGTTGATCTTTTCTTCAAACTTCGTGTCGGTTTTGCCGGTTTTTGCGAACTTTGGTACCTACACACACGAAACAAGAAAACAAGCAAATACAATACAATATTCATGATATTTATGCATTTATTGATTGTTTTATGATAAGAAAACAAGCAAATACAATACGAATTTATTATAAGGTGTTGCACAAATTTTTTTATATTTTTAGTACTAATGTTGCCTCACTCATATTATCTTATAAATGGGCGTATCGAAAAAAAACTATTTTGTAATAAACTTATACTTTGTGACTTAAAATGTGAATACGTCCATGTTTATGTTTATAAGGTACAAAATTAGACACAAGGTTATATTAGTAATTTCAATCAATTCAGATTGCTCATTCAGAACAATTATCAAACAATCATTTTACTCAGAATCAGATTCACTCAGCACCATAAAATCATTCAGCAGTTTTGATTCATTCAGCACTAAATTATATTTTTTTTATCAAACAACCCCTTAGACAAATATCTGTGCATGCTCATACAGTTTTTAGGCAGTTTATAAGTGTTACTTTGTTTTATTAAAATAAACAGTAGTACAAGTGTTAATAACGTCCAATTAAATTTGTTATTAATGTTACTGTTTAAGTAAAGTATTTTACTTACAATTGTTGTATTTTTAATTTTATATATATTTGCATTTAATTTATATATATAGTTTATATAAATTGTTTTATAAAAATAATAATACTTTATTTAATCTAATTTAAAGTCCTCAGAGTTTCCAATATTTATTAAATAGTCCTTTGATTACAAGTTTGAGAAATGATGGTCTTAGTCCTCATAGTTTAAGATTTATTCAAGTTTTAATAAATTAAATGGAATAAAGGTTTTAGGGTTTGTTTAAGTTTCGGATATATGCAAAACAAGTCCCTCCATATTTTATAAAATGTATAACTTTCGGATCTTGACACTTTTAGTCCTTAGGGCTTGTAACATTTTTGGGTTATGGCAAAAATAGCCCCTCTAGTTAAAATTAGGTTTTATAACTTTCAATAAGTGGCGAAAATAGTCCCTAGGGCTTCTAAATGTTTTGGCTTATTACATAAATAGTCCTTAGAGTTGTAAAATGACAAATTAACTTTAGGAAATTTACAAAATGGTCCTTAGGCTTTAATTAGTCACGAATGGAATTAATTAACCCTTAAACTTTCGGATATTTACAATATTAGTCCGTGTACTTAATATTTTAGCAAAACAAGTTTCAAATGTCACGGTTTTAATCCCTAGGTTTTATTAATTTATATTTTTGGCCCAAAAGTTTTTATAAGTTATATTTTGGTATAAAAACTTTATTTATGTATTAAAATACTAAGTGGGCTTATTAATTATGTGACAATCCGTCAATTTATGGTTGATATTTTATTCTCAATATTTATTTAAAAACATTATTTTAATGTTATATTATGAACTCACTTATTTTTGGGAAGTAATTTGGATTTACATCTTGAAGTAGCATCGACTACGTCTAAACCGGAGGATTCAACGTTACGTGCTTACGTTTACATACACCGTCTTTGGTGACAGTCCGACATTTCAGAAAAAAATTTATCCGTGAATATTATTTTGGAGTTTTAAATTTGTGTTGGTTCATAAACTCACAAATTTACGAGAAGAGATTAGGACTTACGATTTAAATTTAACGTCCTTTACGACTAAACCGGAAACCTTGGGATTACGTATTTACGTTTTCGAACTCCGTTTTTGATGAGACAATTTTTATTAGATTCGTTTTGTGCCGTTGATTCATAATTTATAAAAACGTTTTTCGTAAAACGACCCGAGGGCACGCAAATCGAGGAAACTAGAATCGAGGAGTACCCGTAAATAAATGGGGATGAGACAAGTGGGACACTTGTCCCCCCCCCCCCCCCCACTCAAAACCGGTCTTAACTAGCCACTACACCACTTGATGTGTCAAGTGTAAGCTAAGTTGCTTACACATGTCCTAAGCTTACAAAGTAAGCTAAGCTTACCTCAAAACCAACAAGCAAAACCATTTGCATCCATTTCCTCCATGCAAAAACAACTAAACTCTCCCACTCTCTCTCAAATGTGCCGTCCCATCCTCACCATAAACACCTCCCTTTGATCAAATATTAACCACAAACATTTGTTATAATTAACATATGTTAATCTCCCTTCCAAGAGATGAAGATTGGTGCAAGTTTTAACATCCAAGGAGGAGTTTCCATGGAGTCTTGGGGCTGATTTTCCACAAGGTATTCATGAAGAATGGTGGTCTTGAAGATGGTCTTGGTTATTCACAAGTTTCTCCATCAAAATCTATGTTTTGATCACAACCTACATCATCATGGTGGTATAAAGATTGTTCTCCCCATCCTCTTGTTATTTTGATTATGTAATCATGTATTTTATTTCCTATTGTATATGTATATGATGATTATATGATGATAAAAATATTTTGTGGGGATTTGGTGTTGATAATCATGGGTAAAAAGATGAAAAACTATATGTAAAAATGGATAATCTTGCTTAAATTAGTAGGCTGTATAAAACAGTAAAGAATCATATGATGAACTGATAAAATGGCATGAATAAATTGATTTACAGTAAGTTATATGTCTTGTACACATGTGAGAGTTGGCCATGCAATGGAATCATTAGGATGAGTGAGATATGATCAAAACAAGTTTAAAGTACAAATCTGAGTTCACTGTTTTGGACGATTTTTAGAAAATATTTAGAGGCTGATTCAACAGTAGATATAGTAGAGTTAAATGGATCACATACCATGTAGTTTATGTCATCAAAATTTGAGCTTCTATCTCCATATAGAACTCTAGATATGGCAGTTTTGGTGAACATGAAAATAAAAATCAGATTTTGGGAAATTAAAGTATAATAATATTATATAAGCACTCAAATAAAAATAGTATAAAATGTGAATTAAAACCCACTAACTTATATAATACATTTATATAAATATGTATAAGGATAAATAAATGGAAATTTTATAAAAATGGTAGTTTGATAAGTTTTATAAGTTATAAAACCATAAACATGATTTTTACGACTTTTCGGCTATTACCGTGAAATTAACGTTTTTGTTAAATAAAACTTAGACGGTCGGACCCGTCTAATGTAAACTTTTATAAACTCATATACTGATATATAAACATATATAACAAGTAAAAACCAATAAAACCCGAACTATATAACATACGGACATTTACGGACTAAGTTAACATTATTGGACTAATAATACAACAAAATGGGCTAAAACACTTATAAACTTATTTATTGGGCTTAACCCATTTGGGCCCAACATGTAAAGTATAAATACTGATAATACAAGTTAATGGACTTATAATAGGCTTATTGGACCTAAAACATGTAAATAGGTAAAACTAGTAAACTAGTAAGAAGTTACCAATACATAAACACTAAAATGAGTAAAAGAGAATATGTAAACCCACTTGATCATCATATATATAAAATCATCATATGTATACATAATTGTTATTTTTATATAGTCATTGGACATGAGTCTAAGACGAGTATTATTTGTCTAGGTTTCCGTGATTGAAGCACGTACCGTACGTCCGAATTGCCGATAACCCGCCTTCCCACATCAACGTGAGTTCATAGACTCGCACTATTTTAAATGTTTTTATGAAATGTTTTAGAAACCCGCGAGGGAGATAACATGTTAGTTTTTATAATATAGGACACCATTTGTCCCGATTGTTTGTTTATTGATTTGGACCCGAATGATTGTATGACCCAATTGTATGACCCGATGAATGATTAAATGACCCGATAGATGAAATAAAATGGATTATTAAAGTTAGGTTATGTCACTAAAAGTCCAATTAGCATGAATTGTGAACTACCGGGATTTGGTAGACGCTTATGCATATAATAGTACTATTTGGAGATGATCACCCCAGTTCGCGCCTTGACGGTTGATCCCCGTCGTGCCACATTGATTGGTAAGCGAATTTATGTATGAGAAGATTTACATAGCGTGACCTTTGTGACGACACGCTAATTTAAATGGGCAAATGAGTTTCGGGCTAGCTACCCGTTGTTTGGTTTAGTAAGGTAACAATGTCATGCGGCTTATAATAATCCAATTAACGAAATACTGCTATACGCACCGAATTACGATGTATTGCCTGACTAGCAATACGGGGTCATACTATTGATATTATGTTCGTGTTTTGGTTTTATATAACCATATTCATATAACGGTTTTTATTTAACTCTACACGACGTTGTAAAACGTATTGTATGATATTTTTACGACTTTGGTTGTATAATGATTTTGAAGGCGAAAGCCTACATTGTGATTTTTACAAGGATTTGTATAAAATGTTTTCAGCCTATTTCATGGTCTACTATAATGATTTGTACAAAATGATTTTCGGTAATAATTTTATACCGATGTTATATTGATGGATTTTATTAAACTCTATGAATTCACTCGGCGTTATCGCTGACCTTTTCTTTTAACATGTTTTATCTCAGGTACTTGAAGGTAATTCTCGGGAAGACATCAAGAATTCATGGCCCGAACTTAAATATTAATTTCCATTCAAATGCTTTGTAAAACCTGTATAAAATTACAATGACTTGGGACCTACGTAACTTTGATATTTATGAATGGAAATGCTTTTATTATTAAACGACGCGACTTTTATGCGTTGTCTATGATGTGAGTAATGTGCTATCCCGTAACACCAACGAGTCTTCCGCTGTATTGAGTTGTATAAATTTGGGGGTGTTACAAATTATGTCAAAAGAACTATTGGGCTTCCTAATGAGCCTAATTACATTTTAAGTCCATTAATAATTCAAGATTAGCTAAGTGGGTTCATAAGGCACTAAATAGGAATAATGGGTTCCTAAAACACACGGCTACATTTTATTGGGTCTATTGGGCCTAGTTAATGATTCAGCTATTTTTACATGGGCTTAGCTAGTCCATTAATGAAAGTAAAAATTATCCAAGGCATAGATCTAGGGTTTTTCTAAGTTTATTACAAGTTCAACAAAATAAGTTAAGATCTCTAAATATGGATCCCAACTCACGGCATGTTTTATTTAGTGTGTTTCAAAATAAGATCCATGTTTTTTATACGTTTGCATGTTAGTCATAAGTCCAAAATGAGCTCTATAGCCCACAGCTATAATTATTTATAGTGTTTCAAGAAGAGATCTATGTTTGTTATAAGTTAATCACAAGTCAAAAAATAAGCTCTATAGCCCACGGCTATATTTATTTATAGTGTTTCAAAATGAGATCTAAGCTTGTTATATGTTTACAAGTAAACCAAAAGTCCAACAATGAGATCTAGGCTTATTGCAAGTTTACAAGTTTATCAAAAGTCCAAAAATGGGACTTATAGCCCACGGCTATATTTAATGTTTGATGGATTTCATGATTTTTATCAAGTTCATTTATATGTACATAATCATATGTTTTGTAACACCCCATTTCGATAATGGAATGTCACGCGTAATTATGGCGTGTCATCAAAGCATACAAGGAAAAATGTCTAAACATTACATGACCATAAAAGGAAAATACCGGAATCAAACATCGGTAGTCCAACAAGTAAGGCTCATCACACACAAACATAAGTATAGTAAAGGAAAGGATTAAACAATGTCCATAGCAAATGTATCAAAGGAAAGATAATGTATAACGTAAAGAAAGGCTAGAAAGCTTCCAGTCCATATGCACGTACGCTTAATGTCTAAGAGCGTCCCTGAGTACCTGCCGTTTTGGGAACATAGAAAAGGAAAACGGCTGAGCAATATGCTCAATGCACGGATGTACAATAGAGCATGAATAGGATAAGCATATAACATATAACATATAACAGCGGAAGAACTAAGTCCCGAGTAACCTGGTTAAGTCCTGATAAAACTGGTTTTATAGTTTGAAAAGCCTTATGTTTATCTTGTAAAAACTGTTTAACATATATTTTACCATTAGTCAATATAGGTCATGAAAATCCACCGTGCATGAATACTTGGAGGCGTGACCTCATCATGTAAATTAGAGGGGCTGCCTCTAATTTAATATTCTGGTTTGGTTAGGAAGGATCAGCTCCTTGTGAAGGATGCAAGGCACACACCACATTCACCATGAAATCCTGACTGATACATGCAACTAGGATGCACCCATACGCCCCACATGATAAATATAAATAAATGGCCAAAAGCTGAAGGGACGCCACGAGCAATCACTGCGCCGTGGTGAAGTCATAACATCAGTGCCTCTAATGTTATGGTTATGGTACCTCCATAACTAGGTGAAACTGGTCATGCATGTATATGGCTATAGGTATTCTAAATTAAACATAAGCAAATCAAACATATAAACTTATACTACGGGAAAACATTTGGCTGCATACGGGGAATCCTAATAAGGAAAGAATGTCCATACTGAAAGGACGGGAATCCGTACCTTATGTCCAGTGAACGAGAAGACGAACTGTTGTCCCTTTTATATGAATGATATAAGACGAATTATTAAGAAAGAAAGGTAGAAATGAGAAGAATTCTAGAGAGAGAAAGTAGTGAGAGAAAGTGAGAGAGAAATGGTTGGAACTAGGTGAATGTTAGATTAAGGAATGAGAATACAAATGAACCAACCACCCTCCTAACATGCTAGGAGGGTAGTATATATAGTCCACCCACATGCGGGCTTTAATGGACTATATATTGGGCCGGGCTTGTATTTTGGACTTTAATTAGTTTAAATCCAAGCCCGTGAATCACGACTAAATAACTACTTATTACAACGTTCTAATAAATAATACAATAGAAACCTATGACCGAAAATTCTTGTTTGACTCAATATTTTGAGGCTAACAATCTCCCCCAATGTGAGGTCATTCCTCTTTGATATTTGGATTCCAATGGAGATTTATGAATTTCGTCATAAATGAGTCTTGAACGTGTAACAGTAGTTTTGTTCTTTCATGCTGTGATCTTTGAGCCTTTGTCGTTGTCTTTCGACTTTGTCTTTAAGTCTTGAGATCTTCAAATCATTCTTGACTTGTCTTTGCCATCTTGTGATCTTGTGTCTTTATCCACATGCTCACACTATCAATTGTTGGATAAGTCTTTGGGCATGAATATGTGGTTGAGTATATCTGACTTTGCTGAGTACACCGTGACGCCACCTTCTCGAGACAAAACATGGACACGGACTGAATGGCTTTGACATTCGTCCTAAATCGGTAGCGTTTTACCTCCGGTCGGTGAAGACCGTTATACGATATTAAATATCGTACCTGTGATCAGGTAGATTCAATTAAGAATCTCCTTGACAGGGTTTCGCGGCAGTACTAGCCGTTCTCTTTACTCGACCGTCTCAAAGCAAGACTGCGAACATAAAGAGTGAATCAATTGGATTGATATCCGCTTGATTAAAGCCGTCAATTCAAATTCCTGGAACAAGTTTGATTCTTAACGAATCTTACCATTGTTGCTTTCCAGTTGACACAAGTTTGATTCATAAGAATCTCACAAGTCACCTACCGTAGCGCTGTTTGAGGTTGACGCTAGAAGGATTTCCATTCGTCACTGTGAATATTAATGAATATCACTCTGAATGTTCTGGCAAGACCATAAAGATATTGCGTAGAAACCTGAAACGAGTTTGAATCAATTCAGAATCAAACCACTGTTGCTTTTCAGTTTTACATATGTTCAATTCATAAAGAATCTTGCATATGACCTACCGCAGTGCTGTTTGATGTTAACACTGGAAGGATTTCCACTCATCATTGTGAATACTAAGTAGTATCACTCTGAGTGTTCTAGCAATATCACAAGGATATAGCGTAGGACTCTCTTGATCTTCATCCGTGTGTCCTAACGAGATTTGATTGATCTCTTGGCTCTAGACTCGATTTGTGCACTTTTAGTGGTCGGAGGCTGGAGCAGATGCCACCTATTCAATATCAACTATCTCGGAGTGAGAAAGTCAATAGAAGTCGTGTTGATCTCCGTGACAATAAAACAAACTTCTTTTGAGAGAAGCCTGAGTAGCTAGGAAAGGGTTGTGCTTCACATCACTGGGTCCATGATGAGTTTGTCTTCATGATGAGTTGACCCGGTTTCTGCCTAAGTTGTATGGAGGGCTTCTTTCTTTACACCCTTTATCCTTACATTTCTTTTTCATTCTTCAACCCCTTCAATGCTTACCAAGACATCATTACTAGCACCTTGTTGTGATTGTTCCAGTGCTAGCATCAGTACTTAGTCGGCATTCAGCTACGTTCACATTCTACTCCATCTTTCCTAAGGACTTCTAATAATCTATTGGATTGTCCCTGGGAAGATCCCTCCGGTTCTGGTTGGATCATAGGACTTAAACCTAACCACCCTTTTGACACCAATAACATCGTGAATTAAAGATGTTGTGGGTATTTGATCGTAACCATGAAAACCACTTTAAATTCTAACAAAGTGTTTGAAAAACATTTAACACCTTGCTAGTTTTGTCGTTTTAGAAATGCTCCCCCTTCACAAGTGCATCGATAATCGAAAGTGTTTCGCACATGTAGGTAAGAGTTAAAGTGCTTGAGTCTTATATTAGATCACATTTTAATCACATTTTCTCCCCCTATCTCTAATATATAAAACCTTTTGATATTAGAGATACCAAATTTGATTAAAATATATTTTGAAAAAATAGTCTTGAAATCTCTGGGAGAAAGATGTGTTAATCTTTTGCATGAAGTTTAAAATGCTCCCCCTAAAAAATTGATCCAATTGAATTGTCATTATGAGGATATGATCCACATTTCGCTTTTTGAGGATGGGAGTTGTTGAACACACAATTTTTGAAAGATTTTGAATAATCATTGAGAAATTCTTGAAAAAAATGTGTTCAACGCTTTTTGAAAAATCCTATTTCTTTTTGTCGAAGAGGTTTTTCTAAAGCATAAACTTGAGTTCATAGACTTTGAATGTCTTGACGAATCCACTCAAGTGTAAGAAGATTTAACTTCTTTTGCTAAGGGTAAGAGCACGAAATCGTACACTCCCCCGTGAATATAGTTCCGGGTTGCAATCTGAAAGTAATTACAAGCCATTGTGTTGAGCTCAAAACGTTGAATGTTTTGTGACAAGCTCAACCCGTGATAGATTGCTCTACCCGTTGTTTGGAAATATTGTCCAAAATAGACAATTTCCTTTATTAAAAGAAGAAATGACATGTTTTGAAAAATATTTACAACTTTCATTCGAGCTTTATGTACACACCCGTGTCGTTATTGAGCGACATTTCTAGGCACGTCCATATTATCGATACTGAAAGACATGTCGAGAAGAATATTTTTGGATTTTGAAAGATTTTTTTTAATTTTGTGTTTTGCTTTTATGTGTTTTATATTTTTGTATTTTGCTTTTTCAAAGATATTTACAAGTTGATGTTTGATAGATAAATCAAGCAGGCACCTTTGCCAGAATCTCCAGGTCTGCTGGAGTCAAACATCTCATACCAATTTGCCTAACGAGGTACTCAAACCTATCTTTCGACAGAGCTTTCGTAAACAAGTCGGCTAATTGGTAATCCGTTCCAACAAAGTATAATTCAACGATACCTCTTTCAACTTGTTCCTTTATGAAGTGATATCGGACATCAATGTGCTTCGTGCGGGAATGCTGTACTGGATTGCAGGAGATGGCTATGGCCGACTTTGAGTCACAGTACATAGGTACTTTATCAAAGTGGAAGCCATAATCCGTGAGTTGTGTTCTCATCCATAGAACTTGGGCACAACACGCAGATAGAGACACATACTCCGCTTCGGCTGATGAAAGTGACGTGCAATCCTGCTTCTTGGAAGACCATCCCACAAGCTTATCTTGACCTAGAAATTGTGCACCACCAGAAGTACTTTTTCGTGTATCAAGACACCCTGCATGATTAGAATCTGAATAGGCCGTTAGAAAGAAACCGGTTTCCCTCGGATACCAGAGTCCCAAATGAATGGTATTCTTAAGGTACCGAAAGATCCGTTTAGCCTCCTTGAGGTGCTTTTCAGTGGGTCGTGCTTGATATCGTGCACAATAGCATGTAGCATGATGAATATCTGGTCTGCTTGCTGTCAAGTACATGAGGGACCCGATCATGGAACGATATCTCGTTTGATCTATGGGTAATCCCTCCAAGTCAGCATCTAGCGATGTGGTTGATAATGGTGTCCCAACGGGGTCACATAAAGTCATACCATGCTTTTTGATTATCTCTTGACAATACTTAGCTTGGTTTATAAAGATACCACTTGGGGATTGGTGAACTTGAATTCCTAGAAAGAATTTTAGTTCGCCCATCATAGACATTTCAAATCGGCTGTGCATTACTTTTTCAAACCATTTTGAAAGTTTTGGGTTTGTAGACCCGAAAATAATGTCATCAACATAAATTTGCACAAGCAGAATGTCATCCCCATATTTATAAGTGAACAAAGTTAAATCAATGGAACCTTTTGAGAAACCTTTGGAGACCAGAAATTTCGAGAGTTCGTCGTACCACGCCCTTGGAGCTTGCTTGAGTCCATAAAGTGCTTTGTGGAGACGATACACCTTGTCAGGATAATGAGGATTGACGAATCCTTCCGGCTGCGTGACATAAACTTCTTCCTTCAAAGGACCGTTAAGAAACGCCGTCTTTACGTCCATTTGATAAACGATGAATCCCTTATGTGCAGCATAAGCAAGGAAAATTCTGACCGCTTCCATTCGAGCTACTGGTGCAAATGATTCTTCAAAATCAATACCCTCTTTCTGTCCATACCCTTTAGCCACTAGCCTAGATTTATTCTTGATGATCGTGTTCTCTTCATCCATCTTGTTTTTCCAGATCCATCGAAGATTTAATGGTTTTACATCGTATGGTCTGTCAACAAGTTCCCAGACTTTAAGTCTTTCAAATTGTTGAATTTCATCCGTCATCGATTCAATCCAAGCATGATCATCCAAGGCTTCTTTGATGTTTTTCGGTTCGGCTGAACTCACGGCGAGTGCGAACATACAAACATCGCCATCGGTGTGAAGCTGTCGTCTTGTACGAACGGGCTGTGAAGGGTTTCCAATTACATGAACCAAAGGATGATCTCGGGTCCAATGATGTGTTGAAGGATGTCGTTGATAGAACGTATGCATATTTGACGAATCAACATGGCGAGTAGAAGACTCTCCAGTTTCGTGTACCGGTGTACCGAATGGGTTGATAAATTCGTCTTCGTCAGATAATGCATTGTCTGCTTGATTTATGTTCTCTGGAGCAATGACAGTAGTTGTGGATGTTGTAGGATCGATTGTTGAAGTAATATTCTGAGGAGGTAAATCTGCTGCAACCCGTGTTGAAGTAGATGAAGTTGTATCCGGTTGTTGACGATGATCGGAATCATCATTCATATCATGAGTGACAGCGGAAGACTTCGATACAACTTGTTTCTCCCCCGTGAAATATTCATCATACATTGGTCCATATAACATTTCCAACTCTTCAATTGTCGTATCGACTGTCATATCAGCTCTAGGAACATTTTCTGGAACCAGCGTTGAACTTGACGGTTCATTGCTGTGGTCTTTAGTTTCGAGTTCCGTGCGGTTGTGAACGAAAGTCGTTTGTCGTTGTGGGTCGGGACTTAAACTGTTTTGTTCAAGTGCCATTTCTTGAGATTCATCAAAGCGGATGTGAATTGTCTCGACAATCAATTTTGTTCTTTTGTTGAACACTCTATATCCCTTAGACTGAGTTGCATATCCCACAAGAATACATGCATCACCTTTTTCTTTCATCTTATCCAAATTTTCACCATCTCGTATAATGTAACAAGTACATCCAAAAACATGAAGGTGTTTGAGTGAAGGTTTTCGGTCATGAATTATGTGATATGGTGTCTTTTCGTGTCTTGGGATAATTAAGGAGCGGTTTTGTGTGTAGCATGCGGTTGACACGGCTTCGGCCCAAAAGTATAGTGGAAGTTTTGAAGCGGATAATAATGTTCGAGCAGCTTCAACCAAAGTACGGTTTCGTCTTTCAACAACGCCGTTTTGTTCGGGTGTTCGAGCAATAGATGTTTCATGTTCAATCCCTTCGGCTTCAAAATACTTTCTCAGAGTAGAATTCAAAAATTCTGTACCTCTGTCAGTACGAACCACTTTAACTTGAGCTTGAAGACCACGTTGTATCAATTTTAGAAAGCTGATGAGAACGTCGGGTGTTTCATCCTTGGACCTCAAGAAGTGAGTCCATGTGTACCTTGAGTAATCATCGACTATTACAAGAATATATTTCTTTCCATTGATACTCTGAACACGCATGGGACCACACAGATCCATGTGAAGAAGATCTAACCGTCCTTTAGAGCTTGGTGTTGTCTTTGTTTTGAAGCTACTTCGTTTAGCTTTACAAAGTTCACAAGAAGAACAAAGATGATCTTTGATGAATTTCAAGCTTGGAAGGCCTCTCACAATATCTTTCTTGGAAAGCAAGTTAATGGTATCAAAGTTGAGATGAGAAAGACGTTGATGCCATAACCATGCCTGAGTCGTTGAAGCTTTAGCCATGAAGCAAATTGGAGTTGATGAAGTTGTGTCTTGAAGTGAAATTGTGTAAAGATCAGTACCCCGTGTACCGGTAAGTAAGTCATTCCCATCATAATCACGAACAAAACATGTCTTCTTTCTGAAAGCAACTTCCAAATCCGCATCACAGAATTGACCAACCGAGAAAAGATTGTGATTGAGCCCTTCGACGTAGTATACCCTTTTAATCGTGATATTCCCCTGAACCAAATCTCCATATCCTAGGATCGGTGCAAATTGATCATTTCCGAATCGGACCGTACCTAGGAACTTCTCCACGAAGTTAATTAGAAGCTTGAGATTCCCCGTCATGTGCTTCGTGCATCCGGAGTCCATTATGAAGAGAATTATTTGTATCACCTGCAGAAGAGTTAGAACACGATGGAGCATTTGCTAAATTGGATACCACAGTAGTTGTGATAGTAGAATCATTAGTGTCCTTACTAACACTCGTTTTCACATTTTCTGTCCTAACTTTAGGCATCCATTTATATCCGGGAGGACATTGATTAGCAAACCACCATTTCCAAGACTTACTGGCAGACTCATATAATTCCTTAATTTTGCTTCTAGGATTCTTAGTGGTGGAGTCTGATGCATTACTTTTCTTAGTGGGGGTTGCACCAGAATGGTTCACTTTGCGTTTGGGTTTACTAGCTCTAATAGGCATTGCAACTTGCTTCTTAGTTCTAGTATCTACGCCTTTGACTTTATTTATAGCACACATAGAATGATTAGCATTAGCACACTTGCCACATTTGACACAAACAAATTTCACATTCATAGCATTCAAAGTCGAATCATTCAAATCGTCATGACACGCGATTACAGACGTTTTATTCTTAGAAACATTGAAAATCCTAGGGTGTTCTTCTACTTGCTTCATCTTCCCTTGATTCTTGTGTTTCCAGACCTTATCATTCACTTGAGTGCTCTTAAGCTGAGGCCGGCTAACACTAGTAGTGGAGACTATTCCTGTAGTAGAAGACACATGAATATTAGTGTTTCTAGAAGTCTGAGGCGAGTGAGAATCTTTGTTTGTGGGCTTAGTGGACATTCTATACATCCCTGGTTTAATGACATTATTGTGCTTAACACTTGGTGCTATAGGATTCCTGATGGGTTGAGCTTGTGGTAACCTTTCCTTTCCATCCATCTTGGGGGCAAACACAGGTTTTGCAAACGAGGAATTAGATAAAGCAGATGGTTTTCCCAAGATAGAGGATCTATTCTCTTTAGAGGCATTGGGTTGTCTAACAACATTTTTCTTAATGCTAGGTTCCACAATTTTCCCGCCCATTTTAGCAATGAGTTTCTGCAACTCTGCTATCGCTCTGTCCCTGTCTTGTAATTGAGCTTTCAACCCTTTAATTTCCAAATTCTGTTCATTCATTTCTCGAAATGTTTGGGAAAGTTTTTCTTGCAATTTATTATCATGTGGAAAACGACCAACATCTTTTTGCAAAGCAAGTTCAAGTGAATGACAATGTTTTTGAAGGAAATCAGTTTTGTGTTGAAGTAACTCAAAAGCCTTTTTGTCAACATTTTCTTTCCGTTTCGAAAGCTCAATTTCAAGACGTTCACATTCTTTGATCTTATCAAGATATTGGCATGCAACTTCAGAATATTCATCAATATCAGCACAAGATGTAAAATAAGCACACATAATATCTTTAGAAACGCATTCTTGCAAGAGTAAATCATATTCATCAGAGAAAATGGACTTGTCCATTTGAAGATCATCAATTGCTTTCTCAAGAGACTCAACATATTGTAAATCATCAAACATTTCAGACCGAATTAAGCTTTCGAATTTAAGAACATTTTCTTTTAGTGTGGCCGCGTTCGGTATTAAGATTTGTTTGACAAGCACAGTTATGTCTTGAGGAATTGGTTTCTTCCACTCGTCATTTTGTCGTTGTTTCCAATCATTATCAATAATGGACTTAATATTATCTATGTAATGAGTAAGAAACCCAAATATCTGCCTACTCTTGCTTTTAGAAGCATCTAGGGGCAAGTAGTTGATGAACTTAGAAACGTTTGTTTTCTTAGTGGCAAACGCTTTCTTCCATTGAATTCTCTTTTGCCTGCATTCTAAAAATACTTCCTCACGAGATTTCTGAGTTTGTTTGTGGAACAGACCATAAAGACTATTCTCATAAGCATAATTATATGGTTTCACAAACTCCTTATTAACTGATGGTTGACTATCAGCATCCCAAAGGGCAGTCTCTTCACTATTGGCACTTAGAGGCATGCAATCAAGATCTGTCCTTTCAGTCTCATCAAGATAAAGATGCGGGTTCGCAGCTTGAGCTTTGGCAAGGTACTCAGGACTTGCAAAGCTAGCTTGACCCTTAAACATCGATGGAGGTGCTAGCATTCTTACGGATTGAATAGAATCATGCGTTTTATAAACAACGTTCTTCAAAAAGTCGACTTGTGCTTCTAGTTGCGTAACTTTTTCGGTTTCTTTATCATATCTACTTTTGAAGTCTTGTTTTAACGCATCTACCTCTTGTTTCTTATCCTCTAGAATTTTAGCAGAATCAGTAGTGGTCATAGAGAGCTTTTGTTCAAGTTCATTAACTTTGGTATTGGCAAGGTACGTTTTTTGACGTTCATCCATTAAGAAAACATTATATTGACGTTTCTCTTTAGCTAATAACTCAAGAGTGGTATTATATTTGTTTTCAAAATCGTCCTTTTGACTTTTTAACGCACTTCCCTTGTACCCCTCAAGCTCTTTGGTTTTCTGAAGGAGCTCATCTCTATAGCTTTCAGTCATCTCAGTAGATTTGATAAGAGCAGCTTTGCATTCTTCAAAACTTTGAGTGAGCGTAGCGTTTGCCTTCTTTAATTGCTTTTGACTCTTTTTATTTTCAGTGACATCTTTTTGTAAAGTAGCAATTAAATTAGCAAGCGCAATACGTTCCTCTTCATCATATTCATTTGCATGTTGATCATCCTCAGACTCATTATTGCACATGTCTGATGAATCGGGTGTGGTATTACTATCAACCGTTTCCATCATACACGTGTCATTAATGGCATTGGGTAGATCACTATGCTCAGGAATATCACCAAACACATTATATTCATCAGTAGTGTGTACCTTATCGATTGGCTCAGTGTCAAAGATAGGACCATTGTCATCTTTAGTGACTTTGAGAACTTCTTCAACATGTGCCATGTACGAGTAATGTGCTTCTAATTCCTGGTCGGAGGCTTCATCATCAGTGTCATCAAGCATAGCTCCTTCCTCAGCTGACAGTTTGACCCCTGCTTCCATCTTTTTGCATAGCAACATCTTTTCCTTGTGATAGCTGGAGTCTCTAACCCTTTTCGGCTTTCTGCATTCCTTTGCCATATGCCCAAAACCTTGGCAATTAAAACATTGAATCCCGCTTTGCTGAACCACTTGACTTCCAACCGTTTCCCTATTCCCAGTAGCAGCAGCAATCCTCTGAGTATCATACTTTGCAGTTTGTCGATCATATCTTGCAGAACCCTCAACATGCGTTGGATTATGTCGATCATACCTAGAAGGACTTTCACCACGTCGACGTGTGTCATACCTTGGAGGACTCGCAACATATCGGTTCTTTGTGTTAGATGATGTTCGAAGATTGTTGTTGGTGGGTTTGTAGATCTTCTGGTAAGTCTTCATAATGAAAGCAATTTGTTGTGTCATCTCACGATTCTTCTGAGCTTGATCTTCATCACTATCTTCTCCTGAAGATGACTCAGATGGTGGTGAAGGTGCTCTTGGTGCTTTGCCGCGTGATCTTGTGGATGATGAAGACTTGGATGATGTGGAATATCGTGGTGAGGATGATAGGCTAGAGTATGGCTTAGGAGCATGAGATCGTTGATCTTGGACATTTTGAGTGGTAGTTAATAAAGCAAGTGGATTAGCCGTCTTTGCCACTCGTTCAGCTCGAATCTCATTTGCTTCATGCTGAAATTGTTTCAAGATATCAAAGAGAGTGTGATAGTTTACCTTGTCTAACTGCTTCTGTTGTTTCACCAAAGTGACAAAACGTGTCCACTCTGGTTGGAGTTGTTGTAGAAATTGCACATTGACTTGCATGGTGGATACTTCCAAGTTGTTTCTTGTCATATCATTCATCATCTTGTAAAATCTTGAATAATAAGACTCAATTGATTCTCCATCCAATGCAGTAAACTTACCAAAGTTCCAAAACAAGTTTGTTTTGACATCTTGCTTGTTGAGAGACTCTCCATGTTGCAAGCGTTCAATGGCCGTCCACATTTCTTGTGCTGTAGGACATGCATCGACTGTGGAATAAATATCATCTCCAATTCCACTTAGGATCATATAGATCGCTTCTTTTTCTGCATCATGCCAAGCACGTTTCTCGGGTGTAAGGTCAGATAAAGTTTCCTTTTTCTTTGTTGCAGGTACTTCTGGACATGTGTCTGTGGCTGGTGTATAAGGAACATCAATTTCAGAAAAAACATATGGGCCATGGTTAATACATTGTCTCAAGGCATCACCATTAGGTCTTGTATCAAGATAGCGAAGAAAGCGTGATTGCCATTGAGCATATCGACCAGCCACAAGCATTGGTGGTCTCTCTTTATTACCCGCGACCATGATGTTGTTGTTCGTCACACGATATTCTGCAGTAGAATCCATCCCAAAATTCTCTGAAATGATGAAGTGAATATGGATCTTAAGTAGATTTGTTGTGATTGTTGTTGTGGTTTAAATTCCGAAAATTGCAATTTTTCTCCAGGCCGACAATAAATTCTCCAGTCCGACTAAAACGGTAGTCCAAAAATTTTGTAATCGCCAAAATTTGAAATCGAGCTAGAAATGTCCTAAAACTAGTATGGAAAAAATTTGAATTTACTTGACGAAAAAATTTTAACTCTTTTTTTTTTTTTATTTTTTTTTTTTGATCTTCGTGGAAACGATATTCTGAAACTAGTCTAGATGGTGGCTAAGTCTAAAAATTACTCAAACAAAATTTAGCGAAAACATGTCATCGGAATATCCATCGGAAAGTGCTATCGGAATGAAGGTTGTCGGAATGTTTAGATCGGAATGTCCTTTGGATCGCAATGTCCTATCGCAATATCCTTCTGTCGCAATATTCTATCGCAATGTACTATCGCAATATTCTGTCGTAATGTGGCTGTCGCAAAGTGGGCAGAGTAACGTTTCAAGATTGCCTTAACCGTCTCAATCCAGATCGCAATAACGATCGGAATGTCCAGATCGGAATAAGGGGGCTATCGCAATACGGATCGCAAAGTAAAACCCTAGGGTTATTGCGATCGAAACCGTACTTACCTTTCCTATATTCAAGCTGTCGCAATAATGGTGCTTTTTCTTCCAACTTTTTAGGCAACGATTTTTGGCAACTTTTAGGCAACAAGTTAGCAACTTTTAGGCAACAAATTCGTGATTTTTACCAAACCAAAACAACCAAATCTCTACAACAAGTATATAGATGATTTGTAGCAAGATAAAGAACACGAAAACCACAAAAAAAATTTGAATTCGAGTTGATTTATGGAAGAAATCACACGAATCAAATATAAGAAGAACAACCAATAACAAATCTACCCCGTGACGATTGATACCAATTGTTGTCCCTTTTATATGAATGATATAAGACGAATTATTAAGAAAGAAAGGTAGAAATGAGAAGAATTCTAGAGAGAGAAAGTAGTGAGAGAAAGTGAGAGAGAAATGGTTGGAACTAGGTGAATGTTAGATTAAGGAATGAGAATACAAATGAACCAACCACCCTCCTAACATGCTAGGAGGGTAGTATATATAGTCCACCCACATGCGGGCTTTAATGGACTATATATTGGGCCGGGCTTGTATTTTGGACTTTAATTAGTTTAAATCCAAGCCCGTGAATCACGACTAAATAACTACTTATTACAACGTTCTAATAAATAATACAATAGAAACCTATGACCGAACATTCTTGTTTGACTCAATATTTTGAGGCTAACACGAACTGAGAGGAATCCTACTTCCGTATCACTAATGCTACATAAATACATACATGAATAAGTATCTGCTTACCAATACGTAACTGATTTTATGTCATGTCTTAGCTTATTTTATATCTTCATATCATGTTTTACTGTTTTAAGCCTTAAACTGTGTTTATCTTATATTCTGTCTATTCTGATTAATTATTCTTGGTATTTCATGTATTATTATACTTACTGTGTAATAATAAGTAACTTTCCAAAAATAGCAGGTTTCCTAAAATAGAGAGTTTCCAAAAATAGAAAGTTTCCAAAAATAGAAAGTTACCAAAAATAGAAAGTTTCCAGAAATAGAAAGTTTCCAAAAATAGGAAGTTTCCAAAAATAGAAAGTTTCCAAAAATATAAAGTTTCCAAAAATAGAATGTTTCCAAAAATAGAATTACTACTTAAAATAGATAAGTTTCTAAAAATAGAAAGTTTCCATAAATAGATTAGCTGCCTGAATTAAATAAGTTTCTATAAATAGATTAGCTGCCTGAATTAAATAAGTTTCCATAAATAGATTAGCTGCCTGAATTAAATAAGTTTCTAAAAATAGAAGGTTTCCATAAATAGATTAGCTGCCTTATTTAAATAAGTTTCTAAAAATAGAAAGTTTCCATAATTAGATATAAGCTGGTTAAATAAGCTAAGTATATAAGCCTAAGTGTTTTCATGATTATTTTCTAAGTCATAATGGTATAATGTATAGTTTATTAATTATTTCATGTAATTTAAATAAACTATAGGTTAAAATATTTAATTAAAGTATATCATGTTTTTAATTAAATAAAGATAAATACTTAGGTTAAAACATGTATTATTATTTATTAATAATATAACCTAAGTCATGTTAATTAATTAATTATAACCATGGTTTTTAAATAATTACTTAATTATAAGTCTAAAAATATAAAATACTTAGGTTAATAATTTCATGACTTTAATAATTAAAATAACCTAAGTCATGTTATTAAATTAATCATGCCATGTTTATTAATTTAATTTTAACATATGATTATAAAAATAATAATCTTAACATACACCGTGAACCGGATCTTGACTAGGAACCATGAACCGGACATGAAATCGATACCATACCCCGAACCACTTCGGGGTTCCCCTTGTCTTCCTGCTGCCGTGGGACCCACACCAACCAACCGGGACCATATGGTCTCGGTGGTGGTCGAGTAGCCAAACCGAGACCCCCTTGGGGTTCGGTTTAGGTGCCGGCCAAAACAAACACCCCTAAAACACCCTTTTTGATTTATTCCAAAAACCATTTTCATGTTAGATCTATGTTTTTAACTAGGTTTTAAAAACATCTTGTTCTTAGTTTATTATTAGATCAAAATCAAAAGAAAAGGGTAAAAGAAACATATACCGAATGTGTGGATCGAAACGAGGATGAACAACACGAACACTTGCACCACAAATCAAGATCAAGGATCAAACAAACACCCCCTTGGTGTGTTTATAGGTGGCGGCCAAAAAGAAAAAGAAGGAGAAGGAAGAACTTTTAGGTTTTTGTAAAAATCTTCTGTAAAGTGAAAAATGACTAGTGATATTTTACCATAACCCCTCTTAGTAAATTTTGAGATGGGCTTGGCCCATCTCTTTATGGTTGCCGCGGGTAGGGGGCCCCACATGGGGTACCCGTACCATTTTCCGTGTCTCGATGTTTAATTGTTCGTTCATGTTTATTTGTGTTCGCGTTTAAAGTGTTCTCGTTAAATAATTACCGTGACCTAATATATTTATTTACGCCCGTAATAAATATATATATACGTAATTAATAATAGTTCGTGATTTAATTACGTTCATGATCGCATGTTCGTGATTAATTATTGTCAAATAATTATTGCGTGCTCGTGCGTAGTAAATACTTATCGTGTTCTAACACGTATGTAATACGTAAAATCCTAACACGTAATCGTAATCATGCTATAATAGGAAAGTTTTAATCTAGTACGTACGATCTTAAGGGTACTATTCATGGTAAAAGCATGCGGGTTTTACAACTCTTCCCCCCTAAAAAGAATAATTCGTCCCCGAATTATAGATAAAGTAAACTGAAAAGAAGAATATACCCGAATTTAAAATATGAAATGAGGATAAGAAGCCCGGATAGACTCCTCTGTTTCCCAAGTGGCTTCCCTCTCGGTATGATCCCTCCATAGGATTTTGACGAATGGAATCGTTTTTCTTCTCATGACTCCTTCTTGTCTTTCAAGAACTCGTTCGGGTTCTTCTATGAAAGTGAGATCTTCACGTATCTGTTCCAGTGGATACTGAACCATGTGAAGGGGATGATACTGGTACCCTCTGAGTAAGGACACATGAAACACATTGTGCACATGCGAAAGCTGCGGAGGTAACGCCAATCGGTAAGATACTTCACCGACTCGTTCAATGATATCAAACGGTCCGATGAAACGAGGACTGAGCTTCCCTTTAATCCCGAAGCGTCTA
This sequence comes from Glebionis coronaria, assembly GCA_025667525.1. NCBI lineage: Eukaryota > Viridiplantae > Streptophyta > Magnoliopsida > Asterales > Asteraceae > Glebionis > Glebionis coronaria. Next base: position 484,084,805 of record CM046876.1, on the reverse strand, counting down.
ACACCACGTGCCGGCGAAACCTTAAGGAAGACGTGATCTCCTACGTTAAAATGTATGTCCCTACGATGCTTATCGGCGTAACTCTTCTGACGTGACCGTGCTTCCTGAATCTTCTGCCTAGCTACTGCGATCGTTTCATTGGTCATCTCTATGATTTCTTGTCCTTCAAGTGTTCGCTCGCCAACCTGATCCCAGCAGATTGGGGCGCGACACTTCCTGCCATACAACATCTCGAAAGGAGCACACTTGATACTTGCGTGCCAACTGTTGTTGTATGCAAACTCCACCAAACAGATGTAATCATCCCAATCACCCGTCCATTCCAACGCACATGACCTAAACATATCTTCCAATGTCTGAATGGTCCTTTCCGACTGTTCGTCCATTTGAGGATGAAAGGCCGTGCTAAGCTTAAGTTGTGTACCCCAAGCTTTCCGCAGACTCTTCCAAAATCGCGAAGTGAAACGAGGATCTCTGTCTGAGACGATGCTGGATGGTGCACCGTGGAGTCTCATGATCTCTCTTCTGTACGTATCTGCGAGTTTACTTACCGGATCTTCCTTGCGGATCGGTAAGAAATGAGCTGATTTGGTAAGTCGATCTACGATAACCCAAATTGCATCGTGCTTCCTCTTGGTAGGCGGAAGACCAGTAACAAAATCTATGGTGATTTTGTCTCACTTCCACTCTGGAATATCTAACGGTTGAAGGAGACCGCCAGATCGCTGATGCTCGATCTTAACCTGCTGGCAGGTAAGACATTTGGAGACGTAAATGGCCACATCCTGTTTCATACCACTCCACCAAAAGTACTGCTTGATGTCATGGTACATTTTAGTCGAACCAGGATGTATAGAGAATGGGGAGCTATGAGCTTCAGCTAACAAAGCTTCCCGGAGTTTTCGGTCATCAGGAACACAAAGTCTCGTGCCCTGCCATACGATACCATCTGCGTCTACTCTGAATTCCGTCTGTTTCTCCAAATTCTGTACTATCGCCCAGATTTCTCCATCATCTTTTTGAGCTTCCTTGATCTTAGAGAGTAACTCGGGTTCTACTCTAAGATTATCCCAGTAACCGTGCTGTCCACGTACCATGATCTCGATGTCAAGTCGCTCCAAGTCTCTTATGATTTCCTCTTCAATTTTAATGCCGTTGATCATTCCAGACTTCCTGCTAAGAGCATCTGCTACTACATTTGCTTTTCCGGGATGATACTGTAGATTTATGTCATAATCCTTCAACAGCTCTAACCATCTCCTCTGCCTCATGTTCAATTCACGTTGAGTGAAGATATACTTCAAGCTCTTGTGGTCCATGAAAATGTCACATGATTCTCCATATAAATAGTGCCTCCATATCTTCAATGCAAACACGACTGCAGCAAGTTCCAAGTCATGCGTAGGGTAATTTTCTTCATAAGGCTTAAGCTGCCGTGAAGCGTACGCGATCTCTTTCCCATGTTGCATGAGAACACAGCCAAGTCCCTTCCCCGATGCATCGCTGTAGATTTGAAATCCACCCATACCAGATGGGAGAGTAAGAATAGGTGCAGATACTAGCTTCTGCTTCAGGTCTTCAAATCTCTTCTCTCGTTCTTCAGTCCAAACGAATTTCTCCCCTTTCCGCATCAGTTTGGTCAATGGTAGTGCTAAGCGGGAAAAGTTCTCCATGAACCTACGGTAATAGCTAGCTAAGCCTAAGAAATTGCGGACTTCCGTCGCTGATGTCGGCCTTGGCCACTTTGTAATCGCCTCAACCTTTGCTGGATCCATAGTGATTCCTTCTGCTGATACAATGTGCCTAAGAATGCCCCCTTGTCTAACCAGAACTCACACTTGGAGAATTTAGCATACAGCTGCTTCTGGCGAAGGATCTGTAGTACTGTACAAAGATGGTCTTCGTGTTCCTCCTTGGACTTTGAGAAAATCAGGATGTCACCGATGAAGACAATGACGAACTTATCCAGAAATTAATGAAAGATTCTGTTCATCAAATCCATGAACACTGCTGGAGCATTTGTCAGGCCAAATGGCATAACTACAAAGTCGTAGTGACCATAGCGGGTACGAAAAGCAGTCTTGGCGATATCCTGCTCCTTAAACCGTAGCTGATGGTAGCCTGACCTAAGATCAATCTTGGAGAAGTGTTTGGCCCCTTGGACTTGGTCAAACAGATCGTCTATACGTGGCAGTGGATACCTATTCCGGATAGTAATCTTGTTAAGCTCGCGATAGTCTATGCAAAGACGCATACTGCCGTCCTTCTTCTTAACAAACAAGACCGATGCGCCCCATGGAGATGCGCTCGGTCGAATGAAACCTCGTTCAAGAAGTTCTTGTAGTTGATCCTTCAGCTCCTTCAGCTCTATGGGAGCCATGCGATAAGGAGCTTTGGAGATTGGTTCAGCTCATGGAATAAGCTCGATACTGAATTCCACTTCTCGTACAGGTGGTATGCCCGGAAGTTCTGCTGGAAAAACATCTTGGAATTCCGACACTATAGGTTGATCCTGAATTGATGGGGATTCAGCATCCACGTCGTGAACCGTAGCTAGATAACCCTCGCAGCCATGTGACAGTAGTGCACGTGCTTGCAGGGTAGATATGATTTGTACAGACCTTCCAGGTACAAACCCGTTATGAATGTACTCTGGTGCATTAACATCACCTAAGATAACTCGATATGAATGGCAGTCTATGGTAGCATGATGCTTGGATAGCCAATCCATGCCCAAAATCATGTCGAAGTCATTCATGTCCAGCGGAAGTGCGTCAACAGGTCGAACCTTATCGTCGAATTCTAGGGGAAGACTCTTGTATACATGGATGATTAATACAGAGTCCCTCAAAGGCGTGGAAATAGTAAGCCTATTCTCTAGTGGCATGGGGAGCATCCTAATGTTCTTAGCATAAGCAGTAGAAATAACCGAGTGAGTAACACCCGTATCAAAAAGAACACATGCAGCTTGACCATACATATACATGATTCCAGTGATGGTACCTGTAGACTTATTGGCCTGGTCTCGAGATGTCATGTAGACACGCCCAGTGGTGGGAGGCGGCTTGGAATCAGCATGTCCCGATGTACCCTCCATATCGCCCTTACGGCAATCCTTCATGATATGGCCAAGAAGACCACACTTGAAGCATGCGTCAGTGTTACGGCGACATGGCCCTGGATGCCTACGGTGGCAAGTAGAGCAAAGAGGATGAGTAAATCCCCCAGCTGGTGCTCTGGCTGGCTGGGAACCTGATAAAACATTTTACATAAGACATGATAATTGGGTACAAAGGACAATGCGAATAATCGTAAGATTGAATACCAGTGATAGCTGGACGGCTAGGCTGTGAACCTCTCTGGTTCTGGTCCCTACCGTTTCCATGGTTCCTGGTAGAAGTTTTTGCTAAAGTGTCAGAATATGAGTAATAACATGAAATCATAAGGAAATGCGTAAGTATTAGGACCTGCTGCCATTGGAGTGTCCAGAATTGTGACGGTGATTATCATTACCGCCACGCCTGTTCGTAGCAGAACGGTCGTTAGTCTGACCGTTTCCCTTGGGCTGATGAGGCTGCTGCTGAGTAGCCGGCTGAGACCGGTCCCCAGTTTTCTGCCTGGAAGATACATTTAAAGAGATGAATATATGACCTATATGGAAAGAATACGGATTGAGTACCGCTCGAATACGAATGTTTACCTCTTGTCGGGTCTCTCAGCTTCCCCAAACTCATCTCTCTCCTGCAGCATCTCCAGCTTACGTGCTGCATCGGCCACTTGTGCTACAGTGTTGAACGTAGCACACACCAGACTGTTTGCGACCGATGTGCGAAGAGCCCACCTAAAGTGGTGTGCCTGCTCCTCAGGAGTACCTGCTGCCGCACCAAGGAAACCAGCTAAGCGAAGAAAACGCTGCATAAACTCGTTGCTATTCTCCCCAACTCTCTGTCGGATCCCATGGTACTCTCTCTTGAGCTTGTCTTGCTCAGCCTTGGGAAAGAACTGCTCCATCACTCTGTCCTTGAACTGAGCCCAAGTCAAACCAGCAACCCACTCGTCACCACCCTTAGACTGTATCAATGCTAACCACCAATTTAGCACATCGCCTTCGAACCGATAGCATGCCAACCTCGCCTTGTATGCGGGGTCACAACCCATAGCATTGAAAATCTTCTCGATGTGAGCCAACCAGCTTTCAGCATCACTGGGGCTATCTGTCTTTTCAAAAGCTCAAGGACGGAGCTTGTTGAATCTCTCCAGCCATACTGCTAATGTCACTGGAGGAGGAGGAGGAGGTGCCTGATTATGCTGCTGATTGTTGGCAGCTTGAACTTCAGCCCTGATGTCGTTCCTCAGTTGAGGAAGCAAAGCTTGCATAGCAGCTTGATTTGCAACATTGAGCTGTTCTTGTTCGCGTGTGAGAACCATCTGACAGTATAACATAAACCATATGATTAAACAGATCAAAACATAAAATATATATATACATGAAAAAAAAAATTATACCAAAATTTCAAGAGAAAAATTTTATGCAAGAAAATTTTGTGTATGAATGCATGATGAAATTTTATGAAAACTTTTGTATGCGCGAGAGTGAACGCCTATGGTCAGTTCACCCAAAACAAAAGACATGGCGAGGGGACGCCTATGGGTCGGTCCCAAATTTAAAAGTTTCGATAAAACACATGCGACTAAATAAGGCCAGTCCTGTACCAACCATTACTTAGTCATAAACCTGCGACAATGACATGTATATGTATGCATAAAAATGATGAATGCATGAAAACGACTGTCAGTTCTAGGAAGACCGTAGTGACTACCCACTAATCACAGGTCATATTTTGAGAGCCTACAGGTCGAAGCCTTGGCTCTAATACCATAATTGTAACACCCCATTTCGATAATGGAATGTCACGCGTAATTATGGCGTGTCATCAAAGCATACAAGGAAAAATGTCTAAACATTACATGACCATAAAAGAAAATACCGGAATCAAACATCGGTAGTCCAAGAAGTAAGGCTCATCACACACAAACATAAGTATAGTAAAGGAAAGGACTAAACAATGTCCATAGCAAATGTATCAAAGGAAAGATAATGCATAAAGTAAAGAAAGGCTAGAAAGCTTCCAGTCCATATGCACGTACGCTTAATGTCTACGAGCGTCCCTGAGTACCTGCCGTTTTGGGAACATAGAAAAGGAAAACGGTTGAGCAATACGCTCAGTGCACGGATGTACAATAAAGCATGAATAGGATAAGCATATAACATATAACATATAACAGCGGAAGAACTAAGTCCCGAGTAACCTGGTTAAGTCTTGATAAAACTGGTTTTATAGTTTGAAAAGCCTTATGTTTATCTTGTAAAAAATGTTTAACATATATTTTACCATTAGCCAATATAGGTCATGAAAATCCACCGTGCATGAATACTTGGAGGGGTGACCTCATCATGCAAATTAGAGGGGCTGCCTCTAATTTAATATTCTGGTTTGGGTAGGAGGGATCAGCTCCTTGTGAAGGATGCAAGGCACACACCACATTCACCATGAAATCCTGACTGAAACATGTAACTAGGATGCACCCATACGCCCCACATGATAAATATAAATAAATGGCCAAAAGCTGAAGGGACGCCACGAGCAATCACTCCGCCGTGGTGAAGTCATAACATCAGTGCATCTAATGCTATGGTTATGGTACCTCCATAACTAGGTGAAACTGGTCATGCATGTATATGGCTATAGGTATTCTAAATTAAACATAAGCAAATCAAACATATAAACTTATACTACGGGAAAACATTTGGCTGCATACGGGGAATCCTAATAAGGAAAGAATGTCCATACTGAAAGGACGGGAATCCGTACCTTATGTCCAGTGAACGAGAAGACGAACTGAGAGGAATCCTACTTCCGTATCACTAATGCTACATAAATACATACATGAATTAGGATCTGCTTACCAATACGTAACTGATTTTATGTCATGTCTTAGCTTAATTTATATGTTCATATCATGTTTTACTGTTTTAAGCCTTAAACTGTGTTTATCTTATATTCTGTCTATTCTGATTAATTATTCTTGGTATTTCATGTATTATTATACTTACTGTGTAATAATAAGTAACTTTCCAAAAATAGCAGGTTTCCTAAAATAGAAAGATTCCAAAAATAGAAAGTTTCCAAAAATAGAAAGTTACCAAAAATAGAAAGTTTCCAAAAATAGAAAGTTTCCAAAAATAGAATGTTTCCAAAAATAGAATTACTGCTTAAAATAGGTAAGTTTTCCAAAAATAGAAAGTTTCCATAAATAGATTAGCTGCCTGAATTAAATAAGTTTCCATAAATAGATTAGCTGTCTGAATTAAATAAGTTTCCATAAATAGATTAGCTGTATGAATTAAATAAGTTTCTAAAAATAGAAGGTTTCCATAAATAGATTAGCTGCCTTATTTAAATAAGTTTCTAAAAATAGAAAGTTTCCATAATTAGATATAAGCTGGTTAAATAAGCTAAGTATATAAGCCTAAGTGTTTTCATGATTATTTTCTAAGTCATAATGGTATAATGTATAGTTTATAATTATTTCATGTAATTTAAATAAACTATAGGTTAAAATATTTAATTAAAGTATATCATGTTTTTAATTAAATAAAGTTAAGTACTTAGGTTAAAACATGTATTATTATTTATTAATAATATAACCTAAGTTATGTTAATTAATTAATTATAACCATGGTTTTTAAATAATTAATTAATTATAAGTCTAAAAATATAAAATACTTAGGTTAATAATTTCATGACTTTAATAATTAAAATAACTTAAGTCATGTTATTAAATTAATCATGCCATGTTTATTAATTTAATTTTAACATATGATTATAAAAATAATAATCTTAACATACACCGTGAACCGGATCTTGACTAGGAACCATGAACCGGACATAAAATCGATACCATACCCCGAACCACTTCGGGGTTCCCCTTGTCTTGCTACTGCCGTGGGACCCACACCAACCAACCGGGACCATATGGTCTCGGTGGTGGTCGAGTAGCCAAACCGAGACCCCCTTGGGGTTCGGTTTAGGCGCCAGCCAAAACAAACACCCCTAAAACACCCCTTTTGATTTATTCCAAAAACCATTTTCATATACAGAATGTGTGGATCGAAACGAGGATGAACAACACGAACACTTGCACCACAAATCAAGATCAAGGATCAAACAAACACCCCCTTGGTGTGTTTATGGGTGGCGGCCAAAAAGAAAAAGAAGAAGAAGGAAGAACTTTTAGGTTTGTAAAAATCTTCTGTAAAGTGAAAAATGACTAGTGATATTTTACCATAACCCCTCTTAGTAAATTTTGAGATGGGCTTGGCCCATCTCTTTATGGTTGCCGCGGGTAGGGGTGTCGAAAAAGTTGACCCGACCCGAACCCGACCTAAACCCGAACCCGAATAATCATATTTGTGTCGGGTCACTCGGGTCACAAAGTGTATTCGGGTCAATTCGGGTTGACCCGAATTGACCCGAGTTCTAATTGGCTCGGGTTCGGGTTATATTTTTTTACCCTTGACCCGACTTGACCCGACCCGACTTGACCCGAACCCGACCAACCCGACGTGACCCGACTAAAATTACATTTTTTACATTGTATTAGTACTTAATTTAGCCACTTTTTACACATTTTCCTTAAACTCGGGTTGACCCGAACCCGAGTTGACCCGACCCGAGTTGACCCGACCCGAATTGACCCGAACCCGAGTGACCCGAGTTCTAATTAGGCTCGGGTTTGGGTTATATATTTTTTACCCTTGACCCGACCCGAGTTGACCCGAACCCGACCGGGTCAACCCGAATCACACCCCTAGCCGCGGGTAGGGGGCCCCACATGGGGTACCAGTACTGTTTTCCTTGTCACGATGTTTAATTGTTCGTTCATGTTTATTTGTGTTCGCGTTTAAAGTGTTCTCGTTAAATAATTACCGTGACCTAATATATTTATTTACGCTCGTAATAAATATATATATATATACGCAATTAATAATAGTTCGTGATTTAATTACGTTCATGATTTCATGATCGCATGTTCGTGATTAATTATTGTCAAATAATTATTGCGTGCTCGTGCGTAGTAAATACTTATCGTGTTCTAACACGTATGTAATACGTAAAATCCTAACACGTAATCGTAATCATGCTATAATAGGAAAGTTTTAATCTAGTATGTATGATCTTAAGGGTACTATTCATGGTAAAAGCATGCGGGTTTTACATGTTTATTACCAAATAATTTTTATACATATCTTGTGATGAATCAAAAATATGTCGTGACCTATATAGGTCATGGTTTTACTAGTTTTGAGTTTTTAACAAGTTCTTCATATGAGATTTACGTGAATGATTATGCATGCAAAGAAAAATGTAAGTAAATGAAGAAAAGCTAAGTTTAGAGATACTTACTTGTTTAATGATATCAAAGAAAAACAAGTGAACTAAAGGAGATTAGAGCTTAAGATTCAACAATGGTGAAACCCTAATCACAAATCCAAGCCGCGGCCTTCATTGAGGCGTCTAGGGTTTTCTTGGTTGCTTTGAAGATCAAGTTGGTACGGATAATACCAATGATTAGGAGGTATGAGGATGAAGACAAAGATTTGGTGGATTTAATGTGTTTCTTGGTGGATATGATTAGAATGATTGAGGGAGAGAGGTTGAGAAAATGTTTGTGAGATTTGGATTTGCATGTATATTGAGTGTGTGTGTGTGTTTTTGTTTCAGTTTATGAGTGAGAGAGAATGGGGAGACAAAATCCCCTTGGTAAGATCTCTTATGCCAATTGTAAGGTTTCTTCACCAAAAACAAGACACCCCCCTGATCTCTTCTAGGTGCCGCGTGAAGGTGATCAAAAGGGAGGCAAATGGTTTTCCAAGTGTGATGCTGTGTGTGGTGAAGGTAAATAAAAAGGCAACATGGATATTTCCAAACTTTACAAGGGATGTTCATGCATGTATACATGCATATACACGGCTATAGAGTGAAATGGAGTAGAAGTGTTTTAATTTTTTGTTAAGTGTTATGTATTATCACAAGTATAGCCATTTTATTGTTTGTCCATGTATGGTTTCGAGGTATTGTATCATATAGTTCTTTCTAGTAAGGTATGTATATATATACACATAATGTCAAGTTCACACACTTAATAAACTGTAGTACATGAGATAAAGTTCTCCAGTATGTTTTTAAATGATCAAATATATACTGTTGTTGTAAATCCTTGTTTGTCAAGTGGCCAGTCAGTTTCCCAAGTATTAAAAATAGACTAACAGGTTCATAATTATCAATTAACTATGAAAAGATAATATGCTCAAGTAGAAATAACACTTCATGAAATTATGCAAAGGTGGTGATAGTTAAGTTCTAGAATTATTGGGTACAAAAGCTGATAAAGTCAAAATGGTAAAATCAGGGATTTTACACAGGATTATGTGTTGGTTCAGTATTTACTGACCCTGAAGCAACTCTAGGATTTGAATATAAAATCCCCCTAAGTGTTTCATGTTCAGTAGAAAGGTGAGTCTGCTGAAGCATGACCAGAGGAACAAAGTTCCTACTGAAGACTATGTTGCTGATGGATGTTCAGCTTTCCTCTTCCAGTAAACTTAGAAGACAAAGGAGTCTTTGCTTCAAATACTAGGCGGTCTAGTTGCTGAAGAACAAGTACTAAAGAAGAGCTTTCAGTTTAGTTTGGTTTGACAATACCAAACTGAATGATGTCGATCTCCTCTGGAATCCTGAAGACACTTCAGTATTCTGATAGTTTGCATTAGGCGGGAAAATATTACTTTAAGTCAAAGTAGGTTGCTTGTATAGTTAGCTATAAGTAGAACCTTTATCTTTTCTAGAATAGTTTATTAAGTACTTTGTACTGTTTATCCAACATGGGCATCAACCACCCACTAGATAAACCTATGCATGGGAACATGCAAAATGCAAACCCTAGTTTTGCACTGCCTATTTAAGGAGTGCACTGATTGTAGTAAAATATACCTCTTTTAGGAAAAAGAAAGTATAAGCTGGTAAGTATTAATTGATACGGTTTATGAAAATCGTAAAGACGAAAATTCCAAGTTCGTTCTCGAAGGAGATGTATGTATTATGTGCCAATAATATAAAAACAATGTTTGAATTAGTAACGTTTTTGGTTGTGAGAAGAAAGAAAATTAAATGACGAGTTACGCTACGATTAAACTACGCCAAAAATTAAAACGTATATGTAAAAACGTAAAACGCGACGAAATAAAAAATTTAATCTAAAAATTAATTAAAAATCAAATTTAAGTCTAAAATAATATAAATAAGAATAAAAATTCAATAAATAAATTTTAAAGCTTATTCTTAATTAAATATTACTTTTAAATGCTTATTAAAGCCCTAAAATTAAATATAATTAACAAAAAGTCCAAAATTATATTTTTCTATTTTTAATTAGCTAAAAACACTTTTTAAATGAAAATAATGATAAAAAATAATAAAATAATGAGAAAATAAATTTTCTTTTTCAAAAATCATAAATTACTTAACTAAACAGGCGAAAAATACAAAAGTTGTAAGAAATGATTTTAGTCCTAATAAGACAAAACAAAAATGCTAAAAACTAAATTTAAGTTAAAATAATGATAAAAAATAATACAATAATCAGAAAATTAAAATAACTTTTTGGAAAATTCTAAAATAAATAAGTCAATAGGCGAAAATTGAAAAAAACAAGAAAAAACTGAATTTGTACAACTAAAGACAAAAACACAGAAAACTGATAGTGACAAGTGAGGGGCTTTTGTCTGCTAGTGCATCAGTGGGAATATTGACACTATCAGTGGGAACTTTGTTCCCACTGCTCAATCACAAAAAGACGACTTTGGCCTTTTTGGCTTTGATTTCTAGTTGTTTTTGGATAACAAAGGCACCCTCACACCAATGGCAGTGTGGGGAGTCAATTACAAGCAAGAAAACACAAGTACAAGCAACAGTAATAGCACAAACCTAGCCAATTTTACTTACTGATATAGCTATGGGGGGTCTGGTTGTTTCTTAGGCAATGCAGTGGACTACTTAAGCTAAGTTTGAACCACCAAGTTGTCGCCAAAACACTTTTATCAGCTAAAGCATCCTAAGTACCTTAAACCTAACCGAAGGCCTAACTAAAAACAAGATTACAAGTCAAAAGTTACTCTAAATACCCCTAAAATGCCTGCTGGTGCAATTTTGTTGAAAGAAAGTTTAAATTGCTGATGCATTAGGGGCAAAGGTGAGCTAAAAGCAACCAAAACTTAACCAAAAAGTTCCCCTACCTTGACAAACTAGCATAAAGTCCTAAACAACTGATTAAATAACATCCATCAAAGCCTCAAGACCTCTAAATCCTACTGATGGTGTCTATGTAGTTTTTAAGCTAATTATGAAACCTATGAATTTTACTCTATCAAACTGAAACAAAATCTTAAACCATACAATAATAACCTAATGGAGTTTGTGTAAGCCACTTAAAACATCTACAAGTGCCAAATTGAACACCTAATAAACCGATCCATATAGTACTTAAAACTAGCATGAACCAAAATTTTTCAAACAAAATTCATTCAAATCAAACCTAAAGCTTACTAGGACTAAACGAATATGGCATTCAACTTATAAGAACACAAATTAAACAAATAAACACCATTAAACTAACAAAGAACAGATTTTACGGAAAACTCATATAATCACTCAAAAAAGCATAAATTTTTGCAAAGAAAAGGGTTCAAGCCTTACCTAGCCGATGCCATCTTTTCTTGCTCACTTGAGCCTAATCAAGTGCTTATACAAACCAAAGTAGAGCTCCGTTGTTGTGGTTCTACAACAGAACCAAGGGAGTTTTGCAATGACTTCAAGAAAATGAAAGGAAATGGTATTTGCTGCTTGCACCTGCCAAGAAAAACAAACCACAAGAGCAAAAGCAGCAGCATAAGCTCTTCAATAAGCTCACTTTGTCAGGGTGAGCTTATTGAAGCTTATGCTACAGTGAGGTCACCAATAAAACAGGAAAAGGGATGAATACGAGATTTTAGAAAAATCTTTGAGTCCTCAAACTTGAAAACTAAAAAGTAAATAACAAGAATTAATAAGAGCTTATAACCTTTGTTTAATCTTGATTTGTCAGGTCAAGATTATACAAGCTTATAAGAACTTGGGTCTCCAAAAAAGGTTTAAAAAAATTCTTTCAAAAAACTTTTTGAGTAAACTAAATTAATATGCAGAAATTGTAAATAGCACGAATTTAAAACAAGCTTAAAAATAAATGGAACACAAAATTTATATTTAATCAAAATTCTCTAATACATAGAAAGTTGAAAAACATAAAGTTTGGAACAACATCATATTCTACTAGTCTAGGGTTTTTATACTACATAAAGAAGATACTAGAAGCCCTAAAACCCTAACGTAGAACTTCCCAAACTGCCCTTGGATCTTCAACGAATTATGCTAGGTTTGATGCCAAATTTTAAACTTGGTCAATGCCCAATGTGAAACCTGATGGAAGCCAGCTGTCTTGGATTGATCTTGGTTGTTAAAATTTGCTTTGGGACCAAGTATATGCTGTGGAGACGTTGGATTGCTGCACACTTTTGTCTTGGAGCTCTTCTTTGTAGAAGGGGAGCCACATGGGAGGGGACCCGGTGATGTGGTGGGAGTTTTGAGCGCGTGCTTAGATCTAGGGTGTAACAATCTCAATGTTCGTATCCGTACAGCGGAAGGGTCTTTTAGAGTGTTACGGGATAGCACAATAACTCCAATCATAGACAACACATAAAAATGGTTGTACAAGGTTCAATATACATTCATTCGCTAAAAAGTTTTAAAGTGTACAACAGGTCCCAAATTATACAGGTCATTAAGTTTACAAAACATAGATCGAATGAACATTTTTAGTATTATGTGGGCCATCAGAGTCGATCTCCGGATTACCTTCAAGCACCTGAGATAAAAACATGCAAAAATCATATCAGCGAATGCCGAGTGAATTCATAGAGTTTAATAAAATCGTTATATAAAACAATCGTTGAAATCAGAACACAAGTATAATATCAGAAGTAAGTCCTCGTATTGCTAGTCAGACAATATATAAATCAAGCATACATCTTAAACCGTCCATGAGACCGTAGCCTCAATATTACCATTATAGGTAATATTATTATCGTTATTAGCGTCGTTATCGTATTGTATTGAAATACATTTTAGGATTATTATTAGCCGCATGACATTGTTACCTTACTATCACAAACAACGGGCCGCGAACCCGACAAACAATTTGCCCATCTAAGTTAGCGTGTCGTCACAAAAATCACGCTATGTAAATCTTCTCATACATAAATTCGCTTACCAATCAATGTGGTACGACGGGGATCAACCGTCAAGGAGCGAACTGGGGTGATCGTCCCCAAATAGTACTATCATATGCATAAGCTTCTGCCAAATCCCGGTAGTTCACAATTCATGCTAATGGGACTTTGAGTGACATAACCTAACTACTAATAATCCTTTTTATCTCGTTTATAGGGTCATAGCATCATTCGGGTCCATATCATTAAGCATACCATCAGGACTACTTGTGTCCTATTTTTATCAAAAACTAGCATGTTATCTCCCTCGCGGGTTTAAAAATCATTTTATAAAACATTTAAAATAATGCGAGGCTATGAACTCACGTTGATAATGAAAGGCGGATTATCGGCTACGGGCGTGCTTCGGTCACGGAAACCTATATAAATAATAATCGGTCTTAGACTTTTGTCAAAATGACTTTATCAAAATAACAAATATACATATGATGATTTTGTACATATGATGATGATCAAGTGGGTTTATATATTCTTATTTACTCATTTTATTGTTTATGTATTGGTAACTTTTATACTAGTTTACTAGTTTTACCTATTTACATATTTTAAGTCCAATAAGCTTATTATAAGTTCTTTAACTTGTATTAGTCCATTTTATACTTGTATAATCAGTATTTACACTTTACATGTTGGGCCCAGATGGGTTAAGCCCAATAAGTAATTTTTATAAGTGTTTAACTTATTTAGTTAAATTATTAGTCCAATATGCTAACTTAGCTCGTTAATGTTCGTATGTCCTATAGTTCGGGTTTTTATCGGTTTTTACTTGTATTAGATACTTATATATCAGTATATGACTTTTAAAAACTTTACATTAGACGGGTTTGATCATCTAAGTTTTAATTGGCGAAAAACGTTAATTTTACCGTAATAGCCGAAAAAGTCGTAAAAATCATGTTTATAGTTTTTATAACTTATAAATATTATTCAACTACCATTTTTATAAATTGTCCATTTATTTAACCTTATACATATTTATATAAATAAAATTCATAAGTTAGTGGGTTTTAATTTCACATTTTATACTATATAATTTGAGTGCTTATATAATAGTATTAAACATTAATTCTTCAAAATCTGATTTTTAGTTTCATCTTCACCATTTTTATCATTTCTAGAGTTCTACAATGAGTTACAAGCTCATTTTTGGATGGAATGAACTTCTTATTATGTGCTACAATTAAGTTAGGTATAGCTACTGCTCATTCTATGTCTAACTGTCCTTAACAGTCCCTACAAAACAGACTATTCAGATTAGCACACTCATCTTGTTTTGATCATATCTCACTCATTTTGATGATTCCATTGCATGGCCAACTCTCACATGTGTATGACATCTTATACTTACTGTAAATGTATTCCACCATGCAATTTTATCAGTTTAAGTCTTGGTTACTTACTGTTTTTATACAACCAACAATTTAAGCATGATTTTATCATTGTTTCTTATGGTTATTCATCTTTTTAAGCATATTTATCAACACTTGATCCCCACACAACATTTTTATCATCATATATTCATCATATACATATACAATAAGAAATAAAATACATTTGATCTTTACAAAAATAACAAGAGAAATGGAAAGGATGATCTTCTTTACCAACCAAGATTATATCTTGTTTTTGAAAGACAACAACTTGATGAACACCAAATATATCTCCAAGATCATCAATCACCAAAATAGTTTGTTGAGAAATTAGCCCTAGGACACAAGCAAATCACCTCCTTTGTTGTTAAAATGGCCACCAATCAATCAAGGCTTCAAGGTTTCTCCATAATATGGCTAGATAACATGTATCTTGTGGCTAGAAAAGATCAAATGGTGGTGTATGGTGGTGGAGTGGGACGACAATGGGGTGTAGGATGAGAGGATTTTGAGTTGTTTGCATGAGAGAAATAGAAGCAAATGGTTTAGCTAGTTGGTTTTGTGGTTAGTGGGATATGAGTAGCTTCATATTGAAGCTAATGTTACAAGTGTTAACTTGTAGAGTGTAAGGATGCCACATCAAGGGATGTGGTGTCCCTAGTTTGGCCGTCCCTTTTAGTGGGGTGGGATAAATTAGTTTTGTCCCATCCCGCTAATTTATGGGTATTCTTCGATTCTAGTTTCCTCGATTTGCGTGCCCTCGGGTCGTTTTACGAAAAACATTTTTATAAATTATGAATCAACAGCACAAAACGAATCTAATAAAAATTGTCTCATCAAAAACGGAGTTCAAAAACGTAATTACGTAATCCTAAGGTTTCCGGTTTTGTTGTAAAGGACGCTAAATTATGCACGTAAGCCCAAATTTAAATCCGCAAATTGTGAGTTCATCAACCAACACAAAAATAAGTTTCAAAATATTATACGAGAAAATAATTCACTACCTGAAATGTTAGATTGTCACAGCTTTTCCTCCTAAAAGGGATCAACGTCCTTGTGATCCATTTCATTTTGATGTCCGTTTCTTATTGAAATCGAAGAGGTACGGATATTTATTCCACATTTCATCCTCTCGTTCCCAAGTATATTCCGGTCCATGCTTTGAATTCCATCGGATCTTGACAATAGGTATCCGACTTTGTTTCAGTTGCTTTACCTCACGATCCATAACCTCTGCGGGTTCTTTGATAAAATGCAACTTCCCATCTATTCGAACCTTATCCAACGAAATTTTCTCATCACTCACTGCTATACATTTCTTCAGATTAGATACATGGAATGTGTTGTGAACACCATGAAGTTCTGGGGATAACTCTAGTTTGTAAGCCACCGGACCTACTCTAGATAAAATCTTAAAGGGTCCAATATAACGGGGATTCAATTTTCCTCGCTTTCCAAATCTTATAACGCCTTTCCATGGCGATACTTTCAACATTACTCGGTCACCCACTTTAAACTCCATCGGCTTCCGCCGCACATCCGCGTAACTTTTCTGTCTACTACGGGCGGTCAACAACCTATTCTTAATCTGAACTATCATCTCTGTAGTCTCCTGGATCAATTCCGATCCCGTGAGCTGGGTATCCCCAACTTCACTCTAACATACAGGAGATCTACACTTCCTACCATACAAAGCTTCAAACGGTGCAACCTTAATACTAGAATGGTAACTATTGTTATATGAAAACTCTGCTAAAGGCAAATGTTTATCCCAATTCTTACCAAAATCTAACACACAAGCTCTCAACATATCTTCTAGAGTTTGTATCGTCCTTTCACTCTGCCCATCAGTCTGGGGGTGATAAGCAGTGCGCATGTCGAGATTCGTTCCCAAAGATCTTTGGAGAGATTTCCAAAAATTCGATGCGAATCCAGGATCTCGATCTGAAATGATCGATACAGGCACTCCATGCTTGCATACAACATTATCAAGGTATATACAAGTCAGCTTCTCCAGTGAGAACTGCTCTTTAACCGGAATGAAGTGTGCTGATTTGGTCAGTCTGTCGACAACAACCCAAATCGAGTTGTTTCCAGATGATGTTCTAGGAAGCTTGGTGACAAAGTCCATCGTAATTCGCTCCCACTTCCATTCAGGAATCTTTGGTTGTTGAAGTAGTCCTGATGGCTTTTGATGTTCCGCTTTGACTCTAGCACAAGTCAAGCATTGAAGAACATACATAGCTATGTCAGCTTTCATATTCGGCCACCAGTACAACTTCTTCAAATCATGGTACATCTTATCAGATCCCGGATGAATGGAATACTTAGATTTATGGGATTCTAACATAATCAAATCTCTTAAGCCTCCAAACTTAGGTATCCACATACGACCTCTTAAGCATTTCACTCCATCAGCTCTAACCTCTAAAGGATCTCCTTCTCCTCGGAACCCTTCATTAACAAAATTTTCTTTCTTACAAGCTTCTATTTGCGCATTTCTAATTTGCTCAGGCAAATTATTATGCACGGTCAAGACTAGAGAACGTACCCTGATAGGCTCTCTATCTTTCCTGCTTAATGCATCAGCAACAACATTGGCTTTTCCTGGGTGATATTTTTTATCACAATCATAATCACTTAACAACTCTATCCATCTTCGTTGCCTCATGTTCAATTCCTTCTGATCGAGAATATACTGTAGGCTTTTGTGATCGGTGAATATCGTACACTTGGTGCCATACAGATAATGTCTCCACAACCTAAGAGCAAAGACTACAGCTCATAACTCAAGATCATGAGTAGTATAATTCTCCTCATTCTTCCTCAATTGCCTAGAAGCATAAGCTATCACTTTCTCTCGCTGCATCAAAACAGCTCCATAGCCTCTAAGAGATGCATCACAACACACTACAAAATCTTCACTCCCGTCGGGTAATGATAGAATTGGCACACTACATAATTTTTGCTTCAATGTCTGAAATGCTCCATCTTCATTACTTCCCCAAACGAAAGGTTTATTCTTCTGGGTAAGCTTAGTCAAGGGTTTAGCTATTAAAGAAAATTCTTTAATGAACCGCCTATAATAGCCAGCCAATCCTAAGAACTGTCGCACTTCTGTTGGCGTTGTCGGTGCAGACCAATTCTTAATGGCTTCAACCTTTGCAGGATCAACATGAATTCCATCCTTGTTAATCACATGACCAAGAAATTGCACAGAATCTAACCAAAAATCACATTTCGAAAACTTAGCATATAACCTTTCATCCTTTAACAAATTCAAAATAATCCTTAGTTCTCTATGTTCATCTTCATTCTTAGAATAGATTAGAATATCGTCAATAAACACAATCACAAATTTATCCAAGTAGGGCTTGCACACTCGATTCATTAAATCCATGAAAACCGCAGGTGCGTTAGTTAACCAAAATGGCATTACTTGAAATTCGTAGTGTCCATAACGAGTTCTAAATGCAGTTATTGGAATATCTTCTTCACGGACGCGAAGTTGGTGATATCCTGATCGCAAATCTATCTTAGAATACACACTAGATCCTTGTAGTTGATCAAACAAATCATCAATCCTAGGTAAAGAATATCGATTTTTAATTGTCAACTTATTCAGTTCCCTATAATCAATGCACATACGGAAAGATCCATCCTTCTTCTTAACGAACAAGACTGGAGCTCCCCAAGGCGACGAGCTCGGTCGAATAAAACCTTTATCAGACAACTCCTTAAGTTGCTCAGATAACTCCTTAATTCAGAAGGGGCCAATCGGTAAGGCGCACGTGCCACCGGTGCAACACCAGGAATTAAATCGATTCGAAACTCTACTTGCCTTATCGGTGGAAGTCCAGGTAAATCTTTAGGAAATACCTCAGGAAATTCACAAATAATAGGTACATCTTCCAATCGTTTCTCCCTAGACTCATTCCCGGTCACTTGAGCTAAGAATAACTCACAACCGTTCCTGATGTACTTTTGGACTTTAATACATGAAACGATTTTCAAACGGGATTCACCTCGATTACCATCAATTACTAACGTTCTATTCCTAAGAGGAATCTTAACCTTCTTCTCTCCATATAAAATAGTAGCATTATTCAACGACAACCAATCCATACCAATAATAATATCAAAACTACCTAATTCTATCAACATCAAATCAATCGGAAATGAATAGTTCAAGAAATTTAGAGAGCATCCTTCTAATAGCTTATTAGTTTTCACTAATTTGCCATCAGCCAATTCCACCTCGTAACTGGTATTTATCTCAACAGGTTCAATGTCAATAAGGGTACTAAATTTAGTGGATACAAAGCTCCTATCAGCACCCGAATCAAATAAAGCAACATCATAATGATTGTTGAGTAAAAACGTACCGGTAACGACATTTAGATCCTCTTTCTTCACCTCAATTGTTCCAAGTTGATAGACACCACCCTGGGGGTTTCTTCCAGGTACAATCGCTTTCAACTTGGGGCATTCCGATTTCCTATGACCTTCTTCATTACAGTTGAAGCAAATGGTTCCCTTTTTACACCTTTCAACCTTGTGTCCAAGCTTTCCGCAATTTCAGCACTTCCAGCAGTCGCCGCATGCCTCTTGTTGCCACACTTAGGACATCTATCATCGTTGAGCGGTGTGTTGTTGGTAAGAGCATTTGCATTCCCCTTTCTCTGGTTCTGACGGCGATTGAAATTCTTCCTATTATCACCTCTATCTACACTATCACCATCACCCTTTCTTTTCTCACCAACACGGGCTTCATCTTCCCTATCCTGAACTATCTGTCCAATGAGTTGGTAAGCCATTCGAACAACATCATCAATGGTCAGTGGTTTAGATGATGTCACGTCCCCCTGGATATTCTTGGTCAACCCTTTAATATATTGTTCAATTCGGATCTCTTCGGGTTCTACCAATCGAGGACATAGCAAGGCCAACTCATGGAATCGGTTTGTGTAACTATCAATGTCCACACCTTTCATTCTCAGATGAATCAACTCTTGTTCTAACCTAATGATCACACTACGGGGACAGAATTCCAAAGTTATACACTTCTTAATTTCAGCCCAAGGGGTAGCATTAGCATCATCAATACCCATGAAAGCAATTCTCCCGTTCCACCAAGTCAACGCACGACCTTTAAGAGTAGCCATGGCAAAAGTCACCTTATCTTCCTCCTTACACTTACTAATCCGAAACACTGACTCAATCTTCTCAATCTACTGGCTTAATCCTACATCACCTTCAGTTCCATTAAAAGGTAGAGGTTCACACTTCATGAACGTCACATAAGTACAGCCACCAACTTCAGGTGCATTAGTTCCAAGTCCTCCTATATTTCCTCCAGCATTAGCATTCACATTATTAGCATTCAAATTCACATTAGTACCACCAATTCCACTACCGCTAGCTCCACTACCGCCAGCTCCACTACCGCCAGCTCCACTACCGCCAGCTCCATTTCTAGCATTTGCCATAAATTCAGTCATAGATGCGGTAACTTGCTCCATAATAATCCTACGTACATCATCCTCAGTCACAGCTTTCTTGGGCGGCATAGTTCTATAATTTCACAATTTCAAAGTATTAAGCATTCACCCAACAAAGGATTCATATAATAGGGATTGAATTCATAATCAAGATACAAATAAGGCACAATATGGAATTCAAGACAAGATACATATTTCATTGGATTTGAAACAAAAGCATTGTCTTAGTTACATCCCATATCAAAGTTCTAGCACTATACATACTCAAAATTTGTGCCAGGTCTACGACTAACAAGTCGGTTTAGTCAAAGCTACAAAAGTACAAAAGATACAAAGGTCACTACTAAACACAGACTGGTCTACTGAGAACCGCCAGATGGTCCATCATCCATCGTCTTCTGTATCTTTGTCGGACGATCACTAGACACATCTTCAGCTAGACGCTTACGGATCACTCCTCTTTCAACCATGTCAGCATAAAATCTACTATTCCAACCCACTGATATATTCAACTCCTTCTCAGCCTTCTCACGCATCGTACGAGATACATTCAACTGAATCTCCATAGAATTCACCTTTTTCTTTATAGCAGCAAACTCACCACTTTCTAACACCGATAACCTCCTAAAAGCCTCATTCAAACCACGCTCTACATCAGTCAAATCCGAACTAAGCAATTCCCGCTATTTCTCACCAACCTTAGTCTTCGACTCCAAATAAGCAACATGAGTCTGAACAACACCTAATCCAATCTCTGTCATACTACTCTTAACACGGGAAGCATCTAGATCACGTCTCAAGGCCCATGGTGCAAGACCATCAATATGAGTAGCCTCTCGAGCACTAGACGACTATCCTATCACACGTCTACGAGTAGCAATACCATCAGTACCGTCAGGTGCATTATCATCCTCATCCTCCTCTGATTCAGAATCAGATTCAGACGATTCAGACATTTCATCCCTAGGTAGCTCAACCTCAGAATCAGACAAATAAACTGGTGGGGGTAAGGGCTCTCCCTCTGGAACATCATAAGGGTAAATAAGCTCGGCTTCCTCATCATCATCAACCTCATCGTCTATACTATATCCTCCTCGACATCCTCGTCGTCAATCACATCATCTAAATTATCTATCCCAATCTCATCATCATTCTCAATATCAACATTATCAATCTCATTCTCTACCATATCAACCTGAGGGGCAATCTGATCTCCTAGTCCTATCTCGGGCTCGGGATCCTAAAATGGTTCCTCCTCATCATCCATATCATAATCTACTAAATCTAAATAAGGATCATCATCTACATTAGGTTCGGGAATAGCATGGTTCTCTACAGGAATATTAGGGTCAGCCATAACAATCTGCATTTATATATATCTCGTATTAGGATAACATACTTATTAAACAATTACATACTAAAATCACGATATATACATATATATAAATTAAATTATATATATCAAAATATATATCTTCTCAATAGGACTTGTTGGTAACGTCAGAGATCTTTGACACCGTTATAGTCAAAAGATTTTTCAAATATTTTCTCAAATGTTCATAGTTAAAAGATTTTGAAAAGTTTTGTTCAAAACCTTGGTTTTTAAAATCTTTTATTCTATATAACGAGAGATCTGATACCAAACTGTAACACTCTCAAATTTCGTATCGGTACAGCGGAAGGGTCTTTTAGAGTGTTACGTGATAGCACAATAACTCCAATCATAGACAACACATAAAAATGGTTGTACAAGGTTCAATATACATTCATTCGATAAAAAGTTTTAAAGTGTACAACAGGTCCCAAATTATACAGGTCATTAAGTTTACAAAACATAGATCGAATGAACATTTTTAATATTATGTGGGCCATCAGAGTCGATCTCCATCCGGATTACCTTCAAGCACCTGAGATAAAAACATGCAAAAATCATATCAGCGAATGCCGAGTGAATTCATAGAGTTTAATAAAACCGTTATATAAAACAATCGTTGAAATCAGAACACAAGTATAATATCAGAAGTAAGTCCTCGTATTGCTAGTCAGGCAATATATAAATCAAGCATACATCTTAAACCGTCCATGAGACCGTAGCCTCAATATTACCACTATAGGTAATATTATTATCGTTATTGGCGTCGTTATCGTATTGTATTGAAATACATTTTAAGATTATTATTAGCCGCATGACATTGTTACCTTACTATCACAAACAACGGGCCGCGAACCCGACAAACAATTTGCCCATCTAAGTTAGCGTGTCGTCACAAAAAGCACGCTATGTAAATCTTCTCATACATAAATTCGCTTACCAATCAATGTGGTACGACGGGGATCAACCGTCAAGGCGCGAACTGGGGTGATCGTCCCCAAATAGTACTATCATAGGCATAAGCGTATACCAAATCCTGGTAGTTCACAATTTATGCTAATGGGACTTTGAGTGACATAACCTAACTACTAATAATCCTTTTTATCTCGTTTATAGGGTCATAGCATCATTCGGGTCCATATCATTAAGCATACCATCGGGACTACTTGTGTCCTATTTTTATCAAAAACTAGCATGTTATCTCCCTCGCGGGTTTACAAATCATTTTATAAAACATTTAAAAGAGTGCGAGGCTATGAACTCACGTTGATAATGAAAGGCGGATTATCGGCTACGGGCGTGCTTCGGTCACGGAAACCTATATAAATAATAATCGGTCTTATACTTTTGTCCAAATGACTTTATCAAAATAACAAATATACATATGATGATTTTGTACATATGATGATGATCAAGTGGGTTTATATATTCTTATTTACTCATTTTAGTGTTTATGTATTGGTAACTTTTATATTAGTTTACTAGTTTTACCTATTTACATATTTTAAGTCCAATAAGCTTATTATAAGTTCTTTAACTTGTATTAGTCCATTTTATACTTGTATTATCAGTATTTACACTTTACATGTTGGGCCCAAATGGGTTAAGCCCAATAAGTAATTTTTATAAGTGTTTAACTTATTTAGTTAAATTATTAGTCCAATATGCTAACTTAGCTCGTTAATGTCTGTATGTCCTATAGTTCGGGTTTTTATTGGTTTTTACTTGTATTAGATACTTATATATCAGTATATGACTTTTAAAAACTTTACATAGACGGGTTTGATCGTCTAAGTTTTAATTGGCGAAAAACGTTAATTTTACGGTAATAGCCGAAAAAGTCGTAAAAATCATGTTTATAGTTTTTAACTTATAAATATTATTCAACTACCATTTCTATAAATTGTCCATTTATTTAACCTTATACATATTTATATAAATGAAATTCATAAGTTAGTGGGTTTTAATTTCACATTTTATACTATATAATTTGAGTGCTTATATAATAGTATTAAACATTAATTCTTCAAAATCTGATTTTTAATTTCATCTTCACCATTTTTATCATATCTAGAGTTATACAATGAGTTAGAAGCTCATTTTTGTATGGCATGAACTTCATATTATGTGCTACAATTAAGTTAGTTATAGCTACTGCTTATTCTATGTCTAACTATCCTTAACAGTCCCTACAAAACAAACTATTCAGATTAGCACACTCATCTTGTTTTGATCATATCTCACTCATTTTGATGATTCCATTGCATGACCAACTCTCACATGTGTATGACATCTTATACTTACTTTAAATGGATTCCACCATGCAATTTTATCAGTTTAAGTCTTGGTTACTTACTGTTTTTATACAGCCAACAACTTAAGCATGATTTTATCATTGTTTCTTATGGTTATTCATCTTTTTAAGCATATTTATCAACACTTGATCCCCACACAACATTTTTATCATCATATATTCATCATATACATATACAATAAGAAAGAAAATACATTTGATCTTTACAAAAATAACAAGAGAAATAGAAAGGATGATCTTCTTTACCAACCAAGATTATATCTTGTTTTTGGAAGACAACAACTTGATGAACACCAAATATATCTCCAAGATCATCAATCACCAAAATAGTTTGTTGAGAAATTAGCCCTAGGACACAAGCAAATCACCTCCTTTGTTGTTAAAATGGCCACCAATCAATCAAGGCTTCAAGGTTTCTCTATAATATGGCTAGATAACATGTATCTTGTGGCTAGAAAAGATCAAATGGTGGTGTATGGTGGTGGAGTAGGACGGCAATGGGGAGTGGGATGAGAGGATTTTGAGTTGTTTGCATGAGAGAAATGGAAGCAAATGGTTTAGCTAGTTGGTTTTGTGGTTAGTGGGATATGAGTAGCTTCATATTGAAGCTAATGTTACAAGTGTTAACTTGTAGAGTGTAAGGATGCCACATCAAGGGATGTGGTGTCCCTAGTTTGGTCGTCCCTTTTAGTGGGGTGGGATAAATTAGTTTTATCCCATCCCGCTAATTTACGGGTATTCCTCGATTCTAGTTTCCTCGATTTGCGTGCCCTCGAGTCGTTTTACGAAAAACGTTTTTATAAATTATGAATCAACGGCACAAAACAAATCTAATAAAAATTGTCTCATAAAAAACGGAGTTCAAAAACGTAAATACGTAATCCTAAGGTTTCCGGTTTTGTCGTAAAGGACGCTAAATTATGCACATAAGCCCAAATTTAAATCCGTAAATTGTGAGTTCATCAACCAACACAAAAATAAGTTTCAAAATATTATACGAGAAAATAATTCACTACCTGAAAATGTTAGATTGTCACATAGGGGACGCTCAATCTTGAATCTGGACGAGTAGGGAGCCTAATTCATGAGATTCGATATTAAGGTGGATTAGGGTTAGAGGTTATGAACAGTAGGGCTTTTGATTTGGTTTTGGGGATAAAAAAGTGTTAGGCGCCCATATTATTTATTAATCTTAATTTTAAAACTGGATTAATAAATAAAACGAGTTTAGGAGTTGGGTTGGTGGAAATCAGACGTGGAGAGTGGTGGGTTTTGCAAGAGGTGATTGGTGGTAAGGTGTGACATAGAGGGATGAGGTGGAGTAGAGTGAGGTGGCAGAAAGATATTGGTGGGAAGGGTTTTGGTTTTAGAAGCAATACCCCCTGAACTCCTAAATAATCTTTATATGAAGTCTTGTCAAAACCAACAACTTTTCCCTTTGTATCAACTTTGCCCTTGTTGTCAAATTTGGCACAAATCATAAGTAACTTTGTAATAAGGACCATATGTGCAATTTTAGCTATCTTCAAAGTCCATTCTTGTAATGTCTTGAACTTTGAAGGACTAAACTTGCATAAGATGATTTCACCAAGGACCTTTTTTGCCAATTCTTCAAAGATGAGGGACCAAAGTTGTCAAATCTTTAAACTTTAAGGGTATTTTTGGAAAATCACTATTCGGGTCCGGTACTTTGTGCGGCTTCATTTCTCGAGTTCATTTTTGCTTGAATCTTGTGATCTTTTGTTGAATTCACGATATCCGTACCTAAAATACACAATGAACAAACACAAGCATATTTTAGGGTATTTTATGATAGTTTTAAGCGTTTTAAGCCCGATTTGGATGACGAGACTATGTATAAATGCAGTCTCATCACTCCCCCATACTAAACCATTTCCGTGTCCTCACGTGATGCTAGAATTAAGTATCATAACACTTCCAAAATTCCTTTTTATATGACAATTTATTGAAACGTGAATTTAAATAAACTACTACATGTGTTTTAGACATAATGAATTGTTTTCATCGCAAAATGGGACGTTTAGGAACATAGAATAAGAACACGTGAATGCTTCGTTAGAAATAATTTCTTCGTCCTCGATTTTCACCCAATTCCATGCTAAGCGTGAAACAAGATCATTGTCATTATAAGTTAGTAATGCTAACACTACTCATATGCTCTAATCACGTACTTAGACTCCCTTATTCCTAAGGTGTATATCTTATATTTTATTTTTGTCTTAATGATCACGAGGATACATCACTGACTTATGCGTGAATAGAGATTAGGTCCAAAAATAGAGTTTTAACGGTGTAACCAAAATCATCGAATTCATAATTCATCCTAATAGACAACGATGTCAAAAAATTAAGTCAACAAAAAGGATCGATAAACACGGTTTTATAACGGTTTTGAACATGAGACTTATTACCAATTTGGAATTGGTTTAACGCTACCTTTTATTTAACTTCGCCATGAAGTGTTTATTATGGCTTTGGTCTTGCCCTTGTCTTTTATTTAACCTCGCCATGAGGTGTTTATCATGACTTGACGTATATCCTCATGCTAAGGCGAATTTTGGATGTTTAAGGCTTCAAGATTTAAGACATCCACTTTCAATTTTCGCATAGATTTTTTGGCCTTGTGAGCTTCGAATTTTTGCTTAATTTAGGTGAATAGGAACTTAAACTATTATTGGGGGAAGCCTTTGATTATTTGGGTTGCCAATACTTGAAAACCGTGACGCTGGCGATACCTTAATGTTTTTCCAATTTAATTACATGGAAGATACTGAAATAAATTAGAAATCAACAATAGAGACTAAACCGCAAAATCAATATTTATTAACAATTTATCATAAAAGCGTAGAGAGAATAAACAAATAATTAGGACACATGAGTTTTTGAAAGAATACGAGTACTCTACGTTTAGCATAGTAACTTATAATTAACGCTATCATTTCTCGTCGTCATTTAAGAGACTTAGCCTAATATAGTTAAGGAATCGAAGCTAAGTGCTCAACACGAACGGTCGAGTCAAAATTACTCTTATTCTCACCATCAGAAAACCTACATTCATGTCTTAAACACTTATGAAAAACAAGAATTTTTTTTAACATTTGGCCATTTTTAGGCTTATTTTGCATAAAACGATAACAAAAAGATGAAATTTGGATTGCGTGATGACGTAAGCAAGGTAAGGCATCTATTAACCCCCATACTAAAACTAAACATTGTCCTCAGTGTTTCAAGTCTAAGGGTGAAACACCCCCATACTAGAGACGAAACGTTGAATGCTTAATCTCAAGCATGGAAAAGGTAAAACGAATAATCAATAGCCGTTCATGAATTATGATAATAAGATAATCGTTAGAACATAAAAGGATATCATCATATATCAGAATCTTCAAAGGCAACGATTGAAGATCGAGTGATATGAAAAACGAACACGAGAGGCTTCAATGATGACGATGAACCTAATGAATCACAATCACAAACAACCACGAAATAAAGGTTGGAAGAGCACAAGTCCCCTCACATTACACTAATTAGAAAGCAATAATATTTACAAGGATAAGCATGAGAATCCCCCGCGAGGCACCTTATTTTAGATAACCGAGCCAAAAACTCGACTCGAATCCCCATAAATGTGATCATTTAGGGATTATCATGGTATGGTCATTTTTGGTGGGGCTTACATGATAAACAAGTCCCAAAAGTACATGGATTACTTTTAAAAACCCGATAACTATATACCGGGGTCAAAGATAGCGTCTTCGTTTTCGGATGAAAGATGAAACAACGCTACTCCAACACGAACCCCAATGGGGTAGAAGAAAAGAGGTGAGAAATAAAAGGGTGGGACAATTGGTGGGGAAACATAGTGAGCTACTCGAGGCAGACTCGCACCAAGCAAATAGAAAGATTTTCCATTTATTGCATCGGTGGAAGACCGAGATTTCCCTTTAATCACGATTTTGGGATCGAATATCTCGTCCTCGGTGGAAAAGTGTGAAGAAACATAAGGGGTTTCCCCCCACTAAATCCACACTTACGCTCGTCAAAAGGAGTAGACGAGGTGGTAGCACTCATAAAACGCGGTGATGACGGAGTTAAACTTGTAGAAAAATTATTTAAATCAGTTATAAAATCTTTTCCTTTTTCATCCTTTAAAAACTCTTTATGAAAACCCGATTTTATGATGTCAAAAATATTTGGTATTTCCAATTCAATATTAGTCACACTCAAAATCCTCACATTTAAGTCCGGGTAGGTGGTGGTGGATTGTATAAGTTCTCAAAACGTTGATCAATAAAGAACACCGCCCCCTCGGGGTTAACATATTCGTCATCCTCATGAACGTCGATATCTTCGATTTCTTCATCATAGATAGGCTCGTCAAACCATGGTTTGTCGTTTCCCTCATTGAGGATTTTATAAACTCTGTCGAAAAGATCACGATCAAGCACAAAACCGTCATTCTTTTATGAGGATCGTTGATAAGTTAGATCCTCGCGAATGTGGTAAACGTCATTCTCATTTGAGGAGTGTTGATTAGGTAACTCCTCGAGAATGGGATTTTAGGTCACGTGAGTTGGTTCGTTTATGAAAATAAGACGTTCCAACTCATCAAGTTTGGCCTCGATACAGGAAAAATCAACCTCACTCGTAGGTGGTAGTAGAGGCAAAAGAGCTAGCTCTCGTTTGATAATTTCCTTAATCTCGGGATCAAACTCATAATCATCGTACTTTCCATGTAAAGAGGTCTTTTTAGGAGAATCCTCAAAAATGTCATTTGGGTTTTTAAGCACGTGATCAATTTTGGCAAAATCACCATCGTCATCATCAAAGAAAGAGTCAATGTGAGCACTCACAACCATGGTCTTACAAGTCGATCGACTATGCTTAGGTGACTTTTCAATGACGAGAGGATCAATATCGATAAAACCTTTAGCCTCAATGGATATTGGGCTAGGAAATGGAGACACTTCAATGGAATTAGAAGTTAAAGCCTCAAAGACGTGGTCCTTCGAAGGTGGTGAAGACGAGTCCATATTAGTCATTGTCGTGATGGCACTAACGTCGCCCTTCGGAATTGGTTGTTCACTTGTTTCGCCGAATATATCCCAAAATGATTTTTCATCCATAAGTTTACGAATACCCTTTTGAATTAAGTAAACGTATTCTTTATCGTTAAAATCCTCATCTTTAAACCCTTCATTTTCATTCTTTCAAAACATGCATCTAGCCTCATTTTTTCCGCTAAAGTATGAGCTTTGATATTATCAAATTTTGAAATATCGGTTTTAGGAACCTCGGTTTTATAATGATCATTTGAAACTTGGGATCTACTCGCGAAAAAGTCCATTTTATCCTCCCCATATTTCATAGTTAATTTCCCACCGTGAACGTTGATAACGGCTCGAGCCGTCGATAAAAAGGGTCAACCTAAAATAATGGGACATTTTGGATTACACTCATAATTGGAAATAACGATGTCCGCGGGAAAAACAAACTTCCCAATTCTAACATAAACATCCTCGGCTATTCCAATTGGTTTTAATGGTGTACAATTTGTTAGCTCGATTGTCATGTTCGTGGGGGTAAGACTAGTCAATTTCATCAATTTCCAAAGAGAATGAGTCATGATATTGATGCTAGCACCTAAATCGGCATGGGCTAAACATCCATCAATCTCGGAAAAGATACAAGGTAAAAGAAATTGGCCCGGATCCTCTTCCCTTCACGGCATATGCCTTTTAGGTTTTTTAAGAAGGATCGAAGCACAAGTTTCCTCAAGGGTCACTTTGGTAAGGTCGATAAAGCTCTCTTTTTGAACCGTGGAAGGAATTTGAGGTACACGAGGGTGTGCACTCTTTTTCTTGGTCACCACGTTCACCCCATCGACTTTAGAACATGAAGGCGTTGTAGGATGGTTGAGAAGAAGGAACAACTTTAAATCTATCAAGTGTAATCATACGACTTTTTCCACGAGACGAGGCGTCTTTGACATGTTCCTTCGGATTTGGTACGGTGTCACTAGGTAATGAACTCAATGACGCACCCGAAGACTTGTTCATTATGGCCGAAAACATCTTTTTAATGTCGATTTTTCCTTGCTCAATTTTCGTGTTTTGATTTTTCAACGTGTTGGAAAAGTCGTTTTTCAAAGTACCAATTTGTCCCTCTAATCGTCTCATATTAGCCTCATTAGTTTTCATATATTCTTGAAACTCGTTTGACGAACTATTTTGATTAGAATTAAAGTTCCCTTGGTTTTGATTATTTCTTTGAAAATTCCCTTGATTACCACTTGAAAAATTGTTACCTTGATTGTTGTTTTGAAAATTCGAGTTTTGATTGTTGTTATCTCGATTTTGCCAACCTAAATTACGACCTTGATTATAACTTTGATTACCATGATTATTTCCTTGAAAATTGTTTCAGTTTTGATTTGAAAAATTATTGCCTTGGTTATAATTGCCTTGTGATTAACCCGCGTTGTTTTGATTTTGAAAATTGTTTTTTCCATTTAACGCGTTTACACTCGACGCTTGACCATCCGTAGCCGCACACTCGTAATAATTATGAGGTCCACCACACAACATACACGAAGCCTCAACCGCTTTCACCGTAGCGGGTGCGTCTTTCTTTTGCATCTCGATTAAGAACGACGTAAACACATTCGTCAACTTATCGACTTTCGCATCAACCCTCTCAATATCACGATTAGAATTACTAACATTGGCGACATTGGAAACACTCGGTGTGTTACGGAGTTGGTAAACCATAGATCTATTCTTGATAATCATTAAAGCGTCTTTCGGAGTTTTACACAAAAAATTACCACCGGCGGCAGAATTTAACGAATCTTGTTCTTGAAAACTAAGACCGTTATAAAACGTGTCGATTTGGTGTAACTCGGAAAATCCATGGTGAGGACATTGCCTAAGCAATTCCTTAAAACGATCGCACGCGTCTCTTAACGATTCATTCGGCTTTTGTTCGAACCTAGTAATCTCGTTTTTGAAAAATGTGGTCTTAGACGGTGGAAAGAAATGATTAGCGAACTTAGAAACGAGATCCTTCCACATAATTATGGAATTAGGTGGCTCTTTCTCGTACCAATCCTTGGCGGCACCATCGAGCGAGTACGGAAAAAGCATAAGCTTAACGACATCGGTGTCGACGTTTTTAAACTTGCTCGTGGCCAAAAGAAGATCAAAATTCCCAATGTGATCGTGAGGATTATCCACCTCACGACCTCTAAACTTCGTTTCTTGAATCAACGATAGCATTCCGTTCTTAATCTCAAAATTCTTCTTTTCGATAGCGGGAATAATGATCGCGTCTCCATAACCCTCGGTGGGTGCTTGGAGCAACTCCATCATCGTACGATTCTCGGACATCTCGTCTACGGTTTCGACAACAAAATTAGGAACATTCATTTCTAAATCACGTCTTCGTTGTTGATTCCTTCGATTTTGATTGCGGTGATTCGATGCGTTGCTAGATAATATTGGGTTTTTGCAAACTCTTTTTAAAGCAATTATTGTTCGTTTTTCCTCGACTCGACTCGAATTTGATTTCCAATTAACGTAGACTTAATTTGTTTTTGGTGAAATATATGTTTTTGTATTTTTTAAACTATTTGAAAACAATTTAATTAAACTGTTAAAATTTAAATCTAATTAAACTAAAAACTTTAATTGAAATCTATTTTTAAATAAAACTAAACTAATGTAAAAAAAAACTATTTTTTAAAAATAAAACTTTAAATCTAATTTTCAAAAAAAAAACTAAAATAAAGACTTTTAAATAAAAACTAATTTAAATAAAAAAAACTTAAATCTAAATTTTAAAACTAATTTAAAATTATAAAAGTAATAAATTAAAATATATTTTTTATCTTTTTATAAAAAACTGAATAAAAGAAAAAAACTATTGAAATAAACTTAAAACTTAAATTTAACTATTTAATAAAATCTGCCAATCTAAAGAAGCTATATTAATAAACTGACTAGGTAATAAACACAAGAAAGGGTCTAGCTCGAATGGTTGTGGCGTTTGACAGTTATACGAGAGGTCTAGGGATCGAATCCCACCCCAGACGTAATTTTTGCTATATATTTTTTTTGGGACTTTTATCACTCAGACCAAGTGTGCCTGAGTGTTTATATGTAGCAATAAAAAACTAATAAACAGAAACAATAAAGCCAATCAGCCGAGACAATAAAGCAATTAAACAAACTAGCAAAATCAGATAAGCTCAAAAGCTGATAAGCTGATAAAAATACTGACAATAAGCAAAGCAACTATTTAACTAAGCAGATAAAATTAAATAAGCAAACAGGAAAACCAAACAAGGACATAAGCTATAACCCAATAAGCAGTTGTACAGTAAATAAGGCAAATAAATAGAATAAGCAGGAAAGAAAGGAAAATAAGCACACGAATTCAAAAGCAAATGGAAATAAAATAAGCAATTCAAACACTACTTTAAACAAACAGTAACCAAATAAAACAAATTCAACCAAAACTTAAGACACTAGCAGATTAATTAAACTTAATACAAATAAACAAAAACATTTTTATAAATAAACAATAGACAACACAGTAACTAGAACCACTTCTAAGCAGATTCACACTACTCAAAACACAAGCAGACATACAACTAACCGATTCAAAAAATAAACAGATCCAACGCAAACCAAATAAGCCCAGAAAATCAACACAAGCAGATATAAAATTAAACTAATATTAAACTAAGCAGATTTAACAAACTTAAATTAAATAATTAACTAAACAATAAAATAAAAGGAAAACAAACCTATTGTCGAATCCGTTGGGTCGAAGGGTGAAGCGCTGAGCCCCTTTTGATATCGAAACCAAACACCACCTTAAACATCAACAACTTTTAACCAAGATGACCTTCGAACTACCAAACAGCTTTCGAACAGTATTTTTATAAATTTCCAGTGGGGAAACTTATCTACTCTTTTTTTTATATTATATTAATAATCTTCGAACAGTAATTATAACAAAAACAGTAATTCGAACAGTAACTTAAAGATAAATTTAAAGTTTGACAGGAAATTAAATAGAGACGAAGATAATTAAAAAACAGCTTTTCATTAATTAAAAAGAGAATTACATTACTGGAAATAAAAAATTACAATATTAAATCTATAAAACTAATTTGCAGAAAAATTAAATAAATAAAGAAAAAGTGCTCCTGATTACAGATTTGGAGGGGGTTTTTATAGGCAAAACCCCTGAAACCTTCTTGATGGCTTCAAAATTAAGCAACTAATCTTGGCCCTTAAATCCTTCATTCTTCTTTCTCTCTCTTGATCATCGGCTGAAAACCACTCAAGCATCACACGGATCGCCCTCGTGGCGGTTTTTGTGCTACTTGTGTTTGTTGAGTGGTGAGGTGGATAATTAGTATTGGTGGATTGGTATTGGTGATTTGTTTCCACCAATCAAAACCAAAAGATTAGCCACGTAGGTGAGAGATGAGGACCACAATTGGTGTTTGCTTCCGATTCTTGGGGGATTTAATTGGATTCGTGTGAATCACACGAATATGTAAAAACCCCCAAAAATCCTTGGGTATTTGTTGGATCAAGGTGAATTAGGGTTTATGTAAAATGGTGCTGGCTGTGTAAAAATGGGAGAGAAAGAGTTGGGTGAAATTCTTTGTTTCTATCGAAATGAGTGGGGATAGGGTAAAGAGGCGTTTTATTAATTTAAGTGTGAGTGGAAAACACGTGTGGGGTTGTGGGGTAAATAATACGTGAAGTTGGGAGGGTGAGTAATTGTTTTGTGGGTTGACTACCATAAAAACAAAACGTGTGATGATGTGTATTCGGTTGACCGAAGATGAGGTTGACTGACAATCTCACAAAACAAAATTTATGTTTTGTGTAAATAACTATGACTAGCAAAAAACGTCCCACAATTTTTCATCAAAATGGGCTTTAGCCCATTTAACTCTTTTCGTATTAAAATAATAACGGACTTGGGCCATTTACATTTTTCATCCGTGCTTAAGAGATTTGGGCCTTAATTGAACTTTTGACCCAATAGCAAATAATCCATATCCATTATTGGGTTTTAAGGCCCAATAAGAACATGTGGGTCCCACAAAACTCGAGTATCTCCAAAAAGATTTAATCCGCTAAAAACGAACTTGATTTCGGCTTCTTTGATCATTTCTTCAAAACCGTGTCGGTTCAGCCGGTTTTCGTGAACTTGGGCACACTTTTGGTCTTTTGACTTTGTCTTCGTCTTTTCTAGGGCTTTTCTTCAACATTTGACCGTGAAATACCGTGTTTTCTTTCCTTTTGATCATTTGTACCTATTTTAACATAAAAACACAAAACCACGCGTAATTCCGACTTTTACGATGTTAAACACATGATTAGGTCTTGTTTTTCCTTGATATTAGTGGTAAAAGGATAAGTGTTTACACACTTATTAAATCCCCTCCATTTGACCATTGTAATGACCCCATTCAATGCATTATTTTAAAGCATAAAGTTACATTTTTCTCATAATTAATCCATCTCGGCCTTTATTAAGATATACTAATACTACTACAATGAAAAGATAAAAATTTTAAAAGGAGACAAAAGTTATGACAATTTATTAACTTGGAAATTATTTGATGGAAGAAACTTGTTAAGACTTAGATTAGGGCTTTGGTGTAATGAATATTAACCACCCTCAAGTTTCATGTTCCCCATACCAAGCTTAAAAACGAGATCATTGTTTACCATAAGTTCTTAGGTTAAGACCACTTATATAAGACAATTGTGTAGTACTCTTTCTCCAATTCCTACGTTGTATCTCTAGTATTTATTGATTGTCATTCACCCGTAGGCTCATTTGACTTATTTGATAATTATTATTCCAAAAATGAAGGAAAAACGGTGCAAACCCGACACTCAAAACCTAACCTCGTCCTAAAAAACGTTGTCACTAAAGTAAGCCCACATCAAGGATGATTTTACACGATTTAGGGAATATATTCCCGGACCCAAAATTTGGCCAAATAGTACTACTTATTAATTATTTCCTCCAAAGTCATGTAGACTTTATGTGGAGTTTATCAAGTTCACATCATATACCCTTAGGCTCTTTAAGATGTAAAAATGCTCCCCGTCTATTGTCCACACCCTAAGGCTCCTTGAACGATAAACGAGGGAATTGATTTTTGATCAATTTTTATTCAACACTTACCATGCCATACACCCTAAGGCTCTAATGACAAGGTTCGTGCTACATGCCCCACACCCTAAGGCTCCTTGAGGTCATGTTTTAATCTTATTCTTTCTTATTATGATATATATAGTAGGCTAAATTCCGAGGTCCCATGGTCTGAATACCTCCTAATTAGTGGTTATGAGCCACCTTAGTCGGAAGTCCACAACGCTGGCACCCTCAATGTGTTCATGCTTTAATTACAAGGAGAATAAAGATTTGGCTAACAGTTAAGATATCGAATCGACACCGTAAAAATCCTCATTTATTAAGCAATTTAAATATACAAGCGGGAAGAAAGAGCCACAAAAACTCATATAAATAAGAATTAACCCTTAAACTTATTATCAACTCTATCATCTCTCGTTCTCTACAATTTAAAATCTCAAAGAATGAGACTCGTGGGTGCTTAGCCTAATAAACCAATTAAGGTCCATATGGTTAAGGATACTAGCTAGAGTAAACTTGGATAAGTAAACTCGGGTTAAGTCAAAATATTCACGACGGGCCTAATATATCAAAAACATCTAATCTTGTTAAAACCATTTTATTTATTTATTTATTTTTGACTTTATTCTAGAAATGGAAATTATAAATATGATGCGATGACAAAGGGAAAGAAAATACTACTAGGCCAAAATAGATCAAAAATTTGAAAAATGTTGAAATTTTTTTTAAATTTTCCGGTTAAATGGGGTCAAATTCATGGAAAAGCCCACTAAAATTTCGATAGAAATCCCCCTACACTTAATATAAACATTGTCCTCAATGTTTAAGCATGTGGGAGAATAAACTCCCCTACACTTAGGACATTGAGTACGTTGTTTAAATCGAGCTAAGGAAAGGACAACTAAAGTGATTACATTTATTTGTTTTATTTATATACAAGATTGAATCACAATAGCAAAAACTTATCGAAGGAACCGGGTACACGGGAAACACGGGAACAGGGGTCTCGTCAAAATACCAAAAGTGGATCATTAAGCACATGTCCCTGCACACACCATCACAACACAAACAACCTACTTGGCTCCCCCCTACACTTATTGGTGAAAATGGGTGAAAAAGGGTGGAAAGGATGGAAAAGGTAAAAATCTAACCTAGTTAAACGATGCTTGATTTTTTATCACGAGTCTCTAGCTCGACTCGATTTCCCGAATGTCATCATTCAAATGGGAAAATCATGGAAAAACCGAGATTTCCAAGGGAGGAAAATCTCTCCATGATAAAGGGTGAAACAAAGTCATATAAGGCATACCCCATGAAAATCCACCCGAGTCAAACACATAATTTCCATCATTAAAGGAAATAAACCCCGAGGTGGTACGCAAGTCAAAGAAAAGCGGGGTATCCTTAGGCAAAAGTCTCTTACAAGGGAAGGTGTTATGGTGGTAAGACAATGAAAGCACGAAAGTCTCTATTCCGGGATCAAACATCGGTTCCTTAACGGGAAAATAGCAAGAGGTAGTGACATTTAAGCTTAAAATATCATCAAAATCCAAAGTGGGAAGGTCGTCCTCTTCCAAACTTGATGTGAAAACATAAGTATCGTCGGAGTCATAGGAAAACTCATCCTCGTGAGGAAAATAGGTATTTAGAAAGATATCTAAATCCTCCTCAAATGGAATAACCTCTAAAGTAGGAATGATCTCTAAGAGTAGAGGATCCTCCTTAAAAGTCATGACTTCTAAAATTAGGGTATAAAAGTCAAAAGGAGTCTCCATAAAAGAATCACTCATAGGGATATGAGGTGTATTAAGATCATGGGGTGGGTCATCAAAGTTAATGAGATCACTTATAGAAGTGTAATCATCGTAGGTATCAAAGATTGGTTGATCATAAATGGGTGGGTCAAAAGTGGGTGGGTCAAAAGACGATTCGTCTAAACCGAAGATAGTGTGATCACTTGAAGAAGTGTCATCACTATCGGTGTCATAAATAGGAGTATAAAAAATTTGAGGCTCTAAGGGAAGGGATGAGTTTATCACAAAATGATTTTGAGTAGACTTTTCAATTCCAAAAGGATTAATAAAAATCTCGTCATCATCATAATTAAGAACATCAATCATATTGACCGACTCTTTTCCATTTGATTTAGTTGTGATTTTTCTCATTTTAAAAACTTGTTGTTCATCCCGAACCCTAAGAATTAACTCCCCTTCGGCCACGTCAACTAAGGCTCTTCCAGGACCTTAAGAATGGTCTACCAAGTATTAACGGAATACGAGGATCCATTTCATAGTCGACGACGACAAAGTCCACGGGAAAAGTGAATGTACCAACTCGAACAAAAACATCTTCGGCAATACCAACGGGGTATGCGAGAGTTCGATTAGCTAACTCGAGAGTCATACGAGTCGGTACAAGGTCGGGTAATGATAACTGTTTCCAAACCGAAAGTGGCATAAGATTGATGCTAGCGCCGAGATCCGCTAAAGCCATACAATCATCGATTTGAGGAAACGAGCAAGGTAACACGAATCGTCCGGGATCTCCTAGCTTTTCGAGAAGCTCTTTGAGAAGAATCGCGGAACAATTCTCATTTAAACGAGTGTTCACGAGCTCAACCATTTTTTCTTTCTTATTAAGCAAATCTTTAAACATTTTGAAATTTTTTGGCATTTGAGCAAGTGCTTCAATAAGACTAATGTTAACATTGACGTTGGAAATCATTTTCAAAAAGTTAAAGACATGCACGTCATCTTTGGTGAGCACTTTAGCCTTGTCTAACCTAGATGGATAAGGAATATTAGGCTTAGACTTAGAAGGTTGAGAAGGAGGAGGACTCGCTTCTTGAACAACCATAGGGATAGGCTCTTTCGGCAATGGAGCACTAGTACTAGGAGTGGTAGTGGAAGGAATCACCGAAGGGGGAGTAGGATTACTCATTATGACCTCCGAGCCTTGTCTCTCCTTTATGGGCGAAGAGATAGAAGGTCCCACTAAAGTGGCTCCACTTCGAGTACTGATAGCACTCACATTAGCACGAGGGTTAATCTCGGTATTGGATGGTAAGGCTCCTTGGGGTCTAAGGGCTTGAATCATTGTAAAAAATCTCTTATCGTTGGACTCTTGCATTTGTCTAGTAGATTCTTGCATTGCTTTCATGATTTTCTCATGTTCGGTCAATTTTTGTAGAACCAAGTCCATTTGAGGATTTTGCATGTTCATTTGATTAAACCCTTGATTAGGAAAACCTTGGTTTTGATATTGAAAATCGTTGTTATTATAAAAACCTTGGTTATTATTTTGAAAACTTTGATTTTGACCATTAAAATTCCCTTGATTAGCATTCCCTTGAAAATTACCCATTTGATGACCTTGGTTCCTATTTTGGTATTGGGTATTTTGGGCGGGTGGGGTGGGTCTTTGCGGTGCTACAAAACCCGGGGGAGCCAAATAATTAGTACTCTTATAAGACAAATGGTTAACATCAACATTAGGTTTAAATGGAACCTTTTCATTAGCATTAAAAGCACAAACTTGTTGATTATTGTAAACCTTGTCACAATTAAAATATGAATGTGGTCCACCACAAGTCTCAAACGTTTCACTAGTTTCTTTCAAGGCATTCACTTGACCATTTAGGGTTTCGGTTTTTAGAGCAAGTAATTCAACAAGCGAAATATTGGGTTCGATCCCCCGGCAGCGGCGCCATTTTAATATTGGGTTTTTGCAAACTCTTTTTAAAGCAATTATTGTTCGTTTTTCCTCGACTCGACTCGAATTTGATTTCCAATTAACGTAGACTTAATTTGTTTTTGGTGAAAAATATCTTTTTGTATTTTTTTAAACTATTTGAAAACAATTTAATTAAACTATTAAAATTTAAATCTAATTAAACTAAAAACTTTAATTGAAATCTATTTTTAAATAAAACTAAACTAATGTAAAAAAAACTATTTTTTAAAAATAAAACTTTGAATCTAATTTTCAGAAAAAAAAACTAAAATAAAGACTTTTAAATAAAAACTAATTTAAATAAAAAAACTTAGATCTAAATTTTAAAACTAATTTAAAATTATAAAAGTAATAAAATAAAATATTATTTTTTATCTTTTTATAAAAAACTGAATAAAAGAAAAAAACTATTTAAATACT
The DNA here is from genome assembly GCA_025667525.1 of Glebionis coronaria. NCBI lineage: Eukaryota > Viridiplantae > Streptophyta > Magnoliopsida > Asterales > Asteraceae > Glebionis > Glebionis coronaria. The sequence goes on along the minus strand of CM046876.1, from coordinate 484,045,435 downwards.
TTTTAATAAACTTAAAACTTGAATTTAACTATTTAATAAAATCTGCCAATCTAAAGAAGCTATATTAATAAACTGACTAGGTAATAAACACAAGAAAGGGTTTAGCTCGAATGGTTGTGGCGTTTGACAGTTATACGAGAGGTCTAGGGATCGAATCCCACCCCAGACGTAATTTTTGCTATATATATATTTTTTGGGACTTTTATCACTCAGACCAAGTGTGCCTGAGTGTTTATATGCAGCAATAAAAAACTAATAAGCAGAAACAATAAAGCCAATCAGCCGAGACAATAAAGCAATTAAACAAACTAGCAAAATCAGATAAGCTCAAAAGCTAATAAGCTGATAAAAATACTGACAATAAGCAAAGCAACTATTTAACTAAGCAGATAAAATTAAATAAGCAAACAGGAAAACCAAACAAGGACATAAGCTATAACCCAATAAGCAGTTGTACAGTAAATAAGGCAAATAAATAGAATAAGCAGGAAAGAAAGGAAAATAAGCACACGAATTCAAAAGCAAATGGAAATAAAATAAGCAATTCAAACACTACTTTAAACAAACAGTAACCAAATAAAACAAATTCAACCAAAACTTAAGACACTAGCAGATTAATTAAACTTAATACAAATAAACAAAAACATTTTTATAAATAAACAATAGACAACACAGTAACTAGAACCACTTCTAAGCAGATTCACACTACTCAAAACACAAGCAGACATAAAACTAACCGATTCAAAAAAATAAACAGATCCAACGCAAACTAAATAAGCCCAGAAAATCAACACAAGCAGATATAAAATTAAACTAATATTAAACTAAGCAAATTTAACAAACTTAAACTAAATAATTAACTAAACAATAAAACAAAAGGAAAACGAACCTATTGTCGAATCCGTTGGGTCAAAGGGTGAAGCGCTGAGACCCCTTTGATATCGAAACCAAACACCACCTTAAACATCAACAGCTTCGAACCAAGATGAACCTTCGAACCACCAAACAACTTTCGAACAGTATTTTTATAAATTTCCAGTGGGGAAACTTATCTACTCTTTTTTTATATTATATTAATAATCTTCGAACAGTAATTATAACAAAAACAGTAATTCGAACAGTAACTTAAAGATAAATTTAAAGTTTGACAGGAAATTAAATAGAGACGCAGATAATTAAAAAACAGATTTTCTTTAATAAAAAAGAGAATTACATTACTAGAAATAAAAAATTACAATATTAAATCTAAAAAACTAATTTGCAGAAAAATTAAATAAATAAAGAAAAAGTGCTCCTGATTACAGATTTGGAGGGGGTTTTTATAGGCAAAACCCCTGAAACCTTCTTGATGGCTTCAAAATTAAGCAACTAATCTTGGCCCTTAAATCCTTCATTCTTCTTTCTCTCTCTTGATCATCGGCTGAAAACCACTCGAGCATCACACGGATCGCCCTCGTGGCGGTTTTTGTGCTACTTGTGTTTGTTGTGTGCTGAGGTGGAGGATTAGTATTGGTGGATTGGTATTGGTGATTTGTTTCCACCAATCAAAACCAAAAGATTAGCCACGTAGGTGAGAGATGAGGAGCACAATTGGTGTTTGCTTCTGATTCTTGGGGGGATTTAATTGGATTTGTGTGAATCACACGAATATGTAAAAACCCCCAAAAATCCTTGTGTAATTTTTGGATCAAGGTGAATTAGGGTTTATGTAAAATGGTGGTGGCTGTGTAAAAATGGGAGAGAAAGAGTTGGGTGAAACTCTTTGTTTCTATCGAAATAAGTGGGGATGGGGTAAAGAGGCGTTTTATTAATTTAAGTGTGAGTGGAAAACACGTGTGGGGTTGTGGGGTAAATAATACGTGAAGTGGGGAGGGTGAGTAATTGTTTTGTGAGTTGACTGCCATAAAAACAAAACGTGTGATGATGTGTATTCGGTTGACCGAAGATGAGGTTGACTGACAATCTCACAAAACAAAATTTATGTTTTGTGTAAATAACTTTGACTAGCAAAAAACGTCCCACAATTTTTCATCAAAATGGGCTTTAGCTCATTTAACTCTTTCCGTATTAAAATAATAACGGGCTTGGGCCATTTACATTTTTCATCCGTGTTTAAGAAATTTGGGCCTTAATTGGGATTTTGACCCAATAGCAAATAATCCATATCCATTATTGGGTTTTAAGGCCTAATAAGAACATGTGGGTCCCACAAAACTCGAATATCTCCAAAAAGATTTAATCCGCTAAAAACAAACTTGATTTTGGCTTCTTTGATCATTTCTTCAAAACCGTGTCGGTTCAGCCGGTTTTCGTGAACTTGGGCACACTTTTGGTCTTTTGACTTCGTCTTCGTCTTTTCTTGGGCTTTTCTTCAACATTTGACCGTGAAATCCCGTGTTTTCTTTCCTTTTGATCATTTGTACCTATTTTAACACAAAAACACAAAACCACGCGTAATTCCGACTTTTACGATGTTAAACACATGATTAGGTCTTGTTTTTCCTTGATTTTAGTGGCAAAAGGATAAGTGTTTACACACTGATTAAATCCCCTACACTTGACCATTGCAATGACCCCATGCAATGCATTATTTTAAAGCATAAAGTTACATTTTTCTCATAATTAATCCATCTCGGCCTTTATTAAGATATACTAATACTACTACAATGAAAAGATAAAAATTTTAAAAGGAGACAAAAGTTATGACAATTTATTAACTTGGAAATTATTTGATGGAAGAAACTTGTTAAGACTTAGATTAGGGCTTTGGTGTAATGAATATTAATCACCCTCAAGTTTCACGTTCCCTATACCAAGCTTAAAAACGAGATCATTGTTTACCATAAGGTCTTAGGTTAAGACCACTTATATAAGACAACTGTGTAGTATTCTTTCTCCAATTTCTACGTTGTATCTCTAGATTTTATTGATTTTCATTCACCCGTAGGCTCATTTGACTTACTTGATAATTATTATTCGAAAAATGAAGGCAAAATGGTGCAAACCCGACACTCAAAACCTAACCTCGTCCTCAAAAACGTTGTCACTAAAGTAAGCCCACATCAAGGATGATTTAACACGATTTAGGGAATAAATTCCCGGACCCAAAATTTGGCCAAATAGTACTACTTATTAATTATTTCCTCCAAAGTCATGTAGACTTTATGTGGAGTTTAGCAAGTTCACATCATATACCCTTAGGCTCTTTAAGATGTAAAAATGCTCCCCGTCTATTGTCCACACCCTAAGGCTCCTTGAACGATAAACGAGGGAATTGATTTTTGATCAATTTTTATTCAACACTTACCATGCCATACACCCTAAGGCTCTAATGACAAGGTTCGTGCTACATGCCCCACACCCTAAGGCTCCTTGAGGTCATGTTTTAATCTTATTCCTTCGATCGAGTGTGCATGCACTAACGTAGAATGGGGGTAGCAAAGAAGATTCTTTTTGGGATTTTTTTTAACTTTTTCATTTTTGTGGTTTTTGATTGTTTTTAATTTTTTTTGGATTTTTGGTGTATTACGTAGACTCAAATCTACAAATCTCTCCTCGAATCAATTTCTCGATTAAAGGAGCCTCAAGGATTGAAAACGATCACGTTGAGTGAACGTCTTCGATGACTTTAGAACGTTGGTGGAACACCAAAACGTTCAAGAGGGTTTAATCTTTGAAAAACAAACATATATATATGATACGTAGATAATACTTTGGTTGGCAAACCCTCGATTAGCCTGTTTTTTCAAAACACGCACAGGCAAGCGGAGGAAACGAGGCGGCACTAAGCACTTAGGAGCCTTTTTCCTTTAGGTCGTGAAATACAACCGCCTTATACCCACCTTATAGTTTGTGTTAATCAAAATTAAGCCTTTCGAAAGTAATTATCTATTTTGCCTTTTCTTATTGTTTTGGATTCGAATACAATAATTGAGTGATGAAATCCCAATTAAGGTTGCGTTTTCACGCTTTTGGAGATATTGTAAATTTATTGTGATACGTAATACAATATATTAATAATATTCACAATAAAAAACGAAAACAGATATTAGGATATCCACAATATAGTAAAAGATTGTTGTGTGTTTAATTGAGGACAACTAAACACGATTTATTTAGATATTCTATAATATAGTAAAAAAATAAAAAACGAGTATGTACGATATTTACGCTTTTCAAAAATGAAAAGCAAAAGCGCACTACTCACACAAACACAATATGTATAAGGCACTAAACACCTCCCCGACAGCGGCACCAAAATGATTGTAGTAAATATACCTCTTTTAGGAAAAAGAAAGTATAAGCCGGTAAGTATTAATCAATACGGTATATGAAAACCGTAAAGACAAAAATTTCAAGTTCGTTCTCGAAGGAGGTGTATGTGTTATGTGCCAATAATATAAGAACAATGTTCGGATTAGTAACGTTTTTGGTTGTAAGAAGAAAGAAAATTAAATGACGAGTTACGCTACGATTAAACTACGACGAAAATTAAAACGTATACGTAAAAACGTAAAACGCGACGAAATTAAAAATTTAATCTAAAAATTAATTAAAAATCAAATTTAAGTCTAAAATAATATAAATAAGAATAAAAGTTCAATAAATAAGTTTTAAAGCTTATTATTAATTAAATATTTAATTTTAAATTCTAATTAAAGCCCTAAAATTAAATATAATTAACAAAAAGTCCAAAATTATATTTTATCAAACTAAATTCTTACTTATATTAATTAAAAGCTAAATAGTATTTTTATAAATTTTCTGAAGCTATTTTTCTATTTTTAATTAGCTAAAAACACTTTTTAAATGAAAATAATGATAAAAATAAAATAATGAGAAAAATAAATTTTCTTTTTCGAAAATCATAAATTACTTAACTAAACAAGAGAAAAATAAGAAAGTTGAAAAAAATGATTTTAGTCTTAATAAGACAAAACAGAAATGCTAAAAACTAAATTTAAATTAAAATAATGATAAAAAATAATACAATAATCAGAAAGTTAAAATAACTTTTTGGAAAATTCTAAAATAAATAAGTGAACAGGGGAAAATTGAAAAAACAAGAAAAAATTGAATTTGTACCACTACAAGACAAAAACATAGAAAACTGACAGTGACAAGTGAGGGGCTTTTGTCTGCTAGTGCAGCAGTGGGAATGTTAACACTATCAGTGGGAACTTTGTTCCCACTGCTCAGTCACAGAAAGATGACTTTGGCCTTTTTGGCTTTGATTTCTAGTTGTTTTTGGATAACAAAGGCACCCCCACACCAATGGCAGTGTGGGGAGTCAATTACAAGCAACAAAACACAAGTACAAGCAACAAAACACAAGTACAAGCAACAGTAATAGCACAAACCTAGCCAATTTCACTTACTGATATAGTTATGGGGGGTCTGGTAGTTTCTTAGGCAATACAGTGGACTACTTAAGCTATGTTTGAACCACCAAGTTGCTGCTAAACCCTTTCATCAGCTAAAGCAACCTAAAGTACCTTAAACCTAACCTAAGGCCTAACTAAAAACAAACTTACAAGTCAAAAGTTACTCTAAATACCCCTAAAATGCCTGCTGCTGTAATTTTGCTGAAAGAAAGGTTAGATCGCTGATGCATTAGGCACAAAGGTGGGCGAAAAGCAACCAAAACTTAACCAAAAAGTTCCCCAACCTTGAACAAACTAGCATAAAGTACTAAACAACTGATTAACTAACATCCATCAAAGCCTCAAAACCTCTAAACCCTACTGATGGTGTCTAGGTAGTTTTTAAGCAAATTATAAAACCTATGAATTTTACTCTATCAAACTGAAACAAAATCTTAAACCATATAATAATAGCCTAATGGAGTTTGTGTAAGCCACTTAAAACATCTACAAGTGCCACATTGAACACCTAATAAGCAGATCCAAACAGTACTTAAAACTAGCATGAACCAAAACTTTTCAAACAAAAATCATTCAAATCAAACCTATAGCTTACTAGGACTAAAAGAGCATGGCATTAAACTTATAAGAACATAAAGTAAACAAATAAACACCATTAAACTAACAAAGAACAAATTTTAAGGAAAGCTCATATAATCACTCATAAAAGCATAAATTTTTGCAAAGAAAAGGGTTCAAACCTTACCTAGCTGATGCCATCTTTTCTTGCTCACTTTAGGCTAATCAAGTGCTTATACAAACCAAAGTAGAGGTCCCTTGTTGTGGTTCTACAATAGAACCAAGGGAGTTTTGCAATGACTTCAGGAAAATGAAAGGAAATGGTATTTGCTGCCTGCAACTGCCAACAAAAACAAACCACAAGAGCAAAAACAGCAGCCTAAGCTCTTCAATAAGCTCACTTTGTCAGGGTGAGCTTATTGAAGTTTATGCTATAGTGAGGTCACCAATAAAACAAGAAAAGGGATGAAAACGAGATTTTAGAAAAATCTTTGAGTCCTCAAATTTGAAAACTGAAAAGTACATAACAAGAATTAACAAGAGCTTATAACCTTTGTTTAATCTTGATTTGTTAGGTCAATATTATACAATAAGAACTTGGGTCTCCAAAAAAGGTTTAAGAAAATTCTTTCAAAAAACTTTTTGAATAAACTAAATTAATATACAGAAACTATAAATAGCACGAATTTAAAACAAGCTTAAAAATAAATGGAACACTAACTTTATATTTAATCAAAATTCTCTAAATTACATAGAAAGTTGAAAAACATAAAATTTGGAACAACATCATATTCTAATAGTCTAGGGTTTTTATACTACATAGAGAAGATACTAGAAGCCCTAAACCGTAATGTAGAACTTCCTAAACCGCCCTTGGATCTTCAACGAGTATGCTAGGTTTGATGCCAAATTTTGAACTTGGTCAATGCCCAATATGAAACCTGATGGAAGCCAACTGTCTTGGATTGATCTTGGTTGTTGAAATTTGCTTTGGGACCAAGTATATGCTGTGGAGACGTTGGATTGCTGCACACTTTTGTCTTGGAGCTCTTCTTTGTATCAGGGGAGCCACATGGGAGGGGACCAGGTGATGTGGTGGGAGTTTTGAGCGCGTGGTTAGATCTAGGGGACCCTTAATCTTGAATCTGGACGAGTAGGGAGCCTATTTCATGAGATTCGATATTAAGGTGGATTAAGGTTAGAGGTTATGAACAGTAGGGCTTTTGATTTGGTTTTAGGGATAAAAAAGTGTTAGGCGCCCATATTATTTATTAATCATAATTTGAAAACTAGATTAATAAATAAAACGGGTTTAGGAGCTGGGTTGGTGGAAATCAGACGTGGAGAGTGGTGGGTTTGGCAAGAGGTGATTGGTGTTAAGGTGTGACATGGAGGGATGAGGTAGAGTGGAGTGAGGTGGCAACAAGATATTGGTGGAAAGGGTTTTGGTTTTGGCAACAATACCCCCTGAACTACCAAATAATCTTCATATGAAGTCTTGTCAAAACCAACAGCTTTTCCCTTTATCAGCTTTGCCCTTGTTGTCAAATTTGGCACAAATCATAAGTAACTTTGTAATAAGGACCATATGTGCAATTTTAGCTATCTTAAAGGGTCATTCTTGTAATGTCTTGAACTTTGAAGGACTAAACTTGCATAAGATGATTTCTCCAAGGACCTTTCTTGCTAATTCTTCAAAGATGAGGGACCAAAGTTGTTAAATCTTCAAACTCCAAGGGTGTTTTTAGAAAGTCACTATTCGGGTCCGGTTCTTTGTGCGGCTTCGTTTCTCGTGTTTGTTTTTGCTTGAATCTTGTGATCTTTTGTTGAATTCACGATATCCGTACCTAAAATACACAATGAACAAACACAAGCATACTTTGGGGTATTTTTATGATATTCTTTTGCGTTTTAAGCCCGATTTGGATGATGAGATTATGTATAAATGCAGTCTCATCATGCATATTGAGAGAGAAAAGGTTAACCATTACAAGAGTAGAAACTCTAGAAAAACCTTCTCTCTCAATACCAACTAAACCATATAGGCAAAAAGCATACAAACGTTTAGATTGGATCTTAGAATATTAACTTTGGTTAGAAGTTTATGTAGAGGAGATCACCACACATTGTCATTCAACCACTTTGTTATTCCGCAAACAATGTGCGCTATAGATTCTTTATTGAGTTTAATAAAAGTCTATACGTTGAAAGTTATTGGTATTGTTGTTTTAATTGTTCTTAGTTCTTATCAGTTGTTAAAACAACACACTTGAGTCTTGGTAACGAGTTATTACTTAAGGTTGATAAGTAATAACGAATTACAAGGGACCAACAAGTGGTATCAAAGCAGTTTGATTAGCAAACTCTTATTTTTCATTAAACTGCTCATTTTAAAGTTTTCAAATCAAGATCCAAGATGGCTCAAGTAATACCACAAAACCTAGAGTATAGGGGTGGCCAACTCAATGTTGATCCTGTCCTAGAGGTAGCTAATTTCACCAATTGGAAGAAAAGGTTCCTTGTCCACATGGTTAGGATTGAACCTTAATTCCTTGGAATCATTTAAAATGGTCCATTTGTTCCCATGGTCGAGGAAAATAAAAAACCTGAAGTACAATGGACTGCTGATGAGACAAAAGCTGCTAACCTAGATCAGCGTCTCAAAAGTCTCATCATGTCCGTGCTCCCAAATGACCAAATGAATTCTGTTGTGAATTGCAAAACAGCTAAATCTACATGGGAGGAACTTATATTATATCACGAGGGACTCTCTGATGTGAAGGAAACAAGAATAATAGATTTAAAGCTTCAATACAACACCTTCAAGCAGAAAGAAGGGGAAACCCTCACTCAAACTTTCACCAGATATAAAGCTCTGATGAATGAACTTGTGAATGATGGTGTTGAGTTTTCAAAACTTGAAATCAACATAGTTTTTGTTAATGCATTGCCAAAGAAGTGGCTCAGTTTTTGCCAAAGCTTGAGAAATGCCAATCACATTAAAGATTGTGATCTGGCCTCTCTTTTTGGGAAACTAAAATATGAAGAAAACCTAGTTGATAGGATTTATGAAGGCTCAGGGAAGAGTAAAGCATTAACTATTGCTACACCCTTGTCAACAACATTCTTCAGTGAAGCTGTCATCCAAGACTACCAAGATAGTCTAGATTATGAAGAGGACACAAGAACCAATGAGGAATATCTGAATGACCTCAAAGAGGAATTTCATGAAAGAGCACTGTTGGCCAAGTGTAGAAGGTTTTTTAAGAAAAGAGACAATTTCTCCAACACCTCAAAAGCTACAGCTGACACTGTTTGCTATAAATGTGAAAAGGCTGGTCATTTTTCTAAGGATTATTTTTCCAAAACATCCATTCCTTCTTATTCCTCACCAACTCAATCAAGACCATCTGGTCAATCATCATTTCAACAGAAACAAATTGCTTCAACTTCTTTTCAGCAAAACAGGGCTGAACTTCGACCAACAAAAGACTTTGAGGTAAAGTATAGAGAAATCAAGGCTAGATTCTCTCATGAGCACTGAAGGGTCATCACCCAAGGCTTCTAAGCAGTTTAAGAATAAAGGACTTATTGCTAAAGCTTATGAATAGGATGAAGAGGAAGTCTCTTCAAATGATCATGAATTGGTAAATGTGAAAGTGCTAATGGCACTTGCTGATGATGAAGGCTCTAACATAAATGTTGTTGCCAAAGAAAGTGCTCGAATTGGTGAACGGGTCAACATCACTATCAAAAAGGTACAAACTCTTCTTGAAATAGAAGATAAGGAAGACATTCATTTTGTCTTTGATTACCTATGCATTGATCTAAAACTTGTTGAAGAACAGAGAAACAATCTGCTTGAAAAATATTATAAAATTGTTCTTAAACTTGATGATTTTGAAAGTAAGCTTATAGAGCTAAAAGAAGCTAAACTTGATGTACTTACTTTTCAACAACTGAACAAAGAGATCTGGATGAAAACAACACCCTAAGGGTTGAACTAAAAGAAGCAATATTGTTAAATCTTGGCTTAGGAACTCTGATAGGGTAAATCAATGTATCAATGAAAAAGTTCCTGCTCAAAAGAGGAAAATGCTTGGTGCTGAAGGATCCTCCAGCACCAACTCAAATGATATTGTCTTTGTCAAAGCCTCAAATGAGGATGGTAGCTCTATCCCTGATGTTGTAAGGTCAGGTGAAGAGAATTTACCAAATCATGACATTAGATGTATTCTTCTCCCTGAGTTTCAAGAAGATGCTGACACATCAGCACCTGTTGAGTCTTCAGTTACTAAAGACGACTCAGATGATGATTTAGAGAATGAAGTAAGTACCCCACTTCCTCCTTTGGAGAAGTTGGCTGGTGCTGAACCCTCTACTAGACCAAAATCAATCCAGTCAATCATCAAGTCTCACACAACACACAAAAGTAGTTCTCCCAAGCATGTCAAAATTGACACATCAAAGAACTCTTCAGCTCTTGCTGAAGCTTTACATAAGGGAACTACCTCTTCAGTTTCAACAAATAAACTAAAGAATGCTAGATCGGAGGAAGATGAGAGAATGTCTCTTGTCATGCAAGAGATCAATGATCTCAAATTACAACTCACACAACAACAAACACTAACTCGATTCAGGGATGAACCTTCAAACTCACCACATTATAAGTACAAGACACAATTTAAAAGGGCTTGTTATCTATGTAGTTTAAACAACCATCTCACTGAAACTTGCCTAAAAGTGATTTATTATACTAAATGTGAGAGGACTGACCATCGCACTTGTGAACATAGTCAATATGTGCTTGCTAAAACTAGTGCTGATGCTCACAACACTGAAGCATCTCATTCTAGGCGAAAAATGCCTTTCCTACCATGCATTCATTATGGTATGGGCAATCATCACTCAGATGACTGTCACTATTATCCTGTTTGTAACATTTGTGGAAGTTATGACCATGACACTCATGGACATAATCGAGTAATCTCTCTCAGAAGGAGCATCAAATCCAGGAACCCAAATTCTATTACCAAATGTCGTGAAACTTATGGAAGTAAGGTCCACACTACCTCTGATCACAATCATATAGAGTGGTTCAGAAGGGGTGAAGCCCTTCAGGCTAAGAAAGCAAATGCTGTTCAAACCTATCCTTCTTCTTCTGAGCAATCTTATTCATCCTCATCAAAAGGATCATTCAGATCTAGAACACCTTCTAGATCTAAAACACCCACCCATCAAAGGTGGGTTTCAAAACAAAACTGACCATTTCCTTAACTTGTGTAGTGTGATCTCAGGAAGCCTATTTGGTACCTGGATAGTGGCTGCTCAAGGCATATGACTGGCACCTAAATTCATCTACACAAGTATAAGGAGGAACAAGGTCCTAAAGTTGTTTTTGTGATAATTCATCAGCTACTTCTAAAGGCTTTGGTTCAGTGAAATGCAATGCTATAGTTTTCACAAGGGTAGCATATGTCAGTGGATTGAAGCACAACCTCATCAGCATCAGTCAACTTTGTGATGCAAAGTATCTATACTTGTTTGATGACAAAAGAGGTACAATCTTCAAGTCCAATCATGAAATTGTGATGATTGCTCCTAGAGTCAAAGATGTTTATGTCATGAACATGAACTCTACTCAGGAGACATTTTTCTTTGCTAAAGCTTCCAACATTACTAACTGGCTCTGGCATAAGAGGCTCTCACATCTAAATTTCAAAACAATAACTCTGTTGGCAAAACAAAATCTTGTTATTGGTCTTCCTTCACTTGTCTATTCCAAGGACAAACCATGCTCAACATGTGAAAAAGGGAAGTACCATAGGGCCAGTTTCAAAACAAAGCAAACTTCCTCAGTCAAAGAATGTCTTCATCTACTTCACATGGACTTATTTGGCCTAATATCATCTAGGGCTATTCGTCATGAAAAATATACACTTGTCATTGTTGATGAGTACTCTAGGTACACCTGGGTATATTTTCTGATAAAGAAAAGCCATGCACCAGATGCCATTATGTCTTTCATCAAAAGAGTTGAAAATCAAAATGACACTCATGTCAAACAACTTAGAACTGACAATGGCACTGAATTTGGAAATCATACTATTATCAAGTTTTGTGATGACAAAGGAATATCACAAAATTTGTCATCACCTTACACACCTAAACAAAATGATGTGGCTGAAAGAAGGAACATAACATTGATTGAAGCAGCAAGAACAATGCTTGCTGGATCAGCTCTCTCTAAGCATTTTTGGACTGATGTTGTAGACACTGCTTGCTACACTCAAAATAGATCCATCATTGTGAAGAGACACATGAAGACTCCCTATGAAGTCTTTAGGGGGAGAATTTCAAACATCTCATTCTTACATGTTTTTGGGTGTCCAGTACTCATTCACAATCATAAGGATCACCTTGGTAAGTTTGATGAAAAATCTGATGATGGTTACTTCCTTGGATACTCACTAGTATCTAAAGCATACAGAGTCTTCAACACAAGAAGACAATGTATTGAAGAAACTTACCACATCACTTTCAATGAAATTTCTGAAGCTCTCAAATTTGCAAATCCATCAGATGATGAACTTTATATTCATGAATCTGTCAACTATCCATCTGATGAATTTCAACATTATGAGCCTTCTCAAAGATATCAAACAAGCAATTCAGTTCCTCATATTGATCCATTTGAAGATTTGACAAATGTTACAAAAGGCAATCCTTCAGTATCAAATACATATGGCTGTCAATCAAATAATCAAAATGATCAGTATCAAAATAATCAAAATGATCAGCAAGATAACACAAATGACCAAAATGGTCAGTCTCAAAATGATCAACATGCTCACACACTTGATCAATCAAATGATGCTGCTGATGAACAATCTGAGCCTCCTAGGATTTGAATATAAAATCCCCCTAAGTGTTTCATGTTCAACAGATTAGTGAGTCTGCTGAAGCATGACCAGAGGAACAAAGTTCCTACTGAAGACTATGTTGCTGAAGGATGTTCAGCTTTCCTCTTCCAGTAAACTTAGAAGACAAAGGAGTCTTTGCTTCAAATACTAGGCGGTCTAGTTGCTGAAGAACAAGTACTGAAGAAGAGCTTTCAGTTCAGTTTGGTTTGACAATACCAAACTGAATGATGCCGATCTCCTCAAGAATGCTGAAGACACTTCAGTATTCTGATGGTTTGCATTAGGCGAGAAAAGATTACTTTAAGTCAAAGTAGGTTGCTTGTATGTTAGAAATACGTTTTTACGTATTTAGAAGATTCGGTCACTCCTACAATATATTATGTAGTAGCTCGTAGTCTAGTATCTTTATATTTATTAAACAAAGAATAGTCCGGTCCATGTCTTGTATGGCTGGCCCAACAATCTAAGCCCAAGCCCATCTTATGGGCTTGGTATATAAATCCTCTCCTTTGATGGAGAGGGTGTGGTTCACTCATTTATTTCACATAGTAAAAGGTGTAACCTTTATACTTTCTCTCTCTAAGTGTGTGTTCTCACCATCTTTCTATCTCTTTCTCTCTCTAGAGTATAAGCATATGAAGGATCATATTTTTCTAAGGATTAGGCATTGTTGAATTACCTATTGAGATGGATGGAGAATGGAGAACTTAGAGAGAGAAAGAAGAGAGAGAGAAAGGAGAGAATGAAAAAGAAGATGGAATGTTGAATGGAATGAATGTGTTCAACAACCCCTCCTAACATGCTAGGAGGGGGGTTTATATAGCCCACCCTACATGTGGGCTATATGGGCTATATTGGATCACGAGCCCAATATCATTGGAGTGACCGATCCTTTCTAAATACGTAAAAACGTATTTCCAACAATCTCCCCCAAAGGGAGGTCACTCCAAGTTACAATGTCCTAAATAGTCTATAGCTCGTGATCTATGTTAATAATGATGTGACCGAGACTTTCCTTAGAAAAACGTATTTCCAACAATCTCCCCCAAAGGGAGGTCACACCATTTTACAAAATCTTAAACCTAGCATACTATGCTTGAGTCTTCGATCTTGTTCTTATGAATATGCTTGATGTGATTTTTGACTTAAACCTTGAGCATGTTTCCTTGCCTTGATCTTGTGCATTCATCACTTGTGATATTCGCCTCTTCGTGACTTCATGTTCCACATACTTATACCTTTATAATTCTTGAAAGCTTCAGAGTTTGATACAGCGGAAGACTTGACCTTCAGACTTTCTTGAATTCGTTGAAGTACTGAGTGTATGCAGTATAAGCATGTGGTGACGACTTCTTCTGGATTGTACACCGTAATGCCACCTTCTTGTTACGCTACATAAGACAGTTAGCAACAAACCATATACACGGATGAAATGGCCTTGAACATTTCATTCTAATTCGGTAGCATTTTACCTCCGGCCGGTGAAGACCGTTGGACGATATTAAATATCGTACTTGTGGCAGGTAGTTTCAATAAAGAACCTCCTTGACAAGATTTCGCGGGTAAACCCGTTCTCTTTACTCGACCGTCCAAAGCTGACTGCGAATGTAAAGAGTGAATCATTTGGATAATAATATCCACATGATTTGAAGCCGTCAGTTCATGTTCCTGGAACAAGTGAAATTCAATTAAGAACCGCACCATCGTTGCTTTCCAGTTGTCACGAGCTTGATTCGTATAGAATCTTGCAAGTTACCTACCAAGTGCTGTTTGAGGTTAACACTAGAAGGATTTCCACTCATCACTGTGAACACTAAGGTATCACTCTGAGTGTTCTGGCAAGATCACTAAGATATTGCGTAGCGGCCTGGAACGTGTTTAAATACATTTAAGAATTAAACCACTGTTGATTTCCAGTTATCACAAGTTTGGTTCATAAAGAATCGCACAAGTCACCTACCATGAGCTTTTTGATATTCGCTCAAGAAGGATTTCCATCTTCATTGTAAATACTTTCGTATTACTCGGATGTTCAGGCAAGATCATAAAGATTTTGCGTAGGACTCTTAAGATCTTTCTTACTTTTTCACAGTGTGTGAAGAAGCAAGGAAATATGAAAGTGTGTCCTAATGAGATATTTGATGATCTCAAATGGCTCTAGACTCGATCGTGCACTTTGGATTTTAGTGATCGGAGGCTGGAGAGGAGTGCCACCATTTCAATACCAATTTATTCGGAGTGAATAAATCAATAGATAATGCGTTGTGTAAAACCCGTAAAAATAAGGTCATAATTTAATTCTACTTTCAATTATTTTAAAGTATTTTATAACATTAAATATTATTATGTTTAACGGTTTAAGTTGAAATCGATATTAAATATTATATTTTAATATTTTGACGAGTAACGAGGACTACTAGTGATTGTGATACCGACGGATGCCTAAAATTTTATAATTTATTATCGATCATTTCGATATTTAATATTTTCAACGATATCGTTTTAATTACGTATCGAGTCGTATATGTTGATCCCAAACTTAGATCGATTAGCTTTGTGTATACGAGATTAGATCAAGTATAACACGTAGAGAAACCTTTGTTGTATGCTTTGTGAATCTAAGTATTATGCGGAATTTAATACTTAAACAAGAACACAAGATGTAAACAAAACTTTCACTTTGATTATCAATGTCGAACTTGCTTACAATGAAAGATGTTTACGAATGAAAACTTAATGAAAACTTGATACAAAACATTAACCTAAAGGCCTTCTTTTATAGACTAAGAAGCCTTGTACAATAAGCTACGTATCAACTATTCTAGGTAAAGATAAACATAGAAAATACATTGTCGTTTCTATCCTTACTAGAAGTATTCTAGAACATAATAAACGTGTAGCTCACATCTTCCATCAGTGCTTGTCTTCAATCTGTCAACACTTGACTTTAACTTGTCAACGCTTAAGCTGTCAGCGCTCACTTTGCTCTTGTCAACGCTTGAGTTGTTCTTGTCAGCGTTCAAGTGATCTGACCTTAATTTATTCCCAACAATCCTCCCCTAAACTTGATATCCACTCTTATGATCAAGTTTTTGAATAAACATTAAGAACTTGGAGGAGTCTGACAAACCTTATCATATTGGTAATAAATAAATCTGATCAAATTCTTTGCCACGTCACTTGTGTAATCTATCTCCAACTGGGTGTCCTTCATCTTTTCCAAAACAGCCTTGGATATGAAATACTGAGCATCTACAAGTAAATACTCAGCAAACTTTGTAGAACTCAAATGGTATACACCAGCAGCTGAATATAACCTCCATTGAAGACCACTGAGATCATCTTCAAGATCCTTCCATATTTCAGGATCTTCTTCATTTGTCCCACACATTCTTTTGAATGTGGTCCAAAGTTTTATTCCATTGGCTGAAGTTGGTGCTTCAGCCTCATACTTGGTCTCTAGCAACCTCCAAAGGTCCACCAAGTCTTCTCTATCATAACTTGCAAATAAAGATATGAGAGTGGTAAAAGTGTGTACCTCCTTGCCATATCTTCCAATCTTCCAGAATCCACATTCATCTTCATCATAACTCACAATTGGATTCCTGGAATCTAGTGGTAACACATGCACCATATCTGAAGCTTCTAATGGGGAGAGCTTGAGGCTCTTTCTAATAACTGCTTCACTTGGATATAGTTGATTCATATCTTTTGGAAACTCAAGTGTAAATCCCTTCTTCACTGGTCTGGGAACTATCATAGCTTTCTTGATTTCCATCTCTTCTGCAAGTTGCTCCTTTCTTTCATCTGAAAGAAGTCTGAAAGTGTTTTCTTCCTGCACTTTCACCCAAATAGGATAAGCCCTATGTTCCAACTCATCAAATGTCAAAGCCTTCAGCTTTTGATGTGTCCATCCAACTCCATGACATTTGAGCAACATAAAGTAGAGCTTCCTTATATCCCTTTTCAACTCAGAGAGAATGTTGCTTGCCTTGTGCTTCAAAATCACCTTACAATCCTTCTGAACTCTAAGAAGAATTTCCAAACCCCATATCTGATCTGAAATGGTCAAGTCTGGATTATCCATACAGCTTTCTTCCCAAGAATTGTACATCTGAACCACCTCTGGCATATCAAAATCAATCTGCAACTTTAAATCTCTCAGCTTTTCCCTAGCAAGCTCATCACCATACTCAAGTCTTTCTGGTTCAACAATCATCACACTTGAATCTGAGCTTGCTCCATCACTTTCTTCTTCAGAAGTTACAACAAATGGTGACTTTTCCTTTTCACCTTGTTCCATCATTTGCTCAGCCAATCTTCTATCAAATTCAACCTGAGCTGCATTCTTTGGAACAATTTCTTCTACCAACTTTCCCTTACCCTTATCTGATGGTGCAATGGTTGGTAAGGTAGATGGTAATACCTGAGTAGGAACATCCTTGATGATAGATGATGACTGGAATACATCACCTCCATATGCAGATCTGTCAACGCCCAAATTTCCTCTATCAGCGCCCAAAATACTTCTATCAGCGTCCAAACTTGTCTTGTCAACGCTCAAATATTTTCCCTCAGCGCCTTGTGTAACCTCTCTCAACATATCTGTAAATGATAAATTTAAATTGGTTGGAGAGATCAAGGACGTATCAAAACCTGTTTGTTCCTTCAAAGTAGTAAGAGCTTCAGCAACATCCAATGATTGACCATCTTGACTGCTCTTATCACTCAGATTTCTTTGATCTTCCTCCCCTTTGGAAGACTCCTCCATACCTCCCTTTGCATGAGCACTCTCCAAAACAACAATCCTCTCCCTCAATTCCTTGAGTTCAAGGCCTTGGTTGCTGACAATTTGTACTAAGTCTGCATTCTGCTTTTGCAAGCTAATGCAGACAGCCGTCAATTCCAAAAGAGTCATTGGTTCCAGTCTGCCCTCTTCCAAAATGGGGATTTGACCTCCCAAGTCAGGTTCATTGGGCATGGATGAGGACTTAATTATGGTGGGACTGCCTTGGCCAGCTTCTAAGCCAGAACCAATAGTCCCAGCCTCATCCAGGTCACCAGCCACACTTGTGGTGGTGGTTCTCTCTGCTTCATGGCTAGGACCACCAGAGGAGAACTCTCCAGCAGTCCTTTGGCGTTTAATCAACCGATATTCAGGTGGTGTGGAAGATGGTGTGGAAGAATGGGTAGATGTGGGTTGGTTAAGGGGTGTTTGGGATTGTGATGGTTGGGTGTCAGCGTTGGAAATAGGCACATCAACGCCCACATTAGATGTGTCAGCGTCAAAGGGATCTTGGTCTATTTGCATTTGGTCAGGTGAGGGTAAAGGTTCAGGGATAGGTTCAAGTTGTGGGTGAAGGTTAATATGAGGTTGGGGGTCTGGTTGGGGTTGTGCTGCTGCAATAACAGCAAGCATGGTTGGGGTTAAAGGTAAGTCCCTATGAGGTGGTGAATTCATCTTGGTAAAAATAGCTTTCTTTTGTTCAGGGATTTTATAAAAATCATTGTGATCCCTTGAACAATATCTTTGATCATCAAAAATCATTTGCAGAAAACGGGGATAAGCTAAAGTCATTTTTGTCCCCTTGTTTTTACACATTCCTTCAAAAATCATTTTAGACCAGTTATATTTTTGCCCTGTTGCAATACACACAATAGCAGTTGCAATGGATCTATTGATCTCATTGTGTGCAGTACATTTGGGACTCAAACATTGAAGGAGAATGTGAATGAGGTACTTCCAGGCTGGGGGAAATTCTTGCTTATGGTACTTATTAAGAGTACCTTCATCAGGAATAGGGTATCCCAAAGCCCTAAGCCCTTGTTCTATTTCATTTATGGGAAGAATGGTTATACCATCAGCATCATCAAGATGCAAGGCCTGGCGTACCAAGGCCTCAGTAACCACCCAAGATCTCCCATGAACAATAGAAGTTAATGTGGTCACTCCATTAACTGTTGAGGAACTGACAGTGTTCCAAAACTGTTTAATGTGTGTGACTGGAATGAGTGGTGCATGAGAAAGAGCATACCTTAATGGGGATGCGTTCAAATACGCCACCATTTGTGTGTATTGAGGGAACAAAGTATTATCAGCAACAAGATAAGCAATCATGTTGTGTTGAGACTTGAACCCCAAATCCAATTCTGCTGAGTTAAATCTTGGTGCCATTGATGAAAGCTGTTAATTTGAAGTATAGAAGATGAAGGTTGATAAGAGAAAAGTGTTAGACAAGAATTATAGATACCCTGTTTAAAAATAGGAGCCAAATTTATAGGAGTGGATGAATGCATGTGATTGGCCCAAAAATAGGCAAAGATTTTCAAAAACTAATCATGAAAATATTGAAAAAGTTATAAGTTATCTCATGCATTTAATGAAAGTAACAACTCCTAAAATTACGGCTTGAAAATATGTCAAAAAGTAACAACTGGGTAGGTCCCATTGATTGTCAACGGTCAAAAATAACCCATCAACGCCCAACGGCTATAATCTTGTCAACGTTCGCCTAAAGCCATGTCAGCGTCCAATTTGGTCACAACAACGCTTGGAAAAATCTTGTCAGCGTCCAAAAATAAAATTGTTTTAAAAAGTGAAAAATGACCTTAACAAGTAATTTATCCTAGAGAAGATAACCAAAAGCTGATAATTATCATAGGGCGGCAAGCACTGTCCAGTTATGCACACTTGCATAAGCAAGATAGACATAACAGTCCTCTAGTGTCCCTTGCTAACCAAAATTCTTAACAACCAAGTTACCTTATAAAATCCTTGTTACTCCCAGGTAAAACCCATAACAAAGTGATTCCCAAGTCTCCCAACAGACCACAACCAATTCTAGGCCAAAAATGTCTTGGCAGCATGCAAAGTTGATATACTATGCATGCTACAGTGCCTCATGGTTTAGTAAAACTAACCCATACTCACCTGTGGACACAATCTAGAATTGTGATAAGAGTATCATATGGATACCCAAAAATCCTAAATGTTCCTAAAACCTCCCCTTAAACAAAGATACAAAGAGTTTGCCAAAAATATGCATGAACATAAAAAATTTATGTCAAGATAGGAATGAAACATTCCAACCATCATCCATAAACAAAAACATGTCCAAATGCTTCTCCTTTGATCCATAAGCAACTCTGTATCCAATGGTATACTGCTAACACCATCTGCACATTTAGATTGAAAACCAAAAAACTAACATTGTTGCTGACAACGCCCCGATAACACATAACAGCGTTGAAGGAAGCTTTGAAAGCGTTAGACAAATATATTGCTGACAACGTTGCAAAAACACTTATCAGTGTTCAAACAACCTTTGTCAGTGTTAGAAAAATATAGTGGAAAATCTAAATTATCAATAAGACCAATAATAATAATGCATCATCCTGTACATACTTTTACAAAAAGAATCCAAAACACATACTTAAGTGAGATTAACCATTCCAATACTTGTTACCAAGTACTGAAATCTTCCAGTATCAAAAGGTTTAGTTAATAAATCTGACACATTTTCCTCAGTGTCAACCCTATCTGGTTGTATTAAACCTTTCTCAAAGCAATCTCTTATAAAATGGTGTCTAATTTCTATGTGTTTAGTTTTAGAATGATGCACAGGATTCTTAATGATGCATAAAGTACTATTATTGTCAACAAATATCTTAGTATGCATGAAGTTATACCCATAATCCAACAGCTGGTTCTGAATCCACAACACTTGACCACAACATGCTGCTGCAGCCACATATTCTGCTTCAGTTGTAGAGTTAGCCACCACTGTTTGTTTCTTGCATTGCCAAGATATTAATCTGC
Organism: Glebionis coronaria; assembly: GCA_025667525.1. NCBI lineage: Eukaryota > Viridiplantae > Streptophyta > Magnoliopsida > Asterales > Asteraceae > Glebionis > Glebionis coronaria. The sequence goes on along the minus strand of CM046876.1, from coordinate 484,024,751 downwards.
TCCCAAGAAATTGACATCCACCAGTTGTGGATTTCCTATCAAACTTGTCACCACCATAATCACTATCTGAATATGCAATCAGCTCCAATGGTGAATCCTTTGGGTACCACAAACCAAGAGTAGGGAAACATCTTAGGTACCTAAAGATCCTCTTCACAGCATAAAGGTGACATTCTTTGGGAGTCACTTGATGGCGTGCACATGCACACACAGCAAACATGATATCAGGTCTGGAAGCAATAAGATACATCAAGGATCCAATCATGGATCTATAATGCCTGACATCAACATCTTTCCCATCTCCAATCTTTCCCCAAGGGTGTTCTCTATCCATAGGAGTAGAAGCCCTCTTTTCATGTGGAGAAAAGCCAAACTTCTTCAAGATTTCAGCAACATATTTGTCTTGGGAGATGAAGATACCCTCTTCTTTCTGCTGAACTTGTAAACCAAGAAAGAAGTTCATCTCCCCCATAGCACTCATCTTGAATTTGTCTGTCATGAGCTTGGAGAAATCCTCACTCATCTTTGGATCAGTAGACCCAAAAATGATATCATCAACATAGACCTGCACAAGCAACACATCTTTGCCTTTCTTCTTTGTAAATAGTGTCTGATCTATGGTGCCCCTCTTGAATCCATTGTCCACCAAATAGGTAGACAAAGTACCATACCATGCTCTAGGGGCTTGATGAAGGCCATACATAGCCTTTTTGACTCTATACACTTTGTCTGGATGCTCAGGATCCTCAAAACCAGGAGGTTGCATGACATAAACTTCTTCAACAATGGTGCCATACAAGAATGCACTCTTTACATCCATTTGATAGACTGTAAAGCCCATGCAAGATGCATAGGCTAGAAAAATCCTAATAGCTTCAATCCTTGCAACTGGTGCAAAGACTTCTTCATAGTCTATCCCCTCCTCTTGTGTATAACCTTGAGCCACTAACCTTGCCTTGTTTCTGACCACAATACCTCTTTCATCTCTTTTGTTCCTGAGAACCCATCTTGTCCCAATTGGTCTGACATATCTAGGACAATCAACCAGCTCCCAAACATCCTGAATAGCAAATTGGTGAAGCTCATCCTGCATTGCTTCCACCCAACTTGGTTCTTTGAGAGCATCAAATATCTTCTTGGGTTCTTCTTGTGACAGAAAACATGCAAACAAACATGCTTGCACAAGAGGGGTATCAACCTTCTTGTGTATATTGGCAATAAATCCACCAAGACTTTGATGGGATCTTCTTGTCTGAACTGGAGTCATAACATCACCAATGATCTGAGATGGGGGGTGATTCTTCATTGTGGAAGTGAGAACTCCTCCTTCAAAAAAGCTGGTGTCCTCAACTTCACGCTCCATGTTGCCAATATCTTCTTCATCAGACTCTCTTTGATCAACAGTGATCTCTTCATAAACTCTGGAAGGTCCTCCTTGTTCAAAAGTGGAAGAGAAAAGATGTGCAAAGGTGTTGTCAACGTCTGAACCTTGTTTGTCAGCGCTTGGGCTAACAACGCTTGAACTGTTATTGTGAACGTCTGAGCCATCAACGTCAGAATTGGTCTTGTCAGTGCTTGATTTGCCTTTGTCAGCGCCTGAAGAACCATGCATGTTTGTATCTGGTGGTATTTGGAAACCACCATTATCTTGTCCAGCAGCAGCAGCAGCAAAAGCATTAGTCCAAATGGGAATTGTGACATATTCAAATGTAGGAGATGCCTTTTCTGCTTGTGATCCAACCCTTTCATCAACCTGTGTACCTGAAACATGAACAACTTGTTCCTCCACAACATTTGAAGTTACCTTCATAATGTCTGGATTAGTGACAGGCATATAATTTAAAGTTCTAGATAAGGGTTCCAAATCAAACAACCAATTGGGACCACTTTCAGGATCACTAGGTTTATTCTCTAAGAACCTAACATGTACTCTTTCAACAATACGTTTGTCCTCCTTAAGATAAACTCTATAACCCTTGCTCTGCACTGAATACCCCATGAAGTAACCTTCATCACCTTTTGCACTAAATTTCCCTAAGGCATCACTAGTGTCTAAGACTACTACATGACATCCAAAAGGTCTGAGAAAACCAATATTAGGTTTTCTTCCCCAAAGTAACTCATAAGGTGTCTTGTTCTGAATTTTGTTAACCAATGCTCTATTTTGCACATAACATGCTGTATTAACAGCCTCAGCCCAAAAGGCTATGGGAAAGTGAGCATCAGCCAACATTGTTCTGGCTGCTTCAATTAGGGTTCTATTCTTCCTTTCAGCAACCCCATTTTGTTGTGGGGTTCTAGCAATACTAAACTGTCTAGTAATTCCCTTCCTGGCACAAAAATCATCTAGCTTCTTGTTCATAAATTCTCCACCATTATCACTCCTAAGCATCTTAACCTCATTGCCAGACCTTTTCTCAATTTGAGTGATAAATTCAATAAGAACATCAGTTGTGTCACTCTTCATAGCTAGAAAGAATGTCCAAGTAAACCTAGAAAAGTCATCAGTGACAACAAAACAATATGACTTGCCATTCAAACTTTCTATATTAGTTGGACCAAAGAGGTCCATGTGAAGCATATGAAGAGGTCTGGAACTAGTATGCACCTGCTTGGACTTGAATGAGACCTTGTGCTGCTTGCCTTTAAGACATGCAACACAAGAGTGGTCATTGTAGAAGGTCTTCTCAGGAAAACCATCAACTAAACCAAGCCTCACAAGTCTATATATATTTTTAAAGTTTATGTGCCCTAGTCTCCTGTGCCACAAATTACTTTCATCTACGGAGGCCTTAGCATAAAAACAAGACATATTTGCATTCACTTTAATCCCATTTAAATTCACATTGTATATGTCCTTATGCCCAGGTGTTCTATACTCAATATACTTCTCATCAGGGATCTTAAAATCCTTGCTTAACACCAAACACTCAGTATCAGTGAAAAGAACCTTATTTTTGTTATCACACACTTGTGATACACTAAACAAATTATAATCCAGTTCTTTTACCAGGAAGACATTCTCAAAACGTAGATTATTGGTGATAAGGGTTCCTTTTCCTGTGATGGTGCCATATCCCCCTCCAAAGTATACCTTATCACCATCTTGAATAGGAGTGAAGTTTGTCAGATAGTCTTCCTTTCCTGTCATGTGCCTTGAGCATCCACTATCCCAATATCCATAATCATTGATCTTCTTTTAAATGCCCTGCACATAAAGAAAACAAATTAGTTTTCTTTGGGAACCCAAGTCTCAGAAGACTTGGATTCATCTGGTTGTTCAATAAGAACAGACTTAGTTCTCACAACAACCCCATTCTCATCCCTTTTAGGATGAAATACCCAGTTAACCCCAATTGGTTTTGTAATGACTTTTGAAATATAGTTAAACCTGTTGCAAGTCATTGAAATTCCATTATTATTAGGGTTTTGATCTTTCTTGGGTCTCCATGTTAAGCTTGAAGAAGCTTTAGACCCCTTACCTTGTGGCTGCAAATACTTAGGTCTGGTCACGTTTCTGTCAGCGTTGGATTTTGTCCTGTCAACGCTGAATTTACCCTTATCAGCGTTGAACCTAGGGTTTACTACAGGAACCCATTGCCTATTTGACCAGGTATTTGTCTTTTGAAAAGGTCTTTGTCCATGAGTGTTAGACCTTCTAGTAAAGAATGGGGCTGGTCTAATCACTTGTGGACTGTGCTGCACACAAGGTCTGGGTCTGACAACGTTTTACTTCCTAACAACGTTGACTTTCTTCCTATCAGCGCTGAAATTGTTCCTATCAGCGCTGGCTTTGGGAGCGTTGACACACTTGTATGCCAAATGTGAAAAGCTACCACAAGTATAACAGGCTTTCTTAGATACATTCTTAGGTCTAGTAGCAAAGAAAACTGTTCCATGATTGTTAACTTGGCTCTTGGGTGACCTATTATTTCTATACATCTCTGCATATTTAATGGAAGGTCTTCTAACAGTGTTGGAGCCTAGGTCAACAGCTTCACCAGTAACTGGGTGAGTAACCTTAATGGGTGGGGATTCATTGGGACTTTCACATAGCAAACCTCCCTTAACAAATAAAGTAGGGTTAGCTTTCTTCCACTCATTTAGGTCAGTCAGTTTTTGTTGATACTCTTCAACTGGGGTGACAACTCTTGGTGGAGGAATGAATTCCTCTTCTTGGCATTCTGGTATACCAGTCCAAGATAAATCCTTCCTAAGGACACCATAGAAGTCACCAGCTGGTGGTGGAACCAGAGAGTAATCATTCTCATTCATCCCAAGCCCAGTCATATCCTTAGGATCTCTTTGTTTAGCTACACAGTCTCCTAGGGCTTGGGTGGCTCTATCAAATCTTTGAATCTTGAGGTCAACATTATCTTTATTCTTAATGGCCTCATCTAACTTATCCTGTAGATCTTTATTGACCTTTGACATGATATTTCTAATATCCATACTACCCTCTAGCTCATGTTTTAAGATATTTATCTTATCTTTTAAATCAAATTCCATTTTCTTGTATTCAGAAACGGTTTTCTCAGTTTCAGTAAGAGCTAGTTGGTAATTGGATAATTTACACCTTTCAGTGCTCATATCCTCTTTTAGTTTTAACACTTCTTTGTTAAGTCTGTCAGTGTTTAACCTACAACCTTTGCTACAAAAAGCATCATCATATACCTCATTATCAGATGAAGAGGAGGAGTGTGCCATGAGAGCATATTCAACATGCTCTTCTTCTTTAATATCAGCAATCAAAGCTTTGTCCTCATCAACATCCTTAGCCAGATAGCTCCAATCCCATCCAGTACCATCAATTCCTTGAACTGCAACCATGGCTTTGGAGTCTTGAGCTTTAACAACCTGACTTGAGGGTTTGCCAGCATCAGATCTTCTAGGAGATCTGCATTCCCTCATGAAGTGCCCCATGCGATGACAGTTGCAGCACTCAACTTTGGATTTATCAAATCCAGCAGTGTCTTTAGCATTGAAGGTCATCTTCTTCTTGAACCTCCTATTCCACCTATTTGCTCTTATACTAGCAAGAGCCATGTTCCACTTGATGTCCATCTCTTCCAAGTGTTCATCACTTATCTGCTCAAGGTCCTCATATGTAATCACTGAACCATTGGGCAAAGAAGCGATGTAAGCACAAACAGTATCCAAATCCAAACCAGCAGGTTTAACTCTTGGTGAGTCATTCATGAATGTGTCAGCGTCTGAAAAGGAGACGTTGACAGGACTTGTTCCAGCGCTGACAAATGGTGATCCAGTAACTGGATGCATAAAAGAGTCCTGCTGATTGAATTGACCTTCACTATGAGAAAAGAAGGCCATGTTGCTGGTGCTAGCTTTGCTTGAAAGAGTTTCATCTTCCAACAGTCTTAGTTTGTTGTAGATGTCATCAAACGAAGAGCTCTTGTGAGTATTATTGGCAAGAATAGATCTTGCCTCAATCTTCCATGTCTCACCAAGACTTTTCAGAAAAGTAGCATTGGTGTCAATATCACCAACTTGTGTCCCCATGAAGGACAATTTGCTTGTGATGTCAAGCAATCTGCTTCTCACACTGCTCAGTTTCTCATTGGGTTGAGCTTTGAAGACAGCATAATCATGCAGAAGTTGCTTTTTCTTTTCTTCCTTAGTTTCTGCATTACCACCATATGCAACTTCAATTGCTTCCCAAAGATCCTTAGCAGATTCATAGCTTCTAAATTTGTGCTGATTTTCTTGTCCCAGAGACACTTTCAGAATATTTAGGGCTTTCATGTCAGCCCTTTTCTTTGCAATATCTTCAGCACTTACAGCTCTACCATCTCCAGGTTTTTCTTTCTTATCTTCATCAGGACATCCTTCAACAGCTGTTCTTGTCGCAATGGCATTCAGAATCTTTTGAGCTTTATTGAATGAGTTTCCATATTCAATGATGTCCCAGAGTGTGTAGTCAAAGATCCCCAGATATTGTTCAAAGTTGAACCTCCATAAGTCAAAGTTGGTTGCATCAAGCATGGGAATCTTGATGTTTGGTAAGGATGAGGAGGAGGAGGTTATTGCTTCAGACATGATGTTTTTAGGGTTTTGAGAAAATTAGGGTTTTGGTGTTCGTATATCGTTCTGGTGTTCTTCAAAGATCAAAAGTTCCTCAACAAGCTCTGATACCACTTGTTGATCCCAAACTTAGATCGATTAGCTTTGTGTATACGAGATTAGATCAAGTATAACACGTAGAGAAACCTTTGTTGTATGCTTTGTGAATCTAAGTATTATGCGGAATTTAATACTTAAACAAGAACACAAGATGTAAACAAAACTTTCACTTTGATTATCAATGTCGAACTTGCTTACAATGAAAGATGTTTACGAATGAAAACTTAATGAAAACTTGATACAAAACATTAACCTAAAGGCCTTCTTTTATAGACTAAGAAGCCTTGTACAATAAGCTATGTATCAACTATTCTAGGTAAAGATAAACATAGAAAATACATTGTCGTTTCTATCCTTACTAGAAGTATTCTAGAACATAATAAACGTGTAGCTCACATCTTCCATCAGTGCTTGTCTTCAATCTGTCAACACTTGACTTTAACTTGTCAACGCTTAAGCTGTCAGCGCTCACTTTGCTCTTGTCAACGCTTGAGTTGTTCTTGTCAGCGTTCAAGTGATCTGACCATAATTTATTCCCAACAGTATATTATTATTTTTCGTGTGCGTTTAAACTTTTAAAAAGTATTTTTACGAAACTTGAGTCTCGTAAATATTTCAAAATTTACAATTTACATTTTCTACCCTTTTAAACTATTTTATTACATTTTGGACCAAAACTATCACAATTTGGCAAAAACTACCCTAACCCCACACTATATATAATATTTCCACTAGCACATTTCCTTTAAAAAATTCATTTCTCCAAAAACTTCTTCCTCCCTCCTCCTTTTTCTTTCTAGCCGTACACCATAAACCCACCACCATCAAAATCCATCAATTTTCTTGATCAAAACTTTGATCCATCCAAAAACAAAACAAGTCCACTTCCTAATTTTCTAAGGGGATTCTTTTGGTATGATTTTCTTCAACATGCATTAACTTTTTTTTAAAAATTTATTTTCTTGATGAACTATACTTGTTTGATCCATTTTGAAGGAATAAATAGGTGTTAATATTATTATATTACATAGTGGAGTGTTTGCATGTTTAAATTTTTGAGTTTTATTTATTAGATTTGTACATGCAAGTGTATTAGAGGTTTGATCATAGTGTAGGAGTGTTAGAATGATCATATTAGTGGTATAGAAATGGGTAAAATGTGTTGAAAAATTGATTTTGTATGGTTTTTAAAAGGTCAATTTTGGGCAGTAGGTTTAAGGCCATTTTCGAGGGTCTTAAGTCTGAATATAGGATGATATTATGGGATTATGTCGTAGAGATTTTCGTTAGCTTCGATTTGATATAAAGTAGGCCTTCCAACTCCAAACGAGGTGGAAGATACACTAGTTTGATTTTCGTGTACCGGGAGACGAGTGTCGACACAATCCGAAAATTATTGTCGATATTTGGATCGAATCTCGGGGACTATAAAATGAGTTTCAAAATGACTCAAGGGCTGTTCTCAGGCTCCAAGTTTAGCATTTTGAGGCTATTTCTAGAATCAATTGGCGGTTTTATAAATGGAGTTGTTTAGAATGGTCAAAATGGTTTCGTAAGTCAAGGTCGCTAAACTGTCCGGATTTTGTGATTCAAAGATGAGTCGGGCAGGGAACTTTAGAAGTAAAATCTTTTGATGGGCTCTTGGGAGGACTTTCTACATATAGTAAGTAAGTTCTCTGAGTAGTATCATAAAAAGTTGATATGTTTAAGTATGGGAAAACGGCTTGGACATTCGGTATGTTTTGGCAGATTTTTATTAAAGGCATAGAACAATAAAATGAATACATAGGAAAGTATAATAGAACCACTTGCATCGTTTTCTCTCGAGTTGTCGTGATTTTATACTTGAGATTGATTTTATTAAGTATCATTTATTTCTCGAGTCTATTATTAATGTACACACCTTATTTGCTAGGTTGCGGTTGTCGTGTTAATCGGGCATCTACTATCTTCGGCGATCGTCTTCAACTACTATAAGTACTAAGGCGAGTCTATAGCCTCGTTTGTGCAATTATATGATTTTAAACCCGCGAGGGGGAATACATGTTTTATAAACTTAGAACACAAGATTTTTATGGTATGCTTTGTCCCTCTATGAATGGACCCGTGGTTGCCTTTAAATTGCATTAAGTGATTGCCTTTGTTAAAGCCTCAATTATGGACCGTTAACTAGCTTATGATGGGCTAGCCGCTAGTACAATTAATAGATCTATGGGGGAAGCCGCCCCGGTTCAGTTTGTGTGGACTTGTCACAGAAGCTTAGGCCCGACCTCCACACTGTTTGGACATATTGTATTGAGAAGTCAGGTATACGGCAATGTACCAAAAATCTAGAGGTAACCGACAATTAATAAATCTCCTGTCTTATCAGACCTCTAAAAGGAGTGTTTAAGGGCTCAGTTCCATGAGCTTATTGCAATTTATGCTATATACAATTATCATTGTTGATGCAAGTTATTATTTGATGCTTATAAGCATGCCACAAACTTATAATCTTTGCTTGTGTTCAAATTGATTACATAAACCTATAGATTCACTCGGCATTTTTGCTGATTGTTTTACTTACATGTATTTCAGGTAATCAAGAAGTGGAAGTTTGGAGGTCACGAGAATGAAGTTGTGCACTGCTATGTTGTTCAAACTCTTTGATTTATTTATCGTTCCATTTTTAAAACAAACTAATATGTTGTTTTAACTTATCTTTTGGTAACGATTACTTGGGACTACGCTACTCTGATAAATGTTTTAGGAATGATAAATTTGAAACGTCTATTTTCGAGTCGTTCTTTATAAATTATGTGTTATTGTATCATTGTTTAGCACCCAAAGATGTATTCCGCTGCGTGTAAATTTTGGGGTGTTAAAGATTGGTACCAGAGCCATGAGTTATAGAGAACTAGGTCTTTATTTTAAAAACCTAAACTATAACTGTCAGTTTTTATTTTTCAAAGAGTCGGTGCACCGGACTTCGCGTGACTTCAGGTTCAAGCTACTTCTGAGATTACAATTTTAGTATGCGTTATTACGTATACCTTATTGGCAAGTATTTATAAATAAATATTATGATCCATTTATGGATATATATTTATATCTAGGATCCCTTTATCGATATATATTTATGTCGTTAAACTTTTCGATAAAAGTTTATCATTTATTAATGATTAACTTAAATAAATACAATGAATTTCAAGATCTTTCTGTATTTATTTTTGAAGTATTTAAATTGCTTTTATTGCAAAATTTTTATATTATGACCTTACATAACTTCATCTACACGCGTTACTTTCATTGTTTAACCCTTTGTGATATCTATATAGATATTCAAATCGTCTTCCGGCTATTTGTGCTTGGACGTCTTTTAACGTAATCTCTAGACCATTGTGTAGCTCAATGTGTCCTTGGAATAGACTAACCGCTATCGTGCGAGTCATACATTTTGAAACATTTCTTAAAATAGTGTTGAATAATACCATGGTTTTTCATAATATTTTGTTAATTTTTATTATCGTTTTATACGACATACGAAGATTAAATTCATTGACATTTATATGTATCGACTCCGAAGTGTATTGTTCGCTTATATCTCGGTAACGTCATCATCATTTTATAAATCATCGTCTAGATTATGGCGCTAGATTGGGATACGATTTTACTTCAATAAAATTGTATCATTTTTTTTCATTAACCTCCTTGCTCCCGGAACGCAACTCGTTAATGTTCCATTCTTTTCTTGTTATGTTTTGTGCTTTTGACAATCGTGGCACCAAGGAGATTTGCCTACTTTGCACCTTGAAACTTAAATTACGAACGTCATTCACCGTTTTGCTTCCTAAATTTCGTGTTGAATACCTTGAAGCATTTTCTGTCATTCATCATGCTATATTTTATTCGATGCTCATTACGAGATTTATTTTTCGTTGTTGTAAAATCCACAAGACATGTGTGCATATATGTATATATTTTGAGCCGTTAAGAAGTGTTAAAAAATACACTTTATGCAGAAACTGTAGGGGCAGTATAAACACGTCAAAACTTAAAAGTAAAACCTGCGTTTTTAAAATAAAATAGTCAAACCTGCACAGAACTTGCAGGGGTATTTTGGTCATTTTACATTGGGTTTCAGGTCTCGGGTAAAACTAGAAAGTCGTCTGAAACGTCGTTTTGCATCAAAATGCTTTAGACTCCGAGTCTTGGAGATGTCGTTTATCGGGTCAATTAATCGGCTCATATTAAAAGTTAAATCTGATAGAAAAATCAGAACATGAGTTTTAAACGTTTCTAAGCAGTTTTGATTTCGTTTGAGATCGTAAAATTTTAACAAATAATATTTTACAACTAACTAATACTAGTTGCATGTGAAAATGTTTAAAAATAGAAACATTACAGGATTATCAATTACCGGATTAATGGTGTAATTTGAAAATGAATAATATACTTTCTTAAAAGCATGTTGTGTCGAGTATCTTACATAGAATACACATACGGATTGATTTATTCTTTTTATATATATGACTCATTTGTCATTCGATGTTATTTTATTTTTGTTTTCTTTTAACCTTCCACTAATTTGGGTCGAGTTTTGAAGTTTTGTCTTCACATTCTTCGTCGATATTTTTATCACATGTCTCATGGCATTTTCGTCTAAACCTTATAACCTTTTGAAACCTTAACAACTTGTAACCATTTCATTGATTGTTTTACGAGCTACTATTTGCTACTTTTTGCAAACCTTTGGCTACTTTATACGTTGTCATAATGTCACCTTATAAATAAATCTGATATTGTTTTACGATTATTTTCACCAATTGTTTTTACTTTAGTCTTATAAAATACTTTTCGTAACATTAAAAGTTGCTTATTGAGTATCTCACAAATTACTTGTATCCTATAAATTTATACACTATTTTTAAATTCCATTTTTCAAATGGCATGGTTTATAAATAAACATAAGGAATGTAATACTTTTCGACGGAACTGAGCACTGCATTGCTATTCCTAAATTATACATGGCCTGATCATCTATGTCTAATTTAGAAGGAGCCATGCTAGGCTGAATAGTAGTCAACTTAAAAATCTTGATGATAATCAACTTTTTACTTGTAATTATGATAAAGATAAATAAAATGAAATAAATTGAAAAGAAGTTTTGAAAACCTTTATATCTTATGCAAGTAGCACAATTTCTATGCATCCACATATGTTTTCTTACCTTCTCTTGAATGAATTACACGTTTTCGGGTACGTTTTTACTCGATGATTGTTTTTCCACTTGTTACTTCATTTTGTCTTATAACTGATTTCTTTTGACTATTCGTCTAATTACTGATTGTTGATAAATGACTTGAAAGTCTCGATGTTTTATCCTTCCTTCTTGTCCAATCTTCTTTATATACGACTGGCTAGATCTTTGGAATGTCTCCGCACGTGAATAATGAATTATCATTAGAGTGATTTCCGTATATCCGGGATGACGTCCGTCACTCTCGTTTGTCTCGAAATCCACTCTTGTGAACCGTGCTTTGACTTCTCTCTTTAAACACTAACATCGTTCATTTGATTTGTTTTAATTACAAGTGATTATTAGGAATTTTCTTTGATTAAAATTTTTGTATGGATCTTATTTCCGATCATGTATCGATCACCGCTAATTTAACAAACTGATATTGGTGAACCACCGACCGCACTAACAAAATTGACAACTTGTTTAATCTATTATTTCTTATCGTCATACCATCAACGCCTTTATTTTATTATTCTCTTTAAGAATTCATACGACATTTGCTTCGTCCTCTTTTGTACTGTTGATTTCGTACTAATTGTTGACATTATTACCATTCGTATTCGTTTGTTATCTTGTCACACTTTGAAACCCGAATATATCCCATGTTTATATTGAAATAATAAACACCTTTATGTACTTCTACAACGTATTATAAAATTTTATGGAAATTTTATACATTTTCCAATGATTTTCAATTATCGAAATAACCATCACAAGTAAAAGTTATACATCATATTTTGTATAACTAAAACTAATGTTTAAAATGAAATCATGTTCTATCTATTGAAGTAATTGATTTATCATACTTTACTTTTAATATAATGAAATTACCAGTTTAATTTATATTCCTAATAATGATTTAATTTAGAAATTATATTTTCTAATTGTAACCATTAATACGAGTTTAATTAATAAATTCATGTCAATCTTTCAAAGTTTCTTAAGACAACCAAAATAAATTATGAAGCTATTTAACTCCTATTTTGATATATCATCTTTATCAAGAAAGTACCTCAACTGCGTTTTAAGGTAATACCAAAACCGGGATGGATAATTGTGACAAATGTTACTTTAATGTTAATATTTAATTCTTTCTTCGCTCTCATTTTTTTCTAAGTATTGTGATTTATTATGTTTTACGGTTACGTGAGTCGAGATCCCTCGTCGATCGTCAACCTTAAATCATTTTACCAAATCTTGTCCGTTTATGCGTTTATTGAATTCATTTTTATCTCGTTATGTTCCTCGTATTGAAGATTACTATTTTATTCTGAGTTTAAAACAAATCTCGGGAAGCAATGTATAAGAAGAAACGATAAGTGTCACCAGGATTTATGCGTGTACTTGTGGAATGATTGAGGACCGAATCTCTTAATGAATGGAGTTAATAAATTCGTTACGACCTCGAGGAGTATGTTGAAGCCGACACCGCAAGAGGAAAGACTCTGGAAATCAATTGGTTATTATCAAGGGTCCGTTCAAGGTTTTCTCGATGATTAACGGTGGAGATCTATAATCGATGTTTATGTTCGACCTTTTTCTTTTATGTACTTAATGGTGTGTGATCTAGTCAATTGATCGTAAGTTGTGAGAACTTGAGACGACATCATCCGATGACGTCCGATCATGTAGAACACATATTATGAAATATCTTTTTGACTTTCAACAACGATGTTTATTGAGACTTTAATGCGCATTGGCGAAAGTGAGATGGTGTCTTTGTAGTATCTTTTGAGTAGGGACCCGCGTGTGAGCACCCTCTGATGACGAGAATGTTTTTCTTGTTAGTTCTTTTTGATGTGTGTCCATGGCTATCCGGCCGATGGATATCCTTTAACTTGCAACATTCTTTTTAACTGGACTTATCCGAAAATCCTGTCATCTATTCTTGTTATCTAATGAGCTTCGTGTGATTCATAAAATTTTCACGTGTCGAGCTTGACGGGTGACTGGTGGATAAGGATTTATTTATTCCTTTTTGGTGAGATACAACTTGACGACAAGTTGCGTTTTGTAAAAGAACCAGTGGAGATCGTGGATCGAGATTCACGTGGGAACGTAAGGACTTCTTTATAAGGAATGCCCTCATCCTTCCGGGTAGTGAACAACTCGTGTTTGAGGCGAGTTGAGCGCCGGGACGTCGCTCCCTTAAGGTGGTGAGGATGTAAAACCCGTAAAAATAAGGTCATAATTTAATTCTACTTTCAATTATTTTGAAGTATTTTATAACATTAAATATTATTATGTTTAACGGTTTAAGTTGAAATCGATATTAAATATTATATTTTAATATTTTGATGAGTAACGAGGACTACTAGTGATTGTGATACCGAGGGATGCCTAAAATGTTATATTTTATTATCGATCGTTTCGATATTTAATATTTTCAACGATATCGTTTTAATTACGTATCGAGTCGTATATTATTATTTTTCGTGTGCGTTTAAAGTTATAAAAAGTATTTTTACGAAACCCGAGTCTCATAAATATTTCAAAATTTACAATTTACATTTTCTACCCTTTTAAACTATTTTATTACATTTTGGACCAAAACTATCACAATTTGGCCAAAACTACCCTAACCCCACACTATATATAATATTTCCACTAGCACATTTCCTTTAAAAAATTCATTTCTCCAAAAACTTCTTCCTCCCTCCTCCTTTTTCTTTCTAGCCGTACACCATAAATCCACCACCACCAAATCCATCAATTTTCTTGATCAAAACTTTAATCCATCCAAAAACAAAACAAGTCCACTTCCTAATTTTCTAAGGGGATTCTTTTGGTATGATTTTCTTCAACATGCATTAACTTTTTTTTAAAAATTTATTTTCTTGATGAACTATACTTGTTTGATCCATTTTGAAGGAATAAATAGGTGTTAATATTATTATATTACATAGTGGAGTGTTTGCATGTTTAAATTTTTGAGTTTTATTTAATAGATTTGTACATGCAAGTGTATTAGAGGTTTGATCATAGTGTAGGAGTGTTAGAATGATCATATTAGTGGTATAGAGATGGGTAAAATGTGTTGAAAAATTGATTTTGTATGGTTTTTAAAAGGTCAATTTTGGGCAGTAGGTTTAAGGCCATTTTCGAGGGTCTTAAGTCTGAATATAGGATGATATTATGGGATTATGTCGTAGAGATTTTTGTTAGCTTCGATTTGATATAAAGTAGGCCTTCCAACTCCAAACGAGGTGGAAGATACACTAGTTTGATTTTCGTGTACCGGGAGACGAGTGTCGACACAATCCGAAAATTATTGTCGATATTTGGATCGAATCTCGGGGACTATGCAAGTGAGCTCACAAGTGGTGACTATGAAATGAAATAGTGATATTTTGGTGTTTACGTATACGTATATGTATTATAGAAAATCGTATTTTTACGATTTACGGTTTAGCATTTAGAGGTCTCGGATGATGTAATTAGTCATATGAATATTTTTCAGGATGGTTTTAAGTCATTTAGGACTTAGTTATAAAGTTTATTTCAAAATTTGAGATTTTTTTTAAAAGTGTATATTTTACGTCTTTTACGGTAAAACGCGTAAATTTGACTAGTTTTACGGTTTTGAGGTTTTGGGAGCTTTAGGAGCTGAAATAAATTAAGGTAAATTAAGGTAATATTATTAATACATATATTAATAATAAAAAGAAATAAAAAACAAATTTTGATGGGTATAGGTCGGTTATGTGAAAAAAAAGAAAAGAAAAGGGGAAAAAAGGGAAAAAGGGAACCGGGCTTTTGTATATGGGCCAAGGACTTGTTAGGAAAGTATATAAAGTATTTTTATTAATCAAAACACTCATAAAATCCCTGGAGATCAATGTTTGGTCGGCATAAATGGTGGTTTTAGGGTTCTTCATTAATTTTTCTTCTTTCAAAAATTCTAAGGTAAAATCTTTAATACTCTTTTCAATTAAATTGTTTAATGTTTTCTTTAATCATCTTATGATGGATTTAGGTTAGGGTTTAATTTAAAAACAGTAAATTAATGATATATCAATGGTGTTATAATGATTACATAAATTAGGGCTTGTAATTAGAGGGATTAGGGTTAATTAATTAGTTTAATTTGATTAAACCCGTTTTTAAAAACTGGGCAGATTTTTGAGTCAATTGTTTTGATCATATCGAGAGTTCTATAAACTCTTATTTTACGATCCAAGTATCCCTGGAAAGGTATTTGAAGTGGCTTTCCAATGCAAGAAACGAGATCTAAATTGGAGGTCGGGAAGTGGGTCAAAAACAGGTTAGAACAGTCGGAGGTCAAAACAGTTTTGAATTCAGCCTGTTTTCTTTTTAAGTTATGGGTTGTTTGGGGTACTTAGGGTTGCATTGGGATCTTCTCACGAACGTGAGAGATGGTTTATATATTGTAGTTAATATCTGCACTTGGGCTAGGGTGGTGGTTTAGGGTAAGACCCTTTAATGGTAACAAACTTTTAGTACGTTTAAAATCAGGAAATCTGGAATGACGAAAGTAGATATATATATATCGGGGCCTTAACAGTATCTTTAAGGTTAGGTCAAGTGGGAGGTGTTAGCCAACATATGTAAGGATGTGAATATTCCTTTTACAGAAACCATGGGTAGGTTTAAGTGGGCGTTGGACCTAAAGTTTTGATACCTAAAAACTGGGACTGTTTTGGGTAAAATACGAACGGGTTAGTTATTAAACTTAACCAAGTTAAGGACTTGTTAAGGAAGGGTAATGGGGTAATTAGAGCTTATTAATGAGGTAAATATGTGAGAATGGGTTAGATGTCCATCATAGGTTAATGAGCCATCTTAGTGATTGGTTCGTTTATTGATTTCGTGTTTTTGGTTTGTTAGCTTGTTGCTAGTGCAAGGACGTGTGAAGGAGCTATCTGGTGAGTGTTCATAGTCCCATGTTTATTTTTGTTTTTGACTTCCAGATGGGATGGAAGAGACACTGTGTTGAGTTGTTTCTAAATTGTTGCTGTGAATGTTTTATGGTTGTGATGGACTTGTGTGTACACTTATGTGATTAACTGCTATGCGATTTTTGATATGTTACTGTGGTTTGACAAGGTAGTGGCCTTGTGGTTTGACAAGGTAGTGGCCTTGTGGTTTGACAAGGTAGTGGCCTTGTGGTTTGCCAAGGTAGTGGCCTTGGGATAGGTACATAGGGTGATCATCTAAGGTACCATGGTGTTGTTTGGCAAGCTAGGAGCCTTGGATTGGTTTGGTATGATTGGTCTTGATTGATAGTTGTTAATACATAATTGTAACACATTGTCCATATGTTCTTTTGTTGATAATTTTTATTCACAGCTTGTAACTGATTTAGCGTTGGAGTCTAAACCTATGACTCTCACCAACTTTATGTTGACGTGTTTTAGTGTCTCTTTCAGGTGAGAATGTGGTTAAGCATGAGAACATAAGTGGCTAGGATTGGAGAAGCTTAGGAATGCATATAGAAGGAGAATCCCTGTTCCTTCTTAGTTTACCTTTATGTTTTTTGATAAGTGATACATGTTGGCACCTATATGTTTGTTTGGTTTATGTTTATTGTTTGTCTTGGGTAAGTGGTAGGACTGTTACCTACTTACCTAGACTCCTGCATTGTTGAGATATTGTCATGACATTTGTGTCGCCATTTATGACATTATATTTGCATTTTAGTTTTCTCTATAGAGACACCATTTGTTGTGATGATATCCATACGTCGCACCCCATATTCCGCCATGGTGGGGTGTTACATAAAATGAGTTTCAAAATGACTCAAGGGCTGTTCTCAGGCTCCAAGTTTAGCATTTTGAGGCTATTTTTAGAATCAATTGGCGGTTTTATAAATGGAGTTGTTTAGAATGGTCAAAATGGTTTCGTAAGTCAAGGTCGCTAAACTGTCCGGATTTTGTGATTCAAAGATGAGTCGGGCAGGGAACTTTAGAAGTAAAATCTTTTGATGGGCTCTTGGGAGGACTTTCTACATATAGTAAGTATGTTCTCTGAGTAGTATCATAAAAAGTTGATATGTTTAAGTATGGGAAAACGGCTTGGACATTCGGTATGTTCCGGCAGATTTTTATTAAAGGCATAGAACAATAAAATGAATACATAGGAAAGTATAATAGAACCACTTGCATCGTTTTCTCTCGAGTTGTCGTGATTTTATACTTGAGATTGATTTTATTAAGTATCATTTATTTCTCGAGTCTATTATTAATGTACGCACCTTATTTGCTAGGTTGCGGTTGTCGTGTTTATCGGGCATCTACTATCGTCGGCGATCGTCTTCAACTACTATAAGTACTAAGGTGAGTCTATAGCCTCGTTTGCGCAATTATATGATTTTAAACCCGCGAGGGGGAATACATGTTTTATAAACTTAGAACACAAGATTTTTATGGTATGCTTTGTCCCTCTATGAATGGACCCGTGGTTGCCTTTAAATTGCATTAAGTGATTGCCTTTGTTAAAGCCTCAATTATGGACCGTTAACTAGCTTATGATGGGCTAGCCGCTAGTACAATTAATAGATCTATGGGGGAAGCCGCCCCGGTTTAGTTTGTGTGGACTTGTCACAGAAGCTTAGGCCCGACCTCCACACTGTTTGGACATATTGTATTGAGAAGTCAGGTATACGGCAATGTACCAAAAATCTAGAGGTAACCGAAAATTAATAAATCTCCTGTCTTATCAGACCTCTAAAAGGAGTGTTTAAGGGCTCAGTTCCATGAGCTTATTGCAATTTATGCTATATACAATTATCATTGTTGATGCAAGTTATTATTTGATGCTTATAAGCATGCCACAAACTTATAATCTTTGTTTGTGTTCAAATTGATTACATAAACCTATAGATTCACTCGGCATTTTTGCTGATTGTTTTAATCAAATGTATTTCAGTTAATCAAGAAGTGGAAGTTTGGAGGTCACGAGAATGAAGTTGTGCACAGCTATGTTGTTCAAACTCTTTGATTTATTTATCGTTCCATTTTTAAAACAAAATAATATGTTGTTTTAACTTATCTTTTGGGACGATTACTTGGGACTACGCTACTCTGATAAATGTTTTAGGAACGATAAATTTGAAACGTCTCTTTTCGAGTCGTTCTTTATAAATTATGTGTTATTGTATCATTCTTTAGCACCCAAAGATGTATTCCGCTGCGTGCAAATTTGGGGGTGTTAAACGTTGTCTCCGTGTGATTAAAACAAATATCTTTTGAGAGATATCTGAGTTAGCTGGGATGGGTTGTGCATTGCATCACTGGGTCCATGATGTCTATCTTCAATATCAAGAATCATTAAAAAATGATCTCAATAGCATATGTATTGACCCAGTTTCTGCCTAAGTTGTAAGGAGGGCTTCTTTCTTTACACCCTTTATCTTTAAATTTCGTTTTCATTCTTCAACCCCTTCAATGCTTACCAATACGTCATCACTAGCACCTTGTTGTGATTGTTCCAGTGCTAACTTAAGTACTTGGTCGGCATTCAGCTACGTTCACAATCTTTCTCTATCTTTCCTAAGGACTACTATTTCTAGCTATGGAATGTCCTTGGGAAGATTCGTCCGGTTCTAGAGGAATCATTGGACTTTAACCTATCCTACCATCCTTATGTCACCACAATCTTCACCGTCGTAAATAGAGATGTTTTGGGTAAGTATATGTCACCATGAAATCCATTTTGAAGTGCAAATCCATTTTGCTCCCCCTTAACATATGCCACGATATCCGAAAATATTTCGCACATGTCGGGATGAGCTAGCACGTTACGTCAAACCATTTGTGATTAATCATTTCCCATATTAAATCACATTTTCTCCCCCATATTAAAAATATTAACCCAATTGATGTTTTTAATATCAACTGATTTAATAGCATTTTAAGAAAATTTGGGAAGAAAAATGCAAAGCCAATTATCTTCATGAAATACACAAGATCCCCCTCAAATTAATGAGGGTGTACTTGAAACGTAAATTAAATACCTTTTAAACACAAGTGTAAGGTATTTATCACGTGCAAAGATCATATATGATAATGTATTCACAAGATTAGCAATTTTACGAGGTTGGACCTGAATGATGGAGAACATCATATGAAAGATTCACACGGTTCTTGTTCACGAATGTTGGTCACCTCGTCACGTCTGAAGTTATCTCTTGAGTCCATGTGTATGATTGATATCGTTGTCTTGACACCAATATGTGAACTTGGCACTCTCGGCATCAAGGATTCTGAATGCTGGACAATTGCTCCCCCTCAATTGTTGACCCGTTTTCTATTGAAAGAGTTGTAGTCACCGTTTGAGTAGTCGCATCGTCGAGTATGTAGATATTAATTGCACCAAACTTCGTATTGTGGAGTTGATAACTTCGGATTCAGAAGTCAAAGATTTTCGGTGAAATGCTTGACTTCAATGTCAAAAGCGGGTTACTATCGGAAATAATAGCAAACCATATGGAGCATGTTTTAAATCTCTTAAACTTCTGCTCGAACTTTATTTACAACCCCGTGTCATTATTGAATGAAATTTCTAGGTTCGTAAATATTATCGATTCCAGAAGACATGCTCTTTTTATCAAAACGTTTTTGAACACACAATTTTGAAAGATTTAGAAAACCTTTTTGAGAAATTCTTGAAAAATTGTGTTCAATGTTTTGAAAACCAATTACTTGAGCTTAAGATGTTGAATATCTTACAAAACGAGCTCAAGACCGAGAAGTTGTAAACTTCCTGTTGTTAAAGATAAGTTTATCATCGGCGATAAACTTTCCTTTTAACTGAAGAACGAGTCCTAAGCTGACATTTACTTAGAAGTCGTTTTCATGAGCTTGAAAAACTTTGAATGTTTTAACGTAAAGCTCATGACCGAGAAAGATGAATTTCTCGTTATGAGGAAAAGTTCTCTTATTTAAATAATACACTTTCCTTTCTGAGCTTAAAACTTGGAATGTCTTAATACAAGCTCATGACCGAGAAAATTTAATTTCCCGTTACGAGGATAAGCTATCTTTAAAGATAAGCTTTCCTAAAATAGAATTCCGGGGCATAATCTGAAATATAATTATACGCCATTGTGCATGAGCTTAAAAACTTGGAATGTTTTTAATATAAGCTCATGCCCGAGAAAAATTACTTTCTCGTTGTGAGGATAAGTTTATCATCGGCGATAAACTTTCCTTTATTTGAAGAACGGGTCATCATCTTATATTTAATGAAGAGCCTTATACACGAGCTTAAAACCTCTGAATGGTTTTAGGATAAGCTCGTGTCCAAGAAAGCTTAATTTCTTGTTAAGAGGGTAAGTTATCGTTGCGTAGATAAACTTCCCTGTCTCTGAAGTTCGGGTCACATACTGTGATTTGAATTTGAGCCATTGTGCATGAGCTTAAAAACTTGGAATGTTTTAATATAAGCTCATGCCCGAGAAAAATTAATTTCTTGTTGTTAGGATAAGTTTATCATCGGCGATAAACTTTCCTTTCTTTGATGAACGAGTTACAGTCTGTGATGTGACTGTAAGTCCTTGCGTAAGCTTAACCAAGAATCCCTTGAGACACTTGTTTCTCCGATATATGCTTCTTCAGCAACCAAACTCTAAGAGTGTCCTTAGTTGAACGGTATACAACGATTGGACCGCTTCGTTCTTTTGGAACATCCACTGTGGTACCTACATTCTCATTAGGAATTTGTATGCTTTGATATGGGTTAGCGATATCTATCTTAGAAGCAAGTGGGGGTTCACAGTTGTCATTTCTTGTGCAAGAGGTGACCTGAGGAGATGAATCACTTGTCTTAGTTGGCAAACGTTTCCTTTTATAGAAAACCTTAAGTTCAGGCTTAAGTGATGTATCATCCTTTGCAATTTCCTCCCTACTAGTCTTAGTAGAATCGGAGACAATCCTAGTTAAAGGGCACTCGTTTCCTACAAGAGTGAAAGTTCTACCAGTGGGGCGCCACATTTTGCCAACGGGTTTGATTTTAGCTACCCACTGGGATTTAAGTCTAGCACGGGAGTTCACCTCATTAAGTAGTTTCTTGATACAAGAATCATGATTTGCCGTAAAGACACATTTTCTACATGTTTTACAAGTAGCATATTTAATGTCCGAGTAAGATCTAGAATTCCTAGATGATTGATTGATGCTCCTAGGATGTGACATGCTACGGTTAGCAATGTTGGGTAAACTAGATGGCATCTGACTAGGTTTGAAATTCCTATCTCTTACTTGTGTCTTTTGCTTAGCTTCCCTTAGACCAAATGTATGGCGAACGTCATTTTAACTAGTTCGAGACGTATTCTTTGGACTATGTCTAGGGAAATTAGAGGCAATCATGTGATTAGGTCTTGCAAAAGCTGTTTTAGTCACATTGGACCTATATGGTGGATTGACTGTACTAGAAAGATGAACCATATCAAATTGGGAGGCAAACCGCGGTCTCGAGGATTGTGATCGCTCGGATCTAAATGCAGTAGGTTGTCTGACGGACGGTTGTCTGACGAACTGATTTGTAGGCGGTTTCCCCAAGATTGATGGTTTTTCAAGGTTAGTGTCCACACTAGTTCCTCTATTTTTCCTTAACTCATTTTTCAACGCAGCTATAGCAAAAACCTTTTCCTGTACTTGAGCCTTTAACGTCTCATTCTCTTTGAGCAGTTCATCTTGGGATGCCAACTTAGATTCTAGCAGTTGAATTTGTTTCAAAAGATTATCCTTTTCAGCTTTAGAATCTAAAACTTTTTGATCCAATTTTCTTTCAAGAACAACGTTTGACTTTTCAAGTTTTTCAAAGTATGTTTCAAATTTGTCCGTTTTCTTAGAAAATTCAAGTTTGGCATCCTCAAGATCTTTTGATTGTTGAGCTACAATCGTTTCGAGCTCTCTAATCTTGGAATCAGAAGCAGTCAATGAAGCAGTTATAGGACAATTATCATGATGTTTAGCATTTTGAACACTTTCTCCCCCATTATGACTCACATCGGACGAATCAGAAGTGGTATTTCTATCACTCTTTTCCATCCCATGTTTGTCATAATTAGGTTCAGAATGCTCAATATGCGGCATGTCATCAGCATATATATCATAAACAACATTACATTGTACCATGTTTGCAGGCTCTTCGTCATAAACGGGTAAGGTGTCATCAAGAGAGATCTCGTGAACATTCCCTGACGTGCCACTGGTATCATGTTGTCCTCCTGATTCCGTGCTCTTGGCATCGATAGGCTCCAAGTTTTCAACCGTATGACCAGTTCCCTCTTGTATCGAAGAGTCTTGCATTCCATTATCATACCCTTGCTGAAGTCGAGATCTTTCATAAATCGAAGACGAGACCGATGACATAAGTTTCAAAATTGTATCACAGAAAACTCGAAGCTCGGTATGTGTATCTCAAAGAAATGATTGAAAAATCACTGAACTTTCAGGCTTGATGATATTTAATTCGAGGAAAGGCGTGAGTTGTGTCATAAGAGTCTTATATGCAAGTGCCGATGCAGAGTGATTGAAGTTGTCATTGTTGAGTTGCTCGGCGAGTTGGGTCAAAGTGGTGAATATTGAGTCGATGAATATATGACGATCTTGTCCAAAGATGGTCACAAATTCGCTCCCTCCTTGAATCCTCGAAAGAGTGACAAGATGAGACTGAAGCATTCGAAATGAAATGATGCTATTTTCTCTAGCTGTGTCTTGCATGTGATGCAAGTCTCTCTCTTGAAACTTCGAATTCAACGAATCCGTTGAAGTGTGATAAAGAAAAAAAAAGTAATGATTTAATGAAGGAAAGAAAAATTCGTGTTTGGTGATATAAACGGTGCTTGAAATCTTCTGATTTTGTCAACACATAATCCAAAGTAGTCGTCCACCTTTATGACAAAACTTAGATAACTCAAAATGTGTAAATCTTTATGACCAAAAAAT
The DNA here is from genome assembly GCA_025667525.1 of Glebionis coronaria. NCBI lineage: Eukaryota > Viridiplantae > Streptophyta > Magnoliopsida > Asterales > Asteraceae > Glebionis > Glebionis coronaria. The sequence goes on along the minus strand of CM046876.1, from coordinate 484,001,417 downwards.
TTATGACAAAAGAAAAATTAAAAAAATAAAAGAAAAAAAAATTAATATAAAATAAAAAAAATTAATATACAGTAAAAAAAGAGGACTTTTTCTTTTGTGTAAAAATTAATAAAAAAAAAATTTATGATAAAGACGTGGTTTTTTGCGTAGAAACGTGGCCTCAATAATTGCAAACGTGGCAGTCTAGTGTTCAAAGTATCACACTTGATAAGTAAGCACTCAATCCCAACTGGTTCACATAGAAACCTCTGTCCCAACTCCCAACTATATCTCTCTCTTATTTGACTTTCCCAAACCCACACTAAGTAACTCCACCTTTTATATTATCCCAAATCAATCCAATCTCATTCAAAATCTCTGACCAAATCAAACTAAATTAAATCTCATATCAAACACACAACAAATCAATCTATTAATCTGTGTGTCATAAGCTCAAACCCACGAGATAAATGCTCAAAAGAAAATGAAACGAAACCCACGAAAGTCAAATCTCACAAGGTTGTTACTGCGCACAAGGTCTTGTTAAACAAGGTCTCAGGTAAGGTGTTTGTGTGTGTGTTTCTTTGAGTCTTTGATCGATGAAAGTTTGTTTTGACTGAGATCCTGAATGTTTTTATGGTTCGAGTCGTTTATGGGTTTAGGTTGTGTCGGATTTGTTGTCAAGTCAGGTTGTTTCGAGTCCTTTTTTGTGGGTGTGTTTAAGTCAAGGGTGAGGGTGTGGTTGGGAGTCGAAAATGGGTGAGGGAGTCCAGGGTGAGAGTTTTTATGAGTCAAGAGTCTGTGTGAGTGAGTCCGTTTGGGGTGAGATGTGTCGAGGGTGGGGGTGAGGAGACGAGGGTGTGTTTGTTAAAATAGAGAGTGAGTGTGTGTCCTGTTTCGTGGGTTTGTGATGAGTCTGTTTTATTTGGAGTCGAAAATGGGTGAGGGTGTGATGTCGAGAGAATGTTGGGTGTGAGTTTGTGAACTTTCGAGTGAGAGTTGCAGTCGAGTGTTCGTGAGAGTTGGTTGTTTGATTTGTGTGAAGTCTGTGGGTGTTAGGTTCGAGTTGAGTGTGGATTTGGAGTTGAGTCTTTTGGCGAGTAAGTATTAAACGAGGGTTGTGTCGAGTTCTAGTCTGAGTAGAGTTCGAGTCGAGTGTGTTAGTGTGATGATTTTGAAAAATATAATTCTATCGCAATATTAAAAAAAAAAACAGTCATCACAATCTTCAGCCATTCCATCGCAATACTTACTCAAATATTCATCGCAATATTCAAAAAAAAAACTAAGTCCATCGCAATATCAACAATTTCCATCGGAATGTTCAAAAACTCACCATCGGAATGTGTCTAACAAAATTTTGGCAGAGTTTCGACTCACTTTTCCTTAAACCTGTCGCAATCACGATCGCAAAGTGCAATCGCAACCTACGTCGGAATAAGGGAATCTGAATAACTTGATCGCAAAGAAGAACCCGAGGGTTATTGCGATCGATATGGACAGTTATCGGAATAGTGCAAAAAGCTATCGGAATATGAGAAAAACAAAATGAAAGAAAAGCATCAAAATGTAGAACCCTTTTCCGACACACAAAGACAAAAACAAAATGAAAGAAAAGTTTATAAAATAAAAGAACAATAAAAAAATTGAGATTTTTGGGACAAGACACCCAATTCGAGACAAAAAAACACAGATAGAGATTAAAAAAAAATAAAAAAACTTGTGACAAAAAACAGTAGGAATGTTTTACTCTTAAATTTTGGACAGTTTTAAGACGAAAAAGACTTATAATTGTTTTGACAAAACTCAAAATCAAGTCACAAAATTTATACTATATACGGAACTAAAAGTTTTATCAAAGATTTTATAAAAGTAAATTTTAACAACGTAAGCTTAAAAAATAGACGAAAGAAAGAAAAGAAAAGTGAAAGAAGGAAACTTTACCACCAAATCAATAGATAAAAACGCTCAAATCCGAAGAATCAACCTAGGCTCTGATATCAATTGAAGGATCGTATTTTTCTAAGGATTAGGCATTGTTGAATTACCTATTGAGATGGATGGAGAATGGAGAACTTAGAGAGAGAAAGAAGAGAGAGAGAAATTAGAGAATGAAAAAGAAGATGTAATGTTGAATGGAATGAATGTGTTCAACAACCCCTCCTAACATGCTAGGAGGGGGGTTTATATAGCCCACCCTACATGTGGGCTATATGGGCTATATTGGATCACGAGCCCAATATCATTGGAGTGACCGATCCTTTCTAAATACGTAAAAACGTATTTCCAACAATCTCCCCCAAAGGGAGGTCACTCCAAGTTACAATGTCCTAAATAGTCTATAGCTCGTGATCTATGCTAATAATGATGTGACCGAGACTTTCCTTGGAAAAACGTATATCCTACAAATGGTATCAGAGAGCCATGGGATGATTGTATTGTTTTTGTGTTTGTATTCTTGATTTTGTGTCTATTTTGATCCAAAATCAATTGATCCAATTTTTCTTGTGTTTTTTATGGTTTATCCTTGATACAAATCATCTACATAGTTGTGGTAGAGATTTGGTATTGTTATTTTGGTTAAAAACGCAAACTTTTTGGGTGTTTGGATTATTTTTTTGGCCTGAAATCACGAATTTGGTGTGTTTGATCTGAGGAACAAGGAAGTCGGCCAGCTGTACTATTAACTTCGGAATTATTGTATTTTTCCGAAATTGCTTCGAGGGTTTCTGTTTTTGCGAAGTGGATTAAGAAGTGTCATTCCAAAGTTCATTTTTTGCGAAGTGGATTAAGAAGTGTCATTCCGAAGTTCATTTTTTGCGAAGTGGATTAAGAAGTGTCATTCCGAAGTTCATTTTTTTGCGAAGTGATATTCATAAGTGGTCTATATTCTGAAGTGGTATTACATTCCGAAGTGTCTACATACCGAAGTGCTTTACATTCCGAAGTGGTATTGTATTCCGAAGTTCATAAGCATTCTGAAGTGCAACAATATCAACATTCTGAAGTGCAAAAACATCAACATTCCGAAGTAAAATATCAACATTCCGAAGTTCTCAAGATTTAATATTTCGAAGTTCTCGACATATTATATTCTGAAGTACACAGGTATTCCGAAGTTCTTTTTTGGCATTATTCCGAAGCAATTTTTGCGAATTATTCCGAAGTAGATTTTGGTACATTCCGAAGTGGATTTTTGGTATATTGCGAAGTGGATTTTTGGTATATTGCGAAGTAGATTCCGAAGATACCTTGGAATTTTGGTTTATCAAGAACATATTTTAGAGGATTTCAACATTGTTTCTGGTCTTCTACACACAAAAACAAACACATTTACTTTCTCTCATTGTTCGATATAAAGTTGTAAATCTTTTCTTATCAAAATGGAGTACACATCTCTTACGGATAAGTCCATCATCTCGGGTACGGGTAATCGTCCACCAATGTTGGTGAACACTATGTACGAGGATTGGATTTCCTGAATGGAACTTTACATGTTGAACAAAAAGAATGGATATCTCATTTGGGCATCAGTGTTCAATAGACCTGTAGATTATGGTACTGTGACGGAAGGTACAGTTACTCGTCCTCGCACAACGGGTGAATTGACCGGAGATATGAAGATTTAAGATAAGTGTGATAAACAAGCTACAAAAATCATTCTCCAAGCCCTTCCTCCAGATGTGTACAAAATCGTGAGTAAACATAAAGTTTCCAAAGAGTTATGGGATAGAATTTGTGTTCTAATGCAAGGCACCTCGTTAACTAAACAAGAACTAGAGTGTAAGCTATATGATACGTTTGATAAGTTTGCCTATATCCCTGGGGAGACTCTCAATGATTACTATTTGAGATTTACTCTATTGTTGAATGAGCTCAATATCTATGGCATGGCAATTACTACGTTTCAATTAAACACCAAGTATTTGAACACCCTTCCATCTGAATGGCGTAAGTACGTGACGACTGTTAAATTGGCTAAGGACTTGCATAACACCAATGTGGATCAACTTCACGCTTTTCTTTAACAAACGAATGCCTTGTGAACGAGCTTCGGTTGTCTACACCACAAGTTCGTGATTCACTTACCATATATGCTTCTCAACAAATGACCCCCCAACAAAACATGGCTTACACTTATCAACAACAATCATACTTGCAGCAACCACCACAACACACATATCAGCAACCACAACAACCATCTTATCAACCACTAATGATGCCACAACAAGCATATCCACAAAGTGTTCTTCCACAGCAACCAACACATCAGGCATCCCCATCACAAGCTATCACTTCTCCTATGGGCTATACTCATCAGCAAGGATATTTTCCTATAGAAGCACCACAAGAACAAGCCTACTACTCCAATGAACTTCCACCAATTCAACCACCGGTCTTTACTTCAGATGATATGCCTACTGATGTCTTAAACCATCTCACTGACTACTTGTCAAAACTTGTTGCTACTAGAGGTTTTCCACCAACGAAAAATCAGCTCCGTACCTCTTCAAATCCTCGACAACAAGACACTATTCAAGATGGTCAAGTGATGGTGCAACCCATTCAGGGAAGGCAAAATTCATATGGACCCACTACAAGGACCGTGAATGCTCAAGTTGTGAATTCTCAAGCTAGTGCAAATGGAAGCACTGTTGGTCCACAAAAGGTTGTGACTTGCTACAATTGTCGAGGACAAGGTCATATGGCTAGGCAATGCACTCAACCAAAAAGAAGAAGGGATGCAACGTGGTATGTAAGAAGATGTATTTGGTCAATGCTCAGTCTAAGGGACATATTTTGGATTCCGAGGAGTTAGCATTTCTTGCAGACCCAGGGGCAGCAGATAATGAAGGCATTGTAGTCGTTTCTACTTCTATTGCCGCATATCAAGCAGATGATCTTGACGCATATGATTCGGATTGTGATGACATTCACTCAGCCTAAGTTGCTCTCGTTGCTAATCTCTCTCACTACGGTTATGATGTCGTCAGTGAGGTACAAACCACATCCAATATTGCTCATAATAATCCACATCAAGTTGAGCATGAGAATGACAACCTCGAACAACATTCAGGAACTAGTAACTAAAATGATGTGGTATCCAATCCAACACATTTGAGTGAACCTCAACCAAATGCTACGACGGGTATGGAATCTTATGATCAACATGATTTGGTAATGGTGCCTAAACATATTATTGATAACATGAATGTGGTCGTCCTACAAACCGTAGATTTAAATGTTAATCTAATCGTTGAGCTTGCGCTGTATAAGGAAAAGGTCAAAGCTTTTGAAATGGTCCCTCAAGAAGAGAAAATAATTTGTTCTGAATTTGACCAATTTCGTTTTGAAAAGATAGAACACTTAAAGGAAATAGAATCATTAAGAGCTAATCTTTCCAATGAAACAAAAGCAAAAGAGTCTTGTAAATGATTTTCAAAAACTTAAAAAGGATTTCAAAACTCTCGATTCTGAAAAGTTTGAATCGGAAATTAATGCTACCAAACTTCTTAAATTCAAGGAACAACAGCTTTTAAAACAATACGCTTCCACAGAAAAGATTCATCTTTAAACCAAATCGTGATAGCTCTTCCCGACATGTGCGAAATGTTATCGAATATCATGGCATATGTTAAGGGGGAGAAAAATGGATTTCATTGTGATTTATACTTACCCTCAACCCATTTATTTCACGACGATGAAGATTGTGGTGACATAAGGATGGTAGGATAGGTTAAGTCCAATGATTCTTCTAAAACCGGAGGAATCTTCCCAAGGACATTCCATAGCTAGAGATAGTAGTCCTTTGGAAAGATGGAGAAATATTTGCTTTTCGAAATAGAAGAAGTTAGACGAGTTTTCAATGAAATGGATGATGCTTATGAAAACGGTTTACTTGAAATAGAACAAATTTCACGCCCAAATGATCAGCTTCTGAAGCAAGTGATGTCGCATGATATTGTATCCATTTGTGTGAATACTAGTGTTGATAATGATTCTATTATGCATAATGTTGAATCTGTAGATAATGTGGTAGATAGTACTTGATGGTTGAGTTTTTGTATACCCTTTAGGAAAAGAGCAACAAAATAGGACAAGTATGCACGACGATTTAGGAAAACCGTGTGTAAATGACCCTAAATGAAGTGAGTTCGTTCTCAAAGAGGCAAGTGCGTTGTGTTAAGAATTGATTAATGTTTGAGATTATATTGCTAAGAAAAAGAAAATAGAAATGAGATGAGAAGAGATTGACGGTTACGAAGACGGATCGAGCTAAGACGAAAAGGCGTTCACGTAAAACCGTAAAAACTACAAAATAAAAAAAAATTTAAACCTAAATATTAATTAAAAGCTATAATAAGTCTAAAATAATATAAATAAGAATAAAAATCCAATAAAAGTATTTTAAAACCTTTTATTAATTAAATATTCAATTTTAAATGCTAATTAAAGCCCTAAAATAAATATAATTAATCAAAATGTCCAAAATATTATTTTATTGAACAAATAACTTACTTATATTATCTAAAGACTAAAAAGTATTTTTCCTAATTTTTGAAAACTATTTTTCTATTTTTAAATCACTAAAAACTATTTTTAAACTAAAATAATTATAAAAAATAATAAAATAATGCTAAAAATAATTTACCAATTTTAAAAATCCTAATTTACCCTAATGAATAGTAGAAAATTGAAAAAGTTTGAAAAATATTAAATTTTTCACTAAAAGACAAAACTGATTTAAATTAAACCCTAATTAAACTAAATTAATTCTAAAAAATAATTAAAAGGTGAACAGTAAAAACTTTTTATACCAAAAATCTTAAAATGTTTTTCTTAATAAAAGAAAAATGTTGAAACTGAAAAATAAGTATTTTTGGCACTAAATGCAAAAAATCAGAAATTAAAAAGTATTAAAAATAGCTATTTAATGTAAGAATTACCAAATGAACAGTAAATAAAAATCTAATTAAACTGAAAAATCACAAATTAAATTAGAAAAATTACAAAACTTGTTTGAAAGTCTAATTCACAAATTTACCCACTAAAGACAAAATAGAAAGATTACTGAAAGTGACACTTTGCTGGTTTTGTTTTTTAGTGTAGCAGTACTAACTTTTGGGCAAGCAGGGGGAACTATATTCCCACTGATAGTGCAAAAATAAGGTCAGTTGACCAAATGAGCTTAGGAAAGCTCAATGCTTGGATCTTTTTGGACAATTGGGCACCCCCACACCAATTGGGTTATGGGGAGTCAGTTTATGCAAAAAGAAACACAAGTTACTTCACAAAATTTCACACAAATGGCCCCACAAGTTACTGATTAAAGCTATGAAGTTCTGAGGGTATTTTTTCTGATGCAATTGGCACTAAAACGATTTTTAATCCTTAAAAACTTGCACACACATCCACCAAATGACATAAAAGCAATACACAATCCTACTTAAACCTAGTATCTAACAATCAACAAGATTTGATGAACAAATTTCAATGAAAACTGGCAGAAATGAGGTTTTACTGATTTTTAGCTATAATACTCAAATTTTAACATGCAAACTTGTTCTATATTCTACTAATCTGAAAACTAAGCACATGTATCACAAACTAACCACCTAAGAAGTGCTTTTAACAGGTTTTAAAGCAAACTTGAAGTCAATAAACTCATCTTAGGCCTTAATCCAAACACACCTTAATTTTCAGAAATGGAATTTTTTCAAACCAAATGCAATCAAACTTTAACCAAAATAATTTCTACTGCTTATAACATGCATACTAACATCATAAGAGCATATACCAACCACAATCTAAACACTTAAACACTTGCACAAAAATTATACCAAATCATATGAACTCCAAATAAGAAAACTGAAAAATGAGAACAAAGGGTTTACCTAGAGGGACCTACATCCAGGTCCCTCAATGGATGCTTAGCCACCTCCAAACAGACTCGGGTCTGTGCAGATCCTTGGACAAAACAAGCTCCAAGCAAGCTCCCTGCTAAGATCAAATGAGCAAACAAAACAACACAATAATCTGATTTTTTAAAACCTTTCACTACTACACAAAACGCTAAAGAGACCCCTATAAAAAGACTGGTTATGAAAAAACATGTCTCTATGACCAAAAATGGTGGGAAGAGAATGTATGGAAACTGGTTTTCTTGAAAAAAACCAGTCTCCATAATGTGAATTTTAAAAAAACCGGTTTTTAAGATGCAACCAGTCTTTTTTATAAAAGTAAAGACATTGGTTTTTACGTAACAACATGTCTCTATGTGTTTGTTTTATGGACACCATTTTTTATAAAAAAACCAGTGTTTTTACACATTTTAAGACATTGGTTTTTAAAAAACCAATCTTGTTTTATTTTAATAGATTGTGGTTAAATTTTTTTTAAACTTAAAATCATAAGGACTAAACGGTACATACTTGGTTTTATAACATATTACGTTTTTAGACTTTATAAAGTATATATGTAATTAAAGTATAATGACCATTAATACATAAAAAATTAAGAAACCGCATCAACCATTAAAAAGCAAGCCCAATTAAATCACTTATTGCTTAGGTAACATATAAACCCAATTAACAAATGGTTATTCTCGTTATTGATTATATGTACTGTAAATCATTTATATACTTTTATTATTAAAAAGTTAAAAAATTTCGTTCAAGAGCTTGCAAATAAAAAAATTACCATAAAAGTAATTAAGTAATTTACAACGGTATCACATGTACTCCTCCGTTGAACATCTCATGTATAACGATAAAACATCTCGATGTATAACGATATCACATCTCGGTCATAGGATCGACCATCAGGGGCAATCCGATCGAGTCATCGGATCATGAGATTGACCAACAGTCAAGCCGACCGAGTCACGGGTCACAGGTTCGACTATCGGGTCAACATGGTCAAAGTCATCAGTTCACAGGATCGAACACCGGCTCAACCGACCAATGTGTCGGGAATCAGATTAACTGAATCGAACAAATTAAAGTTAAAAGTTTTAATGATATGTTTTTAAATTAGTTTTATATAACATTAATTTTTTTATAACAATTATATATTTTATAAATAATATAATTATATAAATTTTTTAATAAATATAGTAATTAAAACAAATTTTTTTACTTATTAAAATTTCTACTCCTAATTTACCAAATCCCGATAACTATTTCATTTGATCCCGCCTGTACAAATGGCATCAAGATTACAGATTTTAAATTTTTTTAAAAAGATTTTAAAAAATTTCTAAAAAATTTCTTAAAATTTTAACTCAAAATTTTGAGTTATCTTCCTGAAAAGCGGGATTTATCCCTCCATCTTTTTCATTCGTGTGTGAGTGGAAAAAAACTAATAGCCCCTTTATACAATTTCTTTATTTCTTATCCCCATCTCTTTCTCTGGATTATTCCAAAGAAGCTTGGATCCCTCCGTCTCTACCAGGTCCACACAATAAATAAATGGCATCTCATCATTTTCATCATCATAAACGCAAGCCTTCAAGTCCGTTCTCATCCTCCACGTCATCATCCACGTCATCTTCATTTCCGAAATCAACGGGGTCGTTTCACGGTGCTTTTGATAGAGGATCAAGAAATAGGCCAGGTTCGATGTATTCCAAAAGCAGCTCACCGGTAGGTTTTTCGTTGCCGGAGGAGATGGCCGGAGATGCGGCGGTTGGAGGTGGAGGAGGTGATGCTATTTCTGTTACGATTCGGTTCAAGCCGTTAAGGTAGCTGAAATTGAACTAAATGAATTGAATGAATGTATGATGAATTTGTGTTATGTTAGGGTTTCGAGACAGTTTGTGCCTTAAAATAGTTAGAATTGAATGAATATATGATGAATTTGTGTTACGTTAGGGTTTCGAGACGGTTGATGCCTTAAATTAGTGTGAATTGAATGAATATATAATGAAATTGTGTTACGTTAGGGTATTGAGATAATGTGATTGTGTTTAGACCGTCTAGGTAGTTAGACAATTGAATATATGGCTTCTCATCATTTTCATCATCATAAACGCAAGCCTTCGAGTCCATTCTCTTCCTCCACGTCATCATCCACGTCATCATTTCCGAAATCAACGGCGTCGTTTCACGGTGTTTCTGATAAAGGATCCAAAACTAGGCATACTATCACATTCACTTATCGCTGTTACATTGGGTTGCGGTGTTGTTGACTTAGCAGTGTATATTTTGGATGGTTTTGTTGGACTTATAGATTAGTAGCTCTGTAACAGATTAATCAAGGGAAACACTGATATGATTTGGGTTGGTGCGAGTATTCTGGCCATATTACTTATGATTCATGCCTTTAGTTAAGCATGTTTTCGCTTTATGTATATCATTGTGTGCGCCTATTTTGTTCACAACTCTTTTAATTATGTTATCAGGACGATCACCTTTCTCCTGGAATTATACCATTGGCTATAAAGGATGTTTTTAGCATTATTCAAGATGTAAGTGTTTCTCAGAACCTCATAATTATTATTAGAAATGCATTTTAATTGCATATTTCTGTATAGTACACTCATGCTCCATCTCTTTTATATCTGTATGAAGTAGTGCCGCACTTTGTTTATTGTTGACTTGAGGAGCACAATTAGTGAGTAATAAACTTGTTATGTTCACATTGCAGACTCCACGAAGGGAATTTTTGTTGCGTGTGTCATATCTTGAGATCTATAACGAGGTTAGTAACACCACTGAGACGTCTGCTTGTAAATTACAAGTAATAGAAAAGAAAGTACACCGGATCAATTATGTCTTACTGCGAGTAATATAATTTGCTTTATGTCATACTGTTTTGTCACTTGTGACTTGTGAGGCGTACTTATTTGGATGTGGTTTCCTTTGCTACTATTGTAGGTGATCAATGATTTGCTCCACCCGACTGGACAAAATCTACGGGTTCGAGAAGATGCACAGGTTTTGTCAGTAGCTATACATCCACTTTCTTGTATCGTGTGTTTTTGTCATTTTTATCTTTCTCGAAGTCATGTTTCTCACAAGGCATTGAACATCTACTTAGCTTTGATGAGGGATGCTCAATCTCCCCTTTAGCAACTAATTGTTGATTAGGTGTGTCAAAAAACTTACGACATTAATTAATCAACCAGTTTTACTCAACTTGGAAGAAGTCAATCAGTTTATTTATTTCGTATTGGTGTTGGTAAAACAATGGAGTACTAACTCAAAAGTACCTATATTATTTTACCAGGGTATGAATTCCCTTTTACCCAAAAGTACATATGTCAAAAGTACATATAGTCATTTCTCGTATGTTCAGATAACCTAAAAGCAATTGGAATTATATTTTGAATTAACCTTTATGCTTTGTGAAAGGCGACCCGAGTGCTAAAATGCCACTTGTTTGTCTAGTTCTAGTTCTGGCTCTCAACTTTTATAAAACTGCTCAGCATCTAATGGGTGTTTGCGATTTGAAAGTTACCATTATTTGCTAAAGCATGTGCTTATCCTTCGTAGGGTACATATGCTGAGGGAATAAAGGAAGAGGTTGTCTTATCTCCCGGGCATGCCCTTTCATTTATTGCTGCTTGTGAAGGTACTGCTGAATCTAACTGTGTGTCTGTGTGCATTGATTTTTGTTCATATTATTATATGCGTGTATGTAATTTCCAGCTTATGTTGTCTAATTTATGTTGCAGAGCACCGCCATGTTGGTTCTAATAATTTTAATCTGCTTAGTAGCCGTAGTCACACGATTTTTACGCTGGTATGTACTTAATATACAGCTTATTGTACCTTTAATCTTAGTTCTTTGTTAAGTTTTCAATATTCTGCCTATGTATTATTGTACTTAGATGTCCAATGTCTACTTTTGCTATTTCTTTAGTTCTATAGCGGCAATTAGTTATCTCAAACAAATCCATAAAAACTTGTATGTGGTTGATTCTGACTATAATGTCCTCCCCCTTTCTTAATTGTTCTCCACGAAACCAGTAATCAATTGCTGTAACAATTTCTGGCTTTTTCATGAACAACATACTTGCTATTTTGAAAGTCGTTTTCACACCACATACGGAAATCTATATCTAACTTGGCTATTTGAATTGACAGATGATTGAAAGCAGTGCCCATGGCGATGAGTATGATGGAGTGATCTTTTCTCAACTTGTATGTATAATTGATTCATAGTGCTCTTTACATGATTAATTTGCTGTTGTATCACTTGTGTTGTTTTCTCTTAATTGCTGTAGAATCTTATTGATCTAGCTGGATCAGAGAGCTCAAAAACCGAAACAACTGGACTACGGAGGAAAGAAGGATCCTACATAAACAAAAGTCTTCTAACCCTTGGAACCGTAAGTCATTATAGATCTTGTACTGATGTTCCTCTAAACTTTAGTAGCATAATCTTTTACACAGATTTGGTATTTCATGCTTATCAAATTGCAAAGGATTTTCATGTATCTGCTACACCTCATGTTATCTTTGTCATCAAACTGGGCAATCACATCATATTTCATATATTTGTCCAATACTTTTTTATTCACAACTGTGTCGGAAATGTGATTTATTCTTCATTTTTTATTTTTTTAACTGGACATGCAGGTAATCGGAAAGCTAAGTGAGGGGAAGGCATCTCATGTTCCATATAGAGATTCCAAGCTTACCCGCATACTACAGTCTTCACTGAGTGGCCATGGATATGTTTCGGTAAGTCTAAATTGAAGTGGTAGAACTGACTACTTAGTAGTTGAATACGTGTTTTTTTTCCCTCCTTCAACTCCATTTAAACTTCATTTTTTCTACCAGCTCATCTGCACCATAACAGAATGCCTACAAGGATAAGAAAGAGTTGAACGCGATTGTTGGAGCTTGGTTTACATTGTGGTGACAAGTTTAATAAAAACAAATTTGATTCGAAATATGTATTTGACAATTTTAATCCTTCCAATTAATAAAGTTCTCTTTATTTACATACATTTGTTGTTTATGACAATTCAAGTCCTTTAATTTAGTTTTTTTATATAATTCTTGTATTTACATTATTCCATTGTAGAGGGTTAAATTTGTAAAATTTGGAATTTAATAAAAATTTCAATATATTTTTTTAAAAAAACTAAGTAAAAAGAGACTGGTTTTAAAAAAAAACACATTTTTTTACTCCATAAAAAGACTGGTTAGATGCTGTTAAAAAGACTGCTTTTTGGAGATTAGTATGGAGACCAATCTCTAAAGAGACTTGTTTTTATGAAGATAACCAGTGTCTATTCTTTTAATAGAGACTGGTTTCAAAACCAGTCTCTTTATGTTTCGAGCAAGGAGATCCTCCACATAGAGACGTCCCACAAAACCAGTCTCTATTGCCTTTTTGGACCAGTCTCCATGGACTTTTTTGTAGTAGTGTTTTAAACCTTTTTCAAATATTTTCCTTAAACTCTTTTCCTTTCAAAAACACTTAAAGAAACCAACCAAACAAAACTTGGAAAACCAAGATTCAGAACAAGATTTAACCCAAAAAATTCACCCTTTTTCAGAAACTTGAAACAGGATGACTTTTGAAAAATCCTTACTAAAATATCAAATGTGGAACTCAGATTTCTAGCTCAAAAACATTTACCAACTTTTAAATAATCATAAAAGGAATTACATATAACAAACACCAACTTTATATTAATTAAAAAGGGATTACAAGATTTTTGCTAGAAAACCTAGAACAAGGGCTTCCACATGTTGGAGCTCCTTTTTTATAGCCCTAAACAGAAGATTCTAGTGCTAGGAATAAAATAATAATAAGCTAAAACCCTAATACTAGAAAATCCGAATTTGCCCTTGGTCTTTTGACTGAATTCTTGGTCAATATGAGCAACATGTGATGGCCAGCTGTTGTTGGATGATCATAAGCGTTTATATGTCCTTGGGGGCCAAGTAGAAAGATCATGGACGTTTATTTGGTCGGGTTTTGTTTTTGAGGAAGAAAGTGACGTGCAGGGGAAGGCCCTACACTCACATGGGTTGGTCTAGGTTCATGTTTTGAGTGTGGGTTTTGGTGAGGGTGAGGGTAATTAGTAATCTGGAGTAGATAAGACAAAAACCCTTTGTTTTTAGTCCAATTGGGCCTGGGGGTTTTTAGGGTTTATGTGGGATTAGTGTGTGATTAATCCGTTTTGGGAAAAAAAAGATTTTAAAAAATGTGTTTGGAGGGAAGGTTAAAAGGGGTTGACTGGGTGTTTGACCAGGTTTAATAATAAACCTGGTGGTGGGTTGTGGGCTGGGTTTGGACGGGTTAATGGGTAGGGTAATTGGGTAGGGTCGGGTTAAGGTGAGGTGTAATGGTGTGATTGGATGTGTGAGTTTTGTTGTCTGGCAATAATAGTCCCCCACGTTTCTTTTCTCTTTCATTTTGTATTAAATAGCAAAACATCCATTTTCCTTTATAAATGACTTTGCATCACTTGTCATTTTTGGCACAGCCTTTTCTCAAACTTTAAACAAGGACCATTAATGCATATTTGGCAATCTTCAAGGGCTGAATAAGCAATATCTTGAAACTTTAAGGACCCACTTGTAATATTTGAGATATACAAGGGCCTAAAGTGACAAGTCTTCAATAGTTGAGGGACCATTGTTGACAATCTTAAATTCTTCAAGGACCATTTTGGGAAATTCTTGATTCGGGTCCGGTTCATTGTGCGGCTTCGTTTCCCGTGTTCGTTTTTGAATGATTCTTGTGATCTTTTTGTCATTTCCTCAATATCCGTACCTAAAATACACAAGCAACAAACACGAGCATATATTTGGCTGTTTTAATGATATTTTATGCATTTTAAGCCCGATTTGGACGATGAGACTATGTATAAAAGCAGTCTCATCAGTACTAGTTACAAATCTGACGCTGAATTTTTAAAGCTTCAAGATTCTTATACTTCGCTTTCAAATTTTTTTGATGAGATTCAAAAACATTGTATTTCGCTTGAATGCAAGCAACAATTTATTCAAGAGATCTTTGAGACGTCATTTGAAGGTGTGAATATAGATGATTCAAATTTTCAAAAGAATTTTCTATTGAATTTACAATCAAAACAACGTCAGCCGAGTGACAAGGTTGCTAAATTATTGCCGATAAACATAGAGAAATCTAAGTAGATTAACTGTGTGAACGTACTTGAGGCCGCTGAGAATTTTAAACTTGATCTAGATAATCGAGTTTCCAAGCTTTTGTCCAAAGTTGATAAAACAGAAAAATACACAACTTTTCGATTCAGTAAAGCCCGCATGTGTTGATACTACTGCACATAATCAATCATTGAATGAACGACTGAATCGAAATTCGGTGGAAGTATTTGATTTAAGGGAACAAATTTGTGATAAAAATCTGGCTTTGGCTGAGTTAAAGGTAACACTTTGTACCCTAAAAGGTAAGAATGTTGTGGATAACACAACCACTCTCTCAGCTTCGTCCTCTAGTGCAATAAAAAAGAACCTCATCACCGTCACACCACTTAACAAGGGCCCTAGGACTAAACCATCTCAAAAATTGGTCATTAAAGATAAGGCAAAATCAAAATCGGCTTCTAATATTTCTGTGTTGCCTTCTACAGGAGTAAACACCACTACTAAGGCTCAAAGATCTAAGCTTACAAGAAACATGAAGAATGATAGGATCTTGCCCTCATCTAGTAGTCAAGTGAAGAAGAAAGTAGAAGCCCTTGCTAGGAATGTTATTTCTGTTTTGAATAAAAAGAATCATGTAGCTAAATCTAACGGCTCTGTGGTTGTGCAGTGTTCTAAGCCTATTGTGAATTCTAATTTGAAATGTTGGAATTGTAATGAATGTATGTTTTCTAGTCCTCATGATTCTTGCCTTATTGACCATGTGAATGAGATGAATGCCTGTAAAAATGGTTTAGAATGGAAACCGACTGAGAAAGTGTTAACCCAAGTTAGCTGGATGTGGCGTCCTACTGGTAGAATTTTCACTATAGTAGGAAATGCGTGCCCTTTAACTAGGATCACTCCCACTACATCGAAGAAAGCATGCCCTTTAACAAGGAGTACCAAGGCTACCAAAACACAAGCGTGTCCTTTAACTAGGAACACCGACACTACTGTAGGAACCAAGTGCCCTTTAAATAGGTCTACTCCAACTGTAGTGCCCACTAATAATCCAAAACCTCAGTAAGTTGGAATAATAAAACCTGTTATTGGTAAAAATCACATTAGAAAAAGCTAGAAAACTAAGGATAACACAAATGTTAGCAATTCAGATAATTTTGTATCTGCATCTGCTAACACTCTGGAACCAATAGTTTCCAATCCATTGTCTACTGTTCTTGAAAACAGGTGGTCCAAATTGTTCTCTGGTATTTGGACTCTGGTTTCTCCAAGCATATGACCGGAGATCGCTCTTAGCTCAGAAATTTTGTCAGCAAGTTTCTTGGTACGATTCGATTTGGAAATGATCATATTGCAAAGATAATGGGTTATGGTGAATATCATATTGGGAATGTTATTATTTCAAGAGTGTATTTTGTGGAAGGACTCGGTCACAACTTATTTTCCGTGGGACAATTTTGTGATTCAAACCTTGAAGTCACTTTTCGTGAGCATACATGCTTCATTCGTAATTTGGAAGGGGTGGATTTATTGAAAGGTACTCGAGGGAATAATTTGTACACTTTGTCTCTACAAAATATGATGGCCGCTTCTTCCGTATGTATTTTCTCCAAAGCATCAAAGACAAAGTCATGGTTATGGCATCAACGGTTATCTCATCTTAACTTTGACGCTATTAATCATTTGGCGAAAAACGAACTTGTTCGTGGTCTTCCTAAACTTACACTTTCACAAGGATCATTTATGTTTCGCATGTACAATGGGGAAAAGCACTAAGAAATCATACAAACCTAAGACTAAAGACACCAACCAAGAGAAACTTTATTTGTTGCATATGGATCTTTGTGGGCCAATGCGTGTTGAATGTTTTGGTGGTAAAAATTACATCCTCGTCATGGTGGATGATTACTCTCGGTTTACACGGGTGAAATTTCTTGCAACAAAAGATGATGCATCTAAAGTCATCATTGACTTTCTCAAGATGATTCAAGTGCGTCTCAACACTACTGTCCGACGCATTCGTACAGATAATGGAACCGAATTTGTGAATCAAACCTTGCGTAAGTATTATGAAGAAGTTGGTATATCTCATGAAACATCCGTTACTCGCACTCTACAACAAAATGGTATCGTTGGAAGGCGAAATCGCACACTTATAGAAGCTGCTCGAACGATAAAGGATCCAATGTTTTTATGGGCAGAAGTAGTATCTACAGCAGTTTACACCCAAAACCGGTCACTAATTCGAAAACGCCATGGTAACACACCGTATGAGCTTCTACATGGTAAAGTACCAGATTTATCATATTTTCATGTATTTGGTTCTCTTTGCTTAACAAATAATGATGGTGACAATTTGGGAAAACTTCAACCAAAAGTTGATATTGGTATCTTCATTGGTTATGCACACGCAAAGAAAGCATACCGAATCTATAACTGTAATTCTCCTAAAATCCCCGAAACTATGAATGCTGATTTTGATGAGCTGACAGCAATGGCTTCTAAGCAAAGCAGCTCTGATCCCGCACTTCATGAAATGGGACCCAGTAACATTAGCTTTGGTCTTGTCCCTAACAACCCTACTTCATCATCATTTACACCACCTTCTAGGAATGAATGGGATATGCTGTTTCGACCGTTCTTTGATGAATTCTTTACTCCTCCAGGTATTGTTGCTCCAGAACCTGAGGTAATAGCTCCGGTTACCAAAGTTGTCCCTCCAGCAACCGAAGCACAATCAGATACGTCTACACCTACAATTGGTCAAGATATGCCTTCAACGAGTAATTCTCAACCAACACCCGAATCAACTACCCATGTCATGCCTATTGATGATGAAGAGGATGATGATGATCACGATTTGGAATTCGCTCAAATGTGTGAACTTCCATTCTTTGGTGTACCAATTTCCAACCCTAATCAAGCCGGGTCGTTCACCTCAGAGGAAGCTCCTAATACGGTCTACTCCAATCCACGTATTCATAAACATGACAGCAAGTGGACAAAGGATCATCGTATAGATTCTATTATTGGTGACCCTAATCGTCTGATATCCACACGAAGTCAGTTACAAGAAAGTACAATGTTTTGTCATTTTGATGCTTCTCTCAATGAAGTTGAACCTAAGATGTGGCAACAAGCATTTATCCAATCTTGTTGGATAGAAGCTATGCAAGAAGAACTTAATGAATTTACACGTCTTGATGTATGGAACTTGTCCCATGCCCGGATCAAGTGAAGTTACTCACTTTGAAATGGGTTTACAAGGTGAAACTCGACGGGTTAGGTAGAATATTGAAGAACAAAGCTCGACTAGTAGCTCGTGGATACAAGCAATTATTGGGCATCGACTTTATGGAATATTTTGCACCGGTTGCCCGTTTAGAAGCTATTAGACTATTCCTCGCTTATGCAGCCCACATGAATATGACCGTCTATCAAATGGATGTGAAGACGGCATTTCTAAATGGTGAACTCAAGGAAGAGGTCTATGTTCAACAGCCGGATGGTTTTGTGAATTCTAAATATCCCAATCACGTGTACAAGCTTAAGAAGGCTTTCTATGGGTTGAAGCAAGCTCCACGCGCGTGGTATGATCTATTGTCACAATTTCTTATTACGCAAGGCTTCGCTAAAGGCAAGGTGGATCCCACACTATTCATTCAGAAACGAGGTAAAGATATGATTATGGTACAAATATATGTTGATGATATTATATTTGATGCCTCGACCCAGATCTTATCAGATGAGTTTGGGACACTCATGTCTTCCAAGTTTAAGATGTCAATGATGGGCAAGGTTTCATTCTTCTTAGGTCTTCAGATATCTCAGAGTCCCAGAGGCATCTTTATGAATCAATCCAAGTATTCCCTTGAATCGCTTAAGAAATATAAGATGGAATCTTGCGATCCCGTGGACACCCCAATGGTGGAACAAACTAAGCTAGATGCAGATCCACATGGAATTACCGTTGATCCGACACTTTATCGTGGAATGATCGGTACCATTCTGTATATCACATCTAGTCGACCTGATCTTCAGTTTGCTATATGTATGTGTGCTCGGTATCAAACTCGGCCTACTGAGTTACATTTGGCTACTGTGAAACGGATCTTTCGTTATCTTTAAGGAACCATTAATCGGGGAATTTGGTATTTGAAGGAATATTCGATTGCACTAATGGCATATGCAGATGCGGATCACGCAGGTTGTCAAGATACAAGGCGTAGCACGAGTGAAACTTTGCAACTACTAGGAGATCGACTAATCATTTGGGCATCTAAAAGGCAGAAAAGCGCTGCAATTTCAAGTACGGAAGCAGAATACATAGCTATGTCCGGTTGCTGTGCTCAAATTCTTTGGATGAGATCGCAATTAACCGACTATGGTCTAGGTTTCAACAAGATTCTGATGTACTGCGACAACAAGAGTGGAATTGCCTTATGCTGCAACGATGTTCAATTCTCCCGGTCGAAGCATATTGACGTTCGCTACCACTTTATTAAGGAGCAAGTGGCAAATGGAGTGATTGAGCTTTACTTTGTCCGATCTGAGTATCAATTGGCGGATATTTTCACGATGGCT
Source organism: Glebionis coronaria (assembly GCA_025667525.1). NCBI lineage: Eukaryota > Viridiplantae > Streptophyta > Magnoliopsida > Asterales > Asteraceae > Glebionis > Glebionis coronaria. The sequence continues at coordinate 483,981,762 of CM046876.1, read as the reverse complement.
TTAGATCGCGCTTGAATTGAATTTTTGGCCGACAAGCTAGGATTGAGAACTTTCTCGCCCGAGACTCTTAAGGAACTGGAAGATGAAGCGAAAGAATAGTGGTGGTAAAACTATTCTCCGTATCCTTGGTGTTCATCTGTATATAGTGTTTATATTTTTATCCACAAAAGCAAAATACCAAAATATAAAACCATATAAAAACCATAAAAATTGAAAAATTCAGAAAAATCCAAAAATATTTTTACTTTATTTTTCAAAGGAATGTCTTTTGGTACGATAATATTTACGGCCTTAGAAATGTTGATTAATATTGACACGGCGCCATAAATAGAGTTCGTACAAAAGTTGTAAATATTTCATAAAACATGCCTATATGGCTTGTAGTTATTTCAAACTGCAACCCGTTTTTCATATTAAAGTCAAGTATTTCTTATGAAAGATTTGGCTCAACAACGGGAATTAATTTTCTCGGGCATGGTTTACTTTATAACCATGTAAGGGATTGTGTTCACATTATAACACAATCTAACATGGATATATGTACGCAACAATGCATCTATTTGTTACAACAAGAGAAATCTTGTTTTTATGAAGTTATCTTCTCTACAACCATAGCAATTTACAATTGGTATCTACATACTCGACGATGCAACTACTCAACTGATGACTACAGCTCTTTGAAAGAACACGGGTCAACAATTGAGGGGGAGCAATTGTCAAGCATTCAGAATCTTCGATGCCGAAAGTGCCAAACTCACTAATTGGTGTCAAGATAACAATACCAATCGTACATGTGATGTTAAGAGATAACTTTAGACATGACGAGGCGACCAACATTTGCTGACAAGAACCATTTGATCTTATCACATGCTGTTCTCATCAATCAGGTCCAACCTTGTCAATTCATTCTTGTATGGTGAATATATGATCATGTTATAATCGGTATCATACCTCACAAATTAGTCTCATGAAGATTAAACAGACTTGCATTTTTCTTCCCAACACCTTTGTTAAAACTTCATTAAATCAATTGATATAAAAATATCGGTTGGGTTCATATTTTTAATATGGGGGAGAAATGTGATTTAATATGGGAAATGATTAATCAAAAATAGTTTGACTTAACGTGATAGCTCTTCCCGACATGTGTGAAATGTTTTCGAATATCATGGCATATGTTAAGGGGGAGAAAAATGGTTTTCATGGTGATTTATACTTACCCTCAACCCATTTATTTCACAACGATGAAGATTGTGGTGACATAAGGATGGTAGGATAGTTTAAGTCCAATGATTCTTCCAAAACCGGAGGAATCTTCCCAAGGACATTCCATATCTAGAAATAGTAGTCCTTAGGAAAGATGGAGAAAGATTGTGAATGTAGCTGATTGCAGACCAAGTATTTAAGTTAACACTAGAACAATCACAACAAGGTGCTAGTTATGACGTATTGGTAAGCATTGAAGGAGTTGAAGAATGAAAAAGAATTGGAAAGATAAATGGTCTAAAGAAAGAAGCCCTCTTTACAACCTTAGGCAGAAACCGGGTCAACACATATGCTATTGAGATCATTTTTAATGATGCTCGATATTGAAGATAGACATCATAGACCCAATGATGCAATGCACAACCCATCCCAGCTAACTCAGATATCTCTCAAAAGATATTGTTTTAATCACACGGAGATCAACATGTTATCTATCGATTTATTCACTCCGAGTAAATTGGTATTGAAATGGTGGCACTCCTCTCCAGCCTCTGATCACTAAAATCCAAAGTGCACGATCGAGTCTAGAGCAATATGAGATCATCAAATATCTCATTAAGATACACTTCCATATTTCCTTGCTTCTTCACACTCTATGAAAAGTAAGAAAGACATTAAGAGTCCTATGCAAAATCGTCATGATCTTGCCTGAACATCCAAGTAATACGTAAGTATTTACAATGAGGATGAAAATCCTTCTTGAGCGAATATCAAAAAGCTCATGGTAGCTGACTTGTGAGGTTCTTTATGAATCAAACTTGTGATAACTGGAAAGCAACAATTGTTTAATTCTTAATTGAATTTAAACACGTTCGAGGCCTTTACAAAATATCTTAGTGATCTTGCCAGAACACTCAGAGTGATACCTTAGTGTTCATAGTGATGAGTGAAAATCCTTCTAGTGTTAACCTCACACAACACTTGGTAGGTAACTTGCAAGATTATATATGAATTAAGCTCGTGACAACTGGAAAGTAACGATGGTGTGATTCTTTAATGAATCAAACTTGTTCCAGGAATCAGAATTGACGGCTTCAGTCATACGGATAACTTTATCCAAATGATTCACTCTTTACGTTCGTAGTCAGCTTTGGACGGTCGGGTAAAGAGAACGGGTCTACCCGCGAAATCTTGTCAAGGAGATTTTTAATTAAATCTACCTGTCACAAGTATGATATTTTATATCGTCCAACGTTCTTCACCGACCGGAGGTAAAATGCTACCGAATTAGAATGAAATGTTCAAAGCCATTTCGTTCGTGTCTACTTATGTTACTACATTTGAAGACGGTGGCGTTGCGGAATCCGAGAAGAAGTCGTCCCCGCATGCTTATTATTTATGCACTTAATACTTCAACAAAATTCAAGAAAGCCTAAAAGTCAAGTCTTCCGCTGTATCAAACTCTGAAGCTTTCAAGAATTACAAAGGTATAAGTATGTGGGACATGAAGTCACGAAGAGGCAAAGATCACAAGTGATGCACAAGATCCAAGCAAGAGACAAATGCTCAAGATTGATATCAAAGATCACATCAACATATTCACCAGAAAAGAAAAAGAAAAGAAAGACGAAGACTACGAGCTCAAAACAAGCATAGCATGCTAGGTTTATTTTTATTGTATTGTAACTCGGGTAACCCCCTTGTACTTTGGAGTGACCTCCCTTAGGGGGTGATTGTTAGAAATACCTTTTTACGTATTTAGGAAGATTCGACCTCTCCAAAAATATATTATGTAGTAGCTCGTAGTCTAGTATCTTTATATTTATTAAACAAAGAATAGTCCGGTCCATGTCTTGTGTGGCCGGCCAAAAAATCTAAGCCCAAGCCCATCTTATGGGCTTGGTATATAAACCCTCTCCTTTGATGGAGAGGGTGTGGTTCACTCATTTCTTTTACATAGTAAAAAGTGTAACCTTTATACTTTCTCTCTCTAAGTGTGTGTTCTCACCATCTTTCTATCTCTTTCTCTATCTAGAATATAAGCATAGATTTACAATATCCTACATTGTATAGTTAGCTATAAGTACAACCTTTATCTTTTCTAGAATAGTTTATTAAGTACTTTGTACTGTTTATCCAACATGGGCATGAACCACCTACTGGATAAACCTATGCATGGGAACATGCAAAATGCAAACCCTAGTTTTGCACTGCCTATTTAAGGAGTGCATATTGAGAGAGAAAAGGTTAACCATTACAAGAGTAGAAACTATGGAAAAACCTTCTCTCCCAATACCAACTAAAACATATAGCCAAAGAGCATATAAACGTTTAGATTGGAGCTTAGACTATTAACTTTGGTTAGAAGTTTAAGTAGAGGAGATCACCACACATTGTCATTCAACCACTTTGTCATTCCGCAAACAAAGTGGGCTATAGATTCTTTATTGAGTTTTAATAAAAGTCTATACGTTGAAAGTTATTGGTATTGTTGTTTTAATTGTTCTTAGTTCTTATCAGTTGTTAAAACAACACACTTGAGTCTTGGTAACGAGTTAATACTTAAGGTTGATAAGTAATAACGAGTTACAAGGGACCAACATTATGTGTTGCATAAAAAAGGAAAAAACTAAAAACGTGTTCAAATGAATTTGACATTTCTTTTGTGAATCTGACAGTTGGAAAGGTTTACTTTAGGAGTTTGGGTGATACTTCCCCCGGGTTATCACCACTTATGATGTAGAAAAAGCAAACCAAACTTATGAATAAGAGGTTTAAATTTTTCTGTATCTCCATGCAGCCTGCAACATCAGCGGAAAACATTTTGTTACAATTATTAATCTGGCGTTGATCTTAACCATATTGTCTAAAGCTGTAATGAAATGAACTACGTACGGATATAAATAATAGTCTTAAACATTTTCCCACCAATTTTTGAAGAGATAAATCATACAAAATAAATGTCATAAAAAGTTAACAAAGTGAAAAACTGCATGGATTACTCATAGGTAAATGAAAGTTAAGAGGAAAGGCCAAAAATACAACATACCTGAAATGACATATAGGAATCAAATTCGATGCAAAACTTCTTTAAAAACGACATTGTTTGTGTAGTTGCAATAATGACCATCTTTGTCGTAACGCAATACCTTTAAACCTTTCTTGATTTTGACTATGGATATAGCAACATAAAGTTGACCGTGCGAAAATACCGGCCGCTCCAAATATAGACCAACCTTAGACAATGTTTGTCCTTGGCTTTTATTAATTTTCATGGCAAAACAAAGCGCTACAGGGAATTCTCTCCTATTTAGCTGAAAAGGCATTTTTTTATCTGACAGGCTAATACTCATTCGGGGTATAGCCACGACTGTACCTACTTTTCCACCTCATACAGTTTTGGCCTATATGTTTATTTTGCTAATTCTCAACACTTGTAACCTTGTACCGTTACATAGTCCCCCTCTCTAGTAGATATTACGTAAACACATAACTGGAGTGATGTAGTGTTTTTACACCTCTTTTGGAAAAAAAGAGCAAAACAGGGAAAGTATTAAATACGACGGTTTAGGAAAACCGTGTACTAATGACCCAAAGGTGAAAGTTCGTTTCCCAAGGAGGCTAGTGTGTTGTGTAGAGAGATGATTAATGATATGATTATGATTATGTGAATAGAAAAGAAAATATAAATGGGATAAGGAGAGAATGACAGTTACGATGACGAATTAAACTAAGACAAAAATGTCGTACACGTAAAACCGTAAAAGTAGCCAAATTAAAAATTTACCCTAAAAATTCATAGAAAATTACAATAAATCCTAAATAATGTATTAAGAGTTTAAAAAAATCAAAATTCACTCAAACCTTTTAATTAATTAATTAATAATTTTTTAATGCTAATTAAAGCTTAAAAAATCAAAATAATTAATAGAAAGCCCAAAAACTATTTAAAAACAATTAAAAACTATTAAAACTTGAAATAATTATAAAAATTAATCTAAGGACAACAAAAATATTCTAAAATTGTAAAATTCCTAACTTTATGTATTTAACCTAAGAAAAATATAAAAACTTGAAAAATCTAAATTTTAATTTTTAATAATAAAATAATAATAAAATAATATTAAAAATCCAAAATTTATAAAAAATATAAAAAGTTGCAAACAAGCTTATTTTAACCTAATTAAACAGAAAATGAAGTTGAAATTACAAAAATACCCCTAACGGGCCTTCAAATGGGCCAAAGTCCAAAACAGACTCTTATTGGGCCAAAATAAGCCCAATAAAAAAATGTTTATAAAAGTGGCCCAAAAGCTCCTATCTGACTTAAAATTTGATTTTGAACACAATTTTTCAAAGGCCCAAAAGCTGAAAATGTGAAATAAGCTGGCTTATCTCAAACAGCTTATTTTTAATGGGCTTTTTAGCCCATTAAGCTATAAGCTGATGCTATAAGCTCAAATTAGACACACAAGCTTCTTTTGAGTTAATTATGACTTCTGTAAAAAGAAATTTGAAAAAAGTCCAAGGAATAAGCCTGAAAATGCAATAAGCAATCTACACAAAACGACAAAATAGTCGTTTTCGAGTTCTAGGCCACCCCAAGAGCAGATTCAAGTTTCAAAAGCTTTTAAATGACTTAACTAAGCTTAATCAACAAAAAGTTTTCAAATAAGTTAAGTCAATAAGCTGAAATAAGCAAATAAGCACTTCTTTAAAAGTCAACTTTAAGAGTTTTCTAGCAAAAAGTCAAAGTCAAAGTCTAATAAGCTCCAGTTCAAACAAATGGGTCAAATGAGGAAGATTGATCACAAAAAGTAAGTTGTTGCAGGTCTGGATAAGCCAATATGGCTTATAAATAATCTAACAAAAAATTAACACTAGCAGGGGCTAGTTTTGGTGTCTGAGCAGTGGGAAATGTTTCCACTGCTTGACTTGTTTGACTTTTTGTCTTTAGTGACTTTTTTGGAGATTCAAGTTACACAAAGGCACCCAAATGATCAGTGGATCAAGAGGAGTCAAATACAACAAAGAAATCACAATCACTAACAGCCAATTAGTACAGTTAATTCATTTAATCACCAGATATGCACCAGACTTGAACAAATAAGCAGTTATGGTTCAATAAGCACTTATAGCACAATTCAGCCAGCCAAACTTCACCAAATGCATACACAAGCAATAATAAACTTAAATGAACAAGTCTAAACAGGTTTCATGCACTGATTCAAAGTATAGGTCAAGATTCAAGCACAACAAGTTATTGATGAACACTTAACACAAGCAGATTTTTTACTTTGCTGATGCAATTGACCAACAAGCCAAATTCAAACACTCAGATCTCTAAGATATGTTAAGATAACTTTGATTTAACAGCTTATATCCCTAAACATGCATATACTTTAAGTATTACCAAGATTTTAGGTCAAAAACAGTCAAACTCAATAAGTTATAGCACAATCTTTGATTCAAGGGTTTAAGCCCAATAACTTGCAGCAAGTAGCACTCAACCAAGCCAATAACATATAACAAGCACAACAACACTTTTCAACAACACAATAACACACTATGATCTCAAACAAGTAATCCCAAACACCCTTTTAACTTTTCAAAACAAGATTTTCAAATCAAAAGTGCATTCCAAGGTTACCCAAGCCCAAATCAACACAATAACAGATTAGATATGCAGATTAGAACAAGATTATACCATAAAATCAGCAAGAACACAAGCAACTCACAAATTCACCAAAAATCAAGATTTTAACAGATTTTGGGTAGAATGGTGTGTACTTCATGGATGTACATCCACACCCACGAATTTTGAGCTTATGTGCTAGCAAGAACAAGCACAAGCTTCCATAATAAAGCCTGCTAAGATTCAACAAGGTTAAGAGCAAAATAGTAAAATTAGAAAAGTGAAAATCCTTGATTAATGCAACCTTAGTTCCCACACTTGATTATCCCCAAGTTATAGGCTTCATCACACCTTGATAACTCAATATCAGGATGCTATGATCAACTTTATAGCCCAAGAAATCCAAGGTTTGAACAAGACTTAGCAAAATATCAAGAAAAGTGGAAAATGTGCAAACTTTTGCACACTCCTTTTGAAAACAGGTTTAGGATTCAAGATTAACAAACAAAGAACAATAACAAGCAGATAATACGATTGGCACTTCAGTTTTGTTCAAAGATTCAAACATATTTCATTAAACTGAATATATGATTTACAGAATTTTGAACAAAGGAAAATTCAAGAGCAAAGAAAAAATGTAGCATCCTAAGGCCTTTATATAGGCATACAAGTGAACTATGAAAGCTGAAAAACGTGAAACCCTAGCTAATGAAGTTCTAGTTATGCCCTTGAGGGTTTGAACTTTTTGAAGGATCATGTGATTGTCTTGGCGTTTTGTTGTAGTTGGCAAAGGGAAATTGCATCCAAGGGCTTGTATCAAGCTTAAAAAGTAAGCTTCATTGTGGATGGTTGGATCACTGGGTCATTCTTGTCTTCTTGTCCAAAGGTGCAAAAGCAGGGGTAACATGTGACCAAGGTGGTGATGTGGCAGGCTGTTTGAAAGTTGGGTTATGATTAGGGAGACCCTAATCATAATTCTGGAGCATTTGGTGGGTTAATTATTACACAATTAAGAAAACCCAATTGTGTTCTTAGCGTGAATAGTGCCATGTTTTAATTCGTTTTTGGTTTGGATTAAGTTTAAAAACATGTTTAAGGCGCCAAGATAAGTATTAATAAAACCGGGTTAAGTGGAGGGTGAGGTGGATGAAGGGAGGGCTCTTATTGGTGGAGAGGTGTTAGTGGGACAGGTGGCAGGATGGGATTAGTCTAGGTTTGTATGACTGTCGGCCACAATAAACCCCCCATCTTTGCAATTCTTGTCACTTGCAACTTTTTACTCTCAAACCAGATTTCCTTCACAATTAAAGTTTCATTTTTCCTATTTTGGCCACAAATACTTTTCCAAAGTATATTCAGGGGTATTTCTTGCCATTTCATGATTCTTGAAGGGCTGCTTTGGCATTTTCTTCATTGAATATGGTCTTGACTTGTATGATTGACATTTTGGAGGACTAAAATTGCCAAGTCTTCATTTTTAAGGGACCATTCTTGCCAAAAGTTGAAAGTCAAGGGTCCTTTTTGCAAATTGACATATTTCAAGGACCAAACTTGTCTTTTATTGTTCTTTGAAGTACTTCATGATATATTTGACTTTGAGGATGATAATGGTTGACAATTTAGCTTTGTTGAGGGACTAAATTTGCCAATTCTTTAAAGTGGAATGCCCTTTTGGTAATTTTGACAAACTTTAAGGACCAAACTTATAATTATGAATATACAAGGGTTTAAAGTGTCAATTCATCAATATTGGAGGACCCTTCTTGCATAATCTTCAAATCTTCAAGGGTTTTTCTTGGAAAATTCTTCATTAGGGCTTGGTTCAATGTGCGGCTTCGTTTCCCGTGTTCGTTTTTGCATGATTCTTGTGATCTTTTGTCATTTTCTCAATATCCCACAAGCAACAAACACAAGCATATATTTGGCTATTTTCATGATATTTAATGCATTTAAAGCCCTTTTTGGACGATGAGACTATGTATAAAATCAGTCTCATCACTCCCCCATACTAAACTATTGCCGTGCCCTCATGCAATGCTAGAATAAAGTATCGTAGCACCTCCAAAATTCATTTTTATTCACTTTATTGAATGATAAACTAGCTACTCTACTACTATTGCTACTACTTGCGTTTTAGACATAATGTATGACTTTCATCGCAAAATGGGACGTTTAGGTTCATAGAATAAGAACACGTGAATGCTTCGTTAGAAATAATTTCATCGTCCTCGATTTTCACCCCAATTCCATGCCAAGCGTGCAACGATATCATTGTCATTATAAGTTAGTAATGCTAACACTACTCATATGCCCTAATTACGTACTTATCCTCCCAATTTCCTAAGTTGTATCTCTTATATTTTATTATGTCTTGAATGTTTCACGAGGATACATTGTTTGACTTATGAGATAATAGAGATTTAGGTCTAAAAATAGAGTCCTAACGGTGTAACCAAGACCATCAAATCAATAACCCCTCCTAATAGACAACGATGCCAAAAAATTAAGTCAACAAGAAGGATCGATAAACACGGTTTTATAACGGTTTTGAACACGAGACTTATTACCAAGACTTTTATACACCCCTAACGGAAGGGCCTTATTATCATAGGTTTACCTCCATCTTTTATTCAACTTCGCCATGAAGCTTTTATTATGACTTTGGTCTTGCCTTGCCTTTTATTATCCACCTCATCGGTGGTTTTATTAGCCAAAGACGTATATCCTCACACTAAGGCGAATTTTGGATCTTTAAAGATTCAAAGATTAAGGCTTGATTCACTTTCAATTTTGCATAGATTTTTCGGCCTTGTGAGCTTCAAATTGTTTGCTTGATTTAGGTGAGCACTTGAAATCTTATTATTGGGTAAAGCTTTCGATTATTCGGGTTGCTAATACTTCAAAACCGTGATGCTGGCGATACCTTGATGTCTTCCCAATTACTTACATGGAAGCTACTAGAAAAGACTAGAAACCCAACAATCAAGACTAAACCGCTAACTCAATATTTATTAAGCAAAAAATATTTACAAGCGAAGGAAGAATAAGCAAACAACGAGAACACATGATTTTTTGAAATAATATGAGTACTCTACGTTTAGCATAGTAACTTATAATTAACCCTATCATTTCTCGTCCTCATTTAAGAGACTTAGCCTAATATAAAGTTAAGGAATCAAAGCTAAGTTCTCAACACACACGGTCGAGTAAAAAATACTCTTATTCTCGCCATCGGAAAACCTACATTCGTGTCTTCAAACACTTAAAAAACATGAGAAAAATTTAAAGTTTGGCCATTTTTAGCCTTATTTTGTAACAAAATGATAAAAAAAGATAAACTTTGGAAAGCGTGAAGGTTTGGCAAGGCAAGTATCTATTCACCCTCCCATACTAAAGTTAAACATTGTCCTCAATGTTTCGAGTCTAGGGGTGCAAACACCCCATACTAGAGACGTAGTCGAATGCCTAATCTAGCATGGAAAGGGTGTAACCGTTAAATTTAAAGCCGTTTATGAAGTGTGCTATAAACCTAAGGTTAGAACATCAAAAGGATATATCATGGGTATTGAGAAAGTCTTCAAAGCAAACGATCGAGTGCTCCCACAAAACTAACACGAGAGGCTCCAATCTAAAATCCACAATTCACAAACAACCACGGAACAAAGGTTAGAAGGGCATAAATCCCCACACGTTACTACATTAGAAAGCGATAATATGTACATAGGATAAGCATGGGACTCCCCCACGAGGCACCTCGTTTTTTATTACCGAGTCATGAGCTCGACTCGATCCCCTCAATACTAATTATCATTGGAGAAGGTGATTTGGTCGAGGTAGTTCAAGGATGGAACTTCCCCGCCAAAGTAGCGCTTCAACCTATGTCCATTCACCTTGAAATTGGGGCCATCATTTTGAGCTAGCTCGATGGTCCCATATAGAAAAACTTGAGTCACGGTGAATGGACTGGACCAACGGGATTTCAACTTATCGAAAAAGTTTTTCAAACGAGAATTAAAAAGCAAAACTTGATCCCCAATGTTAAAAACCTGGTTTTTAATTTTTGAATCATGCAACTTTTTAGTTTTTTCTTTATAAATCAATGATATTCATAAGCAATATCCCTTAATTCATCCAATTCATTTAATTGCATTTTCTAGTGTTTTCCCGCGGTCTCCATATCATCATTACAATGATTTAGGGACCAATAAGCCTTGTGTTCCAATTCAATTGCCAAATGACAATTTTTCCCATACACAAGCTTATAAGGAGTGCACCCAATGGGCGTCTTATTAGCGGTCCTAAAAGCCCATAAAGCATCGTCCAACTTATCCGACCAAGATTGTCGGTTTTCCCCTACGGATCTCTCCAAGATCCTCTTCAACGCTCGGTTTGAAACCTCGACTTGCCCACTTGTTTGTGGGTGATAAGCCGTAGAAAGCCGATGTGTAACCCCATATTTCCTTAGGACCCTTTCGAATTGGTCGTTACAAAAATGGGTTCCACGATCGCTTATGATCGCATGAGGGGTTCCAAACCGAGAAAACAAGCTTTTTAAAAACTTGACTACCACACGAGCATCATTGGTGGGCAAAGCCTTAGATTCCACCCACTTAGATAGGTAGTCAACCGCGACAAGGATGTACTTATTACCACGAGATGATGGGAACGGCCCCATAAAGTCAATGCCCCAAACGTCAAGGATCTCACACACTTAGATGATATTTTGTGGCATTTCATCTTTTTGTGAGGCTTTTCCTTGTCGTTGGCATGAGTCACACGACTTCACAAGTTCATGTGCATCTCGGTAAATAGTTGGCCAAAAGAAGCCGGCATCAAAGACCTTCTTAGCCGTGAGATTAGCACCGTGGTGACCACCCGTGGGTCCCTCATGACAAGCTCTAAGGATGTTAGAAGCTTCGGTACCAAAGACACAACGTCGAATAATTTGATCCGCACAAGTTCGAAACAAATAAGGGTCGTTCTAAAAGTAGAACTTGACGTCACGAAAGAATTTTCGTTTTTCTTGAGTCGTCATACCCTTGATGATGAAGTTTCCCGCATGGTAATTTGTGAAGTCCGCAAACCATGGGGTGGAAGAATCAAGATTAGAATTCACTACACCAAGTGTCTCAAGCGGAAATGTTTCGGTGATTTCCTTGGGCTCGTAAACACTTTAGTGAGGATCTTCCAAACGAGAAAGATGATCGGCCGCTAGATTCTCGGCTCCTTTTTTGTCAACGATTTTGTGATCAAATTCTTGAAGGAGGAGAATCCAACGAAGTAATCTCGACTTAGCATCTTGTTTAGCCATAAGATACTTGATAGCCGAATGATCCGTATACACTATGCATTTCGTCAAGACGAGATAAGGTCGAAATTTCTCAAATGCATACACCACGGCAAGGAATTCCTTTTCCGTTGTAGTGTATTTTAGTTGAGCCTTGGTCATCGTCTTGCTAGCATAGTGAATAGGGAAGAAGTGCTTTTCATGACGTTGCCCCAATATGGCCCCAATAGCATAGTCACTAGCATCACACATGAGCTCAAAGGGGAGGTTCCAATTGGGAGCAACAAGAATGGGAGCTTCGGTAAGTTTCCACTTAAGGATTTCAAAGGCTCGTACACAATCTTCGTCAAAGACAAAACGTGCCTCTTTTTCAAGAAGATGTGTAATAGGTCAAGAGATCTTTGAAAAATCCTTGATGAATTGACGATAAAAGCCCGCGTGGCCTAGGAAACTCCTAACTCCCTTAACGGTTTTGGGATGAGGTAATTTGGCGATGGCGTCTACCTTAGCTTGATCTTCCTCAATCCCCGCTTTCGAGACCTTGTGCGCTAAGACAATTCCACTTTTAACCATAAAATGACATTTTTCCCAATTAAGCACAAGGTTGGTTTCCTTACAACGCTTCAACATTCTCTCAAGATTCGACAAACACGAAGTGAACGAACAACCAAACAGGGAAAAGTCATCCATGAAGACTTCCATCGTCTTCTCGATCATATCATGAAAAATAGCCATCATGCACCTTTGAAAGGTTCCCGGTGCATTGTGTTAGGACCATTGTAATAGTTATATGTAATAGGTAGACTAGGAGGTATGTAGTTCCTCCTGGTCCTAGTCGTAGTAGGAGCAAGTCCTGCTCCTGGTCCTAGTCGAAGTCAAACTTTATTATTTACTTAATATTTTGTTAGGATATGCATGAGATATGTTAGGAAAGGATATGCATATCAGTTTTACACGTTTTCTTTAATGATGTATTAGGGTTTCCTTGTAGTATAAAAGGAACCTTAGGCAGAAGGGTTAGACACACCTTCACAAAACGTAGTTCTAGTCATTATCAATATTAGAAATCCTTAGAAAGGATCAAGTCTTTATAGTTATTCTGTTTCTCTTAATTATATTTATATTCTACATTCATATTGTGTATAGAGTCTCTTTGTGATTTGACTTGTGATTACAGAAGTCATTCACCGGTCCTGACAGGCTGCAAGATACCCAACAAGTGGTATCAGAGCCTGGGAGGGTCTCTATACAAGAAGAATCAAGTTCTCTTATTACTAACAATCTGTTTATCATGTCTGCCTCAACTTCTACTCAAACAGGAGAAGAAAGCACTCCTAAAATTGTGCAACCTCAGCAGATCCTGGCTACGGTCTCCAACACGAATGGAAAATTCCCTCTTCTGAAGAAGGGTGAATATGATAACTGGGCAATGAAGATGGAATGGTGGATCACCAACACTGATCAAGATCTTTGGAAGATCATTCTGAATGGAAACAGCAGGAAGCTTACTGGACGAGACAAGAACGGTAATATTACTCTTCTTGACCCTAAATCTCATGAGGAAATCATCGCTATTCAGAAGGAGGTAAAAGCAAAAACAATTTTGCTTCAATCTCTTCCTGAAGATCACATGGGTGACTTCTACCATTTGGATGATGCCAGAGAGATCTGGAATGGCATAAAAGCAAGGTTCGGCGGGAATGAGGAGTCAAAGAAAATGCGAAGGTCCATGCTGAGAGATGAATTTACCGAATTCAAAATCTCAGAAACTGAAGGTCTAAATCAAGGGTATGATAGGTTCCAGAAGATCTTGAGCCAATTGAATCAACTTCGGTCAAAACCTAACGATGGTGACATTAATGCAAGGTTTCTTAAAGCCTTACCCTACTCATGGAACCAGGTGGTGATCTCTCTCAAAGCCAAAGGTGGGCTTGACTATCTCACCTTTGATGATTTGTTTCATAGGCTCAGAACATTCGAACCTCATATGAGAGGATATCCTAGTGACTCTTTTCCCACCCCTGCTAAGTCAGCCTTTGTGAGCTCTATGGCATCTAGTCCCATGTCATATGCAAGTAGCCCAAGCAATACTGTCTCCCCCCAGCATACTATTCAGCATACTAGTCCCATGTCATATGCATCTAGTCCCATGTCTTCTGCTCCTGATCCTGCTGTCAAGTCTGGTAGTATGGTAGAAGCTGTTCTTCATTCTTTTGTGGCTGATGTTACTGCTGAACAACAACTTGCTTTTGATGACTTCAAACAGATCGATAAACTTGACCTGGATGAGATAGATCTTAAATGGCAGATGGCCATGCTTACTCTTAGGGTTCACAAGTTTGAGAAGAAAGCAGGAAGGAAATTTAATTACAACCCTCGGGAGCCAGCAAGATTCGATAGAAGCAAGGTACGATGCTATAACTGCCAGCAACAGGGTCACTTTGCAAGGGAGTGCCCTAGCTAGAATGATCAGGAGAAGAGCAGGTACTCTGCTTTCAAGGTTCAGGAGGTTAAAGATGACAGGAAGGCATTGGTATCTGTTGACTCTATGGTCAACTGGAATGATCATCAGGCTTCTACTCTGGAATCAGCTGAATCCTCGACTGATGTGTTGGCAATGATTGCTGGGAATCTCTCTGATGCAGAAGAAGCAGAAGAGTTTGCTCTTATGGGCATCTTACCTCAGGTACAACATTGTCCTCTTGGTTGTCATAATAAATACACAGAATTGTTTTCCCAATTTAATGAAGTAAATGATCAAAATGATAAGTATTTTTTAGAGGTTCAAGCCTATAAGGCTTCATTAAACACATTGGAACAACAAAAGAAGTGGTTACAAGATACTCAACGTGCATATGAGGATAAAATCAGGATACTAAGCATTGATTTAGAAAACACTACAAATATGCTTAAATATACAGAAACTGAAAGAGATGCTAGTATCAAAGAAAAAGAGGAGATGCAAGCTAAATTAGATGCTACAATGTTAAGATTTGACAAATGGCAAAAGGCACCTAAAAATCTTTCAAAATTAATTGATAGTAGCATGTCTGGCAGAACTAAAAGAGGCTTAGGATTTGAAAAATATATTGATTCTGAAGATGTATTTGATTTATCTTTCTCAAGTGTCTTTGATGCCGACAAAGAGGATGAGGGAAAACCTAGTTACAATAGGTTTAAACCAGCAGCAGAAATGCATGCTGTCCCTCCTCCTCTTACTGGAACTTTTATGCCCACCTCATGGCATAATGACTCGGATGGATCACAGATGCTTGAGTCCCCAACTAGTTCTACTAATACTAATGACTTTGTCTCATGTACTTTCAGTGACAAAGCCGGTGACTCTGCATCTAATGGTTCAAGTGAAGAGTCAAGACCTACGAGTTCCAAGTCGTATGAACATGCTGCTACTGGTGCTAGGAAGTATGAAGAAAAAGTTGCTGTCAAGTCAAGTGTGTCTGGTCCTTGTTTATTGAGTCCTAGGAAGAATGTTTTTCCTAGAAATGTGTGTAATAAAGTAGGCAGTATGAAACAGTCTCATTCTAATAAAAGGTCTTTCAAAACATGTTTTGTTTGTGGCAGTTCCTTTCATTTAATTAAAGATTGTGATTCTTATGACACACATGCATCTGTTAATCATGCTTTTCCTGCTCCTAGTTCACCAAGAGCTGCTTCATATGCTTCTAGAAGACTTAATCCTAGTGCTCCAATGTTTAATACTTCTAGAGTATCCTCTCCTTTCACGTCTGATTATTGGAGAGATAATGGATTCCGAACAACCAGTAATTATTTTCCAAATTTTAATCCAATATATCCGCATCATTTAGACCACACGTATTTTGGATTGGGAAATGTGGGAACTGCTGTTAAGCCCTCAGCAGGTTGTTCTTGGTCAAATAATAATACCCATATGATGCATAGGCAACCAAGGAACAATAGTGGATCTCATCAATCTTCTTGGCATTCTTCTAATGATCCACAAGGCAGGCTCAAACCTGAACAGGTTTGGGTCCCCTTAAGACACTAACATTTGCACTTTTATTATCTTGTTGTTGTAGGTTACTCCATACCAGGATCCTAGTCTAGGCATTGTTGATAGTGGTTGCTCCAGGAGCATGACTGGCAATAAAAGTCTTCTCTCTAACTTTGTACCATTTCATGGCGGCAAGGTCTATTTGGTGGAGGTGAAGGCAGAATCACTGGCAAAGGAACGATAAAGACACCAAATCTAAATTTTGAGCAGGTCTACTATGTGGAAGCACTTCAACACTTCAACTTGATATCGGTCTCTCAGATTTGTGACAAGAAGCAGTTTGTACTCTTCACCGATACTGATGCACTTGTGCTTTCCAAAGATTTTCAGCTTCTGGATGACTCACAAGTTTTACTCAGAATCCCTAGAAGACACAATCTCTATAGTATCAAGTTGAATGAAGTCAACCCTACTGGTCAACTAGCATGTCTGGTTGCAAAAGCCTCAGAAGATGAAGCCACTAAATGGCACCGAAGGATGGGACATGTGAACTTCAAGACCATTCACAAACTTGCCAATCTGAATCTGGTCTCTGGTTTACCTCCCAAGACGTTTAGAAATGATATAAATTGTATTGCCTGCAGCAAAGGCAAACAACACAAAGCATCCTTCAAGGCCATTACTGCTTTAAGTCTTATTACTGAACCATTGCAGCTTCTACACATGGACTTATTTGGTCCTACATCCATCAGGAGCATTGACCACAAGCAATTCGGTTTGGTGGTAACTGATGGGTATAGCAGGTTTACGTGGGTGTTCTTCATGGCTGCCAAAAGTGAGACCTACTCAATTCTTCGAGATTTTCTTACCTTGATATAGAATTAGTTGTCCAAGAAAGTTAAAGGTTTTTGTTGCGACAATGGAACTGAGTTTAAAAATAGAGACCTCATCGCACTTTGCAATGCTAAGGGCATCAAACGAGATTATAGTGCTGCTAGGACTCCTCAACAGAATGGTGTAATAGAAAGAAAGAACCGGACACTAATAGAAGCAGCAAGAACTATGCTTGCCGATTCCAAGCTTCCGACCATGTTCTGGACAGAAGCTGTTAATACTGCAAGTTATGTTTTGAATAGGGTTTCTATTACCAATCCTCACAAGAAAACACCTTATGAGCTGCTCACGGGCAAAGTTCCAAATATTGCTCATTTGAAGCCTTTTGGGTGTCCAGTCACCATTCTGAATACTAGTGACTATTTGGGGAAGTTTGATGGCAAGGCTGATGAAGCATACATTGTGGGATATTCAGCTCATTCTCGGGCGTATCGTGTCTACAATCTTCAAGCCAAACGGATAATTGAAACTATTAATCTCAGGTATTTTGAGGAGAAGACAAACATACAAGGAAAAGGTCCAGAATGGTATTTTGATCTTGATTATCTTAGTGATTTGTTAGGATATTTTCGTTTCAAAACTAACCATGATGCAGGACCACAAGTGTTTGCAACTTCTTGTACTGGTGTTCCTTCTAGTCTTTCTGATTCAGATGATGAGGATGACATTTTTGTGGTTCCATCCTATTCCACCACGGTCTCTTCTACTCCTCCTAGTGATGCAACTCCATTGGATGTACAGGATTCCCAAGCAGCTCTTGACACTCTTCTCAAGCAACAACAAGAAGCTACTAAAGCAGCTGCTCAAGGTAGTTTTGAGTTTCCCTTGGTTGAGCCTACTGACAAAGTTGCTCCTGGTACTCCAGCTTCTGCTCCTAGTGCTAGCCTCTCAACTACTGGTACTCCGGCTAGTGAGTCTGCTTCCAATACACGTTTCTCCAGTCCTTCTGATTTGGGGAACCATGAAAAGAAGTCTTCTACCAAGCTGGATGATATACATAAACAACCGATAGACGGGATTTTTCAAAATGCTTCATATGATGCTGACTTTGTTGGTGATCTCAATAACATGGCACCAGAAGTGGAGGTTTCTTCCAATCCAGTCTTGCGATCACATAAAGATCATCCTACCACTCAAATTATTGGAGATCCTGGTTCTACCGTCAAGACACGTAGAATGCAGCAGAAGGCCTCGTCTGATCATCATGCTCTTGTGGGCTATATTGAGGATCAAAAGCATAATAATCATACGGACTTTCAACACTGTTTGTTTGCTTGTTTTCTTTCACAGGTGGAACCTAGGTCTGTTTCTCATGCTCTTGAGGATCAAAGATGGGTGGAGGCTATGCAGGAGGAAATGCAGCAATTCTTGTTTCAGAATGTTTGGGTTCTGGTTGACTTACCAGATGGGAAGACAACTATCAATACCAAATGGATTCTCAAAAACAAGAAGGATGCACGGGGAATTATTGTCAGGAATAAAGCTAGACTTGTCGCACAAGGACACACTCAAATTGAGGGCATTGACTATACTGAAGTCTTTGCGCCTGTTGCCAGGATCGAGGCCATTCGTCTGTTTTTGGCCTTTGCTTCGTATGTTGGCTTTACGGTGTTCCAGATGGATGTCAAGAGTGCATTTCTCTATGGAAAAATTGACGAGGAAGTGTATGTTACTCAACCTAAGGGGTTTGTTGATCCACTTCATCCCAAGAAAGTCTACAAGGTGGTCAAGGCTCTTTATGGGTTACATCAGGCTCCTAGAGCTTGGTATGAGCGTCTCTCCACTTTCTTGTTAAAGAATGGCTATAGAAGAGGTACTATTGACAAAACACTATTTCTTCGACGGAATTACAAGGATATTATCCTTGTTCAAGTCTATGTGGACGACATTATCTTTGGTTCTACAAGGAAGGAGTGGTGTGATGAGTTTGAACACTTGATGAAAGGCGAATTTCAGATGAGTGCCATGGGAGAACTGTCATTTTTCCTTGGTCTTCAGGTCAAGCAACAATCGGATGGGATTTTCATCAGTCAAGATAAATATGTTCATGAGATTCTTCAGAAGTTTGACATGGATCCTCTTAGACCAGCAGCAACTCCTTATGAAGTTGCTAGAATCAAACTTAAGAATGAGCCAGATCCCCCGGTAAATGTTCGCATGTACAGGTCTATGATTGGCTCTCTCATGTATTTGAATGCATCACGTCCGGACATTATGTTTGCAGTAAGTGCTTGTTCTAGACACCAGGTGACTCCAACGGTTTCGAACTTAAATGCAGTGAAGAAGATTTTCAAGTATATCAAGGCTCAACCTAAATTGGGTCTATGGTATCCTAGAGAATCTCCCTTTATTCTTGAAGCCTATAGTGATAGTGATTATGCTGGTGCTAATAATGATAGGAAGTCTACTACTGGTGGTTGTCAATTTTTGGGTCGTCGGCTTATTTCATGGCAATGTAAGAAACAGACAATCGTAGCTACTTCTTCAACAGAAGCTGAATACGTTGCGGCTGCTAGTTGTTGTGGTCAAGTTTTATGGATCCAAAATCAGATGTTGGACTATGGTTTCAATTTTATGAATACCAAAATTTTTATTGACAATCAAAGCACTATCTGCATTGTGAAGAATCCTGTATTTCATCAACGGACGAAGCATATTGAGATTCGGCATCATTTTATACGCGATGCCAATGAGAAGAAGCTGATACAGGTTCTTAAAGTTCATACGGATGACAATGTTGCTGATTTGCTGACTAAAGCTTTTGATGGTCCTCGGTTTAACCACTTGGTGGTTCATATTGGGATGGTCAATCCTTGAGGTCTGGGATTGAGGGGAGGCAAAGCCTAAGGGGAGGCTTTGTGTACATATTAGGTCAGTCTAACGTATTCATAGTATTTAACAACATAATTTCTTGGTTATGATGGTGTGTGGTGCTTCTGATGGAGGATTTTTGCTCTCTTCTGGTAGATATGGCCTTACATGACTGGCTTCTGGTCATCGTTGGTCAGCTTCTAGTTATGCTTGGTTGCCTTCTGGTGGTTTGAAATCCTTCCATGTCTAGTGGTGTTTGGCTATTGGTACTGGTACTGGTCTGGCATACTGTTCATTTATTTTGTCCTTGGTTAATCACGTTTTGCTCCTGGTCTGACCATTGTGTAATTTGACTTTTGGTCAACGCTCCCAATTCTGGTATTTACAAGTTTGAATTAAGCAAGTAAATTGGGGGTTGGTTATTATATTAAAAAGGGCAAGTGGTTATTATGCCATTATGGTTTAATTTGAAAGGGCAACCCCCCATTAATAGGGGTCAATGAACAGTTACTACTTTCTTCATATATGGTCAACATACACCCTTGACTTACTCATTACAATTAACACACACACAAAAACCGCTTCTACTCTCTACATCCCAATCCCAATCCTTCTTCCATCAATTCATCAAGATCCATGGCTGCTCTTGCTTACAAACCTGCTCACAATCGTGTTGCTTATCTGGGTGATGGTCCAAATCGTGAACATTTTGCTGACATCTTGGAGTTTATTGAAGCTTCTAACTTAAGGTTTGCATTTATTGTCTGTCCTACCATATATGATAGTGTGATACGTCAATTTTGGGCGTCTGCTGAGCTTGTGAATGTGGCTGGACGTCCACGTGCACTCCATGCTACCATAGATGGTCGTGCATATGTGGTAACTGAAGCGTCTATTCGCTCTTCTCTTCATCTTCAAGATGAGGGGGGTGTTGTATCCATCCCCAATTCGGAAGTATTGGAGGGTATGGCTGCCATAGGTTATGAACATGGGGGGAAGTTTAACTTCCAGAAGAATAGGTTTTCCCCCCAATGGAAGCTTCTGGTTCACTTTTTAATCCATTGTATGAGTCCCAAGTCTGGGAGTTGGGATGCTTTCCCCACTCCTTTGGCTACTGGTCTTATATGTTTAGCCCAAGGTAGAGTGTTTAATTTTTCTCATTATCTATTTGAGGGGATGGCTAGTAATTTGTCTACTGCTGGTTCGAGGAAGAAATTTCTTATGTACCCTAGGTTTCTTCAACAAATACTTGTTTGCATTCCACGTGATCGGGCTGAGCATGTGCCATCTAAACTTACAGCGAAAGTGTATTACAATATGATGAATGGGTTTACTGGGGATTCGAGGCCCCTGACTGAAGCCATGATAGGGTTGGCTCAGGGTCCTATGGGTCAGGAGGAGGAGGCTCCTGAGTTTGTTGTGATAGATGATGACCCCATGGAGGAGGAGGAGGCTCCTACTATTGGTGCCACTCCTGTTGTAGAGGAGGAGCTAGTTGAGGAAGTGGTGGTTGAAAAACCATCTCCTACCAAGGCTGGTCCTTCCTCAGTTCCACAAAGGTCTCCTTTTGTGGAGACTCCACCTCCTAGTCCTGCCCCACACTCGACTGATATCCCGTTTGATGCTAGTTCTCCGCAGGTTGACCCACATGTTGCTTCGGGCTCCCGTGATGCTTTCCCTGATCCAAGTTCTCTTGGTGGGCAGGCGGAGGAGCCTACTACACTGACATCTTTGCTCGATCTTATGCACAGGTACCATGAGAGGATGATTTGTTTGGAAGCTGACTTAAACCAACATCGGAAGCTTACAAGGGAGTTTGTTCTTCCTCTGGCTGATCGCATAAAGGTGTTGGAGAATCAACAACGTCGTCGCAAGAAGCATGTGGTTCTTTCAGATTCTGAGGATGAGGGTGCGGAGAATGTTGAGGATGGCTTGACGTTGTTGGCAAAGGCTACCTTTGCTGATAAAGTTTATGATGATTTGCCGGTTCCTCCAATGTCCTCTAATGTTCCTTCTCCTAGTGCTATTCCCCCTTCTATGGGTGGTGATTCTGATCCTGCTGATGGTTCTCATGCTGGTCCCTCTCATGATCCGAAGGGAAAAGCCCCAATGACTGATTCTCCATCTCCAACTCGCAAGCGTACTCGTCGACAGATTGAAGAAGAAAGGCTTGGTGAAGAGGCTGCTCGTCGAGTTCAGGCTGAGATTGATGAGGCGGATAGGGCTGCTGAGGAAGAGTTTCGCGAGCGCAGGCGTGCGCAAATTCAGCATGATGCCATGCACTAGACTGATGGTGAATGGATGCAAGTGTTGACTGTTCTCACTCGGGATTATGCTCAGTTTAAAGATCTGTTGGGTGATGATGTTGACGATCACAATTGTATTCCGCGTGCTATGGTGATGATGCATAAGGACCAGTTGGCTCTTGCTGAAGAACTAAAGAAACAGAGAAGGCACAGACCTCTATCTCGGACTGAGGAGCGCCAGCAGATGCAACTTTATGTGAAATATCAATCTGCTGCTCATTTCAATGCTCCGTGGTCTTGGGCTCGGGTGAGAGCTTTGACATTTGATGAGCTTAAGGTCCTTTATGAAAAGATGGTGAAGCGTCAGAGTCAACCTATTCCGGAAAGATTTATTTACCATCCTCGTGGTGTGACTGCTTCTATGCCTGCTG
Source organism: Glebionis coronaria (assembly GCA_025667525.1). Lineage (NCBI taxonomy): Eukaryota > Viridiplantae > Streptophyta > Magnoliopsida > Asterales > Asteraceae > Glebionis > Glebionis coronaria. The sequence goes on along the minus strand of CM046876.1, from coordinate 483,959,279 downwards.
ATTCTACTTGTCCTTCGTCTGTACCCACTCCTGGTTCTGATGGTAGTCCTTCTGGTTCTATTGCTACTTCTGTTGGTCCTTCTACTACACCCTTGGTTGCTCCTATTGGTTCTACTGCTGGTCCTGCTACTACCATCTTTGTTACTACCACCACCACTCATGCTTCCACCACCACACCTGTTACTACTACCCCCGCCCATGTTCCTGCAAGCACCTTTGTTGATTCCACCATACCTACTGCTGCTACATCTGATGTGCCATCTCCATCCCCACAAGTTCCTGCAACACAACCCAATCCTACTTCTGATGCAGCTCCTAGTGGTCCTTTGGGTGGACATGTTCATGAGTCTACTTCTACTGCTTCCCCTGCTGTTGCTGGAGTTAAGGTAAAGGTTGAATCAACACCTTCGGCTCCCACACCTCGACGTTCCGTTCGCCAGAAACTTGCTCGTCGTGTTCGCCGTGGTAAATCAGTTCCTTTTGAGAAGCGTGATCCTGAGAACTTAATTGATGCAGCTTCTGACAGCGATTCAGACTTACCCTTGGGCAATGGAAGCATTACGGGTTATACGGTTGAGAGTTCTACAACACTTCCTGGTGGTGTCTCCCATCGGATTACTTTGAGTGATGGGTCTGTGCGATTGGCAACGGGTTTGCAGGGTGTGTTATCGTGGGCTGACCGTATGGATCTTATGGCGTTGTTTGGGCTTGTTGATTCTAGTATGCCGTTTGACCCCATGGCGGTGTCTTCCTGGCCTGGTATCCGTCTCTGGGCCGATCTCAAGCTGATGTTGGATCCTCCTCCAAATGCTCCTGTTTTGGGCATATGGAAGGATCAATTCCAATGGGAGATTCTGCGATGGAAGCTATATGCTGGATGTGGAGTTCATGTGTTGGAATTAGAATCTGGTCATATGGTGTTTATGCTGACGGATGTTGAGTATCCTTTGACTATTTCTTCCATGGAAGCAATGTTGGCAAGTCACTTGCAAATTTCTACTGCTCCTTCTGGGAATGAGTCGAGTATGGCCACGACATTGGTAGAGGGTATTCAAGCACGGTTGCTAGCGGATAAGAAGGCAGCTTCTAGTATGTAAGGTGATTGGGTTGTAAGTGTTTATACTTTGGATTTTTGTTCTTATTTTTATTCTTTTCACCAATATGTACAGTGATTGGTGAATTTCATTCTTTATAGTTAAAAAAAAAAGAAAAGAAAAATACAATTAAAAAAATATATATATATATATATACTTTTTATATAATATCTGCTTATACTTTAACCCCAGTTTAGCTTTTATACTTGTACATAATATCCCTTGGCTGTTTCACAATGTGGTTCCTGGTTTGAGTTTGTTCTGGTACTTGGTTTCACTTGGTGTTAGACGTGGTCCACACAACAAATGGTTCTCAACTTACCATGTCTAATCGACAAGAAAAAGTTGATTCACCTTGAGGGTACGGCTCCTGGTGCGATTCTCAAATCCGTTGATGGTTGCCAGGTTACCCAAAACTGGATGGTTTTCACTTGCCATAGTCTTGGACTGAAAAGTGGCTAATCCAAGGGGGTACGGCTCTTGGTAAAGATCTTATCAAATCCGTTGATAGCTGTAATAGCTTGCTTAAAGCTATAGGGTGTTCAACTCACCGATGCTTCATTGCAAAGAGTTGGCGAGTCCAGAGGGGTACGGATTCTGGTAAAGACGCATCAAATCCGTTGACGGCTGTGATGGTTTGCCTAAAATCATCAGGGTACTCCCACTCACCATTGATTCACGTTCTAAGAGTTGGGCTGGGTACTAGTCTCCCAGGGTGATGCTTATTCCACCAGAATAACTAGCTAGGCCAAGAGCGAGCAGCTACTTGGTAAAGGCTCATCAAATCTGCTCATGTTGCAGAAAAGATTCAACACGATGCTGATTTGTTACACGCTTTGGAGAAGCTTCTAGTGTTTCATGCGGCTGTTCTTCTGATTCTTATCTTGTTGATGTTGCTATTTGTTTTGCTGATACAATCCTCGGGCTTTCTTTGCATGTTTTCCAGGAAACTTGAACTCAACAGGTCAAATTCAAGTTTAGGGGAGGATTGTTAGGACCATTGTAATAGTTATATGTAATAGGTAGACTAGGAGGTATGTAGTTCCTTCTGGTCCTAGTCGTAGTAGGAGCAATTCCTGCTCCTGGTCCTAGTCGAAGTCAAACTTTATTATTTACTTAATATTCTGTTAGGATATGCATGAGATATGTTAGGAAAGGATATGCATATCAGTTTTACACGTTTTCTTTAATGATGTATTAGGGTTTCCTTGTAGTATAAAAGGAACCTTTAGGCAGAAGGGTTAGACACACCTTCACAAAACGTAGTTCTAGTCATTATCAATATTAGAAATCCTTAGAAAGGATCAAGTCTTTATAGTTATTCTGTTTCTCTTAATTATATTTATATTCTACATTCATATTGTGTATAGAGTCTCTTTGTGATTTGACTTGTGATTACAGAAGTCATTCACCGGTCCTGACAGGCTGCAAGATCTACATCTAGTAGACCCAACACATTGCAAAGTCCAAACGGCATTCTACGATAGGCAAACGTTCCATATGGACTCGTAAACGTAGTTTTTTCTCGATCACGAGGATCGATGGGGATTTGGAAGTAACTGGAAAAACCATCTAAAAAGCAATAGAAATCGTTTCCCGCAAGACGCTCCAACATTTGGTCCATGAAGGGCAAGGGAAAATGGTCTTTACGAGTGGCTTCATTCAACTTCCGATAGTCAATGCACACTCTCCATCCGGTCACGAGTCTAGTTGGAATTAACTCGTTGGCATCGTTTGGCACAACGGTCATTCCTCCCTTTTTAGGGACACAATGAATAGGACTCACCCAAGGGATATCAGAAATAGGGTAAATCATTCCCGCGTCAAGGAGTTTTAGGACTTCCTTTTTGATGACGTCGCGAATTTTGGGGTTCACCCTCCTTTGACATTGGATTGCGGGCTTGTAATCCTCCTCCATTAAGATTTTGTGGGAACAAAATTTGGGATCGATTCCGTTAATGTCAGATAACTTCCACGCAATTGCCCCTTTGTGATCCTTTAGAAAATCGACAAGTGCGGTTTTTTCATCATTTGAAAGTTCTTTCGAAATAATAACCGACAACTTGCCGTCCTCCTCCAAAACGACATATTCGAGATGAGGAGGTAAATCTTTCAACTCGAGGATAGGCGGTTCCTCAATTGATGATTTGGGCTCGATACTCATAACCTCCTCGGGTGGAGGAAACGGGAAATCGTTAAGAAAATCCTTAATAAACGAGAAGTCCTCATTATTGTCGAGGTCTTCGTTACAAGTATGTGGAACATCGAATTCTTCCAACGTAAAACCACCACCTTCAAATGGAGTGAAGGTTGGTGTCGAGTTATCAAGGATAGGATCTAACATAGTGGGATTGCCACTATTTTCATCATCACCAAAACCTAAAACTTCTTGTGAAAATTCCTCGCAAACAACGTCGATCATGTCAACGAGGTTTATGGTTGCAACGGAATAAACATGAGAATTTTGAGAATTTTGAGTTGCGTTTATCACAAGTTCCTCGTCGTTGAAACGTAAGGTGATCTTTCTAGCATGATGTTGTCCCATATATTTGTGATTGATTAAGCTATGAAGAAAGAAAGAAAATAGATGAAGAAGAGATGAATTACTAGAGAGAGAAAGTTGAGAGGAGGAGAGGATTAACTTTTGAATATTAGATTAAGGAATGAGAAAATGACCAACCAACCCTCCTAACATGCTAGGAGGGTAGTATATATAGTCCACCCACATGCGGGCTTTAATGGACTATATATTGGGCCGGGCTTGTCTTTTGGACTTTAATTAGTTTAAATCCAAGCCCGTAAACCACTACTAATTAACTACCTATTACAACGTTCTAACTAATGTTACAATAATAACCTATGACCGAGCATTCTTGTTTGACTCAATATTTTGAGGCTAACAATCTCCCCCAATGTGAGGTCATACCCTTTTGATGTTTGGATATCAATGGAGATTACGAATCTCGTCATAAATGAGTCTTGAACATGTAACAGTAGTTTTGTTCCTTCATGCTGTGATCTTTGAGCCTTTGTCATTGTCTTTCGACTTAGTCTTTTATCTTGAGATCTTCAAATCATTCTTGACTTGTCTTTGCCATCTTGCGATCTTGTGTCTTTATCCACATGCTCACACTATCAATTGTTGGATAAATCTTTGGGCATGAATATGTGGTTGTGAATCTTTGACTTTGCTGAGTACACCGTGACGCCACCTTCTCGAGACAAAACATAGACACGGACTGAATGGCTTTGACATTCGTCCTAAATCGGTAGCGTTTTACCTCCGGTCGGTGAAGACCGTTATACGATATTAAATATCGTACCTGTGATTAGGTAGATTCAATTAAGAATCTCCTTGACAGGGTTTCGCGGCTGTACTAGCCGTTCTCTTTACTCGACCGTCTCAAAGCAAGACTGCGAACATAAAGAGTGAATCAATTAGATAAATATCCGCTTGATTAAAGTCGTCAATTCAAATTCCTGGAACAATTTTGATTCATTAAGAATCTTACCATTGTTGCTTTCCAGTTGACACAAGTTTGATTCATAAGAATCTCACAAGTCACCTACCGTAGCGCTGTTTGGTGTTGACGCTAGAAGGATTTCCATTCGTCACTGTGAGTATTAATGTATATCACTCTGAATGTTCTGGCAAGACCATAAAGATATTGCGTAGAAACCTGAAACGAGTTTGAATCAATTCAGAATCAAACCACTGTTGCTTTTCAGTTTTATATATGTTCAATTCATAAAGAATCTTGCATATGACCTACCGCAGTGCTGTTTGATGTTAACACTGGAAGGATTTCCACTCATCATTGTGAATACTAAGTAGTATCACTCTGAGTGTTCTAGCAATATCACAAGGATATAGCGTAGGACTCTCTTGATCTTCATCCGTGTGTCCTAACGAGATTTGATTGATCTCTTTGCTCTAGACTCGATTTGTGCACTTTTAGTGGTCGGAGGCTGGAGCAGATGCCACCTATTCAATATCAACTATCTCAGAGTGAGAAAGTCAATAGAAGTCGTGTTGATCTCCGTGACAATAAAACAAACTTCTTTTGAGAGAAGCCTGAGTAGCTAGGAAAGGGTTGTGCTTCACATCACTGGGTCCATGATGAGTTTGTCTTCATGATGAGTTGACCCGGTTTCTGCCTAAGTTGTATGGAGGGCTTCTTTCTTTAGACCCTTTATCCTTACATTTCTTTTTCATTCTTCAACCCCTTCAATGCTTACCAAGACATCATTAATAGCACCTTGTTGTGATTGTTCCAGTGCTATCATCAGTACTTAGTCGGCATTCAGCTTCATTCACATTCTACTCCATCTTTCCTAAGAACTTCTAATAATCTATTGGATTGTCCCTGGGAAGATCCCTCCGGTTCTGGTTGGATCATAGGACTTAAACCTAACCACCCTTTTGACACCAATAACGTCGTGAATTAAAGATGTTGTGGGTATTTGATCGTAACCATGAAAACCACTTTAAATTCCAACAAAGTGTTTGAAAAACATTTAAAACCTTGTTAGTTTTGTCGTTTCAGAAAAGCTCCCCCTTCACATGTGCATCGATAATCGAAAGTGTTTCGCACATGTAGGTAAGAGTTAACGTGCTTGAGTCTTATATTAGATCACATTTTAATCACATTTTCTCCCCCTATCTCTAATATATAAAATCTTTTGATATTAGAGATACCAAATTTGATTAAAATATATTTTGAAAAATAGTCTTGAAATCTCCGGGAGAAAGATGTGTTAATCTTTTGCATGAAGTTAAAATGCTCCCCCTCAAAAATTGATCCAATTGAATTGTCATTGTGAGGATGTGATCCACATTTCTCTTTTTGAGGATGGGAGTTGTTGAACACACAATTTTTGAAAGATTTTGAATAATCATTGAGAAATTCTTAAAAAAATTGTGTTCAACGCTTTTTGAAAAATCCTATTTCTTTTTGTCGAAGAGGTTTTTCTAAAGCATAAACTTGAGTTCATAGACTTTGAATGTCTTGACGAATCCACTCAAGTGTAAGAAGATAAAACTTCTTTTGCTAAGGGTAAGAGTACAAAAGCGTACACTCCCCTGTGAATTTAGATCCGGGTTGCAATCTGAAAGTGATTACAAGCCATTGTGTTGAGCTCAAAACGTTGAATGTTTTGTGACAAGCTCAACCCAAGATAGATTGCTCTACCCGTTGTTGGAAATATTGTCCAAAATAGACAATTTCCTTTTGAAAAGATAGAAATGACATGTTTTGAAAAATATTTACAACTTTCATTCGAGCTTTATGTACACACCCGTGTCGTTATTGAGCGACATTTCTAGGTACGTCCATATTATCGATACTGAAAGACATGTCGAGAAGAATATTTTATGATTTTCAAAGATTTTTTAATTTTGTATTTTCTTTTTCATTAATATTTACAGGTAGATGTTTGATAGATGAATCAAGCAGGCTTCTTTGCCAGAACCTCCAGTTCTGCTGGAGCCAAACATCTCATACCAATTTGCCTAACTAGATACGCAAACCTCTCTTTCGAAAGAGCTTTTGTAAACAAGTCAGCTAATTGGTAATCCGTTCCAACAAAGTATAATTCAACAATACCTCTTTCAACTTGTTCCTTAATGAAGTGATATCTGACATCGATGTGCTTCGTGCGGGAATGCTGTACCGGGTTGCAGGAGATGGCTATGGCCGACTTTGAGTCACAGTACATAGGTACTTTATCAAAATGAAATCCATAATTCGTGAGTTGTGTTCTCATCCATAGAACTTGAGCACAACACGCAGATAGAGACACATACTCCGCTTCGAATGATGAAAGTGACGTGCAATCCTGCTTCTTGGAAGACCATCCCACAAGCTTGTCTTGACCTAGAAATTGTGCACCACCAGAAGTACTTTTACGTGTATCAAGACACCCTGCATGATCAGAATCTGAATAGGCCGTTAGAAAGAAACCGGTTTCCCTCGGATACCAGAGTCCCATGTGAATGGTATTCTTAAGGTACCGAAAGATCCGTTTAACCTCCTTGAGGTGCTTTTCAGTGGGTCGTGCTTGATATCGTGCACAATAACATGTAGCATGATGAATATCTGGTATGCTTGCTGTCAAGTACATGAGGGACCCGATCATGGAACGATATCTCGTTTGATCTATGGGTAATCCCTCCAAATCAGCATCTAGGGATGTGGTTGATAATGGTGTCCCAACGGGGTCACATGATGTCATACCATGCTTTGTGATTATCTCTTGACAATACTTAGCTTGGTTAATAAAGATACCACTTGGGGATTGGTGAACTTGAATTCCTAGAAAGAATTTTAGTTCGCCCATCATAGACATTTCAAATATGTTGTGCATTACTTTTTCAAACCATTTTGAAAGTTTTGGGTTTGTAGACCCGAAAATAATGTCATCAACATAAATCTGCACAAGCAGAATGTCATCCCCATATTTATAAGTGAACAAAGTTAGATCAATGGAACCTTTTGAGAAACCTTTGGAGACCAGAAATTTTGCGAGCTCGTCGTACCACGCCCTTGGAGCTTGCTTGAGTCCATAAAGTGCTTTGTGGAGACGATACACCTTGTCAGGATAATGAGGATTGACGAATCCTTCCGGCTGCGTGACATAGACTTCTTCCTTCAAAGGACCGTTAAGAAACGCCGTCTTTACGTCCATTTGATAGACAATGAATCCCTTATGTGCAGCATAAGCAAGGAAAATCCTGACCGCTTCCATTCGAGCTACTGGTGCAAATGATTCTTCAAAATCAATACCCTCTTTCTGTCCATACCCTTTAGCCAATAGCCTAGATTTGTTCTTGATGATCGTGTTTTCTTCATCCATCTTGTTTTTCTAGATCCATCGAAGATTTAATGGTGTTACAGCGTATGGTCTGTCAACAAGTTCCCAAACTTTAAGTCTTTCAAATTGTTGAAGTTCATCCGTCATCGATTCAATCCAAGCATGATCAGCCATGGCTTCTTTGATGTTTTTCGGTTCAACAGTACTCACGGTGAGTGCGAACATACAAACATCGCCATCGGTTGCTAGTTGTCGTCTTGTATGAACAGGCTGTGAAGGGTTTCCAATTACGTGAACCAAAGGATGATCTCAGGTCCAATGATGTGTTGAAGGATGTCGTTGGTAGAACTTATGCATATTTGACGGATCAACATGGCGAGTAGAAGACTCTCCAGTTTCGTGTACCGGTGTACCGAATGGGTTGATAAATTCGTCTTCGTCAGATAATGCATTGTCTGCTTGATTTGTGTTCTCTGGAGCAATGACAGTAGTTGTGGATGTTGTAGGATCGATTGTTGAAGTGATATTCTGAGGAGGTAAATCTGCAGCAACCCGTGTTAAAGTAGATGAAGTTGTATCCATTTGTTGACGATGATCGGTATCATCATTCATATCATGAGTGACAGCGGAAGACTTCAATACAACTTGTTTCTCCCCCGTGAAATATTCATCATACATTGGTCCATATAACATTTCCAACTCTTCAATTGTCGTGTCTACTGTCATATCAGCTCTAGGAACATTTTCTGGAACCAGCGTTGAACTTGACGGTTCATTGATGTGGTCTTGAGTTCCGAGTTCCGTGCGGTTGTGAACGGAAGTCGTTTGTCTTTGTGGATCGGGACTTAAACTGTTTTGTTCAAGTGCCATTTCTTGTAATTCATCAAATCGGATGTGAATTGTCTCGACAACCAATTTTGTTCTCTTGTTGTATACTCTATATCCCTTTGACTGAGTGGCATATCCCACAAGAATACATGAATCACCTTTCTCTTTCATCTTATCCAAATTTTCACCATCTCGAATAATGTAGCAAGTACATCCAAAAACATGAAGGTGTTTGAGTGAAGGTTTTCGATCATGAATTATGTGATATGGTGTCTTTTCATGTCTTGGGATAATTAAGGAACGGTTTTGTGTGTAGCATGCGGTTGACACGGCTTCGGCCCAAAAGTATAGTGGAAGTTTTGAAGCGGATAATAATGTTCGAGCAGCTTCAACCAAAGTACGGTTTCGTCTTTCAACAACGCCATTTTGTTCGGGTGTTCGAGCAATAGATGTTTCATGTTCAATCCTTTCGGCTTCAAAATACTTTCTCAGATTTGAATTCAAAAATTATGTACCTCTGTCAGTACGAACCACTTTAACTTGAGCTTGAAGACCACGTTGTATCAATTTAAGGAAGCTAATGAGAACTTCAGGTGTTTCATCCTTGGATCTCAAGAAGTGAGTCCATGTGTACCTTGAGTAATCATCGACAATTACCAGAATATATTTCTTTCCATTGATACTCTGAACACGCATGGGACCACACAGATCCATGTGAAGAAGATCTAACCGTCCTTTAGAGCTTGGTGTGGTCTTTGTTTTGAAGCTACTTCGTTTAGCTTTACAAAGTTCACAAGAAGAACAAAGATGATCTTTGATGAATTTCAAGCTTGGAAGGCCTCTCACAATATCTTTCTTGGAAAGCAAGTTAATGGTATCAAAGTTGAGATGAGAAAGACGTTGATGCCATAACCATGCCTGAGTCGTTGAAGCTTTTGCCATGAAGCAAATTGGAGTTGATGAAGTCGTGTCTTGAAGTGAAATTGTGTAAAGATCAGTACCCCGTGTACCGGTAAGTAAGTCATTCCCATCATAATCACGAACAAAACATGTCTTCTTTCTGAAAGCAACTTCCAAATCCGCATCACAGAATTGACCAACCGAGAAAAGATTATGATTGAGCCCTTCGACGTAGTATACCCGTTTAATCGTGATATTCCCCTGAACCAAATCTCCATATCCTAGGATCGGTGCAAATTGATCATTTCCGAATCGGACCGTACCCAGGAACTTCTCCACGAAGTTAATTAGAAGCTTGAGATTCCCCGTCATGTGCTTCGTGCATCCGAAGTCCAGTATGAAGAGAATTATTTGTATCACCTGCAGAAGAGTTAGAACACGATGGAGCATTTTCTAAATTGGATACCACAGTAGTTGTGATAGTAGAATCATTAGTGTCCTTATCAACATTTAAAGGCAAACTAACACTCGTTTTCACATTTTCTTTCCTAAATTTAGGCATCCATTTATATCCGGGAGGACATTGATTAGCAAACCACCATTTCCAAGAATTACTGGCAGACTCATATAATTCCTTAATTTTGCTTCTAGGATTCTTAATGGTGGAGTCTGATGCATTATTTTTCTTAGTGGGGGTTGCACCAGAATGGTTCACTTTGCGTTTGGGTTTACTAGCTCTAACAGGCATAGCAACTTGCTTCTTAGTTCTAGTATCTACGCCTTTGACTTTATTTATAGCACACATAGAATGATTAGCATTAGCACACTTTCCACATTTGACACAAACAAATTTCACATTCATAGCATTCAAATCATTCACAGCATTCAAATCGTCATTACATGCGATAACAGACTTTTTATTCTTAAAAACATTCAAATTCCCAGGGTGTTGTTCTACTTGCTTCATCTTCCCTTGATTCTTGTGTTTCCAGACCTTATCATTCACTTGAGTGCTCTTAAGCTGAGGCCGGCTAACACTAGTAGTGGAGACTATTCCTGTAGTAGAAGACACACGAATATTAGTGTTTCTAGAAGTCTGAGGCGAGTGAGTATCTTTGTTTGTGGGCTTCGTGGACATTCTATACATCCCTGGTTTAATCACATTATTCTGCTTAACACTTGGTGCTATAGGATTCCTTATGGGTTGAGCTTGTGGTAACCTTTCCTTTCCATCCATCTTGGGGGCAAACACAGGTTTTGCAAACGAGGAATTAGATAAAGCAGATGGTTTTCCCAAGATAGAGGATCTATTCTCTTTAGAGGCATTGGGTTGTCTAACAACATTTTTCTTAATGCTATGTTCCACAATTTTCCCACCCATTTTAGCAATGAGTTTCTGCAACTCTGCTATCGCTCTGTCCCTGTCTTGTAACTGAGCTTTCAACCCTTTAATTTCCAAATTCTGTTCATTCATTTCTCGAAATGTTTGTGAAAGTTTTTCTTGCAATTTATTATCATGTGGAAAACGACCAACGTCTTTTTGCAAAGCAAGTTCAAGTGAATGACAATGTTTTTGAAGGAAATCAGTTTTGTGTTGAAGTAACTCAAAAGCCTTTTTGTCAACATTTTCTTTACGTTTCGAAAGCTCAATTTCAAGACGTTCACATTCTTTGATCTTATCAAGATATTGGCATGCAACTTCAGAATATTCATCAATATCAGCACAAGATGTAAAATAAGCACACATAACATCTTTAGAAACGCATTCTTGCAAGAGTAAATCATATTCATCTGAGAAATCAGACTTCTCCATTTGAAGATCATCAACGTGTTTCTCAAGAGATTCAACATATTTTAAATCATCAAACATTTCAGTCCGAATGAACTCCTCAAGTTGAAGAACAGTTTCTTTAATCAACGTCGTGTTTGGAATTAAGAGTTCTTTGACAAGCAAGGTAATATCTTGAGGAATCGGACGTGTCCACTCAGCATTTTCACGTTTTGCCCAGTCTCTTTCAACAATAGATTTAGCATTATCTATGTGATGTTTAAGAATACCTAATGTTTTCCTACTCTTGCTTTTAGATTCATCTAGAGGGAGGTAGTTTATGTATTTGTAAACATTAGATTTCTTAGGGGCAAATGCTTTCTTCCATTGAATTCGCTTTTGTTTGCATTCTAGGAACACTTCCTCACGAGTTTTATGAGTTTGTTTGTTGAACAGGCCATAAAGACTATTCTTATAAGCATAATTATATGGTTTCACAAACTCCTTATTAACAAGTGGTTGACTATCAGCATCCCAAAGGGCAGTCTCTTCACTATTGGCACTAAGAGGCATGCAATCAAGATCTGTCCTTTCAGTCTCATCAAGATAAAGATGCGGGTTCACAGCTTGAGCTTTGGCAAGGTACTCAGGACTTGCAAAGCTAGCTTGACCCTTAAACATCGATGGAGGTGCTAGCATTCTTACGGATTGAATAGAATCATGCGTTTTATAAACAACGTTCTTCAAAAAGTCGACTTGTGCTTCTAGTTTCGTAACTTTTTCGGTTTCTTTATCATATCTACTTTTGAAGTCTTGTTTTAACGCAGCTACCTCTTGTTTCTTATCCTCTAGAATTTTAGCAGAATCAGTAGTGGTCATAGAGAGCTTTTGTTCAAGTTCATTAACTTTGGTATTGGCAAGGTACGTTTTTTGACGTTCATCCATTAAGAAAACATTATATTGACGCTTCTCTTTAGCTAATAACTCAAGAGTGGTATTATATTTGTTTTCAAAATCGTCCTTTTGACTTTTTAACGCACTTCCCTTGTACCCCTCAAGCTCTTTGGTTTTCTGAAGGAGCTCATCTCTATAGCTTTCAGTCATCTCAGTAGATTTGATAAGAGCAGCTTTGCATTCTTCAAAACCTTGAGTGAGCGTAGCGTTTGCCTTCTTTAATTGCTTTTGACTCTTTTTATTTTCAGTGACATCTTTTTGTAAAGTAGCAATTAAATTAGCAAGTGCAATACGTTCCTCTTCATCATATTCATTTGCATGTTGATCATCCTCAGACTCATTATTGCACATGTCTGATGAATCAGGTGTGGTATTACTATCAACCGTTTCCATCATACACGTGTCATTAATGGCATTGGGTAGATCACTATGCTCAGGAATATCACCAAACACATTATATTCATCAGTAGTGTGTACCTTATCGATTGGCTCAGTGTCAAAGATAGGGCCATTGTCATCTTCAGTGACTTTGAGAACTTCTTCAACCTTTGCCATGTACGAGTAATGTGCATCAAGCTCTTGATCAGAATCTTCATCATCAGTATCATCAAGCATTGCTCCTTCCTCAGCTGACAATTTAACCCCTGCTTCCATTTTCTTGCATAGCAGCATCTTTTCCTTGTGATAGCTGGAGTCTCTAACCCTTTTTGGCTTCCTACATTCCTTTGCCATATGCCCATAACCTTGGAAATTAAAACATTGAATCCCACTCTGCTGAACCACTTGACTTCCAACCGTTTCCCTATTCCCAGTAGCAGCAGCAATCCTCTGAGCATCATACTTAGCAGTTTGTCGATCATATCTTGCAGAACCCTCAACATGTGTTGGATTATGTCGATCATACCTAGAAGGACTTTCACCACGTCGACGTGTGTCATACCTTGGAGGACTCTCAACATATCGGTTCTTTGTGTTAGATGATGTGCGAAGATTGTTGTTGGTGGGTTTGTAGATTTTCTTGTAAGTCTTCATTATGTAAGCAATTTGTTGTTTCTTCTCTCGGTTCTTTTGAGCTTGGTCTTCATCACTATCTTCTTCAGATGAGGACTCAGATGGTGGTGATGGTGCTCTTGGCGCTTTACCTCGAGATTTTGTGGAAGATGAAGACTTAGATGATGTGGAATATCGTGGTGAAGATGATGTATTGGGGTATGGCTTAGGAGCACGAGAATGAGGATCTTGAACATGTTGAGTGGTAGTCACTAAAGCAAGTGGATTAGCCGTCTTGGCAATACGTTCAGCTCGAAGCTCATTTGCTTCATTCTGAAATTGCTTCAAGATATCAAAGATTCGATGATATGAGACTTCGTCTAGCTTTTCTTGTTGTTTCACCAAAGTGACAAACCGTGTCCACTCGGGTTGAAGTTGTTGAAGAAATTGAACATTGACTTGCATGGTGGAGACTTGCAGATTATTTCTTGTCATGTCATTCATCATCTTATAAAACCTGGAGTAGTAGGAGTCAATTGATTCTCCATCCCTTGAAGTAAACTTGCCAAAATTCCAAAACAAGTTTGTTTTGACATCTTGTTTGTTGAGTGATTCTCCTTGTTGCAAGCGTTCAATAACAGTCCACATTTCATGTGCTGTAGGGCATGCATCAACCGTGGAATAAATGTCATCTCCAATCCCACTTAGAACCATATAGATGGCTTCCTTCTCCGCATCATGCCAAGCACAATTTTCAGGTGTGAGATCAACTCTTGTTTCATCACGTTCACTTACATGTATTGGATCAGTAGTATCTGTGGCTGCTCTTGGAGGAATTGAGATCTTCTTGAATATATATGGTCCATGAGTAATACATTTCCTCAAGGCATCACCATTAGGTCTTGTGTCAAGGTATCGTATGAAACGTGATTGCCATTGAGCATACCGACCAGATACAAGCATTGGTGGTCTCTCTTTGTTACCCGCCACCATTATGTTGTTGTTCGTCACACGATATTCGGCAGTAGAATCCATCTCAATATTCTCTGAAATGATGAAGTGATTATGGATCTTAAGTAGATTTGTTGTGATTGTTGTTGTGGTTTAAATTCTGAAAATTGCAATTTTTCTCCAGGCCGACAATAAATTCTCCAGTCCGACAAAACGGTAGACCAAAAAATTTTGTAATCGCCAAAATTTGAAATCGAGCTAGAAATGTCCTAAAACTAGTATGGAAAAAATTTGAATTTACTTGACGGAAAAATTTTAACTCTTTTTTTTTATCTTCGTGGAAACGATATTCCGAAACTAGTCTAGATGGTGGCTAAGTCTAAAAAATACTCAAACAAAATTTAGCAAAAACACATCATCGGAATCACTGATCGGAATGTCAAAACGGAATGTGCTAATCGGAATCACTGATCGGAATGTCTAATCGGAATGTCCAATCGGAATGTCTAATCGGAATGGCTAATCGGAATGGCTAATCGGAATGTCTAATCAGAATGTCCAATCGGAATGTCTAATCGGAATGGCTAATCGGAATGGCTAATCGGAATGTCTAATCGGAATGTGCTAATCGGAATGCAAATCAGAATGCAAATCGGAATGATGATCGGAAAGCCCTTGTCGGAATACCAAATCGGAATGATGATCGGAAAGCCCTTGTCGGAATACCAAATCGGAATGATGATCGGAAAGACTAGTCGGAATACCAAATCGGAATGTCTGATCGGAATGATAAAACCCTTTTCCGATTGCACTGATCGGAATATATCCCCCTTTTCTCGGACAAAACTCAACCAATACGTGATTTTAAGCCAAAAAATGATCAAAAAACCTAAAATTTTTGTGTTTTTAGCCAAAGTAAATATACCAAATCACTACCACACTTATGTAGGAGATGTAGATGAAGAAGTAGAGCACGGAAAACACAAAAAAAAACTTTGAATTCGAGATGATTATGATAGAAAATCACACGAACCAAGTAAAATCAACAACGAATCACAAAACTACCCCATGGCGATTGATACCAAATGTTGTCCCATATATTTGTGATTGATTAAGCTATGAAGAAAGAAAGAAAATAGATGAAGAAGAGATGAATTCCTAGAGAGAGAATGTAGTGAGAGAAATAGAGAGGAGGAGAGGATTAACTTTTGAATATTAGATTAAGGAATGAGAAAATGAACAACCAACCCTCCTAACATGCTAGGAGGGTAGTATATATAGTCCACCCACATGCGGGCTTTAATGGACTATATATTGGGCCGGGCTTGTCTTTTGGACTTTAATTAGTTTAAATCCAAGCCCGTAAACCACGACTAATTTACTACCTATTACAACGTTCTAACTAATGTTACAATAATAACCTATGACCGAGCATTCTTGTTTGACTCAATATTTTGAAGCTAACACATGAACATCAATCAAAGCCATAGACGTATCTAAAAACGAACGACCTAAAATGAGAGGAACTTGAGGATCTGTGGGAATAACGACAACGATAAAGTCTACCGGATAATAGAACTTTCCCACTTTCACAAAAACGTCTTCCGCCAATCCACATGCGGGAATTGTGGAATGGTCGGCCAACTCAATAGACATTAGTAAAGGAGTAAGATTAGGAAGTTTGAGCGACTTGAAGATTGCAAGTGGCATCAAGTTAATGCTAGCACCAAGATCGGCCAAGGCATAGCATTCTTCCATATCTTGGATTGCACATGGAATCAAGAATTTACCAGGATCACCGACTTTTTGAGGTATGCGATTAAGATAAACCGATGAACAACTAGACAATTGATGCAATTTCTCCCTGTTGTTCAACATACTCTTAAAGTTAGCGGCAAATCGAGGCACCATGACCAAAGCATCGGCGAAACTCACATTAAAGTGCAAATCACGAAACATTTTCATAAAAAGCTCAAATTGGTAATTATCGCGCTTTTGACGTTTCTACTTTCTAAGTCTCGATGGATAGGGCAAAGGTGGTGTGGGTTGAGGCATAGGCATAGCCTTTGGAATCTCGGGTTCCAATGTTGGTAATGGGTCAACCGTAGGCGTGGCATGAGCGGTACTTCGTGGGATTGGGACATGCTCCTTTTCGACCACCACCTCGGGTTCTTTCTCAATTGCTTCCTCCGTAGGAGCAATTGGTTGAGGAGTCGGTTCCTTAAGTGTCTTACCACTACGTGTGGTAATCACTTTCATCTCACCCTTAGGGTTTGATACGGTGTTGCTAGGAAGACTACTCGAAGATGGTTTGCACATAATAGCCTCAAACATAGATGAAATTTTATCTTCAAACATGGATTGCCTCTTCTCGGCCTTAATCATTTCTTGCTTAATTTCATGTTGTCCTTGTTCCATTTTTTGTTGGTTTTGTTGTAACCTAGTTACATTTCCTTCCATTTTGTTTGTATGGATTTTAAGCTCATTTGCTAACTCATTTTTCAACTCTTTCTTCAAGTCGTTCTTAAACTTGGATCTTAGGCTAATGATTTCTATTTGAATGTTGTCAAACCTAGCATCGTTTCCATTAGCGTATTCAACAAATTCATTTGGAAGATCTTTCAAATTTTGCAAACTCTTGTTGTTGTTTTGAAAATCACTTTGATTTTTGTTTGAAACTTGATTATTAGCCCCTTGATTACCATAGTTTCCTTTGTTGTAATTGTTTTTGAAACCAACTTGATTGTTTCGATAGTTGTTGTTAGCATTTTGATTAGGAGCAAAACCCGGTGGAGTCAATTGATTAGAGCGGGTAACTTGACCGTTTTGGTTGTAAGTTCCCGTGGCCGCGTAGGCACTCGAAGTGTTACCACCGTTGGTAATGCACTCGGAGAAATCATGACCTCCACCACAATACATGCATGAAACCTCAACCGCTTTAACCGTAGCGGGAGCACTTTGTTCTCCAACTTTGAATTCAATTAAAAGACCTTTAAGCTTATCAAAGATTTTGTTTTCCAAGTTTGCCTCAATTTGGAAAGCATCGATGGTATTAGACAAAGAAGGTGAATCCGAAGACGAAGCCTTACGAACACTCGATGTGTTACGAGGACTATACACCTTAGATCTATTCTCAGTTATCAACAACGCTTCCTCAACCGTCTTACACAAAAAATTACCACCCACGGCGGCATTTTGATAATCCCTTTCATGATCATTAAGTCCATTGTAAAACGTGTCAATTTTATGCAAATCGGAAAAACCGTGATGAGGACACTCATGTAACATTTCCTTAAACCTATTCCAAGCCGTTGAAAAACTCTTATTAAATTCTTGTGAAAAATTTTGAAATCTCGTTTTTCAAGTGCGTAGTCTTAGAGGGTGGAAAAAATTGGTTCACAAACTTTAAAACGAGGTCCTTCCACGTCAATATAGAATTGGGTGGCTCTTTCTCTAACCAAATTTTAGCGGGCCCCGCTAAGGAATACGGAAAAAGCATCATCTTAATCGAGTCATTAACAACAACCTTAAATTTGCAAGTGGCGATAAGACGATTGAATTGGCGGATATGATTGTGCGGGTTATCCTTTTCATCAGTACGGAATTTGTTGTTTTGGATCATCGACAACAAACCCGTTTTCACTTCAAAATTCTCCGCAAGGATAGCGGGAATTACAATAGCCTCTCCATAACCCTCGGTGGGTGCTTGAAGTAACTCCATCATAGTTCGATTCGCCATGGTTGGTTCTTCTCTTACAATGGGTTCGTCAATAGGAGACTCCTCACTAGAAAGATTAGGAGTGCTTTCCTTTCGGTTTCTTCGTTTACGTGGACGTATTGCTTGATTGCGGGTTTGCATAAACGTCACGTACAACGAGGGGATGAGCAAAGAAGATTCTTTTTGGTGTTTTGTATTTTTCCAATTTTTTTGTGGTTTTTGATTGTTTTTACTTTTTTGGATTTTTGTGATTGTATTAAGTAGACCAAAATCTACAAATCTCCTCCTTAATCAAATCTCTTGATTAAAGAAGCCTCAAGGAATGAAAACGATCACGTGAAGTGAACGCCTTCGATGACTTTAGAACGTTGGTGGAACACCAAAACGTTCAAGAGGGTTTAATCAATGAAACCAAGAAAGTATATATGATACTTAATAATAATACTTTGGGCGGCAAAACCCTCGATTAGCTTTCATTCTTAAAATACTCACAAGCAAGCGAGGAAACGAGGCGGCGGGAAGCACTTAAGAGCCTTTTTCCTTAGGGTATATTTTATAATACCCGCCTTATACCCACCTTATAGTTCGTATTTTTCAAAATCGAGCTTCACGAAAGTATTTATCTATTTTTGCCTTTTCTTTCTTGTTTGAGATTCGAATACAATGATTGGGTAATGACCTCCCACGTCAAGGTAGTGTTTTCACACTTTTGGAGTACTTGTGAATTTATTGTTCTACGTATACAATATATTAATAATATTCACACAAAAAACGAAAAACCGATAATACGTATTAGTGGAGTGCTACTAATACAATAGATATTATGGCTATATATAAAAACAACAATTTCCAAATCAAAACACAACACGCCTCCCCGGCAATGGCGCCAAAATTGATGTAGTGTTTTTACACCTCTTTAGGTAAAAAACAGTCAAACTCAATAAGTTATAGCACAATCTTTGATTCAAGGGTTTAAGCCCAATAACTTGCAGCAAATAGCACACAACCAAGCCAATAACAGATAAGAAGCACAACAACACTTTTCAACAACACAATAACACACTATGATCTCAAACAGGTAATCCCAAACACCCTTTTAACTTTTCAAAACAAGATTTTCAAATCAAAAGTGCATTCCAAGGTTACCCAAGCCCAAATCAACACAATAACAGATGAGATATGCAGATTAGAACAAGATTATACCACAAAATCAGCAAGAACATAAGCAACTCACAAATTCACCAAAAATTAAGATTTTAACAAATTTTGGGTAGAATGGTGTGTACCTCATGGATGTACATCCACACCCACGAGCTTCCACAATAAAGCCTGCTAAGATTCAACAAGGTTAAGAGAAAAATAGTAAAATCAGAAAAGTGAAAATCCTTGATTAATGCAACCTTAGTTCCCCACACTTGATTATCCCCAAGTTATATGCTTCACCACACCTTGATAACTCAATATCAGGATGCTATGATCAGCTTTATAGCCCAAGAATTCCAAGGTTTGAACAAGACTTAGCAAAATATCAAGAAAAGTGGAAAATGTGCTAACTTTTGCACACTCCTTTTGAAAACAGGTTTAGGCTTCAAGATTAACAAACAAAGAACAATAACAAGAAGATAATATGATTGGCACTTCAGTTTTCTTCAAAGATTCAAACACATTTCATTAAACTGAATACATGATTTACAGAATTTTGAACAAAGGAAAATTCAAGAGCAAAGAAAAATGTAGCATCCTAAGGCCTTTATATAGGCATACAAGTGAACTATGAAAGCTGAAAAACGTGAAACCCTAGCTAATGAAGTTCCAGTTATGCCCTTGAGGGTTTGAACTTTTTGAAGGATCATGTGATTGTCTTGGCGTTTTGTTGTAGTTGGCAAAGGGAAATTGCATCCAAGGGCTTGTATCAAGCTTAAAAAGTAAGCTTCATTGTGGATGGTTGGATCACTGGCCCATTCTTGTCTTCTTGTCCAAAGGTGCAAAAGCAGGGGTAACATGTGACCAAGGTGGTGATGTGGCAGACTGTTTGAAAGTTGGGTTATGATTAGGGAGACCCTAATCATAATTCTGGAGCATTTGGTGGGTTAATTGTTACACAATTAAGAAAACCCAATTGTGTTCTTAGCGTGAATAGTGCCATGTTTTGATCCGTTTTTGGTTTGGATTAAGTTTAAAAACATGTTTAAGGTGCCAAGATTAAGTATTAATAAAACCGGGTTAAGTGGAGGGTGAGGTGGATGAAGGGAGGGCTCCCATTGGTGGAGAGGTGTTAGTGGGACAGGTGGCAGGCTGGGATTAGTCTAGGTTTGTATGGCTGTCGGCCACAATAAACCCCCCATCTTTGCAATTCTTGTCACTTGCAACTTTTTACCCTCAAACCAGATTTCCTTCACAATTAAAGTTTCATTTTTCTTATTTTGGCCATAAATACTTTTCCAAAGTATTTTCAGGGGTATTTCTTGCCATTTCATGATTCTTGAAGGGCTGTTTTGGCATTTTCTTCATTGAATATGGTCTTGACTTGTATGATTGACATTTTGGAGGACTAAAATTGCGAAGTCTTCATTTTTGAGGGACCATTCTTGCCAAAAGTTGAAAGTCAAGGGTCCTTGTTGCAAATTGACATATTTCAAGGATCAAACTTGTCTTTTCTTGTTCTTTGAAGGACTTCATGATATATTTGACTTTGAGGATGATAATGGTTGACAATTTAGCTTTGTTGAGGGACTAAATTTGCCAATTCTTCAAAGTGGAGGGCCCTTTTGGTAATTTTGACAAACTTTAAGGACCAAACTTGTAACTATGAATATACAAGGGTTTAAAGTGTCAATTCATCAATATCGGAGAACCCTTCTTGCATAATCTTCAAATATTCAAGGGTTTTTCTTGGAAAATTCTTCATTGGGGCTTGGTTCAATGTGCGGCTTCGTTTCCCTTGTTCGTTTTTGCATGATTCTTGTGATCTTTTGTCATTTTCTTAATATCCGTACCTAAAATACACAAGCAACAAACAAAAGCATATATTTGGCTATTTTCATGATATTGAATGCATTTAAAGCCCATTTTGGACGATGAGACTATGTATAAAAGCAGTCTCATCATGGAGCACCAACCTTTAAGACTAACTTGTGGTGTGGAAATCTTAATAGTATTCAAAAACTCCGTGGTGTAAAGAGACTCATTGAAATTGAAATCGATATCTACATCACAAATAGAATCAGAGCTATAAGAAACTTTCTCTTGGCCATGAAGCAATGCCAACATTCATTCATTAACTTTGTCAACCTACTCGTGTGTAGGTGCAAGAATAGCTCTATTCTGAAAATATGTTGGATCCCAAAGATTATGCTCCCAATTGTCGTACGTTTATTTTATGTGAGATTCAATGTGATCGTCAGAATCATGTATTAACATTTCTTCTTCGAATTCAACCTCAGCATGACCATCATTTTTCCCACCATTTTTTCCCACCATGTTTTCCTTCTCCAATATTAAGAATCCAATCCGCAAATTCATTTATTTCAGATGCATCTGCTGGATTGCACCCTACATGAAGCCTCATGTTTTTAGTAAGCTTTAGAACGGTGCAATTCTGCCACAAGGAAGACATGTTGAGCGAGGCATGTACAATATCCTGCCTAGTACCGTTTGGGATAACAGGTAATATTTGTCAAAAATCGCCACCAAAAACAATAACTTTACCCCCAAAAACTAAATCCGACTTCGCTATTTTTGTATCAGTACACATATCTGTTAACGTTCTATCAAAAGCTTCGAAGGCAAGTCTATTGATCATCAGAGCTTCATCCTATATTATTAACTTTGCTTCTCATATCAACTCTGCAAGGTCACTATTAGCAGGAATAGTACACAAAGAATCTTCAACAGTATTAATTGGGATAGCAAAACGGGAATGGGTTGTTGATGAGACCGCATTTATACACGGTCTCATCGTCCAAAACGGGCTTAAACGCTTAAATATATCAATAAAATACCGGAAAATATACTTGTATTCGTTTGTTGTATGTTTTAGGTATGGATATCGAGAAAGACAAAAAGATCACAAAAACCAAGCAAAAATGAACACGAGAAAGAAGCCGCACAAAGATCCGGACCTGAGTGTTGAATTTTCCAAGATTACCCTTGAAGTTTGAAGATATGACAACTTTGGTCCCTTATCTTTAAAGAATTGTCAAGAATAGTCCTTGAAGAAATCACTTTATACAATTTTGGTCCTTCAAAGTTGAAGACATGTCAAGAAAGGCCCTTGAAGATTTCACAATGGCATATTAAGTCCTTAATTAAAGTTTTGAGAATACTTGTGCCACATTTGACAAGTACACCAAAGTTATATATAAGGAAAAAAGAGGAATAGACTGCCAAACTTCAATTGCCAACAATTTAGAACCATGGGGACCAAATCTGCCAAACATATAAACCATATCTACCAATAAAAACTTGCCATGTCACCAATACCCACCTACACCCGTTTACCCATTATACCCACAACCCAAACCCACCATAATTAACCCAGCCTTTTGTGTATTAATGACTTTTATAAAAAAACAATTTTAATACTCTTTTTACTGGCGGGTAACACTTTGCTAGCCCCAAAACCAAATCAAATCCCTCACTGTATCCACCAAAGAACCCTAAAACTAAAAATCATTGATTACCACAAGTTGAGGTTTAATCAACTCCAGAAACCTAATTTAGTGTTCACTAATCCTAAAACCACCCCTAAAACCAAACCCAACATCCCCATGTGATCTCACCAGACACCCCCTGCTGTGTCACTTTCACAACAAACCCTAAAAAGACACATCCAAGGGCTATGCATTTTTTCTTGGTCCCCAATGGTAATCCAATGGTGAAGATTGAAGTGTACATCCTGGCAATCACATGGAACTCCAGAGATCACATGATACACGAATCTTGACCTAGAACAATCAACAAATTGAAAGGGCACGTTTGGAAATCAACACACATTAGGGTTATCTTTTTCTTGTTTCTAGAATGACCTGTGACCCTCTATATAAAAGGCGAATAGGTTTTATTTTCTCTTGTTCCAGATTTTTGCTAATATTTTGTTAATTCCTTTTTAATTCAATAAAAGTTGGTATTTTATATTAAATATAATTCCTTTTTATGTGTTAAAAGTTGGTATAGAATTTAGCATAATCTGAGTTCCATCTATTTTTATTTGATTTTGAGTTCAAAATTATTAAATTCAATTCCTTTTTCAAAGAAAAAAAATGAAAAGTTGGTGTTTTGCTGATTTTTGTTCAAAAAAATCTGTTTTAAGGTTTTGTTTCAAGTTTTGTTAAGAGGTTTGTAACACCCCCAAATGGTCAAATGCAGCGAAACGGTACGTGGGGTGTTACTTTGATTTAACGGATCGATAACACACAGTATATAAGGCAATGATCATCAAATGTCATTAAAACATATCACATGAATTTAATTGTGCAAATTAAGTAACTTGTCTTGAAAACACATTTATTAAAAATTGTAGAAATATTCCCAGCCCGATGGTAAACATGAATGCTTCCTATGATGCTGGAATCCAATGCATGCATATGCTTACTTTCCGAAGAAAACATAAAAAGTAAAATGTGGGGGTCAACACGAGGTTGGTGAATTCACAAGTTTAGTTATAAAGTAAAAGTACTGATATGCAAAACACCATGAAGATAGTAGAGCACCAAGCTTCCTACTATAGTAGTTCCTATTGCCCTATAATAGATGCTAGACAATGTTTCTCAGGTGCCTATCTGGATCATCCTGATGAGAGACCCTCAGTCCGACAATGAAATAAACCTGTTGCTTGGCCTAAGCGTTTCGTGATAGCAAGTCACGCAGGCCGGGTGTTGTCAATACCCAAATAGATCTATTTATAATATTTCACGCTACACTATTAACTTTTATAGTCCACAGGAATAAATGGGGCAAACAATAGGCAGTAATCTATTGTTGTCTGTAAGTGTTTGCATATACAATAGTTATGTATCTTTTCTCCCCCAGTTATAAAACAGTAAAAGATGGGTTCATGAACTCACCTCAATGATAAAGCAGTGGTAGAATGTCATTGGGTATGCTCATATAGTATGATCATGAAGCAGTAAAACTACCTAAGTAATTTATATGACTCAGTATATGTACAGTAAAAATGCACATATAAATGTCACTGTTGAAAATGCATGATCACTAATTAATAAGTTGTTACTATTGTTTAAACGTTAAACTTATAGTAAACATCGATACTAATATATTTTTAGTTTCTAAAAATATATTTAAATTGTTCGTACGATAAAAGTGTAATAAATTAAATAAATAGATTTTTATTTAATTGTAAGAAGTAATATGTCTCACCAAATTTCCTTAGCGTTTCAAATACACTAATATAGTTTGTTCGCTATACCAATGTCATAATTAAACTCTTATTGTTATTTAATTTAAATAATTAAAATGACTCAATTTAATTTATGTCAAAACAATTTTATAAATGTTTTTAATTAAATTAAATTCACATTAGTCCTTGTAAAGAATATAGTTTCCAAAATAACCCCTAGAGTTTCGTTTGTTAAATGTATTGCATCGTTAGTCCTTGTCCGTTACATTTGTTTTCAAAACACACACCCTAGGGCTCACAATAGTTTCGAATAGTGACAAAAGTAGCCCCTAGGGTTTAATAACTTTGGGTAACCGAGTCCCTAGGGCTCGATTAAGGTGTGTAAAATGGCAAGTTTAGTCCCCCTAGTCTCGAAAATAATTAGAAAGCACCAAAGGGAAAACTAGGGCTTGTTATAAGTTTGAGAAATGACACATGTGGTCCTTGTGGTTTGTTTGAAGTCTCGGTTAACACAAAACACAACCTTATACTTTTGAAATTGGCAGTTTTAGCCCTTAGACTTTACAAAAGTCACGAGTTTAATATATATGTTTTTATATATTACATTTTCGACCTATACTTTCACCTCTTGGCATAAATGGAACGAAAAGTCTCTAAGTGGTAAACTCGGAGCTAAATGGGCTCGTTAGGCCCATAAATGGACCGGTTTGGGTTATTGGGTTTAATGGACTCACATTTTTGGCCTTGTTAATACTATTACAAGTTATTAACTTTCTTTATTAATCCAATCTACTATGTGGGCTTATGGGCTTAAATTAATACACGACCCACTAAATAAGCCGTGTAAAGGGCTTATGGCTTATTTGGCTTATGAGCTTATTTAGTTCGCGGCTTATATGGCTTAGGAGCTTATTTAAGTGAGCTTATCTTCAATTATGAACATTCATCTAACCCTAAGTATCAACTTAAGCTAATGGCTTATTAGACACATGTTTTGTACTCGGTTCTTGTCACACTCCCAAAATATCAGAGTATAATGGCGACAAGGGAGTGGTGACGTCATGATTATCATACACACACAGTTATAAAGAACGACCTCTAAATGAGACGTTCGGAAAATAGATCACTTGCAATTGATAAAATAAATAGTTTTAACAAAGTGCGGAAGCATAAAACTGGATACAGTTACAAAACATAGTTTCCCAAATAGTACAAATGATCTTTGTTTCAAAGAAATGACGGCAATGCATGAGACCTCACTTAGCATCTTCCTTCTTAATACCTGAGAAAAACATTGCTAAAGTGTCAACATAAAGTTGGTGAGTTCATAGGTTTAGTTAATTTGAAATGTTTAATGAACCACAAGATTTTCCCAAAAGTGATGACAATATAACAAATACAAAGTCATCCCAAAAGTATTTATTACAGTCTAAGGTCGTGACACCGAAGCATTAACAACACCGGTAGTATAATCATATAAATGTAGCCCAACTAGATGCCTAAACCCACGACATCCTATCTCAGACTCAAATGAAACTGTGCCCGCTTGTCCCCTTGTTGGACAAGACAAACAGGGACGCCAATCCCGATAGATCTATCCATAACATTCGCGCTTACACAAAGTAATTAACGGTTCACGATTCACGGGCCAAAGCAACTGGGTTTTTAGTGGGACTTAGACTAATATATAAATCAGTAAATGCACTTGTGTTCATACGTTAAAATCAAGCAATGTCTCACCCCAAAAAGCAGTAAAAATAGTTAAGCATGGGGCCATAAACTCACCTCGTAATTCAGCAAAAAGGACGAAGGTAAAGGTAGCTCGAGAGTACGGTTACGCTAGCCGCGACCTATTTAATTATAAGGATCGTGTTACGTTATGAAAATTTATACTAGTAAAAAGACACGACACCCTAGTTGTGCTTGACAATACCTTTCGTTTACGGAAAAACACGATACATAAAAGTCGGTTATTAAACGGTCGAGATTTATGGGCTAAATAATACCCTTAAGTTACAAGTTTTCGTTTTGGGCTTTAAATAAATCCATATACCAACACTGGCCCAAATAAACCCATTATCCCCACCCCATGGCCCGGCCCAAGGGTTTATTAAACCCGGCCCATGCCCAGGCGATACAAACAAGGAACAAAAGGGGTAAATACGTGTGTTTCACACACACAAATAAAAAACACAGAGTTATCTCTCTCTCTCTTCTCTCGAAACACACCCACCGCCCCACTCTCTCTCTCTTTCTAAAAACTGGATCGGATCATCTCCCTCCCATGGATAAGCTTGTTTTTAGGTTAAAAACTAAATCATTTGGGACGGTTTGTGGTGATTAAATCGCGTGGGATGTGGGGTTTCATCCCCACATCAAACCGATTCGGTTTTGATGGTGATCTTCCCTAAGGTTAAAGTTAATCATCTCCAATCAAAGATAAGTTGTTTATCCCTCTTTTAATAAAAAATGTTTAAATGCTTTTCGTTTATAAAAGATCTATGGTTTTTAATCACTTGTATAAACATGCTGAGAACCAAATGGCTCTCGAATTTGATGATGAACAAATTAGGGTTTCGAAAATATTTGGGGGTTTTTCTAAATCTCGTGTTTAAATACAATTAATTAATGTTTTCTTTTATAAAATCATGTTAATTTCAACATATAAACGGTTTTATAAAAATTAGGGTTTCGGTCAAAATTTGGGGTTTTTGCATACCTTGTTTCCAGTCAAATTAATTAATAGATTCGGGTTTTGATTGGGTTTAATTAGGGTTTTAATTAATAAAATCCAATTAAGGTTTATATAAATTGGGGGTTTTTACATTTGGTTGATTATTCAAAATTAAATGGCGTTTTTGGAATATACAAAGTATTAATTTCATAATTAAAAAGGTTTTTAGTTTTTAGGGTTTCGAATTGAAAAGGGGTTTTATACCCGCGGCATATTTGGGGTTTTATGATGTTTCTGTAAATTGAAATGATTAAGATATTGGATTATGGTGACTTTGAATGATAAGGTTTTCGGCAGAAAAACAAGGACATTGGTTGTCTTGGTTTGGTTCTCGGTTTGGCCTCGGTTTGGGTCTCGGTGTGGGTCTCGGTTTGGTCTTGGTCGGGGTCTCGGTTTGGTTGACAGAAAAAATGGGGTCATGGTCATGCTCTAGTAACAAATACTATGGTTTATCTTTTTAGTTTTTAACCAAAATAGAACCGTGACAAAACTAACATATTCGTTTATCTTTCGCAGGTTTGGTCAATGACGAGCACAACTAAGATTTTATTCAGAAAATGAAGAGATGATTTAAAAGACTCACAAATGGATGCTTAGGTTTCGGTTTGCAGGTGTGGACGAGAAGGATGGATCGGCTTGACACTACACTTCACTTCACCCAGGAACTTTGTTTGAAAACTTGTCCAGGAACTATTATTGTAATATTTGGACTGTGAATACTTTGTGTTATGTTTGGACATTTGATAAACTTTGGATTGTATTTAATCTTGTATTATTAGTTTAGGGTTAGACTCAAACTGAATTTGGTAAGCTTGTGATATACCCATTTTGGGTAAACTTGGCATGTGTGCTGGATTGTAGTGCTTAGTGGATGAATAAACTATGGAATTAAGTTGTGACTGAAAATGGACACTTGCTAAGCAAGCTTTTGAAATAAAGGTGAATAAAAGTTTATAACTTAAATGTTTGTACATGATGTACCAATTATACTACTCGGCTCAGGTTTGTCGGGTGTTTAAGTTTAGACTCGAAAACTGAATATACACGACTCGATAACAACTCGATACACGATCCAAATCAAAGACAATTATGCGCGACCTCAAGGGATTTAGTAAGTACTTCAAATAGACATACGGCAAAGCATAATACGTTTAACGACTTCGTGTATTGCATTCATAATTTAATAGACGTGAAAACTCGAGATGTTACATACGCTCTCCCTAAAAAGGGCTTTGTCTGCAAAGCAAAGTAAATAACACATTCATGTCGACAACTCGTCGATAAATAATTAATGTACTCCTACTATATGAAGAATTTAAGATGAAAATTTGACGGATGTCACAGTATTCCCATGTTTTAGAGATTTCGTCACGAAATCAAGACGTTGTTGTAGTAGGATGATTAGCGAAAAGATGAGGATACTTGCTCTTGAATTGATCTTCACGTTCCCACGTGTATTCTGGACCTCTACGCGCATTCCAACGGATTTTTACAATAGGTATACGGCTTTGCTTGAGTTGTTTGACTTGACGGTCCATAACTTCTACTGGTTCTTCTACAAAGTTGAGTTTGTCGTCGAGTTGAATCTCTTCCAACGGAATAACGAGTGTCTCGTCGGCTAAACATTTCTTCAAATTGCATATGTGGAACACATTATGCACTCGGCTAAGTTCTTGGGGTAATTCCAAACGATAGGCTACGGGGCCAATCCTCTCTATAATCTTGAAGGGTCTAATGTAACGAGGGTTCAACTTTCCACGCTTTCCAAAACGAATCACACCCTTCCAAGGTGAGACCTTCAACATGACTCTATCACCAACCTCAAACTCAAGGGGTTTGCGTCTCATGTCAGCATAACTCTTTTGTCGATCTCTTGCGGCTTGCATACGGCTCTTGATCTTAAAGATCTTCTCAGTAGTCTCGTGTATGATCTTGGGTCCAGTGAGTTGTGCTTCACCAACCTCTGCCCAACACACGGGTGAACGACACTTCCTACCATACAGTGCTTCGAACGGCGCTGCCTTAATGCTAGTGTGATAACTATTGTTGTATGAGAACTCCACCAGAGGTAGGTTTCTATCCCATCTATTTCCGAAGTCAATCACACAAGCTCTCAGCATATCTTCTAAGGTTTGAATGGTCCTTTCACTTTGACCGTCAGTTTGGGGATGGTACGCAGTGCTCATATCCAACTGCGTTCCCAATGCCTTCTGCAGTGACTTCCAGAACTGCGAAGTAAATCGGCTGTCTCGGTCGGAGATTATAGACACAGGCACACCATGCTTCGTGACTACTTCCTCCAAGTATGTCCTTGCTAACTTATCCATTCCATCGGTCTCCTTGATGGGTATGAAATGAGCCGATTTGGTGAGTCGGTCGACGATTACCCAAATGGTGTCAAATCCGGCTGAGGTTTTTGGTAGCTTGGTAATGAAATCCATAGTGATCCTTTCCCACTTCCATTCTGGCAGTTCGGGTTGGACCAACAATCCTAATGGTTTCATATGTTCGGCCTTGACCTTGGCACAAGTCAAGCACTTGCCAACGTATGTAGCAATATCCGCCTTCATGTTCGGCCACCAATACAACATCTTCAGATCATGATACATTTTGTCAGATCCCGGATGTATGGAGTATTTTGACTTATGCGACTCATGCATAATCAAAGATCGTAGGTCACCATGGCACGGTAACCAACTCCTATTATCAAGGCATAACGTTCCATCCGAGCGAGCTTCTAACTTCTTTATCAGGCCTTCAACATCTTCAGTCTTGAGAATTTCTTCCTCGACTGCCTCTTTCTGAGCCTTGAGAATTAAGGATGGAAGGTCTAAGTCAATGGTCATCACCAAGGCCTTCACCCTAAGAACTCTCTCCTTTCGACTCAAAGCGTCGGCCACGACATTTGCCTTGCCCGGGTGATAACGGATCTCGCAATCGTAATCACTGAGCAACTCTAGCCAACGTCGTTGTCTCATGTTGAGTTCCTTTTGATTCAAAATGTGTTGTAGACTCTTATGAGCAGTGAATACAACACACTTAGTACCATAAAGGTAGTGTCTCCAAATCTTCAAGGCAAACACCACTGCTCCCAACTCTAGGTCATGAGTTGTGTAGTTCTTCTCGTGCACTTTTAGTTGTCTTGATGCGTAAGCTATGACCTTAGTCCTTTGCATCAGTACCGTACCTAACCCTTTTATGGATGCATCACAATACACCACAAAGTCTTCATTACCATCGGGTAGGGCTAGTATAGGTGCTTCACACAACATCTGCTTCAATGTCTGAAATGCCAAATCTTGATCCTCTTTCCACTCAAATTTCTTGTCCTTTTGAGTCAACTCCGTCATTGGTTTAGCTATTTTGGAGAAACCTTCAATGAATCTCCTATAGTAACCAGCAAGACCTAAAAATTGGCGGATCTCCGTGGGTGTTGTTGGAGTCGCCCAATCCTTCACGGCCTCGATCTTAGCAGGATCAACGTGAATACCACTGCTGTCGATTACATGCCCAAGGAATTGCACCGTGTTTATCCAAAACTCACATTTGGAAAACTTTGCATATAACTTCTCCTTCCTTAGTAGCTCTAGTATGGTCTTCAAATGTTCCTTGTGTTCTTCTTCATTACGAGAATAGATGAGAATATCATCGATAAATACAATCACAAACTTGTCCAAGTATGGTTTGCAAACTCGGTTCATGAGATCCATGAATACCGCAGGCGCGTTTGTCAAACCGAAAGGCATAACTTGGAACTCGTAGTGTCCGTACCGGGTTCTAAAAGCCGTCTTATGAACGTCTTCCTCTCTAACCCTTAGTTGATGATATCCTGACCTTAAATCGATCTTCGAGTATATGCTAGATCCTTGCAATTGGTCGAAAAGATCGTCAATTCTTGGCAATGGGTAACGGTTCTTTATCGTTATCTTATTCAATTCTCGGTAATCGATACACATTCTAAAGGATCCATCTTTCTTTTTGACAAATAAGACCGGCGCTCCCCAAGGTGAGGAACTTGGTCTAATGAAACCTTTGTCAGAAAGTTCCTTTATCTGTTCAGCTAACTCTGTCATCTCGGCCGGTGCTAGGCGGTATGGGGCTCTAGAACCAGGTGCGGCTCCTGGTGTAAGCTCGATGTGAAACTCCACTTGTCGTGCTGGTGGTAGTCCTGGTAAGTCCTCTGGGAATACGTCCGGAAAGTCTCTAACGATCGGTACATTTTCCACCTTCTTCTCGTGATCTTCTTCTCCTTCCTTTTGTGTTATTTGGACCAAGAATACTGGACATCCCTTCTCAATGTATCTTTGGGTCCTAATACATGAGATGACTTCCAGTCTTGATCCATTCTTCACTCCACTTCTTTCGCCTTGTATGATTAGTACGTCGTTCCCATAAGGAACACGGACGCACTTCTCATGACATACCCGTATTTTAAATCGAGAATTTATAAATACGCGGTTTATTATTATTTTACGCGGGATATTTGCCAGCAGCATCTGTTGCGCCGCAATTCATGTGTCTTGCGCCGCAACTCTTGATCCGCAGCACCATGATCCGTAGGCCCTTAAATTGCGCCGCAACTCATGTGTCATGCGCCGCAACTTGTGATCCGCAGCACCATGGTCTGTAGCCCTTCATCTGTTGCGCCGCAACTGGTGGGTCTTGCGCCGCAACTCGTGATCTGGGCCAAGCCCGTGTGAAGGAAATAAAACAAACGGGAGAGTATTTTTTTTTTCCTTTCTAGGCCGACACATACAAACATACAGAAACCCTAGAAATCAAATCAAGCCGCCACATATCCTTCTCTCCTCTCTTCCCTGCCGCGACCTACACAAAGAAAAAAAAGGGAGAAACATGGCTGCACGATCCGCGAGGAATGAAGATTTCATTCGTTTGTTTTAAGTACCCTAAACCCTAAAACGAAACATGAGGTAAAAACCTAAATTCGTTTTATTTATTCTTCTTTTAAATTGATATTAAATCTGAATTTAAAAGGGTTATTAAAAACATGTTTAAGTGGTGGTTAATGTAGGGGGCGTTTGGCAGTGAGTTTAATAAGCAGAAATTAAGGGTGTTTGGCTACCAGTTTTAAAAGATATTAAGGGGTTGGTTGGTTCGATTTATTTAAATACATAACACGAGTCTCACCTTTTAAATTAGTAAGACACGGGATTCGGTTTCGATGCTTTTGATAAATAATACATGGTTACGGGTTTTCATCTTTACAAGTAATTAGCCGTAACATGTATATTATTTTCAAGGTAAATAAAATTAATAAAACCCGACTTATTATTACGAGTGCATTATATCTTTATTTAATTAAACCACATTATATTAAGTTAAATGCATTTAACCTATAGTTTATTTAAATGACATGTAATAACCAATAAACTATACATTATATCTTTATGACTTAGAATATTAATCAGTAAACACTTAAGCTTATTTATTAACCTATTTAGCCAGTTTATAACTATTTTGGTAACTTTCTATTTTTGGTAACTTTCTATTTTAGGAAACCTGCTAATTTTGGTAAGTTACTTAATATTGTTCAGTAAGCATAATAACACATGGAATACCAAAGATACTTAATCAGATTTATCAGAATGGAAGATAAACACAGATTAAAGTTTAGAACAGTAATCAGTCGACTTATTTACACGTCCGTTAATTTATGTAGTATCCGTGAAGTCAAATTCGATCCGTCAGCTTTCGATCTTATCTCGGTACTGGACAAGAGGTACGGATTTCCCGTCCTTTCAGTAAGGACATCCCTTCTATGCATGATTAGGATTCCCCGTCTTCCGCCAAATGTTTTCCCCAGTATATGTTTAGTTTATTAGTAATCATGTTAATAACGAAATAAATTGCCTGAGCATTATATACAAGCACGACCAGTTTATGTACTAGTTACGGAGGTACCGTAACCACGGCACTAGAGGCACCGGTGTCGTGACTCACATGCAGGAGAGTGATATCCTGCATCGTCCCACTCAGCTCAGCTTGGCCATTTTATCAGTATATTTTAGTGGGGCGTATGGATGCATCCTAGGCTTATAAGTGTTTCATGTTATCAGGGTGAATGTGGTGTGTGCTCTACATCCTTCACATTGGAGCTGATCCCTCCACCCAGCACAGTTATTTAGAGGTCACCCCTCTACAGCATGACGAGGTCACCCCTCCAGTTATTCATGCACGGTTGTTACAGCACGTGACCTATATAAGCTCTGGCAAATAAAATACAGTAAATGCATGTTTTCAGAATTAATAGTTATATTTCAGTATCAGTTTATATGAACCGGGTTTCTCAGATTTTATGCAGAGTTCTACCACATGTTATATATCAGTCTTACAGCTCCAGTATTCTATCGCTTGTTTCATTCTATATATTCTTATCATGCTTTATATCCGTTCACTGAGCGTTATGCTCAGCCGTAGTTCTTTTCATGTTCTAACGGCAGGTACACCAGGACGCTTTTAGGATTCTAAGAGCGTGTGCATTTGGAATGGAAGCTATACAGACTCTTTATTTTATGCACTTACATTATTCTGCTTATTTGGACATTGTTTAGTCCTTTCTTTCAGTATTTCATTTCCATGTTTTGGGCTTATGTTTGGATTGCCGAAGTTTGATTCCGGTATTTCCTTTATGGTCAGTTAATGTTCTAGGACATTTACCTTATGCTTTGATGACACGCCATAAATACACGTAACGGTCCATTTATCCAAGTGGGGTGTTACAATTATGGTATCAGAGCACAAGGTTCGACCTGTAGGCTCTAAAACTTGACCTGTGACTAGTGGGTAGTCACCAGGAACTTTCCAGATTTTGGCGTTGTTATCTTTCATGTTTCTCATGCACTAGTCAGTCAGTTTTCTTCAATTAGCAGTCGTTTTCTTAAAGTTTTTGACTAAGTAAAAGGTTGGTACAGGACTGGCCATATTTAGTCGCATGTGCTTTTCATTCGAATTTTGTTTTGGTGAACCGACCCATAGGCGTTCACCCTTGCCCGTTCAGATTTTGTATTGGTAAACCGACCCATAGGCGTTTACCCTTACTAATGTCAGATTCATGTTTTCAGTCATATATTACTTAGTGAACCAGCCATAGTCGTTCCTTATTTCTCAAGTCAAATTTCATGCTTTTCAGTCAAATGATGTTTTATGAACCGATCCACAGTTGTTCACCTTGGTCATATCGGGACAGTTCATAAATTTTGACAAGTATGGATTGAGCTACAGCCATCCATATTTAGTCCGAGATTATAAATTTCTATACATGACAGTTCTCAGAAAAGTTTGACCAGTATGGATCGAACCAGAATAGCCCATACTTAGTCTCATGTTTCCTTCCTTGAAGTACGTGGATTGAACCTTAGCCGTCCACATCAGTTAATATTACACCTCAGTTGATTTAACTTTTTGTGTTCCTTATAACAGTCAAATTTTATACCCTCACGTTGATGTCATCTACATGATGATTCAGTTTCATGTCTCCTTACGAGGATTATGTTTTCAGCAAAGTGATGATGCCTTCAGGCTAAAATATAGAAGGATTACAGTAAAATCCTATTTCGTGATAAATCATGTTCTGGTCTTTATCAATCATGTCTTCTGTCTTCATACTGAACATTGATGAAACTCTGTTTAATCATACTTTCAGCCTCTATACAACCAGCATTAAGTCCATGCAGAAATTTTCAGCCATCATAGTAACTGTTTCAGTTCAGTTGCTAACCAGTTAAATCAAATTATTTTCCGTTGAGAATGTCAGAAAATCGACACCAGTATCGATCATCCCATAAAATTTCCACCAGCCCCATGTACAGTATTCCATATGTACCCCATGTACAGTGTCTCAGTTATACTCCATGTATAATATTTCACGTGTACTCCAGGTACAGTGCCTCATATATGCTCCATGTGCAGTATTCATTGTGTACTTCATGTACAGTAGCCCAGGTGTACTCCAGGTACCCTACTCCATAGATATTACTAATCGATCCTTAAACATCGCGGACGTTCCCACTTGTCGATATTCTACCAGGTGCTGATGCTGCTCGTGAGTTGAAGATTTTACCAGATGCTGATGCTGCTAACACTCTGAAGACCACACTGATGCTGATGCTGCTGAACCTTGGAGATTTCTCAAGATGCTGACGCCGCGGAACGAGGACGAAAACTATAAACTTGAAATTTCTGACAAGAATAAATTCAACCATCAGACGCTACCATTCGATTTTATGCTGTTACCTTCTCAGTTAGATGTCACACTTCACCCAGCCAACTTTCATTCAGAAGAGTGGGAACCGGAACCCAGCCGGCCACTCAGCAGAATAGTCACATGAATCACGGTCATGATAATGACCGTCATAAATTGACAGACAAAGCAGTGGTGACAATCATCGTGCTTATAATTAATCAGTCAGTAACCATCGGAACTCCGGAACGGACATGACCAACAATACAAGAGGTCAGTGGTCTAACCGGTCCGCCAATCCTAGCAGTTACCAAAATTTTCCAGCCTTGTTCATATTCATCTATTAAAACACGTGCCAAGACATCAATCAAGACATAGTTCCCAGGTATCAATTCGGAAGACACATATCAGGGCACCCGTCATGATACACGTCATACGAATATCTTCTCAGATGTACGAGTCAGAGCTCCTAATTCCAGTATGTTCCAGGCAAGACCCTCAGTGATTCAGGGTATCTTTTAGAAAGGGGTATACTCGTTCTGTTATGCCACGCAAAAAATCAGACCATTAAAATTCAGTTACCACCACTAGATTATTACTCAGGTAAAACACGCAGTATTCACTCTGTGAGGTTACAGACGAACCCATTCAGTGAAAAGTCTCCATGTCCACTTCATGAATCCCTAGGCCAGCTTTATCACACCAGGTAGTCATCTGCCTCTCACTCAGAAAGGACTCAACAGTACCACCATATTTATTAAAGTTTTTTTCCCTTCAGTTAACGACGAGATCCGTCTTATTAAATCCCAAATATATTCATTATATATTTTGCCAGAAAAAAATCAGTACAAGCTGTTTCTTCCTTACGAGCGCGTGACTTACCAATACATAGTTACGAAGACTTTTGACTATCAGTTATAAATTCACTTCTGAAATTCCTCGAATCCATGACCAGCAGATTATCCTAAAATTTCCAGATGTCATTCCAGAAGGTGTTCCAGAAATTCATGCCTACCCACGAGACATAATTTAACATCGAGCTTGCCTCAAGAACAGAACCTGTTTTCAAAACTCTTTATTACAGGGCTCTAGCTACGATTAAAAGAGTTGCAGCAATTGCTGTAAGAGTTACCAAGACTAGGCTTTATTCGCCCTAGCGCACCATCGAAAAATTTATCAGATCACCATTTTTAAATCAATGTTCATTCCATAAATAGCAGGTTTACCTGACCTGCTACGATATCTTAAATATTTTTCAGAACAAATTGCGATCATGCCACCAGTAGTGGTGAGAGAAGAACATGATGTTTTCGGGATTGCTGCTGAACACGTTAAAATCTCTAAAAATTTTTGAATTTTACTTCTGAGCTCCCTAATGCTCCAACTATAGTATGAAAATGTATGAATAAATTTTCCTTGAATTCTCAGACAAATTTGGCAGTACTTTCGTTGACAAGATTTTGATCTCCTAAATTCTAGAGAAGGACATGGGAATCATCTTTTCACGACCCCGCAGATTCTCCGATAGGAGAAAAATTATATACGCAAGCTTTCTAGATGTATGTTTCAGATGAACAAGGTGGCATATCTGAACCACCCTATTTCAACAGAAAGAAATTCCAGACAATCCTGCGAAGGTGAAGGCCATCACCTGATGGTCCCGACTGACGACTATGAACGTAGTATAAAATTTCTAGAACTCAATTGACTGCTACCGCAGAAATTGCCGACAGTCATCACTAGAAATTCTTCTATGACTATTCAACAAGATTTCCACCAGAATGTTCCATAATCCCAGACAAACACTGATAGAATCCGCATCACACATTAATGCAACTATGTTCATATCTAGATGCCTGACCTACTGCAGGTTCAAGATAGAACACCGACATGCTATCACTACAAGTAGAAACTCTAGACCGAAAAGAGACAAGACTCCATGGAGATTGTAATCAATTTACCACAGACTCAGAGAAATTATGATGCTATCTAAGTTATCGTCAATCATGTAATCAGCCTGCGCGTTCTTTCATCCGAAAGGATCACGTAGTAGCAGATCTGCAGAAATTTTAAAATTTAGCAGTAAATCGTACGATTTCAGGCATTCCATTGACCATCATATCAGACAGAATCCACGTTCACGATCAAGTGTATGTTTACGTCTACTTTAAGTTCATGTTTATTCTCACGTTCCCGTTTACGTCTCATTCGCAGTATGATGCTGATCAGTTCATCTTCTATGCTATCTCCTGATTTAAGCTCACGTTAGCGTTCATAACGTTGTTCACGTTCAAGTTCGTGTGCCATTTCACGATACACGTTTCTCAGTTTATTACCGGGTACGGTTACAGAAAGCTTGAGAAATTAGACTCAAGTTTAGCACAACTACTCCATAACCAGGCAGACGTTTCACATCTCAGGCCGTATCATTTGGCATTCATTCCTCAGTCAGACTACATTCATGATATGTTTTAGTATCACATCTACAGTATGATTCACGTGTTACATTCATGATATATTTCATTCCAAGCTCCTCATATAATTATGAACCACGTTCACAATTGCTC
This sequence comes from Glebionis coronaria, assembly GCA_025667525.1. NCBI lineage: Eukaryota > Viridiplantae > Streptophyta > Magnoliopsida > Asterales > Asteraceae > Glebionis > Glebionis coronaria. The sequence goes on along the minus strand of CM046876.1, from coordinate 483,921,404 downwards.
ACTCAGCACGTTCACAATTGTTCACGTAGTTCGTCCCTGTGTTCCAGCAGCTCTCTCAGAGATATAAATATTATCTTTTCAAAATATTTACACGTATCGTTTCATGTATCATACATGCTATAGTTATTCAGTCTATCAGATTTAGAAAATCCATCTTAAATATGGAATCAGAAACTATTCAGCATCATCAGGACAGGGCCATCAGGACCATGATGTTATTTATTATGTTAGACCTTTGAAGGAATCGTTTCGAGCGGGAGGCCACTCGAAACAGGAGTCCATCCGGACCTCTCATCCCCTTTCCTTCAATAAATCCAGTTAAGTTCGTTCAGTCATGTCACGTTACATGATCATCTCAGTCATGTCAGGTTTATACCTATCAGCAGCATTATGTCTTAATTAGAAGACAATTTATCCTTCAGCTTAATTGTCTTTTCAGTCTACGTGTTCTTCAGTTCTTATAACTTCATCAGCTTATCATCGTTAATTCGAGGACGAATTTCTCCTTTTAGAGGGGAAGAATTGTAAAACCCAGTACGCCGCATTTTAATTCGGGGACGAATTATTATTTTTAGAGGGGAAGAATTGTAAAACCCGTATTTTAAATCGAGAATTTATAAATACGCGGTTTATTATTATTTTACGCGGGATATTTGCCAGCAGCATCTGTTGCGCCGCAATTCATGTGTCTTGCGCCGCAACTCTTGATCCGCAGCACCATGATCCGTAGGCCCTTAAATTGCGCCGCAACTCATGTGTCATGCGCCGCAACTTGTGATCCGCAGCACCATGGTCTGTAGCCCTTCATCTGTTGCGCCGCAACTGGTGGGTCTTGCGCCGCAACTCGTGATCTGGGCCAAGCCCGTGTGAAGGAAATAAAACAAACGGGAGAGTATTTTTTTTTTCCTTTCTAGGCCGACACATACAAACATACAGAAACCCTAGAAATCAAATCAAGCCGCCACATATCCTTCTCTCCTCTCTTCCCTGCCGCGACCTACACAAAGAAAAAAAAGGGAGAAACATGGCTGCACGATCCGCGAGGAATGAAGATTTCATTCGTTTGTTTTAAGTACCCTAAACCCTAAAACGAAACATGAGGTAAAAACCTAAATTCGTTTTATTTATTCTTCTTTTAAATTGATATTAAATCTGAATTTAAAAGGGTTATTAAAAACATGTTTAAGTGGTGGTTAATGTAGGGGGCGTTTGGCAGTGAGTTTAATAAGCAGAAATTAATGGTGTTTGGCTACCAGTTTTAAAAGATATTAAGGGGTTGGTTGGTTCGATTTATTTAAATACATAACACGAGTCTCACCTTTTAAATTAGTAAGACACGGGATTCGGTTTCGATGCTTTTGATAAATAATACATGGTTACGGGTTTTCATCTTTACAAGTAATTAGCCGTAACATGTATATTATTTTCAAGGTAAATAAAATTAATAAAACCCGACTTATTATTACGAGTGCATTATATCTTTATTTAATTAAACCACATTATATTAAGTTAAATGCATTTAACCTATAGTTTATTTAAATGACATGTAATAACCAATAAACTATACATTATATCTTTATGACTTAGAATATTAATCAGTAAACACTTAAGCTTATTTATTAACCTATTTAGCCAGTTTATAACTATTTTGGTAACTTTCTATTTTTGGTAACTTTCTATTTTAGGAAACCTGCTAATTTTGGTAAGTTACTTAATATTGTTCAGTAAGCATAATAACACATGGAATACCAAAGATACTTAATCAGATTTATCAGAATGGAAGATAAACACAGATTAAAGTTTAGAACAGTAATCAGTCGACTTATTTACACGTCCGTTAATTTATGTAGTATCCGTGAAGTCAAATTCGATCCGTCAGCTTTCGATCTTATCTCGGTACTGGACAAGAGGTACGGATTTCCCGTCCTTTCAGTAAGGACATCCCTTCTATGCATGATTAGGATTCCCCGTCTTCCGCCAAATGTTTTCCCCAGTATATGTTTAGTTTATTGGTAATCATGTTAATAACGAAATAAATTGCCTGAGCATTATATACAAGCACGACCAGTTTATGTACTAGTTACGGAGGTACCGTAACCACGGCACTAGAGGCACCGGTGTCGTGACTCACATGCAGGAGAGTGATATCCTGCATCGTCCCACTCAGCTCAGCTTGGCCATTTTATCAGTATATTTTAGTGGGGCGTATGGATGCATCCTAGGCTTATAAGTGTTTCATGTTATCAGGGTGAATGTGGTGTGTGCTCTACATCCTTCACATTGGAGCTGATCCCTCCACCCAGCACAGTTATTTAGAGGTCACCCCTCTACAGCATGACGAGGTCACCCCTCCAGTTATTCATGCACGGTTGTTACAGCACGTGACCTATATAAGCTCTGGCAAATAAAATACAGTAAATGCATGTTTTCAGAATTAATAGTTATATTTCAGTATCAGTATATATGAACCAGGTTTCTCAGATTTTATGCAGAGTTCTACCACATGTTATATATCAGTCTTACAGCTCCAGTATTCTATCGCTTGTTTCATTCTATATATTCTTATCATGCTTTATATCCGTTCACTGAGCGTTATGCTCAGCCGTAGTTCTTTTCATGTTCTAACGGCAGGTACACCAGGACGCTTTTAGGATTCTAAGAGCGTGTGCATTTGGAATGGAAGCTATACAGACTCTTTATTTTATGCACTTACATTATTCTGCTTATTTGGACATTGTTTAGTCCTTTCTTTCAGTATTTCATTTCCATGTTTTGGGCTTATGTTTGGATTGCCGAAGTTTGATTCCGGTATTTCCTTTATGGTCAGTTAATGTTCTAGGACATTTACCTTATGCTTTGATGACACGCCATAAATACACGTAACGGTCCATTTATCCAAGTGGGGTGTTACACCTTAGTTGATGATATCCTGACCTTAAATCGATCTTCGAGTATATGCTAGATCCTTGCAATTGGTCGAAAAGATCGTCAATTCTTGGCAATGGGTAACGGTTCTTTATCGTTAGCTTATTCAATTCTCGGTAATCGATACACATTCTAAAGGATCCATCTTTCTTTTTGACAAATAAGACCGGCGCTCCCCAAGGTGAGGAACTTGGTCTAATGAAACCTTTGTCAGAAAGTTCCTTTATCTGTTCAGCTAACTCTGTCATCTCGGCCGGTGCTAGGCGGTATGGGGCTCTAGAACCAGGTGCGGCTCCTGGTGTAAGCTCGATGTGAAACTCCACTTGCCGTGCTGGTGGTAGTCCTGGTAAGTCCTCTGGGAATACGTCCGGAAAGTCTCTAACGATCGGTACATTTTCCACCTTCTTCTCGTGATCTTCTTCTCCTTCCTTTTGTGTTATTTGGACCAAGAATACTGGACATCCCTTCTCAATGTATCTTTGGGTCCTAATACATGAGATGACTTCCAGTCTTGATCCATTCTTCACTCCACTTCTTTCGCCTTGTATGATTAGTACGTCGTTCCCATAAGGAACACGGACGCACTTCTCATGACATACAATTTCCGCGTGATGCTTCGACATCTAATCCATTCCAATGATGACGTCAAAACTTCCCAATTCTATGGGGAGTAAGTCGATACTGAATGAACGACCTTGTAATCTTACACTACATCCCTTCAGAATAACGTCGGTGGTTACTGACTTCTCATCGGCTAATTCTACATTATACTTAACGTCTAACGCAGTAGGGGTAACATTTAGGCGTTCACTAAATACAGATGACACAAAACTCCTATCCGCACCAGAATCAAATAGTACTGAAGCATAGTTGTTATTGACTAGAAACGTACCAGTCACAACGTTGTTGTCTTGCACTGCAGCTTCAACATAGAGATGATACACTTTGCTAGGTGCCGTGAATCCTCCAGGAGTACTAGTTGTGGCTCAGTTATTCCCTCCCCGGTTACCCTGATTCTGCTTCTGGTTTCCTTGGTTGTGATTCTGATTGCCTCGAATCTGGTTACCACGACCTTGGTTCCCACTGCTTGGACACTTGTTCTTGTAGTGACCTTTCTCTCCACATCCAAAGCAAGTGACATTTGCTCCTTGGCCACCTTGTGTTCCAGGTCCTCTTTGGTTAGTAGGACGAGGTGGTGCTCGACATTCCTTTGCCTTATGTCCGGCCTTCCCACAATTGTAGCACGTAGGGGGACATGCTCCTTCGTGGTGTCGGCCACACTTTCCGCAGAAAGGAAGTCTTCCAGCGTAGTTTCCAGTATTACCTTTTCCAGCAGTAAACACCCTTGCTACTTCTTGTCGCTTGTTCTGGTTGTAGTTGTTTGTGTTGTTGCTGTTGTTGGTATTGTTGTTGTAGTGGTTGCCAGACCACTTCCTCTTATCCCCAGTATTTTCTCCCAACTCTTGTACCACTTGGTACATCAGACTCTGAGCCATGTCGATTGCCTCGTGCAAATCAGTTGGCTTGGATGAAGTCACATTTCCTTTGATGCTCAAAGGTAGTCCTTCAATGTATCGCTCCAACAATCGGTCGTCGTTGGGCACCATTTCAGGACATAACAAGATCAGCTCTGAAAGCGCTGATTGTAAGCAGTAAGAGCAGTACCCTTGACCTTCAGGTTCCACAGCTCAACCTCCATCTGCTTGACTTCATTTCGTGGGCAGTATTTCCTCACAAACATAGCTTTAAATTCACTCCAGGGCGTCGCTTGGGCAACGTCAATGGTCACTGCACGAGCATAGACGTTCCACCAAGTCAAAGCACCATCCACTAACGTGCTTGACGCAAACTTCACCTTATCAGCTTCAGCAACATTGCTAATCCCAAATTGGGATTCTAGCTTCTCAAACCATCTGGTTAATCCTACTGCTCCTTCAGTACCGCGGAAACTTACTTGCGTAACTGCACGAAATTCCTTGTAGGTACAAGTCCGTGCAATAGCATTAGTAGCTCCTTGGTTGGTCTCCTCCTGTGTGCTAGCTGTACGATTTGCTTCGGCTGTTGCGAGTGCCTCGGCCACTCGTTCGGCTATCATTTGGCTTAGCATGACGGTGTCAATTCCACCGGTAGTAGCTGGTGGATTCTGCGTTTCGGATCTTCTAACTGGCGCCATAATCTAAAAAGGTAATAGGACAATGAGTTTTTCCAAACATAACATGCATGGCACGCACAATACAATTATGAAATGCTCCAGGGTATAATACACAATATATAATGATCTCACAATTTTTGTAACCCATAATATCATTCATAGAATTGTTTGGTAGTACATCATAGTTTGTTATACATAATATAATAAAAGAAAATAAAATGCCAACTAGCTAAGATAAACTTCAAAGCTTAGTGGTCATACAATGATAAGTCAATGGTACAAGATAAATCTAACTAGTGCCCTCACGGCGCTGATGAAGCTCTCTCTCCAACTCTGCTAACCTCCTCTCAACCACGATCTCACGAGCCTGGGAATCCCTAAGTCTAACATCGGTATCATAACAATCGGCTCTAAACCTCTTATCCAAGTCTGCAACAGGGTCCTCCACCGGTGCCTCTAGTCTGCCTGTCTCAACCAATGGCTCTACTCCCCAACGGGTCATCAGGCTCTCGATCTCCTCAAGACGAGCATTCGGCATGGTATCCATCTGATCAAGAACAGTATGAAGCTGTCCTCGTAGACGGGTCACACAAACTGTCAACACTGTCTCATCCCTAACTGGACTCTTCTTTGCCAGTGCCTCCAGCTTATCCTGCACCTCATTATACTCTTCACCTAAAGCCTCTACAGCATCCTCCAACCTGTTTAACCGTGTCGTCACACATCCATCTGCTGCCCCAAGCATCACCACCGTCGATGTAGCTCTCCTAGGAAGAGGAGTCGTAGCTCTCGGCCCAGTAGAGATACCAGCATCAGCAAGCATCTCCTGGTACACAGTAGGTACAGTCTCTGGTGGTGGTAGTAGTAGTGGTACCTCTGGGACAGGACTGGCAGGTGTGTGGGCTGCATGCCTGTCAGTGGCAGTGAAAGGTATGAGGGGTCGGTAAGGTGAAAGTGGTGGTCGAGCAGCTCTCCCCCGAAGACGTCGTCTCACATAGTAGAAAGGTAGAGTACCAGGTGCTGGAGCAGGAATATCAGTCCTCTCCCCTTCGTCTTCAGATGAAGATGAGGAGATGTGTGCTAGGGAAATCTCAGGAGTAGCAGCATATGTAGTAGGAGGGTCCTCAGTGTCTGTGACCTCCATAGGCTCTCCTTCCCCATCTGTGAACTCCATATCATCATCCTCTATCTCCTCTACCGTCTCATCCCTAGTAACTGATGTCTGACCTGGTGACTACACCACATCTGCGTCTAAGTCATCTTCTCCTCCGCCTTCTAGGCTAAGTACGTCGTCAGCTGAGGCATCAGGGATACGGATCGGTGAACGACGAACCTCCTCAGTCTCTCTCTCAGTGTCATCATCTGAAATCATCCGGTACCACGGATATCCTGATGGTGATCCTCTAGGTAGTCCTACTGATGAACTGATAGTCGACTGTGAACTACGGTTGTAGTACGCTCCTGTAGACGTGGAATCATCAGAAGAAGACATCGCTGTAATCATAAACAAAATAAATGTGTGTAAATATCTTATAAAATTAGTCCGTAAAAAGGGACATTAACATAACATAGCAATCATTGTTGAATCCACATGTATCCCATATAACATAATTCAGATTTTGTTGTTGCACATGTAACCCATGTAAATATACCTCGTATTTGTTAAACCACATGTATCCCATTTATTACTTATCTATGTCCATGTATCTCATATACTTAATACTTACAATCCGTATAATAATCGATTAAACACATAGCAGTTATAGTCTAGAGTTACTAAATGCAACCTAGTTCTCTATAACCATGGCTCTGATACCAATCTGTCACACTCCCAAAATATCAGAGTATAATGGCGACAAGGGAGTGGTGACGTCATGATTATCATACACACACAGTTACAAAGAACGACCTCTAAATGAGACGTTCGGAAAATAGATCACTTGCAATTGATAAAATAAATAGTTTTAACAAAGTGCGGAAGCATAAAACTGGATACAGTTGCAAAACATAGTTTTCCCAAATAGTACAAATGATCTTTGTTTCAAAGAAATGACAGCAATGCATGAGACCTCACTTAGCATCTTCCTTCTTAATACCTGAGAAAAACATTGCTAAAGTGTCAACATAAAGTTGGTGAGTTCATAGGTTTAGTTAATTTGAAATGTTTAATGAACCACAAGATTTTCCCAAAAGTGATGACAATATAACAAATACAAAGTCATCCCAAAAGTATTTATTACAGTCTAAGCTCGTGACACCGAAGCATTAACAACACCGGTAGTATAATCATATAAATGTAGCCCAACTAGATGCCTAAACCCACGACATCCTATCTCAGACTCAAATGAAACTGTGCCCGCTTGTCCCCTTGTTGGACAAGACAGACAGGGACGTCAATCCCGATAGATCTATCCATAACATTCGCGCTTACACAAAGTAATTAACGGTTCACGATTCACGGGCCAAAGCAACTGGGTTTTTAGTGGGACTTAGACTAATATATAAATCAGTAAATGCACTTGTGTTCATACGTTAAAATCAAGCAATGTCTCACCCCAAAAAGCAGTAAAAATAGTTAAGCATGGGGCTATAAACTCACCTCGTAATTCAGCAAAAAGGACGAAGGTAAAGGTAGCTAGAGAGTACGGTTACGCTAGCCGCGACCTATTTAATTATAAGGATCGTGTTACGTTATGAAAATTTATACTAGTAAAAAGACACGACACCCTAGTTGTGCTTGACAATACCTTTCGTTTACGGAAAAACACGATACATAAAAGTCGGTTATTAAACGGTCGAGATTTACGGGCTAAATAATACCCTTAAGTTACAAGTTTTCGTTTTGGGCTTTAAATAAATCCATATACCAACACTGGCCCAAATAAACCCATTATCCCCACCCCATGGCCCGGCCCAAGGGTTTATTAAACCCGGCCCATGCCCAGGCGATACAAACAAGGAACAAAAGGGGTAAATACGTGTGTTTCACACACACAAATCAAAAACACAGAGTTATCTCTCTCTCTCTTCTCTCGAAACACACCCACTGCCCCACTCTCTCTCTCTTTCTAAAAACTGGATCGGATCATCTCCCTCCCATGGCTAAGCTTGTTTTTAGGTTAAAAACTAAATCATTTGGGACGGTTTGTGGTGATTAAATCGCGTGGGATGTGGGGTTTCATCCCCACATCAAACCGATTCGGTTTTGATGGTGATCTTCCCCAGGGTTAAAGTTAATCATCTCCAATCAAAGATAAGTTGTTTATCCCTCTTTTAATAAAAATATTTAAATGCTTTTCGTTTATAAAAGATCTATGGTTTTTAATCACTTGTATAAACATGCTGAGAACCAAATGGCTCTCGAATTTGATGATGAACAAATTAGGGTTTCGAAAATATTTGGGGGTTTTTCTAAATCTCGTGTTTAAATACAATTAATTAATGTTTTCTTTTATAAAATCATGTTAATTTCAACATATAAACGGTTTTATAAAAATTAGGGTTTCGGTCAAAATTGGGGGTTTTTGCATACCTTGTTTCCAGTCAAATTAATTAATAGATTCGGGTTTTGATTGGGTTTAATTAGGGTTTTAATTAATAAAATCCAATTAAGGTTTATATAAATTGGGGGTTTTTACATTTGGTTGATTATTCAAAATTAAATGGCGTTTTTGGAATATACAAAGTATTAATTTCATAATTAAAAAGGTTTTTAGTTTTTAGGGTTTCGAATTGAAAAGGGGTTTTATACCCGCGGCATATTTGGGGTTTTATGATGTTTCTGTAAATTGAAATGATTAAGATATTGGATTATGGTGACTTTGAATGATAAGGTTTTCGGCAGAAAAACAAGGACATTGGTTGTCTTGGTTTGGTTCTCGGTTTGGCCTCGGTTTGGGTCTCGGTGTGGGTCTCGGTTTGGTCTTGGTCGGGGTCTCGGTTTGGTTGACAGAAAAATGGGGTCATGTTCATGCTCTAGTAACAAATACTATGGTTTATCTTTTCAGTTTTTAACCAAAATAGAACCGTGACAAAACTAACATATTCGTTTATCTTTCGCAGGTTTGGTCAATGACGAGCACAACTAAGATTTTATTCAGAAAATGAAGAGATGATTTAAAAGACTCACAAATGGATGCTTAGGTTTCGGTTTGCAGGTGTGGACGAGAAGGATGGATCGGCTTGACACTACACTTCACTTCACCCAGAAACTTTGTTTGAAAACTTGTCCAGGAACTATTATTGTAATATTTGGACTGTGAATACTTTGTGTTATGTTTGGACATTTGATAAACTTTAGATTGTATTTAATCTTGTATTATTAGTTTAGGGTTAGACTCAAACTGAATTTGGTAAGCTTGTGATATACCCATTTTGGGTAAACTTGGCATGTGTGCTGGATTGTAGTGATTAGTGGATGAATAAACTATGGAATTAAGTTGTGACTAAAAATGGACACTTGCTAAGCAAGCTTTTGAAATAAAGGTGAATAAAAGTTTATAACTTAAATGTTTGTACATGATGTACCAATTATACTACTCGGCTCAGGTTTATCGGGTGTTTAAGTTTAGACTCGAAAACTGAATATACACGACTCGATAACAACTCGATACACGATCCAAATCAAAGACAATTATGCGCGACCTCAAGGGATTTAGTAAGTACTTCAAATAGACATACGGCAAAGCATAATACGTTTAACGACTTCGTGTATTGCATTCATAATTTAATAGACGTGAAAACTTGAGATGTTACATACGCTCTCCCTAAAAAGGGCTTTGTTCGCAAAGCAAAGTAAATAACACATTCATGTCGACAACTCGTCGATAAATAATTAATGTACTCCTACTATATGAAGAATTTAAGATGAAAATTTGACGGATGTCATAGTTCTTATAAATAAGCCGAGACCTATGGGCTTATATATTAGTGTACAAGTTTAGCTTGTTAGATGTAGTTCATCTAGGGTTTTAGGGTAAGGTTTTCTAGCTAGTTTCCATAGATCTATGATTTGAGCATGTTAGACATGAAAGAAAAACAAGCCGTGGGCTTTAGTGTCATTGTGGCTCGCGTTCTAGCAAGTTTCACGTATGCATGTTCACCTTATCACGTCTCATATTAGTGTAGCAAGCATGGGTTCATATGTTCATGAGTTGATGATGTAAAAGGAATGAAAATGGATAGGAGGATGATAAACTTACTTGTTTAGTGAATGTGGTGACAAATGAATGAGACTAGCTTGGATTTCATATGGATCTATGCGTCTAAGCTTCTTTAACCGTGACCTAGGATGGTTTCGCTTGCCTTGACCCCCAAGATTCGAGTGAGAACTTGCACTAAATGCTATTGAGACCATGATTCAGGTAGTAAATGATGGTGTAAATGTGTTGCGTGTATGTGAGGTAGGAGATTCGAAAATGGGAGTTTGTCAAATGAGAGTTGTGTGTTTTAAGGTTAGCTAAATATCTAAGTTTGTAATGGGTGTGTGGTTCGATGTTAAGCCACGACAAGAGAGAAGAATGAAACAAGATTTATGTAATCTAGGTTAGTACTAGGAAAATCCTAGGTACAAGATACTAAGTACAATGCCATCAATGGGAAACTCAAGTACTCTTGGCTTTGTGTAGCCGACGGGTGCAAAAGCTCAAGGGGACAAATATGCTCAGAATAGTGTTAGGTTTAATGAGGGAGTATTGTACATATTTTAATCTATAATCTAATGTAACTTGTAAGATTTTAAGTAAGTGTAAGTGTGGTTTATGTGTTATTCACTAACATATAGTGTCTAGGGTAGTTTTTGGGTTCAAGTCAAGTGATTTGGTATAGTTATTAGGAGTCTAGGTATTGTAGTGTGAGTGTAGGTTTGAGTCCAAGTCAATTTGGTTAGGTTTTAGGGCTCTGGGTGAAAGTATAGTCTTAAATTAATAAAAGTATAGTTTTATTTGTTTAAAGTATGAGACACTTAAATAAAATGTTATAAATTTTGTTAGATACAAAATTATATTGTTGAAATAGATTTTGATGATTGTAGTAACACTTAAAGTGTGTCTAAAATATATAGTTTATATATATTTTGTAGTAATGTGAAACTAGATAAATATTATTAATTGTGATCATGGTTTTAGGTTTTCATAACACTAAAATGATGCATGAATATGCTCATGTGTTTACAGGTGACTTAATAGTCCCAAAATGATTGTTTGTAGATTCTATATGCTCATATAGATGTAGTCATACTAAATGTTTAATGAAGTGTAGTATGTCCGTATGCTCATAAAAATGTAGTCATACATGTTGTTCTTGTGATCCGATGATTGAATATTCACAATCATAATGTATTGTTTAAAGTTCTTGTTGATCAAATGTTTCAACTGTTCTCGGATATGATAAAATGCTCAAAGCTCTAGACCGCAAATGATGTATGCACATGTGTGATGCATATGATTGTACAAGATATATATATATATATATATATATATATATATATATATATATATATAGTGTAAGGTTATTTTCAGAACCAAAAAAATGTCGAAAAATGCGAGAACTAATCTCATGCGTTGATTAATTGATCAATGGTCTAAATTAGTTATGGCATAGATGTAATTAGACGTGGTGTATCATTGGTATTTCGCAAAATAAAAAAAGTCACGTCTTATATGAAAATAGAATTTATTGTGGGGAAGTTACAAACTTTAATTCTCTCCCTTTCATTTCTTACGTCTTACGGAGTATCATTTTTTAGCCGCCGGAGAATGATAGTCATTACCATCCACCGATTCTTTACATCTTAGCATAAAAAAAAGGTAAAGCTTTATTGTTTGTAATATTTTATCATTTAGTATTCACCGATCTGTCTTTTAATTTTTTTGGTTACTTTTTTATGTGTCTCTTTTGATGTTTTGGTTCCAACCAACTTCCATATAACTTCTCATAGTGTGGGTCAATTCAATTTGGTCATGAAACGCTCCTTTCAATTTTTTTATTATTTTTTATTTATTAAGAATTATGTTTTATTTAATAAAAAATAAAAAAAGTAATTTCTATAAGCTAAAGTATAATAAGATTTCAGTCACTTTCAATTTTTTTTAAATTAGTTTTTGTTTCTTTTGAGTATGTATGCGGTAATGTTTAGGTATTGGCTAAATCTCTATACAAATCAACTTTGCAGGTTTCTTAAATATGTTTGTTGTCAAAGAACACATATGCACAGGTGCTAGAAAATGTCATCCCATGAGTCTGTCAAAGACTATAATGGTGAATGCACATGATCTATGAAGTCAGAGAATACAAATACATTTTGGCATATCTCTATGTTCGAGATTACGAAGATGGTGAATGCACATGTGTATCCCTATACTATGTAAATTATAATGACGTTGCACATGTGCATGAATAATTCAATTTTGTTTATCCATATATTTTTTGCTTTTTTAAAAAGTAAACACCATTGTAATGCATTTTTTGTTATTTATTTTTCTATTATATGTAATGATACCGTCAACATCATAGAAAGTAAATGTTTTGATCATTTGGTATTCATAAGGCTTATATGGATGATTTTTTGACGAGAATTCTTGTATGCACATGTACATACATCATTTTTTATAACATGCATGTGTTCGTACATCTTAATATGGCAATCCTACAAACTTTTAATTGTAAAGCTACCAAAGATTAATTTTTATTAACTCGTGCACATGTATTTTGTCTTTTCTAGATAAACATACTTCGTAATAGAATTGATTTTGAGATCTTAAGACACTCACACTTATAATTATAATACGTGCAGTCATGCATGTGTGTTTTGTGAACGTAATAATTGAGAAACATTGCTAAAATAAAAAATTATAATATGGAAAAAAACTTATCAAAAAAAATAAAAATGCACATGGGTGGTGTAGAAAAGGTGTCAAACATTTTCATTATGTTTCGTCAGATTCAAAATTTGAAAAATAGATAAATCCGATTAATCATGAAACTTCTATGAATATAAGTAGTTAACTATTTCTAAAACTAACTGTCATTGTAATTTTACCAATGTGCCCTTTTGAATTAATTAAATTGATTAATGATTGAGAATAGATGTATGGCTCAGATTGGTTCTCGCAGTTCTCGACATTTTTTTAGTTCTGAAAATAACCTCACCCTATATATATATATATATATATCTTTACATTATATATAACAGGAGGGAAATGCCACATAATCAGTCCATTAATCCACGTCATCATTTTTTTATTATTATTCTATTTTTAGTTTTCGATTTTTTTATTTTAATTAATTACTTTTTATTAATCTTCGTTTTTTTTCAATTATGATATTATATTAAAAAAGCCACTTGAAGGTTCGAACCGCAAACATAGAGACATGTTAGCAGCATAATTACTCTACCATCAGAGCAACCGAAACTTTTTGTTTATATGTTGCAAATCAATATAAATAAAGAACACATCTTATTATTATACATATTACTTAAAAACTTACAGAAGTAGATTACAACACAAATCATGTACTCAACACACGTAACAAAAAACACATAAAACTACGCCTCTAATTATTCTCAAACCCTAACGTCGTCATCTTTGTTTTGTTTTTTTTTTAATTCTTTTGTGATATTTGTTACTAACCCCAAGCCTTAGTAAATCAGCCATGTTCGTTTACGTTCTTGGCCTGTTAATCTTTCTATCATGTTTTTCTTTTTTCTCTCAAGCGTATTAAGATTGTCTTGGTACTTAATTAACCACCCCGAATGATCACTTAACATCTCCAAGGTAATTATTCTCAAGCGCTACACATCTGTTATCTTATGGTTTAATTGTTACCATTGGAAACTTGGTCCAATATTATCCCCAAGCCTTGATAACATGGATTAAATTCAAATAAGAATATGTGATTGTTTTGCAGTTGGTTGGGGATCACTACAACAATCCAGCCCTTCCCCATCGGGGTTTTCCCCAGCGACATCATGTCGCTGGGGAAAAGTCGCTAAACGACAAAAACTTTCTGACGTGGCAAACTTTCTCGAAAAAATTTTGACCAAAAAGTAAATAAAATTTTCCCCAGCGACATGTCGCTGGGGAAAAGTTGACTGAATTTTGACCAAACTACTTCACAATTAATGCAAGCGGGAGATTAACCCGCCAACTTTTCCCCAGCGACATGTCGCTGGGGAAACTTTCTCCCACGTCTAATCCAAGTGATTAGCGTTAATGCGTTGTTTAATTTATGCCAAAACTTTTCCCCGGCGACATGTCGCTGGGGAAACTTTTAGGATTCCCTCCAAAAGATATTAAGTTAACGCGCCTATTTTACGAAAAAGGAACAAAACTTTCCCAGCGACATGTCGCTGGGGAAACGCTGACTTCTATTTGACCACCAATTTTCAGAAAATGTGTAATGTTTATATAATATTTTAGTAAATATAATATATATATTAAAAAATATAGTTATTAAAATTTTAAATAGTATATCTCTTTTTATGATAAAAAAAAGTGAGACAAATGGTTAATTTTCCCGCTAATGTTTTCCCGCCAATGTTTTCCGGCCAAAATTTTGCTCGCCAAAAGTTAACATTCACTGATAATTGTTAACATTCATTGTTAATATTAATTAAAAATTGTTAACATTCATTGAGGCTTACAAACAGACACGCCTAAACCTAACTTTATTCTACACTGACACTTAAACACGCGCTTAATTAAACATGGATATTAAACCGATAATAGACTCATAAACACGAAAACAGATACATCATAAACTAGTTCAAACGAATGTTCCCCATGTCATCGTAAAGGTCGTGAAGTAGTACAGCTGAATCCAATGTGTGCCTATCGGAGTTGCGGTACAACTCTATCGTACGCTCAAGTACCATTATCATTCCATTCAAGCGCACACAGTTTGCACACGCTGAAGAGCTTGGAGAAGAAATTGGAATCGTTGAAGGTCTGGTAGAAGAGCTTGGAGGAGAAAAGCTCGTTGAAGGTCTTGAAGAAGAGCTTGGAGGAGAAAAGCTAATTGAACCTCCAAGAGATTTGATTAGTAGTTGAACCTCCAAGAGATTTGATTCGTTTATTTATTTATATCATATAAATAAATAAATGAATTTAAATAAATATATAAATTATATTTCTAACTCTGTTTTCAATGTGTTGTATTTGATTGCAGAAAAATTATGATCTCACGCCGTACGTGAACACCCCTCGGTGGAAGAGTATTTATGATACCATTAATCACCAGCTACAAAAATCATACAATACCAGCAAGGCTAGTCTGAAGCGAGATTACTGTGTAAAAGACCCCGAGACTGGAAAATACGATTTGGATCAAATTAGGCGGAACAGACCCGACGAGCACACACCTGAAGTGTGGGAGAAACAGATAGAGTTTTGGAGTGACGAAGCCAACATGAAGCGATCCTCAACAAACAGCCAAAATCGGTCCAAGGCAACACTTGTCTCCCAACATGGTTCTCGGTCGATCCCTCGCACTCGACATCTCATGGTAATTATTATTATTATTATTATTATTATTGATTTTACATTATTATGGTTTTTTTTATTTTTTTTATTTTATTATTATTATTGTTTTTTATTTTTATTATTTTATTATTATCATTATTTATTTTACATACATATTATTGTTGCCGCATTTAATTAGATTGATCTTACTTACGTGTGTATGTACAGCAAAAGTCGTCCGAAACCCAACAGGAGCCTACAAAGATCGACATGTTCTATCGTCTGCATACGAATTCAGATGGTGTATTTATAGATGAGCAGTCTCTCCAGTTGTATGTAAGTATTCTTTTCAAAACACACTTTAATGAATCACTGATTAATAATCTAGCAACCCGACTAATATATTTACTATATTGTGTTATTGTCACCACACAGGATCAGATGAGGGAGCTAGAGACGACGGGTGAGCACACCACTGCCGAGATCAACAGGATGGTGCGAGGAGGCAAGTTTCGTGGCCACCATCTTGGCGTGGGTATGGTATTGCCGGGATACACCAGTACTCCCCCGTGCTTTCCGCCACCACCCCCTGAGACTCGTCGGGATCGGGATGTTGATTTCATGATGGGCTTGTTCAGAAACGACCCCAGGTATGGCGATCTTTTTGCCGCATATGAGAGTGGTGGTGCCAGCGGGAGTGGGAGTCGCCCGGGTGATGATGATGGTGCCAGCGGGAGCGGGAGTCACCCGGGTGATGATGCTGAGGATCGGGAGGGTGGCGATGACGCGAGCTAGTCGTGTCATATATGTGTTTGTTAGTATGGTACATAGTTTCTTTATGTTCATCTTGACTTGTTTCCCTATTATCCTGAATTAGAACGCTTGTTTCCCTAGTATCCTTAACTATCCCGACTTATTCCTAGTATCCATGTGATCATTAGAACGTTATATTATATTTTGGTGCAAGTTGAACTTATTCCGCGTTTGTGTTGATTTGTATTTCAAGTTTACTTTATATGTGTCTTTTGGTGAGCAAATACAGGTTTTGGTTACAGGTTTTGGTAGATTTTTTCCGGAAAAATTCCGGAAAAAATCTGGAAAACGCCTGCTGTGCAGGCAATTTTAAAAAAAAACCTGCAGACTCTTCCCCAGCGACATGTCGCTGGGGAAAAGTTGGTTATTCGTTGACACGTCAAACGCAAAGCGTTGACAAGTCAAACGTATCAAGAGTTTCCCCAGTGACATGTCGCTGGGGAAACTTTGGAAAGCGTTGACTAGTCAACGGCAACGCGTTGACAAGTCAAACGAAAGGAAATTTTCCCCAGCGACATGTCGCTGGGGAAAATTTGTAATTAGCTAAACTGGTTAAGTTTAACTTAAGTTTTTTTATTTAATAAGGATTTTCCCCAGCGACATGTCGCTGGGGAAAATTTTGCCACCGTGGCATCTATTCTTCCAGGAAAAGTCTGTGGGGCCCACGTGTCGCTGGGGGAAGTCGCTGGGGATACTTTTAACAACTAGCGTACCCCAGCGAATATACCCCAGCGACTTGTCGCTGGGGATACGCTTCCCCAGCGACATGTCGCTGGGGAAACACCAAAAATATCGCTGGGGTAGGGCGCGATTGTTGTAGTGGATGCTACCTTGAACACAAAATTATGTTAGTGCTGGTGCATATGATCGAACAATCATTGTGAGTTGTTTCTTTTCTTATATAAATTGAAAATTATATTGTCCTTCACTGAGCAAGTATTGTTATTAGTATTGTATCATTCAGTGAGTTTATCCTAATGTGAATTCTGAAAAAGATCATGCAGTTATTATAAATAAGGATATTACTATAACGATTGATTCGTCACCTGGTATGGCTAATTGGAAGATTGCACTGTTAAGTTCAATATAATGTTTCTGGGGTATGGTTTATTATCTTTATGTATCGCATCACGACTCATATTCTATTGCTTTAGGCAAAACTTTTGAAGATGCAAGAAATCAGGTGGTGCAATCAAAGGCTGACATTGTTTTGTTAACCTCTGGCAAATCGACGCAACCATTAAACCGGACAAAAGGTAAGTAATCCCTAGAATTTTCTTAATGTTATGTTTATTAAAGTCCTATTAAGATAATTTCTGATTGTACATAGTAAATGGAATGGAATTAGACATATACCTTAGGAGTTGTAGTCATATAACTCTAATATATCTAAACATAGAGTTATTTTCTATTAAATGCAGAGACGGTTCAAGTATCAGTTTGAGAGGCGTAACGCTGGTGTTGCGATCACACTCTATGAACCAAGGAAAGGAAATATTGCCAAGTCAGAGAGAGAGGCATGAGTTAAAATGAACATGTGTTTGCTCCTCAACCGGCTGATATTGCTAAAGCTGCTGGTGGGGATGCTGAAGAGGCAATATAATCAGTTTCGAATATATATCGGAATTTATGTGTAATCATTATTTTTAAACATAAAATTAGTAACTTCCTCACATATGATTATTTATCTTAAAATTGCAGTGTGATTCCTGTATCAAGGCTGCTACAGAAGAGTTGTTAGAATCTTTTGGCTTATCACCTGGTGAACTTCTCGCAAAGGCACTTGCCAAGAGTATCGTGAGTTTGCTTTAGTTATCTCATTTGATGTGGTATTTGTTACTTGCACTTGTAATTAATTCAATCTTGCATGACTTTTTTTGTTCTACAAGGGGTATACCGGAATCAAAAAGAGGTTACATTTAACGTCCATGGAAAAATACGTGACATTACTTCTCGAGGCTGGAAGACTCACTCCATGGTAAGCTTTTCAAGCATTTTAGAACATTCTTATCTATCATATGATATTTATATGCGACTTTCTGTTCTTCATGGAGTTGGTTGATTTCTATTCGTGAATAATTACATCGTTCAATTCGTTCCATCTCAACAAACAATGATGAACCAAATGGAGGTATTGTGCATACTCGAAACCTATTGAAACTCACATCCAAACACCATCTTAATCATCTTTTTCTGCCACATAGACACTTGAAGGTTATTGTGCATCATCAGCAGGAAAGGTAAGTTAGAGTTTAAACATAACTCTGAAATCAGTTGGTGTAAAAGCTTTATCTCTATTTTCTTATTGAAAAAGCTTTATAATTCTTAAATGAACAAGAATAGTCAAGGCCGCAACATTAAAGTTTCTAAGTAGATAAAGATATAAACCCACTTAATTTTTCTTCACGGAATCATATCGATTAAGGTGTGTATGAGATTTATGATTTTTTCAAAGATGTTTACTTAATTTCCTTTTGCCATGCTTTAGTACATTTTGCAAACATACTGATTTTATTTTTATACAGAAATTAAAGGAAAACTATGAGAATCAACAAGATTTTTCAAGGACAGAAATCAAGTTTAAAAGATTTTAAGACAAATTAGAACGTTAGCAGAACTTCTTTGACTTGGGCGAGAGAGATGTATTGTATCGAGAGAGATGTATTGTATCGAGAGAGATGTATTGTTTAAAAGATTTTAAGACGAATTTGCTGAACCAGTATACTGATTTAGAGGAGGAACATCTTAATCGTTTAACATCACAAAGGAGGACCGAGGATGGAATTCTGGACGAGAAGAAAGTAGTTGCTAAAGCTGGAGTTAGGAGTGCGGAGTCTAAGTTTATCAATGCTGTTGCAGCTGAAATTTCAACTTTATATGAGGAAAGGGAGAAAGAGAGACTCTATTACAGGGACAAGCATAAAGGACTTAAAGCACAGTAGAGGGATGACTCTAGCTGTACGTCGGTCAACTGCTTGTGAGACTTAAAGAAGCAGAAGAAGTTTCTAATCTTGTGGTAGTTCACATTTGCTTTAATCAACATTTTTATTTTACCGTTTAATGCACTCTTCATGCTCTTTACCCTCTCCTTTCAGATATGGGATTGACAGGATATGGTCGAGAAAACATTGTGCGGATTTCCGACACAGAGAGAGAAATATTGCCAAGTCAGAGAGAGAGGCATGAGTTAAAATGAACATGTGTTTGCTCCTCAACCGGCTGATATTGCTAAAGCTGTTGGTGGGGATGCTGCAGAGGCAATATAATCAGTTTCGAATATATATCGGAATTTATGTGTAATCATTATTTTTAAACATAAAATTAGTAACTTCCTCACATATGATTATTTATCTTAAAATTGCAGTGTGATTCCTGTATCAAGGCTGCTGCAGAAGAGTTGTTAGAATCTTTTGGCTTATCACCTGGTGAACTTCTCGCAAAGGCACTTGCCAAGAGTATCGTGAGTTTGCTTTAGTTATCTCATTTGATGTGGTATTTGTTACTTTCATTTGTAATTAATTCAATCTTGCATGACTTTTTTTGTTCTACAAGGGGTATACCGAAATCAAAAAGAGGTTACATTTAACGTCCATGGAAAAATACGTGACATTACTTCTCGAGGCTGGAAGACTCACTCCATGGTAAGCTTTTCAAGCATTTTAGAACATTCTTATCTATTTTCTGTTCTTCATGGAGTTGGTTGATTTCTATTCGTGAATAATAACATCGTTCAATTCGTTCCATCTCAACAAACAATGATGAACCAAATGGAGGTATTGTGCATACTCGAAACCTATTGAAACTCACATCCAAACACCCTCTTAATCATCTTTTTCTGCCACAGAGACACTTGAAGGTTATTGTGCATCATCAGCAGGAAAGGTAAGTTAGAGTTTAAACATAACTCTGAAATCAGTTGGTGTCAAAGCTTTATCTCTATTTTCTTATTGAAAAAGCTTTATAATTCTTAAATGAACAAGAATAGTCAAGGCCGCAACATTAAAGTTTCTGAGTAGATATAGATATAAACCCACTTAATTTTTCTTCACGGAATCATATCGATTAAGGTGTGTATGAGATTTATGATGTTTTCAAAGATGTTTACTTAATTTCCTTTTGCCATGCTTTAGTACATTTTGCAAACATACTGATTTTACTTTTATACATAAATTAAAGGAAAACTATGAGAATCAACAAGATTTTTCAAGGACAGAAATCAAGTTTAAAAGATTTTAAGACAAATTAGAACGTTAGCAGAACTTCTTTGACTTGGGCGAGAGAGATGTATTGTATCGAGAGAGATGTACTATATCGAGAGAGATGTATTGTTTAAAAGATTTTAAGACGAATTTGCTGAACCAGTATGCTGATTTAGAGGAGGAACATCTTAATCGTTTAACATCACAAAGGAGGACCGAGGATTTAATTCTGGACGAGAAGAAAGTAGTTGCTAAAGCTGGAGTTAGGAGTGCGGAGTCTAAGTTTATCAATGCCGTTGCAGCTGAAATTTCAACTTTATATGAGGAAAGGGAGAAAGAGAGACTCTATTACAGGGACAAACATAAAGGACTTAAAGCACAGTAGAGGGATGACTCTAGCTGTACGTCGGTCATCTGCTTGTGAGACTTAAAGAAGCAGAAGAAGTTGCTAATCTTGTGGTAGTTCACATTTGCTTTAATCAACATTTTTATTTTACCGTTTAATGCACTCTTCATGCTCTTTACCCTCTCCTTTCAGATATGGGCTTGACAGGATATGGTCAAGAAAACATTGTGCGGATTTCTGACACAGATATCTTGGATTTCTGATTGTTTAAATGTTAAGGCTTAAGTTCTTTTTAACTTCCATCCAGTTAAGAATTTTGAGGAGTGCTTCAAAGCACCGTTTGTAGATAAATGTGATGTGAGTAACAAGCAAGGAAGAACTGCTTATCATTCGCCACCCACACCAAGTAGATCTTTTGGGGTTTAAAGTTGATTATTACTTTTTTAAAAACGCTATTTACATTAAACGTTATTTACACAACCAATTTATTTTACTTACCTTTAAAGAAGGGCTGTTACCGATGTTGCTACTATAGCTGGGTTGCATCCTCTTCGGGTGATGCTCGAAACAACTGATACTACTCTGGGTTATGGAATTTTTAGGACTAATTTATCGGAGAATGGCTTTAAGAAAGGGCATTTGAAGGTATTGGCTCATTCGTTTGACCGTTGCGTGGGAGGAAGAGATTTTGATGAGGCTTTGCTCTAGCACTTTGCCGCAAAGTTAAAGGTAGAATACAAAATTGGTTTGCTACATAATTCAAAGGCTAACCTGATTTTTTAGACGTATAGGAGCTTTAATATATTGCCAAAGAGCTTCATGGTGCTCCTCTTGAGAACATTTGTTACAGAGCTCGCTGAAGTCTATCCACTCATACTATTAGATGATCTAGAGGTGATTTTTTTATGTTTTATAATATTATACTTCTTTTTGTTAATTTTAGTTAGTTGACTGGTTAATAAATCTTAAATGAGGGTCACGATTGTTGAGAACTGGAGCTACAACAAACGGTATTTTCCGATTTGCTTTGAGATACAAAATGGTTGTTATTTTTATTTTGTCGATCAGTAGCACTAAGCACACCTTTGCGAGCCTCATTTTTGTTGTTCTGTAGGCTGCTCCAATTGCTGCTCATTATCGCTGCTGAAATAAGGTAATACACGGGTAATTGCTGCCCTTCCAAGAAGTGCTAATATAAAGTAATACACCCTTATAATTGCATATTCCTGTACTAATCTAAGCAATCCCAAAGAAAGACTAAATGTGCATTTTTAGTGAATATCTAACATTATCCCAAACAAAGACTAAATGTGCATTTTAGTGAATATCTAACATTAAATTATAGAATGAAAAATGTTTCATATTCGAATATAGTATATGTCCTAATCTGGTATTGCTTCATATTCGATTAGGGAAATAATGTCATTATGTTATATTTATCACAATTTAAATTATTCAAGAGGCTGTAAGCAATCAAACGACAGAATATTTGACCTATTTCAATCGTTAGGAATTCTGATAATCGAGATTGACCATCAGGAGGTATTAAAACCCAAAATAATATATCACATTGTTGGATATCTTGTGCTGCATGTTATAGTGTATGAATTAAGTTAAAGATCTTTTATTTTAGCAGTTGGAAAGTATTCTGATATCAAGGCGATTGAAACCCCCAATGAGAGCTCCTTAGCAAATCCTAAAACCAACGGTTCTACTCGAGTACAGCTACTGTCAAGAAGCTTATTGGCTCGAAAAATCCTTGAAAAGATATATAATAATTATTATGATGATGATACCTGAACTCTTGGTCTGGCATTAAATGCAAGCCGATAATTGTAATTTGCAAGGAAAGAGTATTATAATTAATTTCAGAGGTGTTGCATTGTCAGTTATATGTTATTCCATGAACTGATGATAGTTGGTAATAGATTTTATCTATATTAACAAAACAAGCAATATTTAGTGTTTGCATAAGATTATTAATTTGGGCTTATGAGCTTATTTAAGTTTGCATTTTTGTTATTTTACAAGCATAACTGATTCAAACACATTAAGTTATAATCAAAAGCTGATACAAATAGCAACATATCATATTTGTTGCCTATTTGACAACATCTAACATTCTCAAATTGTTTTTGCAGAAACCAGAAATGGCGTCTGGTATTGCGCGCACACCTTAATCTCCCACTTCAATTGGACGGACAATGTGCAATAACATCCAACAGTAAGAAAACAAAGTTGTCTTATATATGTTAACGTATATCCTCATGTACACAGGAACACTGTTGATTTAGTTGATTGTGTATCATAACGCAGTCACCGACTATACCAATATCCATAATTTTAGACACCAGACAAGTGGTCCTGAACGTAAGCATCTTACCAACATACTACATTTTTCAACTGTTTAATATGAGTAACATCTAATGCTTTTGTATTTGTTTTCACAAATGGCAATCTAATACAAGTCAAAGAGGGCTGGGTTTGTCTGATTGCAAACAATTTGGATCCTTTGATCTTGCACTTAATAAATTTATCATTAATCAATATAGTATATATGATTATGGGACTTTAAACATGTTTCAACTTTAAACGTTAAAAGCACTTTTTAGACGATACCAATAAAATAACCACTCTAGCCCGTTCTATCCCTAACTTTACCTTAATAGGGACTCAGAGGTCTGTATGAGGTGGTGTTTAATTTCTGAAAAAATGTCTTAACATCCTCTGAGCAAATCAAAACTCTGAATCGGTCGGAGGTTTTTGATGAGCAGACCGTTTGATTTTTTTGTAACATTCAGAGATCGTCAGATGACAAAACATCTAACTGGCCCAGATCAAGAAAGGCCATCTGGTTGCCTCTGGTTGCTCAAAATAATCCTTCTTCTCAAGACATCTCCAAACCATTTCTCAAAACACTCCACAACCAACCATAGAACACAAGAAACAAATAAAAAATAACGGATGGTGGACTTTTGGATTTAAGTTGAACGTGGTACTGATGGATAATATCAAAGAGGTGCTTATTTGTTTCGATTTTCTATCACCCGATCAAACGAACTTCAACAAATAAAAGCAATATTGTAAATGCATTTGATCTTTTAAAAGTAATGGTATGTTTGTAGAAGCAAAATGAGAGTGAGATGTATACGGTTGATCAGATGAGAGGAAATGAGATGCAGTAGAAGAGAAATAGTAGATAGGAACAAGTCAGATCATATATGTTTTTATCTTTTTATAAAATGTACATATATTCGGTCCACTTGAAAAAAAATGACCATGTTATAGCATTATTTTAAGATTGTTTTGCATAATAGATTGTAAGTGAGTGATTTTTTTTCTTTCTTGTATCACGATAAATTTATGCTTTGAATGTTTAGAAAAAACAATTTAAGCTTTAAATTATTTATGTCATTTACGCCTAAGAGGTTCTGTATTTGATCACTCAGACGGACGTGGTTAAAAAACAAACGATATCAGTTGGTCCAGATTCAGACATTTACGCCTCAGATTCAGATTCAGATGTGCAAATCAGATTAAGATTCAGAGTCTCTTAATAAACAAACAACATAATTTAGCTTAAGAATCGCAGACAAGTAGGTTATGTGAAAAATAGAAAAAATATCATGAGGCATTTTATGGCATTTTTAGCATATTGTAATAGCCCAAGGAGTATACACTTAGCTATTTTATAGCTTGTGTGCCTTAGAAAATTAAGTGAATGTTAGGATGTTCAGTCCTCAATCAATTCAACAAGATTATAACTATGCTAAGTTTCTTGAAGCTATAGTTAAGCTTATAGAAACCAATTTCACTTTCATTTATATATTCATAATCGAGATAGCATATGTGCTCTCTTTTTTACTTTGGCTTGGCATTGTAACTTCCAAAATGGACAAACACACTGACTTAATAACTCTTCATAAAGTTTGATGCAGCGGGTGTAAGACTGGGCGTTGATTGTTGACGTTGCATAATTTACACCTCCAAGGAGGCTAAGGACAGAGGAGGTTCCTCTTATTCTTAATGATTAACAAATGCAATGGAAGCAAGTAAGAATAACAACTGATTATGTGTAGTATCTTTATGTACATCTCATGAGTGGGGAAGAGTAACTACTGATTATAACTTTTCTAGCCATTGCTGTGGAACTTATTTTTATTTCTCTCTAATTTGATATTAAATGACCAGGATAACTTGAAGAAGAAAAAGATATTTGTCCCAAAAATTAAGACTGTTACGATCGATGTTGGCTCTATGGGCCTGGCCATACGTCTTCCTGAAAAGCAAATCTGCCACAAGGCAGTCCAATATTTGTAAAGGCATTAACCACAGACAGTCTAAAACAAGAGAAGCTAAAGGGAAATTGTAGCAATCAGCATGCTCAAATGAGATTGTTGTCTCAGTTTCATCATGTTGTAACTCAAAATATAACGCATGATCGTTTGATAAAGGGTCGGGTGTGGAATCCAACTTGTGCTTAAATGTGACTCCGTTGAATTGTTCTGAAGGTATGATTGTTGATGACCCACTCAGTTGCGTTTTTGCCCGCCCCTAGAGAACTTAAAACTAATGTAACTATTGAACGAACATGTTTACTCTCCCACGTCCCGCCTTCAGCCTCCTGCCCAATGTATCTGGTATTGGACTATATGGTTACCGAGGATTCGTAGAAGCACCCCAAGAGTAAATGAGATTATCTCATCATTTATGCTAGCGGATGAGGTGCCCATATGTATTAAATTTAACTTGGTGTTTCTAATTTATGTAGTTTTAACTGATAAAGGTTATTTCATTATATACCATTACACTTTGGATTCAAAATGGTAGTAACAATAATGAGGTTATCTCGGTATTTACACTAGCGGACAAGGTACCCGCATCTATCAGATTTAACTTAGCGTTTCTAATCTATGCACTTTCAACTGATAAAGGTTATCTCATTATGTGAATGAGGTTACTCATTATTTGTTTCAACGATCTCCATGCTGAAAAAGGTACCCAACTTTGTCTCTAAAATTACTATACCGGTTCTGAAAGTATAGTATGCCTGAAATTAGATACAGATAATTAATCATATTTTGCGGATATCTTATCTCAATATCAACGAGCTTGCGACTTATACTGTATGTTCTTTTGATCCCATTACACTATGGTTGCACACATGTGTTTGGTGTTAGCATCACATAATGTACATGGCAGAGTTGGTCCAATTAAGTGACATATCCTCCTGTAGGAAAAAGGTAGCAACATAAACTAAATAAAGCGGAGTGCAATTGCGTAAAAATGTAATAGCTCTTAATTGTTTAGACTGGCGTGAGGTTCGTTTCCCATCCAAATGAACATGACTTTTAAAAGAAAGTTGACTTTATTTTGGCATCTTTTTATTCGGCTCTTCTTTTTTACTGGCAATGACCAACCAAAGACTTCTATTATACAAATGGTTATTTCACTGACGAGACTGTAAATTTGAACCTTAAGCACATTTATTTAATGCATTATTTATTAACGTGTAAGATTCATTTCCCATTTGAACCTTAAGCACATTTATTTATTGGATATTAAAAAAAGACGCACGGCTCGGTTACTCTTAATCATTGGATACTAAAAAAGACGCGCGGCTCGGCTGCACATTAAATATTCATGAACGCTATTTAAAAAAATGTAAACAAAATTACAAAGTCATGTCCGCCTATCAAGCAGGCTTAGCCGCTAGATAATAGCGGATAACACCACAATGCAACTATAAATTGTCTACAGGTTATTTAAAAGACATCTTAGTATTAAAAGGGATAAAGACTATACGTGGTATCTCGCAAATTATGATTTCTGATGAAATGGTATAACTACAATTTTCCATCTACGTTTGTAGGTGGTTTGAGATATATGTACAAACACACTACTAGAATGGGCTAGAAATATTGTTCGAATAACCAAGATAAAAATAAAAGAAATAATTAAATTATTGAAAGAGACATAGTAACAAATGAAACCCTATATGTATTGATCTATTTGCGACAATTTTATTAAAAATGAACTAACATTTAGTTTTGGTAAACTTTGTTTCTGACTATGTTTAAAAAAAACCCGGCATCGACGATATTGCATAAAAGTATAATAATAGCAAAATCACAAGAATTTGCAATTTGGTTTGCCAAAAACATGTAATGCATATGAAGGTGTGTAAGTATTTGAACTGAGGTTATAACACTGCAATTTGGTTTGTCAAAAATTAATCTTTGTAACTAAAAAGCACGTAATGGACATCAATATGTAAGGTGTTTAGTTGTAGAAAAATGTTGTTTGGTGTGCATTTAGTTTCGAAAGGAATACATTTTCGAACTGAATCTAAAAACCTGTTTCATGAATAGAAGGCAATGGTACGATACGCACTATTATAATTTTTAACACCGATGTTTACATAACAAAAATTAGTTAAACGACAATCAGAAGTCATACCCGTCCATCGGACGGGTTTTGCAACTAGTATATATATATATATATATATATATATATATATATATATATATATATATATATATATATATATATATATATATATATATATATATATATATATATATATATATATATATATATATATATATATATATATATATATATATATATATATATATATATATATATATATATATATATATATATATATATATATATATATATATATATATATATATATATATATATATATATATATATATATATATATATATATATATATATATACTAGCGTCATAACCCGCCCTACGGGTGGGGTCGCTTTTTTCTTGTCCAAGAGGGTTATTGTTGTGCGTTTTTAGTTTCTTGAATTTGTAATTTAACCTTTGGTATATTTTATTTATAGTTTACGCTTAAGTAACGTTTATTTGTGGTCAATGGGCGGGAATATTATTATTTTCTTAATATGAACGAACCATTGACGATGAACCCCGTGACCCGATGACTCGATCGGGTTGACCCAATGATCGACCTCTTTACCCGATGACTTGACCGTGTTGACCTGGTGGTGAAACCGTAACCGGATATATTGCTATAATTTGATTCTTAAGATTATGTTAAAAACTGATATTTTTAAATGATTTAAAATTCAATCCGAATTTAAAATATATATATATATTTCGAAAATTAATAAAAAAATCCATTTCTCAACCTCACAAACACGCATCAATGAAAACAAAAACCTTTACACTCGGATAAACCTTAAAAAGAATACCAAATTTCACAAAGACATCGTTACATTATTTTCCTATACTTAAATGACGCAAGTTTAATAGTAGCAATATATATATCACGTTTTTGCTAGTTTTTTTTACATTTTCATCAGTTTTTTTCACGTCTTCTTTTTTCACGTTTTCATAAGTTCTTTTATATTTTCATCAGTTTTTTTATGTTTTCATCACCTTTTTATGTTTTCATCACCTTTTTATGTTTTCATCAGTATTATTACATTTTCGTCCGATTTTTTAGGGTTTCATCAAGGTTTTTACGTTTTCGCCCGATTTTTTACGTTTTCGTCCGAATTTCTAGGATTTCATCAGCGTTTTTTACGTTTTCGTCAGCTTTTTATGATTTCGTAAGCAATTTTACGTTTCGTCAGTAATTTTACGTCTTCGTCTGTATTTTACGTTTCCCTCAGTATTTATACGTTTTCGTCAATATTTTTACGTTTCATCCAAATTTTTACGTTTTCGTCCGTATTTTTATATTTATGTCTGTATTTCTACGTTTTCGTCTGTGTTTTTTTCGTTTTCATCAGCGTTTTTACGTTTTGCTCAGAATTTTTTGCACATTTCGGACGAAAACGTAAAAATACTAACGAAAACTTAAAAATACAGATGAAAACGTAAAATTATTGATGAAAACGTAAAAATACTGATGAAAAATATATAAACGTTGTGAAAACCAAAGTTACACTAAAACGTAAAAAATCAGACGAAAACGTAAAAAACCTGACTTAAACATAAAAAATTGGATGAAAATGTAAAAAAGCTGAGGAAAACGTAGAAAATCATACAAAAATGTAAAAAATAAGACGATAACGTGAAAAATAGAAAAAAACGTAAAAAAATCGGACAAAAAACAAAAACGTAAAAAATCGGAAGAAAAAGTAAAAAATAAGACGAAAACGTAAAAATTCGGACGAAAGCGTAAATATTCTAACGAAAACGTAAAAAATCTTACGAAAACGTAAAAATTCGTACGAAAACGTAAAAATAATGACGAAAACGTAAAGTTACTGATGAAAACGTAAAATACTGACGAAAACGGACTAAATCGAAGAAAAAACTTAAAAGTACTGACGAAAACGTAAACATATTGTTGGAAACGTAAAAGTATTGACGAAAGCGTAAACAACTGACAAGAACGTGAAAAACTATCCAAAACATAAAAATAACCGACGAAGACATAAAAAAACTGACAAAAATGTAAATAAAATGAAGAAACGTGAAAAATGAAGAAACGAAAAGAAAATTGACAAATATGTGAGAAATTGTCGAAACGTAAAAAATTAAAAAAAATTACGTTAAAAAAGTGAAGAAACTTAAAATATGGTTAAAAATAGATATGTGAACATGTTTATTTTCATTTGGGAAAAGAAATTAAAAAGGGTAATATGGGGTTTTCTAGTTTCTATATAAATTGAAAAATGAAATTTCATGATTTTTCGAAAGTGTTGAAAAAAGTTGAAATAAACATGTATTTAATCCGAAACGTAGAATATAAAAAATTTGAAACTTAAAAAGAAAACTAATAAAAATATTTCAAAAATTAAAAACCAAAAATAAAGGTATTTATTTTTGGTGAGTTTAAGTATATGTGTTAGTAACAATTAAACAAAAACCTTACCATAGCAAGTTGATACGTTTGATTAGTCCTGAACGAAAGGTCCCATGTTCAATTCTTGCAAATGGCATACTTTTTTTATAAAAAACGGAAACAACCAAAAACTGCGTTTCGAAAACGCAATTTTCAAAAACCGCGTTTCGAATAAAAACTACGTTTGGGAAACGCTTTCAGAAGAGTTTCAAAGAAGCGTTTCTAAATCACAGTTTCAGAAAAAATGCGACTTTGAATCACAAAACATGGAAAATGGAGATTTCTAGGAATTTCTCAAATCCTATTGGTTTAAAGATGTGACTGGGATATGACTGGATTAAAAAGTGTGGTTTCAAATCATATTTATACCTATATATAATATAAAGATATATATATATATATATATATATATATATATATATATATATATATATATATATATATATATATATATATATATATATATATATATATATATATATATATATATCATGAGGTGACGTGTACAATGATGTAATAGTCAAAACCTGAAAACTGCAGGTTTTACAACACTATCCCGTTATTTTAGCTATGTCCTCAAAGCTTAAGATGACATTACGCTCAGGTGAACGGGTGTGGGTACTTAGCTCTAAACGAGTCTTCGCGTTCCCAAGTGAAATCAGGACCTCTCCTAGAGTTCCAACGTATCTTAACCAACGGAATTTGGTTGCGCTTCAGTTTCTTGACTACTCTTTCCATCACTTCTACGGGTTCTTTTGTAAATTGGATTTTTTCATCAAAATGAACTCCCTCCAATGGCATAGCTAACGGCTCATCCGCGTAGCACTTCTTTAGGTTCGAAACATGGAATGTAGAGTGTACTCGACTCAATTGCTGGGGTAACTCTAGATGATAAACGACTGCACCTATTCTTGCAATCACTTTGAAGGGTCCTACGTATCGTGGGTTTAGCTTTCCACGTTTTCCAAAACGTACCACGCCCTTCCAAGGTGATACCTTAAGAATAACACGGTCACATACTTCGAACTCCATAGGTTTCTGTTTGTGATCTGCATAGCTCTTCTGTCGGTCTTGTGCAGCTTGAATTCTCTGCTTGATGAGAGTGATCTTCTCAGTAGTCTCTTCGATCAGTTCGGGTCTAGTAAGTTGAAATTCTCCTACCACTGCCGAGCACACGGGTGATCTGCACTTACGACCATAGAGAGCCTCAAATGGTGCGACTTTGATGCTGGGATGGTAGATATTATTGAAAGAGAATTCAGCTAAAGGTATATGTTCGACCCATCCTTTTCCAAAGTCGATCACACATGCCCTCAACATGTCTTCCAAGGTTTGGATTGTTCTTTCACTCTGACCGCCAGTCTGTGGGTGATAAGCAGTACTCATATCCAAATTTGCGTCCGGAATAAAATAAAGCCAAGACACTTAGACGCTGACAAGAGGAAATCAGACGTTGATAGAAAGAAATCAAGCGTTGTCAGATCAAGCATTGACAAGAAGAAGTCAAGCTTTGATGAGAAGAAGTCAAGCATTGATAGGATACTTAGTCTACACGTTTTATGTTTCTAGTAAAGATATGTTCGACAATGTATTTCTTATGTTTATCTTTACCTAAAATAGCTGATAGGTAGACTCTTGTACAAGGTTCCTTAATCTATAAAAGGAGGCCTTTAGGTTTTAGTTAAATATATGAATTTTACACTTTCATTGTACGCAAGTTCGATTAATCAATCAAAGTGAAAGTTTAGTTTATTCTGTTTGTGTGTTCTTGTGTAAGTATTAATTCCGCATAATACTTAGATTGTTTCATATACTACAAAGTTTCTCTAAGTGTTTAACTTAATTCATTCTCGTTTACCCAAGCTAAATCGATCTAAGTTTGGGATCAACAAGTGGTATCAAAGCTTGTTGAGGACTTTGATCTAAAGAACACAAAACCCTAAAAACCCCAAATCGCCAAAAACCCTAATTTTTCAAGAAACCCTAAAAACCAGACAATATGTCTACTCTAGAGTTGATCTCCTCCTCAACCCATAACCTAAAAATCCCCATGCTAGACCCAAACAACTTTGAGCTATGGAAGTTTAATTTTGAGCAGTACCTTCAAATCCATGACCACACCCTATGGGAAATTATTGAATATAGAAACACATTCGATAAGGCTGCTAAGATTCAAGCTGCTATTACTTTAAGATCAACTCCAGGCTCAAGTGAAGCTGATCGAAAAAGAACAACCTACAGTTGGGAGAGCTGTCTCAACTAAGGACATTGCAAAGAGAAGGAACGACATGAAAACTCTAAGCATTCTCAAACTTTCTTTGGGACCAGCAAATCAGCACAAGTATAGAGGTTTTGAGTCTGCCAAAGAGCTTTGGGCAGCCCTTCAAGTCAATTATGGTGGTAATGATGATACTGCCTCAGAGAAAAAGAAGCAACTCTTGCATGAGTATGTTGTGTTCAAAGCTCTTCCCAATGAAAAGCTAAGTGGGATGAGAAGCAGGGTTCTTGACATCACAAGCAAATTGTCATTTATGGGAACAGTGCATGATGATGCTGATATCATTAGCACTTTCCTTAAAAGTCTTGGTGATGCATGAAAGATTGAAGCAAGGTCTATAATTGCTACTAATGCTCACAAAAGTTCCATTTTTGATGACGTCTATAACAAACTGAAGATTGTAGAGAATGAAATCCTTTTGGATCAAGGAAGAAAAACTACCAATGGAAACATGGCTTTCTTCTCACATAGTGAAGGTCAAGTTGATCAAAGGGAGTCATACATGCACCCCGTTACTGGATCACCTTGTGTTAACATTGGATCAAGCTTTGTCAGCGCCCCACATTTAGATGCTGACACATACAGTGTTGACATACCAAGGATTAAGCCTGCTGGTATTGATCTAGATACAGTGTGTGCATACATTGCTTCATTGCCCAATGGTTCAGTGATTACATATGAGGACCTTGAGCAAATTAGTGATGAGCATTTGGAGGAGATGGACATAAAGTGGAATATGGCACTTGCAAGCATAAGGGCCAATAGATAGAATAGGAGATCCAGGAAGAAGATGAAATTTAATGCTAAAGACACTGCTGGGTTTGATAAATCCAAGGTTGAGTGTTACAATTGCCATAGAATGGGTTACTTTATGAGAGAGTGCAGATCTCCAAGAAGATCTGATGCTAGAAAGCCTTCAAGCCAAATCATCAAGGTTGAAGATACAAAAGCTATGGTTTACATGCAAGAGATTGATGGTGTTGGCTGGGACTGGAGCTTTTTGGCCAAGGATGTTGGAGAGAACAAAGCCTTGGTTGTAGAAAAGAAGGAAGAGGAGCATGTTCACTATGCTCTCATGGCACATTCTTCATCTTCTTCAGACAATGAGGTATATGATGATGCATTTTGTACTAAAGGTTGTCGTTTAAACACTGAAAAACTTAACAAAGAAATTTTAAAGTTAAAATCAGATGTTTTTGATGAAAAATGCAAGTTATCTAACTATCAACTTGCACTTGTTCAAACTGAAAAGACATTGGCTGAATATAAGAAAATGGAGCTTGACCTAAAAGATCAAATCAATGTTTTGACTCATGATCTAAATGCTAGTATTTAGATTAGGGACATCTTAGAGAGATCCAAAGGTGTCATACAAGCTGAGTTGGATGAGGCATTAAAAACAAAGATAATGTAGGGGTTAAAATTCAAAGATTTGATAAAGCTTCTCAAACCTTAGAAAAATGTGTTAGTGAACAAAGGGATTCTAGGGATATGACTAGGATTGGGATGAAAGAGTATGCTGGTGTTCCACCACCTGCTGGGAACTTCTATGGTGTCCTTAGAAAGGATTTGTCTTGGACTGGTATACCAGAACTCCAAGAAAAGGAATTCATTCCTCCACCAAGAGTTCTTACTCCAATAGAGGAATATAAGCAGAAATTGACTGACTTAGACCAATGGAAGAAAGCCAATCCCACCTTGTTATTTAAAGGTGTCATGGTTAATGAAAGCCCAATTGAGTCCACACCCATAAAAGTGACCAACCCTACTACTGGCAGGACTATAAACCTTGGCTTAAACGTTGATAGAAAACCTAGTATTAAATATGCAGAAATGTATAGAAAACCTAGGTCACCAAAAAGTCAAGTTAGTGATAATGGGACAGGCTTCTTTTCATCTAGATCTAGTGTTATGTCTAGAAAAGCCTGTTATACTTGTGGGAGTTTTTCACATTTGGCTTATAAGTGTCTCAATGCTTCAAAAGTCAACATTGATAGAAAGTCAACCATGGTCAAACCCAAACCTTTAGTCCAGCAAAGTCCACAAGTCATTAGACCAGCTCCATTCTTTACTAAAGGGTCTAATACTTATGGATAAAGACCTTTTGAAAAGACCAATACATGGTCTAACAGACAATGGGTTTCTGTAGCAAACCCTAGTTTTGGCGCTGACAAGTGCAATTTTAGTGTTGTCAAGAATAATTTTAACGTTGACCGGAATGTTTCCAACGCTGCTACACCAAGTAATAACAAATACTTGCAACCAAAGGGAAAAGGGTCTAAAGCTTCTTCTAGCTTGACATGGAGACCCAAACAAGATCAAAACCCTAATTCAGATGGGATTTCTATGACCTGTAACAGATTTCATTATATTTCAAAGGTCATAACTAAACCAATTGGGGTTAACTAGGTGTTCAATCCTAAAAGGGATGAACAAGGGGTTGTTATAAGGACTAAGTCTGTTCTTGTTGAACAACCAAATGAATCCAAGTTTGCTAAGGCTTGGGTTCCCAAAGAAAACTAATTTGTTTTCTTTATGTGTAGGGCATTCAAAAGCAAGTAAATGATTATGGCTATTGGGATAGTGGATGTTATAGGCTCATGACGGGGAAGGAAGATTATTTGACCAACTTTACCCCCATTAAAGATGGTGACAAAGTATATTTTGGAGGAGGATATGGAACTATCACTGGCAAAGGCACTCTTATCACCAACAATTTGCGTTTTAAAAACGTATTTCTGGTAAAAGAACTCGATTATAATCTGTTTTGTGTATCACAAGTCTGTGATAACAAAAATAAGGTTCTTTTCACTGATACTGAATGCTTGGTGTTAAGCACGGATTTTAAAATACCTGATGAGAAATTCATTGATTATAGAACACCTAGGCATAAGTGTTGGGAATAAAATGTAGCCAGTCCACTTGAACGCTGACAAGAAGAAAACAAGCGTTGATAAGAAGAAAACAAACGCTGACAGATCAAGCGTTGACAGGAAGAAGTCAAGCGTTGATAGGTTGAAGACAAGCACTGATAGAAAGATATGGTCTACGCGTATTTTGTTTCTAGTTTGTTTCTAGTAAATATAGGATCAACATCGTATTTTCTATAATTATCTTTACCTAGAATAGTTGATACGTAGACTCTTGTACAAGGCTTCTTATGTCTATAAAAGAAGACCTTTAGGTTATGTTTCATATAAGTTTTTCATACGTTAAACACATTCATTGTAAGCAAGTTCGATTCAATCAATCAAGTGAAAGTTTGTTTTACATCCTTTGTGTGTTCTTGTTTAAGTGTTAATTCCGCATAACACTTAAATTACTTTATAAATAAACAAAGTTTCTCTACGTGTATAACTTGATCTAATCTCGTTTACACAAGCTAAATCGATCTAAGTTTGGGATCAACAAGTGGTATCAGAGCTTGTTGAGAAACTTTGATATAAAAGAACACAAGAACCCTAAAATCACCAAAAACCCTAATTTTCACAAAACCCTAAAAACATCATGTCTACTCCAGAAGTAACCTCCTCCTACTCCTCAAACCACAACATTAAGATTACCATGCTTGATGTAGACAATTTTGAACTGTGGACGTTTAACTTTGAGCAATATCTGCAAATCCATAACTATACTCTCTGGGAGATTATTGAATATGGAAACACATTCGATAAAGCTCAAAAGATTGCAGCTGCCATTGCTACAAGATCAGCCGTTCAAGGATGTTCTGAAGTAGATAAGAAAGAAAAACCTGAAGATGGTAGAGCTGTGTCTGTTGAGGACATAGAAAAGAGAAGGGTTGATATGAAAACCCTAAGTATTTTGAAACTCTCCTTGGGACAAGAAAATCAGCACAAATACAGAGGTTATGACTTTGCAAAAGATCTTTGGGCAGCCCTTGAAGTTGTCTATGGTGGAAATGCTGATACTAAGGAAGAGAAAAAGAAGCAACTCTTGCATGAGTATGCTGTTTTTAAGGCTCAACCTAATGAGAAGCTTAGCAGTGTAAGAAGCAGACTTCTTGACATTACAAGCAAGCTGTCCTTCATGGGGACAGTAATTGGTGATGTTGACATTATTGCCACTTTTCTTAAAAGCCTTGGTGATGCATAGAAAATTGAGGCAAGATCTATAATTGCCAACAACACTCACAAAAGTTCTACTTTTGATGATGTGTACAACAAACTGAGGCTGTTGGAGAATGAAACTCTTTTGGATCATGGAAGCAAGTTTACCAATGGTAACATGGCCTTCTTCTCACATAGTGAAGGCCAATTTGATCAGAAGGAGTCATACATGCACCCAGTTACTGGATCAGTATGTGTCAACGCTGGATCATATCCTGTCAACGCCTCATATTCAGACGCTGACACATACAAAATTGACTCTCCAAGAGTGAAGCCTGCTGGTATAGATCTGGATACTGTGTGTGCATACATTGCTTCATTGACCAATGGTTTAGTGATTACATATGAGGACCTTGAGCAAATCAGTGATGAGCATTTGGAAGAGATGGATATAAAGTGGAACATGGCTCTTGCTAGTATAAGAGCAAACAGGTGGAATAGAATATTCATGAAGAAGATGACCTTCAATGCAAAGGATACTGCTGGATTTGATAAATCCAAAGTTGAGTGCTACAATTGTCATCGTATGGGGAATTTTATGAGGGAATGCAGATCTCCAAGAAGGTCTGATGCTGGAAAACCCTTAAGCCAAATTGTTAAGGCTAAGGATCCTAAGGCCATGGTGGCAATGCAAGAAATTGATGGTGTTGGATGAGACTGGAGCTATTTGGTTAAGAATGAGGAAGAGGATAAAGCTTTGGTTGCTGAGATAGAAGAAGAAGAGCATGTTCAATATGCTCTCATGGCACACTCCTCATCTTCATCAGACAATGAGGTATATGATGATGCTTTTTGTAGTAAGGGTTGTCGGTTAAATGCTGAAAGAATTAACAAAGAGGTTTTAAAATTGTTAGGAGATGTGAGTACTGAGAGATGCAAGTTGTCTAACTATCAACTTGCTCTTACTCAAACTGAAAAGACTGTAGCTGAGTATAAGAAAATGGAGTTTGACCTAAAATATAAAATTAATATCTTAAAACATGATTTAAATTCTAGTAATGATGTTAGAAACATCATGGAAAGGGTCAATGCTAAACTACAGGTTAAGTTAGATGAGGCTATCAAGAATAAGGATAATGTAGGTCTTAAAATTCAGAGATTTGGTAAAGCCTCACAAACCCTAGGAGAATGTGTCAGTAAACAAAGGGATCCTAGGGATATAACTGGGATTGGGATGAAAGAATTTGTTGAAATTCCACCACCTGCTGGGGACTTTTATGGTGTCCTTAGAAAGGACTTGTCTTGGACTAGTATACCAGAATGCCAAGAAGAGGAATTCATTCCTCCACCAAAAGTTCTTACTCCAGTAGAGGAATATCAGCAGAAATTGACTGATTTGGATGAATGGAAGAAAGCTAACCCTACTTTGTTTGTAAAGGGTGGGCTGCTGAATGAAAGTCCAAATGAGTCCACACCCATAAAGGTAACAAGCCCAATCACTGGCAAGACTGTTGACCTTGGCTCAAACATTGTTAGAAAACCTAGCATTAAATATGCAGAAATGTATAGGAATACTAGGTCACCAAAAAGCCAAGTTAGTGATAATGGAACAGGTTTCTTTTCTTCTAGGCCTAGAGTTGTGTCTAGAAAAGCCTGTTATACTTGTGGTAGCTTTTCACATTTAGCCTATAAGTGTGTCAACGCTTAAAAAGGTCAACGCTGACAAAAGGTCAAACACTGTCAGACCCAAAACTTTTGTGGAGCAAAGTTCACAAGTTGTTAGACCAGCCCCATTATTTACTAAAAGGTCTAACACTCATGGACAAAGACCTTTTCAGAGACCAATACATGGTCTAATAGGCAATGGGTTCCTGTATCAAACCCTAGGTTCAACGCTAATAAGGGTAATTTCAGTGTTGACAAGACCAAATCAAACGCTGACAGAAACGTTGCCAGACCAAATAATGGTAAATATTTGCAACCACAAGGAAAAGGGTCTAAAGCTTCTTCTAGGTTGACATGGAGACCAAAGCAAGATCAAAACCCTAATTCTAATGAGATTTCTATGACATGTAACATATTTAATTATATTTCAAAGGTCATCACAAAACCAATTGGGGTTAACTGGGTGTTTCATCCAAAAAGGGATGAACAAGGAGTTGTCATGAGAACTAAGTCTGTTCTTGTTGAACAAACAAATGAATCCAAGTCTGCTCAGGCTTAGGTTCCCAAAGAAAACTATTTTGTTTTCTTTATGTGTAGGGCATTCAAAAACAGGTGAATGATTATGGATATTGGGATAGTGGATGCTCTAGGCACATGACTAGGAAGGAAGATTATCTTACAAACTTCACTCCCATTAAGGATGGTGATAAAGTTTACTTTGGAGGCGGATATGGAACTATCACAGGCAAAGGAACTCTTCTCAGCAACAATTTGCGTTTTGAAAACGTATTTCTTGTAAAAGAACTTGATTATAATCTTTTTAGTGTATCACAAGTTTGTGATAACAAAAATAAAGTTCTTTTCACTGATACTGAATGCTTGGTGTTGAGCAAGAATTTTAAAATGACATATGAGACATTTATTGATTATAGGACACCTAGTCATAAGGACATTTATAATGTGAATCTTAATGGAGTTAGGATGAATAATAAAATGTCATGTTTTTATGCTAAAGCTTCAGTTGATGAGAGTAATCTATGGCATAGGAGACTAGGGCACATAAACTTTAAAAATATAAACAAACTTGTGAGACTTGGTTTGGTTGATGGTTTGCCTGAAAAGGCTTTCCATAATGACCACTCTTATGTTGCATGCCTTAAAGGCAAACAGCACAAGGTCTCATTTAAGTCCAAACAGGTGCACTCTAGTTCTAAACCTCTTCACTTGCTGCATATGGACCTGTTTGGTCCAACTAATATAGAGAGCTTGAATGGTAAATCTTACTGCTTTGTCATCACCGATGACTTTTCTAGGTTTACTTGGACTTTCTTTTTAGCCATGAAAAGTGACACTGCTGATACTTTAATTAACTTTATTAATCAGATTGAGAAGAAAACTGGTAATGAGGTTAAAATGCTTAGAAGTGATAATGGTGGTGAGTTTAGAAATAAACTGTTGGATGATTTTTATGGCAAGAAATGGATTACTAGGCAGTTTAGTATTGCCAGAACCCCACAACAAAATAGGGTTGCTGAGAGAAAGAATAGAACCCTAATTGAAGCAGCCAGGACTATGTTGGCTGATGCTCACTTTCCCATAGCTTTTTGGGCTGAGGCTGTGAATACAGCTTGTTATGTTCAGAATAGAGCATTGGTCAACAAGATACATAATAAAACACCTTATGAGTTACTCTGGGGAAGGAAACCCAATATTGGTTTCCTTAAACCTTTTGGCTGTCATGTAGTTGTGTTGGATACTGGTGATGCCTTAGGTAAATTTAGTGCTAAAGGTGATGAAGGCTATTTCATGGGTTATTCAGTGCAGAGTAAGGGATATAGGGTTTACCTTAAGAAGGAAAAACGTATACTTGAGAAAGTACATGTTAGGTTTTTAGAGAGTAAACCTAGTGATCCTGAAAGTGGTCCAAATTGGTTGTTTGACTTGGAACCTCTATCTAGGACTTTGAATTATATGCCTGTTACTAATCCAGACATTGTGAAGGTAACTTCAAATGTTGTGGAAGAACCAGTTGTCGATGTTTCAGGTACACAGGTTACTAAAGAGGATGGATCACAAGAAGACAAGACATCTCCCATACCTGAGTATGTTACTATTCCCATATGGACAGATGCTTTTGCTGCTGCTGCTGCTGGAAAGAAAAATGGTGGTCCCCAAGTATCACCAGTTGAAAACATGCATGATCTTTCAGATGCTGACAAAGGGAAATCTGGCGCTGACAAGACAAATTCAGGCATTGATGGCTCAAACGTTGACAACTCTATTTTAGGCGCTGATGGCTCTCACGCTGACAACCTTGATTCAGGCGTTGACAACTCTTTTGAGCATATCTTCTCTTCCAATTTTGAACAAGGTGAACCTTCAAGCAGAAATGAAGAGGTTCATCCAGATATTGATGGAAGAGAGTCTGAAGAAGATATTGGTAACTTGGATGATGAGATTGAAGACAATAGACTTTTTGAGGGAGGAGTTCTCACTTCTACAATGAAGAATCACTCCACTTCTCAAATTATTGGAGATGTGATGTCTCCTGTTCAGACTAGAAGATCTCATCAGAGTCTTGGAGGATTTATTGCCAGTATACACAAGAAGGTTGATACCCTCTTGTTCAAGTATGTTTGTTTGCCTGTTTTCTGTCACAACAGGAACCCAAGAAGATTTTTGATGCTCTCAAAGAACCAAGTTGGGTGGAAGCAATGCAGGATGAGCTTCACCAATTTGCTATTCAGGATGTTTGGGAGCTGGTTGATTGTCCCAGATATGTCAGACCTATTGGGACAAGATGAGTTCTTAGAAACAAGAAAGATGAAAGAGGCATTGTGGACAGAAACAAGGCACGTTTAGTGGCTTAGGGATATACACAAGAGGAAGGGATAGACTATGAGGAGGTCTTTGCACCAGTTGCAAGGATTGAGGCTATAAGGATATTTCTAGCCTATGCTTCCTGCATGGGCTTCACTGTCTATCAAATGGATGTGAAGAGTGCTTTTCTGTATGGCACAATTATTGAGGAGGTGTATGTCATGCAGCCTCCTGGTTTTGAAGATCCAGAACATCCAGACAAGGTGTATAGAGTCAAGAAAGCTATGTATGGACTTCATCAAGCCCCAAGAGCATGGTATGGCACATTGTCCACCTATCTGATGGAAAATGGATTCAAAAGGGTCACCATAGACCAGACATTATTTACAAAGAAGACTGGTAAGGATGTCTTACTTGTTCAGGTTTATGTTGATGATATCATCTTTGGCTCTACTAATCCAAAGATGAGTGAAGACTTTTCCAAGCTTATGACAGACAAATTCAAGATGAGTGCAATGGGGGAGATGAACTTCTTTCTAGGGTTACAACTTCAGCAGAAAGAAGATGGTATCTTCATCTCTCAGGATAAATATGTGGCAGAAATCTTGAAGAAGTTTGGCTTTTCTCCACATGAAAAGAGGGCAAATACTCCTATGGATAAAGAACACCCTTGGGGAAAAGTTGGAGATAGAAAATATGTGGATGTCAGGCATTATAGATCAATGATTGGTTCATTGATGTATCTCACAGCCTCAAGACCTGACATTATGTTTGTTGTGTGTGCTTGTGCACACCATCAAGTGACTCCCAAAGAGTGTCACCTTCATGCTGTCAAGAGAATCTTTAGGTACCTTAGATGTTATCCAGATTTGGGCTTATGGTATCCAAAAGATTCACAATTAGAGCTTATTGCATATTAAGACAGTGACTATGGTGGTGATAAATTTGATAGAAAATCCACAACTGGTGGATGTCAGTTTCTTGGGAGTAGGTTGATATCTTGGCAATGCAAGAAACAAATAGAGGTGGCCAATTCTACAACTGAAGCAGAGTATGTTGTTGCAGCTGCTTGTTGTGGACAAGTCTTATGGATTCAGAACCAGCTGTTGGATTATGGGTATAATTTCATGCATACCAAGATTTTTGTAGACAATAATAGTACTTTATGCATTATTAAAAATCCTGTACATCATTCTAAAACAAAACACATAGAAATTAGACATCATTTTATAAGAGATTGTTTTGAAAAGGGTTTAATACAACCAGATAGGGTTGACACAGAAGAAAATGTGTCTGATTTATTAACTAAACCTTTTGATGCTGGAAGGTTTCAATACTTGGTAACAAGTATTGGAATGATCAGTCTCACTTAATATGTGTTTTGGGGTCTTTTTGTAAAAGTATGTACATGATATGCATTGTTATTGGTATTTTTGAGATGTTAGATTTTCCACTATATTTGTCTAACGATGACAAAGGTTACCTTAACGCTGATAAGCGTTATCGTGACGTTGTCAGCAACAATGTTAGTTTATGGTTTTTGATCTAAGTGTGCAGGTAGTGTTAGCATTGTACCATTGGATATAGAGTTGCTTATGGATCCTTGGAGAATCAATTGGAGCATGTTTCAATTTATGGATGATGGTTGGAATATGTTTATTCCTATCTTGACATAAATTTTTATTTACATGCATATTATTTAGCAACTTATGTATCACAATTTAAGGGGAGGTTTTAGGAACCTTTAGGACTTTTGGGTATTCTTCTAATACTCTTATCATAATTCTAGATTGTGTCCACTGGTGAGTATGAGTTAGTTTACTAAATCATGAGGCACTGTAGCATGCAAAGTTGATATACTATGCATGCTGCCAAGACATTTTTGGCCTAGAATTGGATGTGGTCTGTTGGGAGACTTGGGAATGATTTATAATGGGTTTTACCTGGGAGTTACAAGGAATTTTATGAGATAACTTGATTGTTAATAATTTTGGTTAGCAAGGGACACTAGAGGACTGTCATGTCTATCTTGCATAAGCAAGTGTGCATAACTGGACAGTGCTTGCCGCCCTATAATAATTATCAATTTATAGGTTATTTTCACTAGGATAAATTACCTTGTTAAGGTCCTTTTTCATTTTTATTACTTTTATTTTTGGACGTTGACAAGTATTTTTCCAGGCGTTGTCATGACCAATTTAGACGCTAACATGGCTTTGGCAAACGTTGACAAGAATATACCCGTTGGGCGTTGATGGATAATTTTGGACCGTTGACACTCATTGGGACCTACCCAGTTGTTATTTTTGACGAATTTTGGGGCCGTAATTTTGGGAGCAGATAACTTTTAATTAATGCACAAAGATAACTTATTTTCTTTTCAATATTTTCATCATTATATTTTGAAAATAGTTGCCTAATTTTTGACCAATCACATGTGCCTATCTCTCATATATATTTGGCTCCTATTTTTAAACAGGGTATCTTATATTCTTGTCTAACAATTTTCTCCTATAATTCATCTTCTTCAATAATTCACAAACAGCTTTCTTCAACAATGGCACCAAAGTTTAAACCAAGTGACTTGGTATTGGGATTCAGGAGTCAACACAACATGATTGCTTATTTGGACGCTGATGATACTCTATTTCCACAATACACCCAGATGGTGGCGTATTTGAATGCATCCCCTATTAGGTATGCTCTTTCTCATGCTCCTTTCATCCCTGTCACTCATATTAAACAGTTTTGGAACACTGTTAGTTACTCAACAATTAATAATGTGACTACATTATCAGCTATTGTTCATGGGCGTACATGGGTGGTTACTGAAGCCTTGGTTCGCCAGGCTTTGCATCTTGATGATGCAGATGGTATAACCACCCTCCCCATTAATGAAATAGAACAAGGACTTCGGGCTTTGGGGTATCCTTTCCCTGATGAGGGCACTTTAAACAAATATCATAAACAAGAGTTTCCCCCAGCCTGGAAGTACCTAATACATGTCATCCTACAATGTTTGAGTCCCAAGTGTACTGCACACACAATTAAATTAATAGATCAATTGCTAGTGCAGTTGTGTGCATTACAAATGGGCAAAAGTTTAATTTTTCAACACTGATTTTTGATGGCATGTGTAAAAACAAAGGGAATAAGATAACTTTGGCTTATCCCAGATTTTTGCAAATGGTTTTTGATGTGCAAAATTACTGCACAAGGGATCATGATGACTTTTATGAGATCCCTGTGCAAAAGAAAGCTATTTTTACCAAGATGAATTCACCCCCTCACCATGAATTACCCCTCACCCAAGCTATGCTTGCTGTTATTGCAGCAGCACAACCCCAACCAGACCCACAACCACAACTTGAACCAATACCAGAACCTTTGCCTTCACCACAACACATGGAAATTCACCAAGAACCCTTCGACGCTGACACGTTAAATGTTGGCATTGACACAAGTAATCTGAACGTTGACACCTTTACTTCACAGACCCAAACACCCCTTAACCTTCAAACAACCACCCAATCTACATCATCTTCTACCCCACCTCAATATAGGTTGCAAAAACGCCCAAGGACTACTGGAGTGTTCTCCTCTAGTGGTCCTAGCCATGTAGCAGAGAGAACCACCACCACAAGTGTGGTTGGTGCTATGGATGAGGCTGGGACTATTGGTACTGGCTTAGATGCAGGCCAAGACAGTCCTAACATCTTTAAGACCTCATCCATGCCCCATGACTCTAACTTGGGAGGTCAAATACCCATTTTAGAGGAAGGCAGATTAGAACCATACACATTGATGGAATTGACGGCTGTCTGCATTAGCTTGCAAAAGCA
Organism: Glebionis coronaria; assembly: GCA_025667525.1. Lineage (NCBI taxonomy): Eukaryota > Viridiplantae > Streptophyta > Magnoliopsida > Asterales > Asteraceae > Glebionis > Glebionis coronaria. The sequence goes on along the minus strand of CM046876.1, from coordinate 483,876,999 downwards.
AAATGTAGACTTGGTACAAACAGTCAGTACACAAGGCCTTGAACTCAAGCAATTGAGGGAGAGGATTGTCATTTTGGAGAATGCTAGCACAAGGCGTGGGATGGAGGAATCTTCCAAAGGGGAGGATGAGCAGATTAATGTGAGTGATAAAGGCTCACATGATGGAGAATCTTTGGGTGTTGCTGAAGCCCTCACTGAATTGAAGAAGCAACCAGGTTTCGATACATCTCTGGTTACTCCTACAAATTTAAACTTGTATTTTATAGCTATGTTGGAGCAATTTACAAGAGGCGCTGAGACAAGTAACTTGGGCGTTGATAAGCAAAATTTGAACGCTGACACACCAAGCGCTGACAAGAGTAAATTGGGCGCTGACACAGGGAATTTGAGCGTTGAAAGACCTGCAGATATGGTTGATGTATTCCAGTCATCAGCCATCATCAAAGAAGTATCTTCACAGGTATTACTATCATCCTTACCCATCATTGATCCATTAGATAAGGGTAAAGGAATAATGGTAGAGGTAGAAGTTCCAAAGGATGCAGCACAGGTAGAGTTTGATTCAAGGTTGGCTGCACAACTCATGGAACAAGAAAGGAAGAAGGTTGGTGAATCACCATTTGTTGTCACTTTAGAGGAACAAGAAGGAAGTGATGAAGCAAGTTCAGATTCAAGTGTGATGATAATTGAACAACCTGAGAGACTTGAATATGGTGATGATTTGGCAAGAGAGAAGCTTAGAGAGTTGAAATTGCAAGTAGATTTTTATATGCCAGAAGTTGTTCAGATGTACCAGCTTGGGAGAATAGGTGTATGGAAAATCCAGATTTGACTATTTCAGACCAAATTTGGGGTTTGGAGATTCTTCTAAGAGTTCAAGCAGACTGCAAGGTAATTCTGAAACATAAGGCTAGCAATGTTCTCTCACTGCTGAAGAGGGATAGAAGGGAGCTTTACTACATGTTACTCAGATGTCATGGAACAGGATGGACCTATAAGAAATTGTTGGGATTATCCTTTGAAGAATTGGAGTATAAGGCTTATCCCATTTGGGCAAAAGTGCAGGAAATGAATACTATCAGACTTCTTTCAGATGAAAGGAAAGAAGAACTTGTAGAAGAGATGGAACTTCAGAAGGCAATGATTGTTCCAAGACCTTTGAAGAAGAGAGTTCCTCTTGAGTTTCCCAAAGATATGGATAGATTGAAGCCCAGTGAAGCTGTTCTTAGAAGAAGCATTAAGCTCTCACCCATGGAAGCTTCAGATATGGTACAAGTGTTACCTCTTGATTCCAGAAACCCTATCATTAGCTTTGAGGAAGATGAAAGTGGGTTTTGGAAGATTGGCAGGTATGGGAAAGAGGTACACACATTTACTAATCTTGTGTCTCTCTTTGCAAGTATGGATAGAGAAGACTTGGTAGACCTTTGGAGGTTGTTGGAGGCCAAGTATGAGATTGAAGCTCCTACTTCAGTCAATGGAATAAAACTTTGGTCAATATTCAAGAGAATGTGTGGACCAAAAGAAGAAGATCCTACTGTTTGGAAGGATCTTGAGGATGATATCAGTGGTCTTCAATGGCGTTTGTATTCAGCTGCTGGTGTGTATTATTTGAGCTCTACAAAGTTTACTGAGTATCTTCTTGTAGATGGTCAGTATTCCATGTCCAAAGAAGTTTTGGAGAAGATGAAGACAACACAGCTGGAGATTGACTATTCAAGTGACGTGGCCAAAGATTTGATTAGGCATGTTTATTACCAATATGATAAGATTTGCAAGATTCCTCCTAGTTCTTAATTTTTATTCAGAAACTTGATTACTAGAGTAGATATCAAGTTTAGGGGAGGATTGTTGGGAATAAAATGTAGCCAGTCCACTTGAACGCTGACAAGAAGAAAACAAGCGTTGATAAGAAGAAAACAAACGCTGACAGATCAAGCGTTGTCAGGAAGAAGTCAAGCGTTGATAGGTTGAAGACAAGCACTGATAGAAAGATATGGTCTACGCGTATTTTGTTTCTAATTTATTTCTAGTAAAGATAGGATCAACATTGTATTTTCTATAATTATCTTTACCTTGAATAGTTGATACGTAGACTCTTGTACAAGGCTTCTTATGTCTGTAAAAGAAGACCTTTAGGTTATGTTTCATATAAGTTTTTCATACGTTAAACACTTTCATTGTAAGCAAGTTCGATTCAATCAATCAAGTGAAAGTTTGTTTTACATCCTTTGTGTGTTCTTGTTTAAGTGTTAATTCCGCATAACACTTAAATTACTTTATACATAAACAAAGTTTCTCTACGTGTATAACTTGATCTAATCTCGTTTACACAAGCTAAATCGATCTAAGTTTGGGATCAACAATAAGGACATTTATAATGTGAATCTTAATGGAATTAGGATGAATAATAATTTGTCATGTATGTATGCTAAGGCTTCAGTAGATGAGAGTAACCTTTGGCACAGAAGGTTAGGGCACATAAATTTTAAGAACATAAATAGACTTGTGAGACATGGTTTAGTTGATGGTTTGCCTGAAAAGGCTTTCCACAATGACCATTCTTGTGTTGCATGTCTTAAAGGCAAGCAGCACAAAGTCTCCTTTAAGTCTAAACAGGTGCATTCTAGTTCTAAACCACTTCACTTGCTGCATATGGACTTGTTTGGTCCAACAAATATAGAAAGCTTAAATGGTAAATCTTTTTGTTTTGTCATAACTGATGATTTTTCTAGATTTACTTGGACTTTCTTTTTAGCTTTGAAAAGTGAAAATGCTACTGGTTTGATTAACTTTATTACCCAAATTGAGAAAAAGACTGGGAATAAGGTTAAAATTCTTAGAAGTGATAATGGTGGTGAGTTTAGAAATAAGTTGTTAGATGACTTCTGTGTCAATAAAGTGATTACTAGGCAGTTTAGTGTAGCTAGAACCCCACAACAAAACGGGGTGGCTGAAAGGAAGAATAGAACTCTCATAGAAGCAGCTAGGACAATGTTGGCTGATGCTCACTTTCCCGTTGCATTTTGGGCTGAGGCTGTTAATACAGCCTGCTATGTTCAGAATAGGGCATTGATCAACAAAATCCACAATAAGACACCTTATGAGATATTTTGGAATAGAAAACCTAATATTGGTTTTCTTAGACCCTTTGGATGTCATGTAGTTGTACTTGATACTAGTGATGCCTTTGGTAAGTTTAGTGCCAAAGGTGATGAAGGCTACTTTATGGGCTATTCAGTGCAGAGTAGAGGATATAGGGTTTACATGAAGAAAGAAAAACATATACTTGAAAAGGTACATGTTAGGTTTTTAGAAAGTAAACCTAGTGATCCTGAAAGTGGACCAAATTGGTTATTTGACTTGGAACCTTTATCCAGAACCTTGAATTATATGCCTTTTACTAATCCAGACATTGTGAAAATGGATTCAAATGTTGTGGAAGAACCAGTTGTTGAAAATTCAGGTATACGGGTTGATAAGGAAGTAGGATCACATGCAGACAAGTCAGCTCCCATACTTGAGTATGTTACCATTCCTATTTGGACAGATGGATTTGCTGCTGCTGCTGCTAGAAAGGAAAAAGTTGGTCCACAAGAAAATCCAATTGGTGAAAACATGCATGAATCTTCAAGCGCCGACAAAGGAAAATCTTGCGCTGACAGGTCAAATTCAGGCGTTGATGGCTCAAACGTTGACAACACCAATTCAGGCGTTGATAACTCTTTTGACCATTTATTCTCTTCCAATGTTTTTGAACAAGGTGAACCTTTAATAGTACATAAAGAGGTTCATTCAGGTGATAATGAGGAGAATTTGAAGATGATATTGGCAATTTGGAGACTGAAATTGAAGACAACACAATTATTGAAGGAGGAGTACTTTCATCTACTATCAAGAATCATCCTTCTTCTCTAATCATTGGTGATGTGATGTCTCCTGTACAAACTAGAAGGTCTCATCAGAATCGTGGAGGATTTATTGCCAATATCCATAAGAAGGTTGATACCCCTCTTGTTTAGGCATGTTTGTTTGCTTGTTTTCTGTCACAACAGAAACCTAAGAAGATATTTGATGCTCTCAAAGAACCAAGTTGGGTGGAAGCAATGAAAGATGAGCTTCACCAATTTGCTATTCAAGATGTTTGGGAGTTAGTTGATTGTCCCAGATATGCCAGACCTTTAGGGAAAAGATGGGTTCTTAGAAAAAAAAGGATGAGAGACGGATTGTGGTCAGAAACAAGGCACGTTTAGTTGCTCAAGGCTATACACAAGAGGAAGGTATAGACTATCAAGAGGTTTTTGCACCTGTTGCAAGGATTGAAGCAATAAGGATTTTCCTAGCCTATGCCTCTTGTATGGGCTTCATAGTTTATCAAATGGATGTGAAGAGTGCTTTTCTTTATGACACAATTGCAGAGGAGGTTTATGTAATGAAGCCTCCTTGTTTTGAAGACTCAAAACATCCAGAAAAGGTGTATAGAGTGAAGAAAGCAATGTATGGACTTCATCAAGCCCCAAGAGCATGGTATGACACATTGTCCACCTATCTGGTGGAAAATGGATTCAAGAAGGGCACCATAGATCAGACTTTGTTTACCAAGAAGACTGGTAAGGACTTTTTACTTGTTCAGGTCTATGTGGATGATATCATCTTTGGCTCTTCCAGTCCAAAGATGAGCGAATACTTTTCCAAGCTCGTGACAGACAAATTCAAGATGAGTGCAATGGGAGAGATGAACTTCTTTCTAGGGTTACAAGTTCAGCAGAAAGAAGATGGTATCTTCATCTCTCAATACAAATATGTAGCAGAGATCTTGAAGAAGTTTGGTTTTTCTCCACGTGAAAAATGGGCTAGCACACCCATGGATAGGGAACACCCTTGGGGAAAGATTGGAGATGGAAAAGAGGTGGATGTCAGGCATAATAGGTTAATTATTGGATCATTGATGTATCTTACAGCTTCTAGACCTGACATTATGTTTGCTGTGTGTGCATGTGCACGCCATCAAGTGACTCCCAAAGAGTGTCATCTTCATGCTGTAAAGAGGATTTTTAGATACCTTAGGTGCTATCCCACCTTGGGATTATGGTATCTAAAGTATTCTCCATTGGATCTTATTGCATATTCAGATAGTGATTATGGAGGTGACAAGTTTGATAGAAAAACCACAACTGGTGGATGTCAGTTTCTTGGGAGTAGGTTGATATATTGGCAATGCAAGAAACAAACAGTGGTGGCCAACTCTAGAACTAAAGCAGAATATGTAGCTGCAGCTGCTTGTTGTGGACAAGTCTTATGGATTCAGAACCAGCTGTTGGATTATGGGTATAATTTCATGCATACCAAGATTTTTGTAGACAATAACAGTACTTTATGCATTATTAAAAATCCTGTACATCATTCTAAAACAAAACACATAGAAATTAGACATCATTTTATAAGAGATTGTTTTGAAAAAGGTTCAATACAACTAGATAGGGTTGACATAGAAGAAAATGTGGCAGATTTATTAACTAAACCTTTTGATACTGGGAGATTTCAATACTTGGTAACACGTATTGGAATGATCAATCTTACCTAATATGTGTTTCAGACTCTTTTTGTAAAATTATGTACAAGATAGGCATTGTTATTGGTCTTTGTACAAAATTAGATTTTCCACTTTATTTGTCTAACACTGACAAAGGTTATTTTAACGCTGGCAAGTGTTAAATTGGCGTTGTCAGCAACATGTTAGTTTTGTGGTTTTTGATCTAATTATACAGGCATTAAGAGCATTGTACAAATGGATACAGAGTTGCTTATGGACCTTTGGAGCTTACTTAGAGCATGTTCAAGTTTATGGATGATGGTTGGAATATTTATATTCCTATCTTGACATAAATTTTTATTGCATGTATTATGTTTGGCAACTTATGTATCATAGTTTAAGGGGAGGTTTAGGAAACCTTTAGGACTTTTTGGGTATTCATATAATACTCTTATCACAATTCTAGATTGTGTCCACTGGTGAGTACGAGTTAGTTTACTAAATCGTGAGGCACTATAGCATGCAAAGTTGATATACATGCTGCCAAGACTTTTTGACCTAGAATTGGATGTGGTTAGTTGGGAGACTTGGGTATGATTTTTATTGGGCTTACCTGGGAATTTACAAAGGATTTTATAAGATAAATTCATTGTTAAGAACTTTGGTTAGCAAGGGACACTTGAGGACAATCATGTCTATCTTGCTTAAGCAAGTGTGCATGATTGGACAGTGCTTGCCACCCTATGGTGATTTTCAGTCTATAAGTTATCTTCACTAGGATAAATTACTTTGTTAAGGTCCTTTTTCTTTTATATTATTTTTATTTTTGGACGCTGACAGTTTTATTTCCAAACGTTGTTAGGACCAATTTTGACGTTGACATGGCAAATTCCAACGTTAACAAGAATATAGCCGTTGGGCGTTGTTAAGTTATTTTTGACCGTTGATAAACATTAGGTCCCACCCAGTTGTTATTTTTGACGAAAATTTGGGCCGTAATTTTAGGAGTTGGTAACTTTTTATTAATGCAAGAGATAAGTTATATCTTTTTCAAGAGTTTCATCATTATAGTTTGAATATAACTGCCTCTTGCATTGACCAATCACATGTTTTCACCTCTCCTATATATTTGGCTCATTCCTTTGAAACCGGGTAACTGCTTATTCTTGTCTAACAAAATTTTATCAAACCTTCATCTCTCATAACTTTTATCACAGCTTTCTACATCAATGGCTCCTAAGTTTAAAGCAAGAGATTTGGAATTAGGGTTCAGAAGTCAGCATAACATGGTTGCTTGTTTAGAAGCTGATAATGCTCTGTTTCCCCAATATACTCAGATGGTGGAGTATTTAAATGCATCCCCATTATGGTATGCACTTTCGCATGCTCCTCTTATCCCTGTCACACATATTAAACAGTTTTGGAATACTATTAGTTCCTCAACAGTTAATAATGTGAGTACATTGACTGCTACAGTCTATGGGCTTCCTGTGGAAACCTTGGTTTCCTCGATCTTTTAGCTACTAGGAATGCATCATGTTCATATGATTAGATAATTAAAGCGGAATTAAAACACGACACATTAACAAGGTGTTTAGGCACAAAACACATGAATTACTTTAAACGGATTGCTCATTATATTGATAATAAACAATCACTAGACGTGTATACATTGAATCCCACGTCTAGTCGACACATGCTTTTAGGTTTACATTATGAATGAATGATATGAATAAAACCTAATACCCTTGGTTCCTTTTATAGTGTAAGGAATAGGGTTTACAAGAGATAATGATGAATAAACATGTAAATCTTCTAATTAAATAACTAATACAGAATAATATTCTGCATACTTATCTAAATAGAAGCTTCCAACAAAACTTGTCAATGTTGACTTCTGTCAATGCTTGGATTACACTTGACAATGCCTGGTTGTTGACTTCTGTCAGTGCTTGAATTACTCTTGACAATGCTTGGATTACACTTGTCAATGCTTAGACAAATGCCTTCATGTTTCTTCGTTTTTGAGTTTCTGCCACATCAACTTTTTGACCCAACAATCTTCCCCTAGTTGATGTCGGAAAAACTCTTTGTGTATCTCTTGTAAGTTGTACATGATCTTCAAATTGCTTCCCCTCAAGTGTAGCATGTATGTCTTCCCCTTTTTGTCACATCAACAGGGAAGTAAACAATGTATGCAATCTTGAAGATTCTCCAAATGTAGACTCTGTGTAATGATTTTGAAGAAGAATAAATAAAATAATCTTGATGTAGAAGTAGAATAACCCAAACCTATGTTCCATGTCTTGTACTATCCACGTGATAAAGAACTTATACTCATGGCACAAAGTATAAGTAGACCTCGATCCCTTGTCAATATTCTCATCCTTTGTGAGACACTGAGCACGATAATGTAACTCCTTCAATTGTTATGACAAGTCTTCGTCACCAACCATTAAAAGCACAAACAAGTTACCTTAAAAGTTAATTGTAATGCTGATTACTTTTAAGATATGATAGAACATAACCTCGCAAAACTCTTCTTCAAACTTCAAACTTACCATAAGAATTCTTCCCCTTAAGCCAACACCTCTTCATGACGAATTTTAATGAAATAACATCTTCATACCATATGTAAAAGCACTGAATGGATAACTCTTTCACAAGGCTACCCCGATTACATAATCTAATATCCATCAAATTCCTCATGAATTGTTGCTAACTCACATGAAAATCATTAATCCCTTTTTAAAAATATCTGAGCCATAAATATCAACATGATATTCTGTATACAAACGGAGATCCCATGTACCTTTGCGTGTAAATACTTCCTTTTTTTGTGCTAAAATCGTATCAATTTTCTCAAACAGCAGCTATTCCTTTGTTATCCGAGAACCTTCACTGTCCAACATCTTAACCAAATGCATTGTTCAATATCGGACAAAGCCTATCAACGCTTGAACATAGCTTTCTCGGACAACACATGTCAACGCTGCCTGTCAGCGTTAACTTTATTCATGTCAGCGTCTAAACAAACCTTGTTAGCGTCTATTCTTCTGCTGACGTCATCAAGTGGCTACGATTCTCTTGACAATGGCTTAATAATATGTGATTAAAACAGTGGATAAAATTACCTTTTGTGACCACCTTTTGCATCACGTCATGATCACATATTATGTCAAAAACCTTCCTTTTGCAGCAAGCCACATGATCATAGTGAGCTACGTTATATCCCACGTCCATAAAAGATATAGGACAAACATAAATCCTGAATTTAAGGAAAAGATCACGCATGAAATAATCCAATAGATTTACCACTTTGCATTTCTTTTGCATACTAAATAATGAAACACAGTATTAAATCCTAATTTAATATCCTGAAAATCAGCAACCCACTTTGTAGTCACGTCTCTTTTTCCACACGTTTAGAATATCAGATCATAGAAGCAACATTCTTTGCGCAAATTTGTAGGAGATAGATCCATATATTTGGAATGAAAAATATATCTCCTTCCATAACTCACGTAGAACATAATGCAGCCACATATCACGTGAACCAAATCAAGAATAATATTCGTAATTGTTTTCGTGGAACACAGAAAACATCACGATCTGCTTTAGTTGACATATATATATATATATATATGAGATATAAATAAATCACATACAAAATTACAACTCTCTTGTCTTCTCTGTTTTAAATCGATCTAGGGTTCAAATTTTGTGCACCGAAACCCTAATTTAGGGTTTGTAGATGAACCTTAGATCATGTATTATCTTGAATCACAACAGCCACAAACCTCATAACCTTCTGCTTTTTATGTCGATTTAGGGTTTGTGTAACCCTAGTTCATGATTTCATGTGAAAAAGCAAAAAACGTTAATACCTTAACCAGCAAACTTCGACCTTGAATAAATTCTTTATTAGAGCTCAGATCGAAGATCCCTTATATGAGATTCTAGACACAAGTGCCAAGAATCTACAGTTCAAAAATCACAATGATCCAACGGTTAACGAAGGAGAAATCGTGTTTTGAATATGGCTGTTTACAGAAAACTGCATATACTCACTGCTGACTTTGACGCATAATAACTTTTTCTTGGGGATAAAACATGACAATCCCTTTGGTGGATGTTTAGATATATGTGTATAGAACACACACAAGAAATTTCGTGATGATCCAATGGTCCAATTAAAAGTTATGACCTTCTGAATACTGCTGCGCACACAAAAAACGTCCAGAAAAACCCTAGACGGATTTTTCTTTTCTTCACATAACACGAACACCTTGTTGGTCCTAGAATCACGAGCCACGAGGCTCTGATACCAACTGCGGAAACCTTGGTTTCCTCGATCTTTTAGCTACTAGGAATGCATCATGTTCATATGATTAGATAATCAAAGCGGAATTAGAACACGGCACATTAACAAGGTGTTTAGGCATAAAACACATGAATTACTGTAAACGAATTGCTCATTATATTGATAATAAACAATCACTAGACGTGTATACATTGAATCTCACGTCTAGTCGACACACGCTTTTAGGTTTACATTATGAATGAATGATATGAATAAAACCTAATATCCTTGGTTCTTTTTATAGTGTAAGGAATAGGGTTTACAAGAGATAATGATGAATAAACATGTAAATCTTCTAATTAAACAACTAATACAGAATAATATTCTGCATACTTATCTAAATAGAAGCTTCCAACAAAACTTGTCAATGTTGACTTCTGTCAATGCTTGGATTACACTTGATAATGCCTGGTTGTTGACTTATGTCAATGCTTGAATTACTCTTGACAATGCTTGGATCACACTTGTCAATGCTTAGACAAATGCCTTCATGTTTTTTTCGTTTTTGAGTTTCTGCCACATCAACTTTTTGACCCAACACTTCCATGGGTGGTTACTAAAGCTTTGGTTCGCCAAGCTTTGCATCTTAATGATGCAGATGGTATAACCACCCTACCCATTGGTGAGCTAGAACAAGGACTCAAAGCTTTGGGTTATCCTTGCCAGAAGATGGCCATTTAAACAAATATACAAAACAGGAATTTCCCCCAGCTTGGAAGTACTTGATACATGTCATTCTTCAATGTTTGAGTCCCAAATGTACCACACACAATGAAATTAACAGTTCAATTGGGAGTGCCATTGTGTGTATTGCTACTGGGCAAAACTATAAGTTTTCTAAAATGATTTTTGATGTAACATGGGTAGCAAGATGACTCTTGCTTACAAGGTTTTTACAAGTGGTGTTTGATTTACAAAACTACTGCAATAGGGATCACAATGATTTTATACGATCCCTGTTCAAAAGAAAGCAATTTTTGGGAAGATGAATTCACTCCCTCATAGAGACTTACCCCTTACCCAAGCCATGCTTGCTGTTATTGCAGCAACACAACCTCACCCAGACCCACTACCACAACCAGACCCATTGCCTGAACAATCACCATCATCCCAGCAAATGGACGTTGACCAAGAATCCTTCAACGCTGACAGATTAAATGTTGGCGTTGACACTACAAATCCAAACGCTGACACCCTTTTACAACAAACCCAAACACCCCATAACCTTCAAACAGACACCCAATCCACATCATCTACTACACCACATGAATTTAGGTTGATAAACGCCCAAGGACTACTGGAGTGTTCTCCTCTAGTGGTCCTAGCCATGTTGCAAGGACTACTAGAGTGTTCTCCTCTAGTGGTCCTAGCCATGTTGCAGAGAGAACCACCAGCACAAGTGTGGTTGGTGACATGTGTAGGGCTAGGACTATTGGTTCTAGCTTAGATGCAGGCCAAGCCAGTCCTAACATCATTCAGACCCCATCCATGCCCCATGACTCTACTTTGGGAGGTCAAATACCCATTCTAGAGGAGGGCAGATTGGAACCTTACACATTGTTAGAATTGACGACTGTCTGCATTAGCTTGCAAAGGTAAAATGCAGACCTTGTACATACTGTCTCTACCCAAGGCCTTGAACTTAAGCAATTGAGGGAGAGGATTGTTTTTTTAAAAGCTGTTGAGACTAGGAGAAGGCAAACAAGAGTCATTTCATCAGGGGAGGATTCTTACAAAGGGGAGGAAGCTGCTACTGAGCCATTTAATTTAAGTGACAAAGGCTCAGGTGGTTCTATTGGTGTGGAGATGTGTGACAATCCGTCAATTTATGGTTGATATTTTTATTCTCAAGAATTATTTAAAAACATTATTTTAATGTTATATTATGAATTCACTCATTTATGGGAAGAAATTTGGGTTTACGTCTTGAAGTAGCATCGACTACGTTTAAACCGGATAATTCTACGTTACGTGCTTACGTTTACATACACCGTTTTGGTGACAGTCCGACACTTCAGGAAATAAATTTATCCGTGAATATGAGTTTTAAATTTGTGTTGGTTCATAAACTCACAAATTTACGAGAAGAGACTAGGACTTACGTGCATAATTTAACGTCCTTTACGACTAAACCGGAAACCCTAGGTTTACGTATTTACGTTTTTGAACTCCGTTTTTGATGAGACAATTTTTATTAGATTCATTTTGTGCCGTTGATTCATAATTGATAAAAACGTTTTTCGTAAAACGACCCGAGAGCACGCAAATCGAGGAAACTAGAATCGAGGAATACCCGTAAATTAGTGGAGATGAGACAAGTGGGACACTTGTCCCACCCCCACTCATAACCGGCCAAGGAAGCACCACCACACCATGAGGTGTCAAAAGCTTCACTAGGAAGCTTATACACATGTATATACTTCCTAAAAACCATTTTAAAAACCATTTCTACTAAACTCTTACATGCAAAACCACTCATCCTCCCTTCCTCTCTCTCTCATTTCCGTCCCACAATCATCAACAACAACTCTCATTTGATCTATTTTAGCCATAAAATCATGTGTTACTCATACACATGATGATGCCTCTTTGAAGCTTTATTGATTGTTGATCAATATAACATCCAAGGAGGTGATTTGATGATGTACTAGGGCTGATTTCTATAAGAAGTTTACAAAGATTGGTGGTCTTCAAAGTTGGTGTTGATCTATCACAAGTTTTTCCATCAAAATCCAAGCCTTGATCATAACCTACACAATCTTGGTGGTATAGAGATTGTTCTTCCTATCCTCTTGTTATTGTGATTATGTAATCTTGTATTTTCTTTATTTATGTATATGTATATGATGATGAATGATGATTAAAAATATTGTGTGGGGTTCTTGTTTTGATAAACATGATTAAAATGATTAAAAGTTATATGAAAGAATGATAAAATCTAGCTTAAACAAGTAGGCTGTATAAAACAGAAGATGACCATATGATAACTTGTAAAAACGGCATAGATTACTTAATATACAGTAAGTTATAAGTCTTATACACATGTGAGAGTTGACCATACAATGGAATCCTAAAAATGAGTGAGATATGATCAAAACAAGATTGGAGTGTAAATCTGCCTACACTGTTTTGGACGAATTTATTAAAATACTTAGAGGTAGATTCATCAGTAGCTATAATGGAATTAAATGAAGAACATATCATTTATTTTCTGTCATAAAAATTTGAGGTCCTATCTCATTATAGAATTCTAGATATGGACATTTTAGTGGACTTAAAATTTAGGACTGATTTTGTAAATAAATAGTATATAATATAAGCACTCAAAAATTTATATAAAATATACATATATAAAACCCACTAGTTGATAATAATTACAAATAAAGAGTTATATATATTGATATTAAAATGGGACACTTTATATAAACTACAAGTATAAATGTTTTTCCAAGTTATAAAACTATATACCTAAGTTTTACGCCTTTTCGGCTAAAACCGAAAGATTAACGTTTTTGTCAAATAATACTTAGACGGTCGGACCCGTCTAATGTAGACTTTTATAAACTCACATACTGATATATAAACTTATATAACAAGTAAAAACCGATAAAACCTGAGCTTTACAACATGTAAATATTAATGGGCCAAAGTAGCCTTATTGGACTATAAATCCAACTATTTTGGTAAAACACTAATGGACTTACTCATTGGGCTTAACCCACTTGGGCCTAACATGTGAGTATGGGCCTGATATTAAAAGTATAATTGGGCTAATATAATATATTGGGCTTGTAATGGGCCTATTGGGCCTCAAAATGTAAACAAATTGAACTAGTGTAACTAGTCTCGAAAATTACCAACACATAACATTATAATGTTGAATAAAGGTGTACAATCCCACTTGATCATCATAATATTTATAAAATTATCATATATATACATAGCTATTATTTTTATAAAGTCATTGGACAAGAGTCTAAGACGAGTATTATTTGTCTAGGTTTCCGTGATTGAAGCACGTACCGTACATCTAAATCGCTGATAACCGCCTTTCCCAATCAACGTGAGTTCATAGCCTCGCACTCTTTTAAATATTTTTATGAAATGTTTTATAAACCCGCGAGGGAGATAACATGTTAGTTTTGATAAAATAAGACACCATTTGTCCCGATTGTTTGTTTATTGATTTGGACCCGAATGATTGTATGACCCGATGAATGATTATATGACCTGATGTATGAAATAAAATGGATTATTAAAGATAGGTTATGTCACTAAAAGTCCCATTAGCATGAATTGTGAACTACCAGGATTTGGTAGACGCTTATGCATATAATAGTACTATTTGGGGACGATCACCCCAGTTCGCGCCTTGACGGTCGATCCCCGTCGTGCCACATTGATTGGTAAGCGAATTTATGTATGTGAAGATTTCCATAGCATGATTTTGTGACGACACGCTAATTTAGATGGGCAAATTGAGTTTCGGGTTAGCTACCCGTTGTTTTTTGTAGTAAGGTAACAATGTCATGCGGCTTATAATAATCCAAATAACGAGATACTGCTATACGCACTGAATTATGATATATTGTCTGACTAGCAATACGGGTTCTTATTATTGATATTATGTTCGTGTTTTGGTTTTTCATAACCATATTCATATAACGGTTTTTATTTAACTCTATACAACGACATAAAACATATTGTACGATGTTTTTACGACAATGGTTCGTATAATGATTTTGAAGGCAAAAGCCTATATTATGATTTTTGATAAGGATTTGTATAAAATGACTTTAGCTATTTTATGGCCTATTACAAAGATTTGTACAAAATGATTTTCGGTAATAATTATATACCGATGATATATTAATGGTTTTATTAAACTCTATGAATTCACTCGTCGTTATCGCTGACCTTTTCTTTTAACATGTTTTGTCTCAGGTACTTGAAGGTAATTCTCGGGAAGACGACAAAGAATTCATGACCCGCACTTAAATAACAATTTTCATTCAAATGTTTTGTAAAACTTTATGAATACTATGACTTGGGACCTATGTAAATTTGATATTTATGAATGGAAATGCTTTATTATTAAACGACGCGATTTTTAAGCGTTGTCTATGATGTGAGTAATGTGCTATCCCGTAACACCAACGAGTCTTCCGCTGTATTGAATTGTGTAAATTTGGGGGTGTTACAGTTTGGTACCAGAGCTCTCGTTATTGAGAACGAAAGATTTTTAAAACCAAGATTTTGAATAAAACATTTCAAAATCTTTTAACTATAAACATTTTTCTCAAAATGTCTAAAAATCTTTTGACTATAACGGTGCCGAAGAATTCTCGAGTTACCGACAAGGCCAGACTGAGAAGTGTTATTTTAATATATATATATAACTTGGATTATATATATATATATATATATATTGTGATTTGATTACATGATTGTTTGATGATTATTTTAATATTTATACGAGGTATTTATACTACGTAGATTGTCACAAGGAACCCTAAATCCCCTAGTAAATTAATCTAAGCTATTCCTGTAGGAAATCTAGCTATTCCAGATCTAAACCAAGTTGTGGATATTTATGATCCCAACAAAATGGTTGATATTCGTTGAAATGTTGATATTAGTTGATTATGATCTTGAAAAAGAATTGGCGAGATTAAATCTGATGTCGATGTCATGACGATCTTTCTTTATAGAGTGGAGTTTGACAAAACGTTACCACCTGGAAAGGTGTAATCTGATTCGTTGTCACCCAATTCTTAAATTTGAAATCGAAAGGGTGAATGTTGCACTTGAGGCTGTCATTGGAACCATTACCCAAAAGCCTCATGCCACTAGTACCTTTCCGAGAAGTTTAATTGAATGATTGAGTCATTTTCTACTAGTGACTCATTTGATAACTATTTTTGTAAGAGCTATAGGATTGGAAATTAAGTGATGATTCATATCGAGCTTTTATTGCCCTATTAAGGTCTAAGAATAAAGTTGAAAGTATTGGAGAATGAGGTAGGATATCGCATTGAGTATGATTTGGTTGAAACTTGAATAAAGTAAAATTTAACCCGTATGGAATATGAGATTGTTACGAGGAAGTTGTTAAGTTCTGTGATTGAATTATAAGGTTTTAAATGATTGTTGGTTCGTGTTAAGGGTTGTTCTTAGGCCATTGTCCACTAATGAGGATGCCCAGTGTCCAAGAAATAAATCGAAGAAATCTTCTTTTGAATTAGGACCGATGGATCTTCCGGGACATGTGGAACACCTAATGACTCTTGTAGATTAGTATTCATTGTGGTATCTTTTAAAAATCCCTAACTTAACTAAGACATCAGCTGGTAGGATGAGTTCTTGGAATTGTATGACATAGTGACACGTAATGTGTTACGGTACAATTTTGACTTGTTTGTGATTAATGAAAAGACTACCTCTGATTGCTAAATCCTACATGTATCGATGTTATATATCTTTTATTGCTTCATCCTAATGATCGAATTAGTGATGCAACCATTGAACAAGTACTCATCTCGATTTGAGTTACGTTGTGGATTATTCTTTTTGAGTGCCATCGAGGTCATGAACCTCATGATAAATTGGCTAAGCTCATTTCCTATTATATTGTAGTTAGTTATTGGTGAACGACTTTTCATCACTCTTTTGTAGATCACTCATTGTTTTATAAGTTGAAAGAGTATTCCTTGAGAAAAATTGAATTTTCATCACTATAAGGATTATTCAAAGTGAGATTTATAAGTAATCATCATCGAAGTAAAGTTGTTTATGAAACACCTTGGAAAACTTAATTGTTTCCATAACAAAGAACATCTTTGTAAATTTATTTTTGATTCTTATTCAAGAATTAAGCATGAAAATATTTCTTATTTAAACATGATGACAAAGTTTTGACGAACTGAGTATTGCATCGTTAATATTAAAATTGTATATAGTTGCGCGCCTACATACAATTTGGAAGGGACCATGCAAGGATGATTAGTAGTCACCATGAAATTATTGATAAACACTAAATTTTCTTTGAAGATTGTGAAAGATTAAATTTTATGAGATCTAAAAAAAGTGCAAAATAGGGACATATTATTAGGGACACCTACATATGTGCCCGTACCATTTATTCTTATGAGTCTAATTTACTCATCTGTAGATATTGTCTTAATTGACAATTGATATCCCCTTCTTGTCCAATTCTCCCGTGGTGAGATTCTTTGGAAAAGTATATGATTACCGAGTGTTGATACCCGACTGGATGTATCGACGTTCCTATCATTTCTTTTGATTAGATTTCATTTGAATGACCTGGGTAACAATCCGAGGAGCTTTCGAATGCGTACTCAATTCATGAAAACATGGGATAGACTCATATTCGTTAATGTTTTCATCTGTATCTGATTTGAAATTCTCTTGCGTAGATTATGCGTTGACCTTACTCTTTTAAGGTTAGTTATGTCTCCTGATATCCTTGAACTTGTGAAGGATTATGAGTTATTATTAGTCTTTTGAGAAGTTCACATCTTATCGACGACAATAAAACTGAAAAGTTGGTAGTGCCAGTAGAATGGATTGATTGATTATGACATGACGACATTGTCTTAATCGATGGGAACTCGAGTAGAACTCCCCTAAAAGATAAGATGTTGATTATCAAAAGTGATCTAAATAATTCTTGATGGATGACCATATCCTGCATTTAGACTTGAAATTATACCGTGAATGGTTGTGACCTAGTCATAGACCTTGTAATCTAGAAAGAACTTAAAGTAAATGTATTATAAGACGTTTCTATTATCTGAAACTTTAGGAGGTAATTGCTAGTGAATTACCTAGACTTTCGTCATTAAGGCAAGTTGAATATGGTATTGATTATATTCCCGGTGCTGCACCTGGGGCGTGTGCGATGTACGTCGGCACCATCTGAATTAAAAGAATTACCGTACAACTGAGAGAGTTGTCGGAGAAGGCTTTTATTATACCGAGCTCGTTATCATGAAGAGCTATGGTGTTATCATTCCTTATATTTATTGATTACCGTGAACTAAATAAATTGATGATCAAAATCTATATCTACTACCCAAGATGATAGATTTGTTCGATCATTTACAAGGTTCTAGCGTATATTCAAAAAAAAATTGATCCGCGGCATGGTTATCATCAACTTCGCGTCCGCAAAAAAGATTATCTATTCCAATCACTACATCCAGAACTTGTAATGACCATTATGAGTTTCATGTTATGTCGTTTGGATTAACAAATGCACATGTAACATCCATAAATTTGGTGAATCACGTGTGTAGGCTGAAATTTGATAAATTCATGCTCGTGATCATTAAGGACCATTTGTCTGTTTCTAAGTATAAGAATGAGTTAATAAACGAATATAGACTGCCTTGAATTGGCCGAGCAGTGAAAACCTGTATTTTGAATATTTAACATGTGATTAAAGGCTTAATCCTTTACATTATTTGATCATGTGATTAAGAGATAATGGAATCTATATTGACTCTTCAAAAATTAAGAGCCCTTTTAAGACTTTGGGTTTTACCAAAAAGAAAGTGCAAATATGTTTTGACAAATGTTTTATCAAAAGAATTTTTAAGGAATCATTCCCTTAAACCCAGAACATTTAACTAAACTCCTGTTTAGGGGTAAATGGTTGTATATACCTCAAAGAAAACCTAAGAGGGATTGAGGAAACCATTTAAACCAAGATTTAAACGACAATTTTTGCCTTTCAACTAAGAAAATTTTGACCAAAAAAAAAATAAACAAAGATTTTTCGAACATTTACGGATCTTATTAATTATTTTAATTATTTTTGATAAATCAACAAAAATCTTGTTAATTAAATTCAAATTTATTCTGAACATTTATATATAATTGGTCGAACTAAGAAATTTAAAAATTTTACGTTTACATTTCATAAAATTTAAATATTTATTATTTAATTACTTGTAATACTTATCGACGCTTTAAAACGTAGGATTGAGCAAAACTAAAAAAAAATGATAGTTGAGATGAAACTAAAACTTAGAAAATATGAAGAAAGAAATTTTGAATGAATAGGGTCATGATATTTATTTCATAAGGAAAGGTGAATGTAATTACTGACACGTTATGTAGAAAGGATAAAGAATCAATTAGGATGTGTTCCTTAGTAATGATTGTGCAAAATAAATCGTCGAGCAATTTAAAAATATAGCCGATGCTTGTAAAAAAGATAATATAGATAATAAAAGAGGTTCGCGGCTAATGTGAACCATTAGAAATGAGAGCCGATGGCGTTAAATGTATAAATGTCGCTTGTAGTTGCCTAAATATGGAGGTATGTGAGATGTAGTCATGTTGGAATCTCGTAAGTATAAGTATTCTATTCATGCATTTCTGATTTAATGTATCATTATCTAAATAAGTTGTACTGATGGTAATTATGAGGGCAGACATCGCCTCATACATTAGTAAACGTCTAACTATTGCAAAGGTCATCATCTGAATTTGATTCGATTTGGGTCATCGTCGACAGGCTGACCAAATCTACAAATATCATTCCTGTTAATGATAGATTCTCGATGAAGAAATTGACTCTTTTGGTATTTAAAGGAGTTGTGTAAGCATAGTGTGCCAGTATCGATCATCTCTATCAAGATCCTCGCTTCACATTGAATTTCTAGAGATTTGCTCAGAAGTCATTGGGAACGAACCTTGATGAGAGTACTATTTGCCACCCCAATCGAAGGGATGAGGTAAAGTAATGATACAAGACACTAGAAGTGTTGTTTTACGCTTGAATGATTGACCTTTGGTAATAAACCGTATAATCGCTTTCCTTTGGAGAGATTATTGTTGATAATTATCGTATTAGGATCGAGATCGAATCTTGTGAGGATCTAAATATTAGAGCATCTGTAGGTAGGGATTGGGATGAAGACACCCGACATACACCCATTGTGAGTTGGACATGTCTTTTAGGTTTAAGGTTGCCTATGATGAAAAACCTAACCTTACAAAATACCCGACCCGCGAGACCTGAAATGATTGTTGAAATTAGGATTTGATTATTGACTGCCGGTAGTGGGAAGGGGGTTATGTGAATATGAAGTGTAGATCTTGAAGTGCAGAATGGGTAGCAAAGTTATGCCAAAAAATTTAACCATGGAGAAGTAAATTGATGATCTGAAAGATCATGGGAAATAAGTCCCCGTTGTATGGGACCATTGAGATAATATAAAGAGTTGGTTTGAAAGGCATATAAGTTGGATCTACCCTAGGGCTTCAAGGACTGCGTGAATTATGTTTCGTATATCGAACTTAATAAAATGTCTATCAAGTGAAAATCAGATCACTTCTTGATGAAGTTTAGATCGGCGAAAAGTTGCATTCATCAAAAACCCGTGAACATCATGGATATAGAAAGTAAGTCAACATTAAGCCTGATCGTATTCCCGTAGCTATGTTTGTTGAAACTCGCGTATTATAATAAATTACACTTGTGAGAAAAGACCGAATGTGGAGGAAATACCCACGTGACTTTAACTCTATAAGAAGCGTGTAGTAAGATACATCGATCTTTGAGGACAAAGATCCTGTTTAAGGGTAAATGCTGTGACAATCCGTTAATTTATGGTTGATATCTTTATTCTCAAGTATTACTTAAAAACATTATTTTAATGTTATATTATGAACTCACTCGTTTATGGGAAGAAATTTGGGTTTACGTCTTGAAGTAGCATCGACTACGTTTAAACCGAAGAATTCTACGTTACGTGCTTACGTTTACATACACCGTTTTGGTGACAGTCCGACACTTCAGGAAATAAATTTATCCGTGAATATTATTTTGGAATTTTAAATTTGTGTTAGATCATAACTCACAAATTTACAAGAACAGACTAGGACTTACGTGCATAAATTAACGTCCTTTACGACTAAACCGGAAACCCTAGGTTTACGTATTTACGTTTTTGAACACCGTTTTTGATGAGACAATTTTTATTAGATTCGTTTTGTGCCGTTGATTCTTAATTTATAAAAATGTTTTTCGTAAAACGACCCGAGGGAACACAAATCGAGGAAACTAGAATCGTGGAATACCCGTAAATTAGTGGAGATGAGACAAGTGGGACACTTGTCCCACCCCCACTCATAACCGGACAAGGAAGCACCACCACACCATGAGGTGTCAAAAGCTTCACTAGGAAGCTTATACACATGTATATACTTCCTAAAAACCATTTTACAAAACCATTTCCACTAAACTCTTACATGCAAAACCACTCATCCTCCCTTCCTCTCTCTCTCTCATTTCCGTCCCACAATCATCAACAACAACCCTCATTTGATCTATTTTAGCCATAAAATCATGTGTTACTCATACACATGATGATGCCCCTTTGAAGCTTTATTTATTGGTGATCAATATAACATCCAAGGAGGTGATTTGATGATGTCCTAGGGCTGATTTCTATAAGAAGTTTATAAAGATTGGTGGTCTTCAAAGTTGGTGTTGATCTATCCCAAGTTTTTCGATCAAAATCCAAGCCTTGATCATAACCTACACAATCTTGGTGGTATAGAGATTGTTCTTCCTATCCTCTTGTTATTTTGATTATGTAATCTTGTATTTTCTTTATTTATGTATATGTATATGATGATGAATGATGATTAAAAACATTGTGTGAGGATCTTGTGTTGATAAACATGATTAAAATGATTAAAAGTTATATGAAAGAATGATAAAATCTAGCTTAAACAAGTAGGTTGTATACAACAGAAGATGACCATATGATAACTTGTAAAAATGGCATAGATTACTTAATATACAGTAAGTTATAAGTCTTATACACATGTGAGAGTTGACCATACAATGGAATCCTAAAAATGAGTGAGATATGATCAAAACAAGATTGGAGTGCAAATCTGCCTACACTGTTTTGGACGAATTTATTAAAATACTTAGAAGTTGATTCATCAGTAGCTATAAATGAGTTAAATGAAGCACATATCATGTAGTTTCTGTCATAAAAATTTGAGGTCCTATCTCATTATAGACTCTAGATATGGACATTTTAGTGGACTTAAAATTTAGGACTGATTTTGTAAATAAATAGTATATAATATAAGCACTCAAAAATTTATATAAAATATACATATATAAAACCCACTAGTTAATAATAATTATAAATAAAGAGTTATATATATTGATATTAAAATGGGACATTTTATATAAACTACAAGTATAAATGTTTTTCCTAGTTATAAAACTATATACCTAAGTTTTACGTCTTTTCGGCTAAAACCGAAAGATTAACGTTTTTGTCAAATAAAACTTAGACGGTCGGATCCGTCTAATGTAGACTTTTATAAACTCACATGCTGATATATAAAATTATATAAAAAGTAAAAACCGATAAAACCCGAGCTTTACAACATGTAAATATTAACGGGCCAAAGTAGCCTTATTGGACTATAAATCCAACTAGTTTGGTAAAACACTAATGGACTTACTCATTGGGCTTAACCCACTTGGGCCTATCATGTGAGTATGGGCCTGATATTAAAAGTATAATTGGGCAATATAATATATTGGGCTTGTAATGGGCCTATTGGTCCTCAAAATGTAAACAAATTGAACTAGTGTAACTAGTCTTGAAAATTACCAACACATAACATTATAATGTTGAATAAAGATGTACAATCCCACTTGATCATCATCATATTTATAAAATTATCATATATATATACATAGATATTATTTTTATAAAGTCATTGGACAAGAGTCTAAGATAAGTATTATTTGTCTAGGTTTCCGTGATTGAAGCACGTACCATACATCCAAATCGCCGATAACCGCCTTTCCCAATCAACGTGAGTTCATAGCCTCGCACTCTTTTAAATGTTTTTATGAAATGTTTTATAAACCCGCGAGGTAGATAACATGTTAGTTTTGATAAAATAGGACACCATTTGTCCCGATTGTTTGTTTATTGATTTGAACCCGAATGATTGTATGACCCGATGAATGATTATATGACCCGATGTATGAAATAAAATGGATTATTAAAGTTAGGTTATGTTAATAAAAGTCCCATTAGCATGAATTGTGAACTACCGGGATTTGGTAGACGCTTATGCATATAATAGTACTATTTAGGGACGATCACCCTAGTTCGCGCCTTGACGGTTGATCCCCGTCGTGCCACATTGATTGGTAAGCGAATTTATGTATGAGAAGATTACCATAGCGTGATTTTGTGACGACACACTAATTTAGATGGGCAAATTGAGTTTCGGGTTAGCTACCCGTTGTTTGTTGTAGTAAGGTAACAATGTCATGCGGCTTATAATAATCCAAATAACAAGATACTGCTATACGCACTGAATTACGATATATTGCCTGACTAGCAATACGGGGTCTTATTATTGATATTATGTTCGTGTTTTGGTTTTTCATAACCATATTCATATAACGGTTTTTATTTAACTCTATACAACGTCATAAAACGTATTGTACGATGTTTTTACGACAATGGTTCGTATAATGATTTTGAAGGCAAAAGCCTATATTATGATTTTTGATAAGGATTTGTATAAAATGACTTTGGCTATTTTATGGCCTATTACAAAGATTTGTGCAAAATGATTTTCGGTAATAATTATATACCGATGATATATTAATGGTTTTATTAAACTCTATGAATTCACTCGGCGTTATCGCTGACCTTTTCTTTTAACATGTTTTGTCTCAGGTATTTGAAGGTAATTCTCGGGAAGACGACAAAGAATTCATGGCTGAAACTAGGTTTTTGCAATCCTATTTTTGTTATCTATTATCGATCCTCGGATCGACTTGAATTTGATTTTCAATTATCGTTTCGACTTACTTTGTTTTTGGTAAACGTAAAATTTTGAAATTATAAACTAAATCTATTTAAAATTAAAAAAAACTAATTTAATTAAAACTATTTTAAAACTAATTTAATTTAAAAACTTTTCTTTAAACTAATTGAAGATATAAAACTATTTAAAACTTAAACAAAATTAACTTTTAAATCTAATAAATTTAAAACTAAAACTTTTTTTTATTAAAATCTATTTTTTTAAATAAAACTTAAACTAATGTAAAAAGACTATTTTTAAAAATAAAACTTTAAATCTAAATTTGAAAACTAATTAATTTAACTAAAGACTTTTTAAATAAAAAACTATTTTTAAAACAAAATTAAACTATTTAAACAAAAATGAAATTAAACTTGATTAAAATTATAAAAGGAATTTAAATAATTTTTTTTTTCTTTTAATATATTTTAAATAAAACTGAGTTAAAAAAATTAAAATAAACTTTTAAAATAAAATTTAAACTAACTAATCTTAATTAAACTTTTTAATAAAACTGCCAACTATTGATTACCCTTTATAAATTCAAAGACGCAAAGTAAATCACAAAAAGAGATCCAGACGAGATGGTATTGCTGTTGGTCTGTTGTACACGAGGTCGAGGGTTCGAACCCCTCGACAGACAAAAATTTTGGTTATATTTTGTTTTTCTTTTGGTATTAATGGACAGTTTGAAAATAACACAGATAAGCTTTTTAATAAGCTGAAAACAAATAAACTAAAAAGCAAAAAGTAGATGTAACCAATAAGTAAACAAATAAGACTCTCAACCAAAATAAGCTAATAATCAAAAGTTAATAAGCTAATAAGGAACAACCAAAATAAGCAATCCCAACTAGAATCCAAACTGTGTAAATTTTTAAACAATTCTAACGCAGATTCTAAAAAAACAAACAACTTTAAAAATTAAACAGATAAAAAAACAGAATTAAACTAAATAAGCAGTAACATTTAAACCGAATCTATAAACATAAGCATATTCTACAAACACCACTAAAAAAACTAACATAAGCAGATTTAAAACAAACATAAGCAAATTTAACAAGAAATTAAAAGAAAAGAAATAAAACCTTTTTGGAGAACCCTTTGAGCCGAAGGTGAGGCGCTGAGCCACCTTGTGAACCGAAATCAAACACCACCATAATCAACTCGATCCACCAAAAAGCACTCTTCGATCCAAACGATAAGCCTCTCGAAACAGTATCTTTATTTTTTTTTATTTTTTTTTTATTTTTTATTTTTATTTATATTAAATCGATAATGAGAAACTCGAACAGTAATGAAAATGAATTAAGATTTAAAAGTAAATTTGACAGGAATTTATAATGAAGATGAAATTAATAAAGTAAATTTTCCTTTATTTAAAAAAGAGAATTACAATTACTGAAAATTAAAATTACAATAAACCTAATCTACTTTTGCAGAAAATTAAATCTAATTTAAACCCTACTCCTAATTTAAAAAAACAATAAATAAAAAATTAAGAAAAAAATGGACTATCCTTAAAACTGAGTATCCCTCACTATTTATAGATGAACCAGGAGCTTGGGGTCTTCATTCTCTTTCTTCAAGGGTTTCTCTCTCAACCGTTTGATCAAGCTTGAAAAGAAAGCTAAAAATGAACCGTTGGATCTTTTGTTTCTCTTTCTTCACGCGGATTGCCACGGTGGATTGAGGACCACCTTCTTGAGTGTATGCCCCGAAAACCATGGGGATTTAATCCCTGTTGTTGTGAATTAACTTTTGAGGGTAAAAGCCCTTATTTTTTATGGGTAAAATTGTGGGTTGACTGGTATTGGTGTTGACCGAGTATGTGTGAGTTAAAATAAGATGAAATTCTTTTCACTTCCCATTCGTGTGTATACAAGCCAAATGGGCTTTGTGGCCCACTTCTTTATCCGTCCCACCTTTTATTGATTGTAAATGGGCTATTAGCCCAATTGTTTCCAAACCATAATCATTTTGGGCTTTTTGGGTTAATTTGCAAAATGTAGATAATTTAAATCCTTAAATGGGCTTTTGAGCCCATTTATCCAATGTGGGACCCATTAGGCTCGAATATCTTCAAAAGATTAAATCCGCTAAAAACGAATATGATTTCGGCTTCCTTGATTGTTTCTTCAAAGTCGTATCGATTTTGCAGGATTTCGTGATCTTCGACACACTTTTGGTCTTTTGACTTTGTCTTCGTCTCTTTTTGGACTTTCCTTCAACATTTGACCGTGAAATCCCGTGTTTTTCTCTTCTTTTGATCATTTGTACCTATTTAAACA
The DNA here is from genome assembly GCA_025667525.1 of Glebionis coronaria. Classification (NCBI taxonomy): domain Eukaryota; kingdom Viridiplantae; phylum Streptophyta; class Magnoliopsida; order Asterales; family Asteraceae; genus Glebionis; species Glebionis coronaria. The sequence goes on along the minus strand of CM046876.1, from coordinate 483,850,916 downwards.
CAAAAACACAAAACCACGCGTAATTCTGACTTTTATGACATTAAACACATGATTAGGTCTTGTTTTTCCTCGATTTTAGTGGCAAAAGGATAAGTGTTTACACACTTATTAAATCCCCTACACCTGACCATTGCAATGACCCCATGCAATGCATTATTTTAAAGCATAAAGTTATATTTTTCTCATTATTAATCCATCTGGGCCTTTTTTACTATTGCTACTACTACTACGATAAAGAGAAAAACTTAAAAGGAGACAAAAGTTAAATAATTTATTTACTTGGAAATTATTGATGGAAGAAACTCGTCAAGAAATCTAAGACTTAGATTAGGGCTTTTAGTGTCATGAATATTAATCACCCTCAAGTTTCACGTTCCCCATACCAAGCATAAAAACGAGATCATTGTTTACCATAAGTCCTTAGGTTAAAACCACTCATATAAGACAATTGTGTAAACTCTTTCTCCAATTCCTACTTTGTATCTCTAGATTTTAATGATTGTCATTCACCCGTAGGCTCATTTGACTTATTTGATAATTATTATTCCAAAAATGAAGGCAAAACGGTGCAAACCTGACACTCAAAACCTAACCTCGTCCTCAAAAACGTTGTTACTAAAGCAAGCCCACATCAAGGATGATTTAACACGATTTGGGGAATAAATTCCCGGACCCAAAATTTGGCCGAATAGTACTACTTATTAATTATTACCTCCAAAGTCATGTTGACTTTATGTGGAGTTTAGCAAGTTCACATCATATACCCTTAGGCTCTTTAAGATGTAAAAATGCTCCCCGTCTATTGTCCACACCCTAAGGCTCCTTCAACGATAAACGAGGGAATTGATTTTTGATCAATTTTTATTCAACACTTACCATGCCATACACCCTAAGGCTCTAATGACAAGGTTCGTGCTACATGCCCCACACCCTAAGGCTCCTTGAGGTCATGTTTTAATCTTATTCTTTCTTTATTTATGATATATATAGTAGGCCAAATTTCGTGGTCCCATGGTCTGAATACCTCCTACTTAGTGGTTATGAGCCACCTTAGTCGGAAGTCCACAACGCTGGCACCCTTAATGTGTTCATGCTTTAATTACAAGGAGAATAAAGATTTGGCTAAGAGTTAAGATATCGAATCGACACCGCAAAAATCCTCATTTATTAAGCAATTAATTATACAAGCGGGAAGAAAGAGCCACAAAAACCATATAAGCAAAAATTAACCCTTAAACTTATTATCAACTCTATCATCTCTCGTTCTCCACAATTTAAAATCTCAAGGAATGAGACTCGTGGATGCTTAGCCTAATAAACCAATTAAGGTCCATATGGTTAAGGACACTAGCTAGAGTAAACTTGGATAAGTAAACTCGGGTTGAGTCAAAATATTCACGACGGACCTAATATATCAAAGACATATAAACTTGTTAAAACTATTTTATTTATTTATTTATTTTTGACGTTATTCTTGAAATGGAGAATATAAATAAGATGCGATGACAAAAGGAAATAAAATAAAAATACTACAAGGCCAAAATAGATCAAAAATTTGAAAAACGTTGAAAATTTTTTAAAATTTTCCAGTAAAATAGGGTCAAATCCATGGAAAAGCCCACTAAAATTTCGATAGAAATCCCCCCTACACTTAATATAAACATTGTCCTCAATGTTTAAGCATGTGGGAGAATAAACTCCCCTACACTTAGGACATTGAGTACGTTGTTTAAAATCAAGCTAAGGAAAGGACAACTATAGTGATTACATTTATTCATGTTTTATTTATATACAAGATTGAATCACAATAGCAAAAACTTATCGAAGGAACCGGGTGCACGGGAAACACGGGAACACGGGTCGCGTCAAAAGTAACAAAAGTGGATCATTAAAGCTCATATCCCTTCACAATCACAACACACAAAAAACCTACTAGGCTCCCCCTACACTTATTCTAGAATAGAAAAATAGGTCATCGGGTTGCCTCCCGGAAGCGCTTGTTTTTGTTAACCGAGTCACGAGCCTGACTCGACCCCGAATTAAATGGTCCATGGGGAAGCCTCGAATGTAATACCAGGATCAAAGATCTTGTCCTCGGTCCCGGAGGAACATAATAAATGAGAGGCAGGAGGATAAGTCCTAGAAGGAAAAAAGGTCCTCTCAACATACGAAAAGTATGTGAAGTCGTGAACCACGGGAGGTGGGATGGGTAAAGGAGACAAATTGTCATCCCCCAAAGACAATGGATGGTCACTATTCGGTAAAGCCGTAAAGGTGTCTATCATAGAATGGTTAATGTCACCTCCCGGGTCAAAGCATTCATCCTCATGAGCGTGAATCTCTTCGATTTCTTCATCATAGATAGGCTCGTCAAACAAAGGTTTGTCGTTCCCCTCATTGAGGATTTTAGAAATTCTCTCGAAGAGATCATGATCAAGTACGAAACCATCATTTATTTGTGGGGTTTGATGAAAAGTTAAATCCTCACGAATGTGGTAATCGTAATTCTCATTAGAGGAGTGTTGATTAGGTAACTCCTTGAGAATTGGATGAGAATCGATGGTAGAATCAAAAGTAATTGGCGAACAGGCAAATGTGAATTTATCAAAATCCGAGTTCTCAATATCAATATCAAGTTTTCAAACTCCATTTGCCTTCTCATCAATACCATGATCACAATTAAGCTCATGTGAGAAATCCAATAACACAGGATCATGAAAAGCATCCTCGTGATGGAATTTCTCAATACTCGGGGTATAAAAGTCATCACTAAGGAGTAAAGAATCCGATAAATCATTAGTATCATTGATAGGTGTGTAAACACCCATCCTTTTACCACTTAATTCGGACTAAAACGAGACCAAAACACGTATTTAATATCATTTGTTTGGAATTATGCGTGGTTTTTGTGTTTATTGTGTTTTCAGAGCTAACCGGATAAATATTAAAGAAAACATGGGATTGCACGGGATTTATCAAGGAACAAAAGACTCAAGATAAAGTCTATTATCCAAGAGATGCAAAAGATTTGAAGTCACTGGGCCTATTCGAAGATTTATCGAAGAAAAGGACTAAAGACGGAAGATTTTCATAAGTCGAAGAAACTCGAGTCTATTTAACGAAGAAATTAAAAGACGAGTTGGATTTAATCGACGACAAATCCCGAATCAGAATCGAAAACGTCAACTTTTCTAAAAAGACGAGAAGACAAGAAGAAAGGGAGAAAGCCCACTCACCAACCAACCACTAGGAGTATAAATAGATACTCCCTTCACACAATTAGAGAGTTAGTTCATTTTTCTTTTCCCCAGTTCTTGTTGGTTCGTTCCATCACAAACACCATTAGGGTGTTTGGTGATTTTCATCTTTTTCTTTCAATCTTGTAACTTTTAATCATTACATCTTGTTTCTTTTACATTAATCAATCTATTCCATCTTTTCATTCATCTTGTTCATCTCCATTTTCATTGCAAGTTTTTAAGTTTCTTATTTGATTCAAGTTTGATTTTAAAAAGTTGTTGATTTAGTGTTTTTATTGGTGGGATTTGTCTCTTATGGTATTTTAATGGTAATTGGTTAGTTTGGTAAAACCTTTTTAAGTATCTAAGTCGATTTGTATTAAGATTCGAGTCCCCTGTTTTGCTGTACTGTTACTGTTCTTGATTCCCAGGACTTTCCGAACAAGACCAATATTCCGAATAGGCGAGTCTCCGTTTGCCTTATTCGGAATTTTGGATATTCCGATTAGAGTTTTTAAATTTTCCTTTACTCGGAATATTTTAAATATTCCGAATAGTGTTATTATTCCGCATAAGGTATGTATTCCGAATAGGACGATTTTTCAGCATAAGCAAATTTTCCGAATTGAACCTTTTATTCCGCATAGGCCAGTCTTTCCGCATAGATGTGTTTTTCCGAGTAAGACCATTTTTCCGCATAGAAGAATTCTTTCCGAATAGGGAATATTTTCCGCATAGCAAATTTTCCGCATAGGCCTTGATATTCCGCATAAGGCAATTTCTCCGAATAATACAATTATTCCGCATAGATGTCAATTTTCCGAATAGAGCTGTCTTTCCGAATGGCCATACTTTCCGCATAAGACTTACATTCCGCATAGGGTATTTTTCCTATAAGGGTATTTTTCCAGTATTAATTCAAGTTCTGCTTTTTATTTGTTGCTTGTTTTAAGTTTACTTCATTACCATTTTATTCACTTCCCTGTTTAGTAGAATAGAAAACCAAATCCCCTTTTTGTCACCAAGAACAAATCATTCCACTTTAAACTGAGATCAATTCGAGAGGATATCGAGTGTAATCTGAACCCTAGCAAAATGCATATATTAAATGGCGCCGCTGCCGGCTCTTCTCGCTAAGATCAAAAGTTTTTTGTGAGAACTTGGATTTTGGGATCCGTTCCCCGTGAACGTTACTTTTTCACAAAAATTTTCAAAAACACTAAAAAAAAAAATATAAAATTTTCAAAAAATCCTAAAAAGTAAAAAACATAAAAACCAAAAATATTTTTCCCTTGTTTGTCTTTGTTCGTTCTTTTGCAGGTGTATGCGCACTCGATCCACGTCTTATCAAGAGCCCGAGCCTCTCGATAACTTAGACATGGCTGGTGTACAAAACAACAATAACATACCACCTCCGAACAACAATAATAACAACAACAACCCACCTTTCAACAACATGAACAATAACAACAACAATGAGCCCCTTCCGGATAATCGCCCGATGATTGAATTGCTGCAAGCTCATGTCGATGGCAATACGGATCCAATTGTTATACCACCAATTGCCGCCAACAATTTCGAGCTAAAGTCAGGTTTTATCCAGATGGTCTCCGCTCAGCCATTCTTGGGACGAACCATTGATGATCCACACGACCACATCAAGAGATTTCTACAACTCACCAACACGGTCAAGTTCAATGGGGTTCCACAAGAGGTTATAAGGTTACAACTTTTTCCCTTTTCTTTAGAGGGACAAGCCCGGCATTGGCTTGCTAAGGAACCGCCACAGAGTATTCTCTCGTGGACGGATTTGGAAACAAAGTTCATAAATTACTTTTTTCCACCCTCTCGTACTACCGCTTTGCGGAATGAAATCATAAATTTTGAACAAAAGTACGATGAGTCATTCAGTGAATCTTGGGATCGCTTTAAAGATCTTTTAAGAAAATGCCCACAACATGGTTTTACCAAAGTACATCAAATCAATACTTTTTACAATGGTTTAAGCATGAGTGACCAAGATTCACTGAATAGTGCCTCGGGGGGTAATCTATTGGCTAAGACTTCCAATGCTGCTTGGGACATCATTGAGAACAAGTCTCGGGTGCAAACCAAGAGTATTCGGACCAATGTTGCTAGTGCTAGCACTAATGACAGCGACAAGCGATTAGACAAAATCACTACGCTTCTTGAATCGCTTGTCACCCACACCGTCAGCAACAACAACAGCAACAACGCCAAAAACGCTCAAGTGAACGCTGTCAGCCAACCTTGTGAGATATGCGGTGGTCCACACTCTTACACAACTTGTACCGCCACCCAAGACTACCCTGCTGAGAATGTGAATGCGGCATATGGCACCTATCCTCAACCTGCTTATCAAGCAAAACCTCAAGGTGACCGTAACTTGCTTAGCTACCGCAGCAACAACTATCTTTCACCACCTGGTTTCCCTCCTGCCAACCCAAACCAACAACAAAACCTTAATCGCCCTCCTCAACAACAACAACAACCTCGACAACCATACATCCCTCCTCACAAGCAACAACAACCGCCTCAACGTAACAACCAAGTCTATCAGCAACCTGCTTACCAACCACCTGCATACAATGCTCCTCCCAACCAACCCACCGCTCTTCACCAAGAAGTGGAAACTTATATGAGGACTAACGATGCGATAGTGGGAAATCTTCAGAGAGAGGTGCTCAACTTGAAGGCAGACTTGGTCAAGCAAGGAAACGATTTGAGAGCAGACATGTGAAATACGTTGGATAGCCAGACGAATGATCTGAGGAACATGATGGCTAGTTTCTTCCAAAGTAGTCAACCCTCTTCTTCGGGTACTCTTCCGAGTAACACCGTTGCTAATCCAAGAGGGGAGATGAAAGCAATCACCACTCGAAGTGGCAAAGGTACCAAGGAACCCGAGCTTCCTATACCTCCACCGGTGGTTGTGACTAAGGAGAATGAGTCACCTGCTCCTATTCCTCACCCTTCTCCTTTCCCAATTTCTCCACCTCTTCCTTCTACCCCTCCTCCACCCGTGGTTGTGAGTGATCCTATTCTCCCAAAATCTTCATCTTCTTCCAATATACCTTATCCATCTAGGTTGAGGAAAGAGAAGCAAAAGAGCAAGGATGATATTCAGGTTTCGAATTTCCTTAAAATGTTCAAACAACTGAATTTCAATATCTCCTTCGCTGAGGCTCTCGCTCACATGCCCAAATATGCGAAAATGTTTAAAGATCTTTTGAGCGACAAGGAAAGGCTCCTCGATATTGCCAACACCCAACTTAATGAGAATTGCTCTGCAGTACTCTTAAGGAAATTGCTAACCAAGCTTGGTGATCCGGGTCGTTTTCTTATCCCTTGCAATTTCCCGGGAGTGGAGAATTGCATGGCCCTAGCCGATCTAGGTGCTAGTATTAATCTCATGCCTCTAAGTGTTTGGAAGCAATTATCTCTCCTAGAGCTTGTCCCCACCAAAATGACTTTGGAATTAGCTAACCGTACGGTTGCTTATCCTGTGGGGATAGCCGAAGACGTCATTGTAGGAGTCGACAAATTCACCTTCCCTGCTGATTTTGTTGTCGTCGACTACGAGATGGACCCCCGTGTGCCACTCATTGTTGGTCGTCCATTCTTGAGGACCGGTCGCACTCTCATCGATGTTGAAGCTGGTGAGCTTATCATGAGAGTGGGTGACGATAAAGTAGTTTTCAACATGGGAAAGCTTTCTAAACAGCCTTATTCTTACGAGAGTGTTAATTGTATTGACGTTCTTGATGAGGCTTGTGAAGAACACTTCAAGGATGCTTGTAAAAACATTCCTACGTCTCTTCCCAATGTTGAGACCGTTTCCTCTATCGACTCATCACTATCTCTATTTGGAGAAAGTGATTTCCTTTGGAAAGATCTGCAAGCCACCTTGGAAGATGTGAAGCAAGACAATGACGATTCTACTGCCAATTGGGATGACGATCTTAGTTTCATTGCAAACCTCCTCAGAGAAGACAATCCTTCCCCTCCATCTCCCACAGTTATTGCTATCGAGACTCCGACTTCGAATACGCCTCCCGTCGAAAATCCTCCGGATTTGGAACTTAAGGAGTTGCCGCCCCATCTTGAGTATGTATTCCTCGATGAAGAGAAGAAGTCGCCAGTCATCATTGCTAAGGATTTAAAGGATGAAGAGAAAGCTCGACTTGTCGCTGTGTTGAAGGATCATAAGAAGGCTATCGCTTGGAAGATTTCCGATATTCGTGGAATTGATCCTCCCTTCTGCACGCACAAAATTCTCATGGAGGACGACTTTAAGCCTACAATTCAAAGCCAACGAAGGGTGAATCCAAAAATCCATGAAGTCATCAAAACAGAGGTTCTCAAACTTCTTGATGCGGGTATGATTTACCTTATTTCGGATTCACCATGGGTTAGTCCAATCCATTGTGTGCCCAAGAAGGGTGGAATAACCGTTGTTCCCAATGAACACAACGAGTTGATTCCCACTCGTCTCGTTACTGGGTGGAGAGTTTGTATAGACTACCGCAAACTCAATGATGCCACGAGAAAGGATCATTTCCCTCTTCCTTTTATGGACCAAATGCTTGAACGATTAGCCGGTAATGAATATTACTGCTTTCTTGATGGTTTCTCGAGTTATTTTCAAATACCCATCGATCCCCAAGATCAAGAGAAGACTACATTCACTTGTCCCTATGGCACTTTTGCTTACAAAAGAATGCCTTTTGGCTTATGTAATGCGCCCGGGACTTTCCAAAGGTGCATGTTAGCTATCTTCCATGACATGGTTGAACAAACCATGGAAGTCTTCATGGATGATTTCTCGGTCTTCGGGGATTCCTTCTCTGCTTGCCTTGCCAATTTAGAACGTATGCTAAAGCGGTGCGAAGACACTCGCCTTGTTCTGAATTGGGAAAAATGCCATTTTATGGTAAAAGAAGGCGTCGTGCTTGGACATAAGATCTCGAAAGCCGGTCTTGAAGTTGACCGTGCTAAAGTCGATGTTATCGCAAAGTTGCCTCCACCTTCAACTGTGAAGGGTGTGAGAAGTTTCTTGGGTCATGCGGGCTTCTATCGTCGATTCATCAAAGACTTTTCTCAAATCGCTCGCCCGATGACCCACCTCTTGGAAAAAGATACTCCTTTTATCTTTTCCAAAGAGTGCCTTGAAGCCTTCAACTCGCTTAAGGATAAGCTAACTAAGGCACCCGTCTTGGTTACCCCTAATTGGGAGCTTCCCTTCGAGTTGATGTGCGATGCTAGTGATTTTGCTATTGGAGCGGTTCTTGGCCAAAGAGTGAACAAACACTTCCAACCGATCCATTACGCTAGCAAGACAATGACGGGGGCACAATTGCATTATACGACAACCGAAAAAGAGCTTCTAGCTGTTGTCTATGCTTTTGAAAAATTCCGCCCCTATCTTGTCCTTTCTACCACCATTGTGTATACCGATCATTCCGCGCTGAAGTACTTGTTGACAAAGCAAGATTCCAAACCAAGACTTCTTCGCTGGGTTTTGCTGCTCCAGAAATTTAAAATAGAAATTCGCGATAAAAAAGGAGCAGAAAACTTAGCCGCGGATCATCTCAGCAGACTTGAGGATCCATACCAAGGGGATCATCCGAATAAAGAAATCAATGATTCTTTCCCCTTGGAGACCTTAATGTCTATAAACTCGAAGCCGAATGAAACCCCGTGGTTTGCGGACTTTGCAAACTACTTGGCGGGTGGAATTCTCAAGGAAGGGTTGACGTCTCAACAAAAGAAGAAGTTCTTCACTGACATTAAGACTTACTTTTGGGACGACCCTTACCTATTCAAACAATGTGCCGACCTGATTATCCGCCGATGTGTTGATGGACCGGCAGCGTCTGAAATCCTTGATGCTTGCCACAAAGGACCCACCGGTGGTCACTTTGGTCCCAACTACACCGCAAAGAAAGTGTTTGATTCGGGATTTTATTGGCCCTCCATATACCGTGACGCTCACGATATGGTCAAACGATGTGATGTTTGCCAAAAGCAAGGCAAAATCACACATAAAGACGAGATGCCTCAGAATTTCATTCAAGAGTGTGAAATTTTTGATGTTTGGGGTATCGACTTTATGGGGCCATTCCCTTCATCTAAAGGAAACAAATACATCCTTGTAGCCGTTGACTACGTTTCAAAGTGGGTTGAAGCCAAAGCTTTGCCTACTAATGACGCAAGGGTGGTTTGTAACTTTTTGAAAGCTCTTTTCGCTAGATTCGGTGTGCCTCGCGCCATTATTAGTGATCGTGGGACTCATTTCTGCAATGACCAATTTGCTAGAGTCATGGCTAAGTACGGTGTAAGTCATCGTCTTTCCACAGCCTACCACCCACAAACTAATGGCCAGGCTGAAATATCCAACCGAGGACTAAAGCGAATTTTGGAAAGAACCGTGGGAGAGCATCGTGCCGCATGGGCTGATAAACTTGATGATGCTTTGTGGGCTTTCCGTACTGCTTACAAGACCCCGATCGGCTGTACGCCTTATCGTCTTGTGTACGGGAAAGCGTGCCACCTCCCCATTGAGTTGGAGCACAAGGCGTATTGGGCCTTGAAGTGGGCTAATTTTGATATAAACAAAGCCGGTGACCTACGCAAGATCCAACTCAATGAGCTCAATGAACTCCGTAATGAGGCTTATGAAAATTCTTTGATCTATAAGGAACGAACTAAGCTCATTCACGACTCCAAGATCAAAAACCGAGAGTTCCATGTTGGAGACAAAGTCTTACTTTTTAACTCTCGGTTGAAAATCTTTTCGGGCAAGCTCAAATCTCGTTGGTCCGGCCCATTCACCATAGCCCAAATTTTTCCATATGGTACTCTCGAGCTCGCTCAACCTAATGGACCAAATTTTAAGGTGAATGGCCAACGAGTAAAGTTGTACTTTGGTGAGGACACCTCTTAGGAGGTGATTCCATCCCTCACCACGTTCCCCATGAACTAATTTTGGGCCGAGTCAGGCTCGTGACTCGGTTATCAAAAACAAGAGCTCCTCGGGAGGCAGCCCGAGTATCTATCCCTTTAATCCCCTAAGTGTAGGGGAGGACCTATTTTGGTCGTTTGTGTTTGTGTGGTGATGTGCTTACAGGGATAACTGCAATCTTGGAAATCTTTAAAGAACCGTGCTCCCGTGTTATCCGAAATCCGGTTCTATCTCTCAACTATCGTGATTCAATTTTCTTCATACTCACATTTGAAATTGATCACTTTAGTCGTCTCTTCCTTAACTTGATTTAATCAACGTGCACAATGTCATAAGTGTAGGGGAGACTTTTCCCACATGCTTACACATTGAGGACAATGTTTATCTCAAGTGTAGGGGGGACTTCTATCGAAGTTTTAAGTGGACTTTTCCATGAAAATGCCTTCATTTAACCAGAAAATCCTATTTTTCAACATTTTTCAAATTTTTTATTAACTTTGGCCATTTAGTTGTAATTTTTAAATTTTTATCGTTGCTTTCATATGTATATATCCCGCAATGAAGTCAAAAATATTAATAAAGTGTTGTAGCTAGTTTAGATATCTTTGACATATTAGGCCCGTTGTGTTTATTTTGACTCAACCCGAATAGACTTATCCAAGTTTATTCTAGCTAGTATCCTTAACCATGTAGACCTTAATCGGTTTATTAGGCTAAGTGTCCACGAGTCTCATTATTTGAGATTTTAAATTGTGGAGGACGAGAAATGATAGAGTCAATTATAAGTCGGTATTCTTGCGCAAGCTCACTTGGTGTAATTATTTGCCTATTCTCCCATCACTTGCTAATAATTTATCTGCAATAAGTAAGGTCTTACGATTTGAAAAGTTACTTAGCTTCTAGCCCAAGATCGTTTAAAAGTTGCTCGGTAATGATAAGAGTTCATAGCCAAGGCATAACTTATGAAGCGGGGCGCGAAGATTGGCGAGTCCGAAAAGGCCCTAACAAGGCATGAGGATTCAATTTTATTGCTGAAGATCCAAAGTGATGTGAAAAGCATTATTCCTAAAGTCAATATGAAGGATCAAGACTCACGACGAAAAGCAACCAACTCCCATAAAGATCATGGAGAAGTCTATCCGAAAAGACCCTAACAAGGTATGAGGATAAATAGATCCAAGTCCGAAAAGGAGGCGGATCGTTGTATCTCAAAATCCCAATTAGAGATTGAAGAAATAATCTTGAAGTCGTGGTCAACAAAGATTGGAGTACCCCTCAAAAGTCTCCAAGTGAAGAAACTCTATTTATGATGAGAAGACCATTATCTCAAGAACGTCTCTCGAAGATATGAAGTATGAAGTACATGCCAAATATCGGCCCGAGAAAGGTCTCAAATCGTGAACCGAGTTATGCCAAGATATGAACTTTTTGATATCCCGAGAAGCAGTTTTAAGAGATTTTGTCCTTTAGCTAACTATTGATCAAATCGTCCTACTTTGCTTTCAGCCTAAATAAACTATCGAAATAAGTCCAAAAATGCATCTTCATGATCATTCTAAGACAAAAATAAAATATAAGAGATACACCTAGGAATAAGGGAGTTTAAGCATTTAATTAAGCCATGTGTGTAAGTGTTTGATTTGCTAACTTATAATAACAATGATCTCGTTTTTAAGCTTAGTTTGGGGAACGTGAAACTTGAGGGTGATAAATCTTCGCAACACCAAAGCCCTAATGTAAGTCCTTGATTTCTTTACAAGTTATTTCCATCCTTTTGTTTATTTTAAAGTTTTAAGTTCTCTTAGTATTTTAATTGTTGTTTAGTAGAATTTAAATAAGGCCAGGGTTGATTGATTATGAGAAAAATGTAAAATTGATTTATCGCTAAGCATTGCATGAGGGCATGGCAATGGTTAAGTGTAGGGGATTTGATAGGTGTGTAAACACCCATCCTTTTACCACTTAATTCGGACTAAAACGAGACCAAAACACGTATTTAATATCATTTGTTTGGAATTATGCGTGGTTTTTGTGTTTATTGTGTTTTCAGAGCTAACCGGATAAATATTAAAGAAAACATGGGATTGCACGGGATTTATCAAGGAAAAAAAGACTCAAGATAAAGTCTATTGTCCAAGAGATGCAAAAGATTTGAAGTCACTGGGCCTATTCGAAGATTTATCGAAGAAAAGGACTAAAGACGGAAGATTTTCATAAGTCGAAGAAACTCGAGTCTATTTAACGAAGAAATTAAAAGACGAGTTGGATTTAATCGAAGACAAATCCCGAATCAGAATCGAAAACATCAACTTTTCTAAAAAGACGAGAAGACAAGAAGAAAGGGAGAAAGCCCACTCACCAACCAACCACTAGGAGTATAAATAGATACTCCCTTCACACAATTAGAGAGTTAGTTCATTTTTCTTTTCCCCAGTTCTTGTTGGTTCGTTCCATCACAAACACCATTAGGGTGTTTGGTGATTTTCATCTTTTTCTTTCAATCTTGTAACTTTTAATCATTACATCTTGTTTCTTTTACATTAATCAATCTACTCCATCTTTTCATTCATCTTGTTCATCTCCATTTTCATTGCAAGTTTTTAAGTTTCTTATTTGATTCAAGTTTGATTTTAAAAAGTTGTTGATTTAGTGTTTTTATTGGTGGGATTTGTCTCCTATGGTATTTTAATGGTAATTGGTTAGTTTGGTAAAACCTTTTTAAGTATCTAAGTCGATTTGTATTAAGATTCGAGTCCCCTGTTTTGCTGTACTGTTACTGTTCTTGATTCCCAGGACTTTCCGAACAAGACCAATATTCCGAATAGGCGAGTCTCCGTTTGCCTTATTCGGAATTTTGGATATTCCGATTAGAGTTTTTAAATTTTCCTTTACTCGGAATATTTTAAATATTCCGAATAGTGTTATTATTCCGCATAAGGTATGTATTCCGAATAGGACGATTTTTTAGCATAAGCAAATTTTCCGAATTGAACCTTTTATTCCGCATAGGCCAGTCTTTCCGCATAGATGTGTTTTTCCGAGTAAGACCATTTTTCCGCATAGAAGAATTCTTTCCGAATAGGGAATATTTTCCGCATAGCAAATTTTCCGCATAGGCCTTGATATTCCGCATAGAGCATTTTCCGCATAAGGCAATTTCTCCGAATAATACAATTATTCCGCATAGATGTCAATTTTCCGAATAGAGCTGTCTTTCCGAATGGCCATACTTTCCGCATAAGACTTACATTCCGCATAGGGTATTTTTCCTGTAAGGGTATTTTTCCAGTATTAATTCAAGTTCTGCTTTTTATTTGTTGCTTGTTTTAAGTTTACTTCATTACCATTTTATTCACTTCCCTGTTTAGTAGAATAGAAAACCAAATCCCCTTTTTGTCACCAAGAACAAATCATTCCACTTTAAACTGAGATCAATTCGAGAGGATATCGAGTGTAATCTGAACCCTAGCAAAATGCATATATTAATCATGGTTTTCAAAAGTCGGTTTTGGTAAAATAGGAGAATCATCTTCATCCGAACCCGAGGAATAATTAAAAATGTAGTCGGAATCACAAGATAACTCATCCCTATCTACAAACTCCTTAGGTGTAGGATAACTAATGGGTTCTTCTTCTATGCACTCACACTCCTCAAAAATTGGTTTCTCAAAACATGTCTCGCTAAGAGGATTTGAAGAAAGCATAAAGTCATTTGAAGGGGGAGGTGAGGGAGTCATAAAAGAAATGGGGTCATCAACGGGTAATGAAGGCTCAAGAAGAATCTCGGGAATTTCCTCAATAGGTGAGGAAAGAGGAGAGCTAATAGTATCCGTGGGTGTCAACACCGGAGGGTGAGTAAAACTCATGATAATCTCTGGGCCTTATCTCTCCTTTATTGGCGGAGAGATGGAAGGATCCACAGTGGGAACATCACTACTAGTAGTGGTGTTAGCCTCAATATCAACTCTCAAAGACGACTCAATATCACATTGAGCTTGATAGGTTTCTAAAATGAGCATGAATTTCCTATCGGTTTCCTCTTGCATTTCTCTTAAGAATATATCATGTTCCTCAAGTTTATTAAGAATTAAATCCATTTGTGAAATACTCCCTTGATTATAGTTTTGAAAATTGCCTTCATTTGAAAAACCTTCATTATTTGAAAACTCTTGATTTTGAAATTCCCCATAAAACCGTGGATCATATTGTGGTGGGTCACTAGTTGTAGGAAAACTAGGGGAGCCAAAATTAGTATTAGTATCATAACACATACTTTCCTCATTATTATAAACCCCCTCATAAGTTTTGTCACTATTAAAATAATCATGAGGCCCACCACAAGTCGAACACTCCTCGGACATAATCTTATAACGCTCTTCTTGCAATATTTCCCAAATCGGACGATTATCCATGGTAGTTTCGAAAGAAACCGAAATAACAATAATTAGTATGCTACGTAATATATTATAATAAAAGAAAAATCTTTTTGTATTTTTTAGAAAAATATATATTCACAATAGAAACGAAAGAAATCGAACTAAAAATTTAACACTAATACGTAATATTTTTGGTGTAATACTTTTAGGAAAAAGTATTACTTTTTGATTTTTTAATTTTTTTGGTGCAAATCTTAGGAAAGAATTTGCTTTTGTGATTTTTAAATTTTTTTTGTTTTTTTTAAGTTTTTGATTTTTTTGTATTTTTGATTTTGTAACAAGAAAATTAAGGTTCAAAAATGAACGGATCCCAAAATGCAAACGTCTTCACGAAAAATCGTCAATCGTACGAGCGAAGCGGCAGCGGCGCTATTTGAAACTAGGTTTTTGCAATCCTATTTTTGTTATCTATTATCGTTCCTCGGATCGACTCGAATTTGATTTTCAATTATCGTTTCGACTTACTTTGTTTTTGGTAAACGTAAAATTTTGAAATTATAAACTAAATCTATTTAAAATTAAAAAAACTAATTTAATTAAAACTATTTTAAAACTAATTTAATTTAAAAACTTTTCTTTAAACTAATTGAAGATATAAAACTATTTAAAACTTAAACAAAATTAACTTTTGAATCTAATAAATTTAAAACTAAAACTTTTTTTTTATTAAAATCTATTTTTTAAATAAAACTTAAACTAATGTAGAAAGACTATTTTTAAATATAAAACTTTAAATCTAAATTTGAAAACTAATTAATTTAACTAAAGACTTTTTAAATAAAAAACTATTTTTAAAACAAAACTAAACTATTTAAATAAAAATGAAATTAAACTTGATTAAAATTATAAAAGGAATTTAAATAAAATATTTTTTTTTCTTTTAATATATTTTAAATAAAACTGAGTTAAAAAGAAAATTAAAATAAACTTTTTAAATAAAATTTAAACTAACTAATCTTAATTAAACTTTTTAATAAAACTGCCAACTATTGATTACCCTTTATAAATTCAAAGACGCAAAGTAAATCACAATAAGAGATCCAGACGAGATGGTATTGCTGTTGGTCTATTGTACGCGAGGTCGAGGGTTCGAACCCCTCGACAGACAAAATTTTTGGTTATATTTTGTTTTTCTTTTGGTATTAATGGACAGTTTGAAAATAACACAGATAAGCTTTTTACTAAGCTGAAAACAAATAAACTAAAAAGAAAAAAGCAGATGTAACCAATAAGTAAACAAATAAGACTCTCAACCAAAATAAGCTAATAATCAAAAGTTAATAAGCTAATAAGGAACAACCAAAATAAGCAATCCCAACTAGAATCCAAACTGTGTAAATTTTTAAACAATCCTAACGCAGATTCTAAAAAAAACAAACAACTTTAAAAATTAAACAGATAAAAAAAACAGAATCGGACCAAATAAGCAGTAACATTTAAACCGAATCTAAAAACATAAGCAGATTCTACAAACACCACTAAAAAAACTAACATAAGCAGATTTAAAACAAACATAAGCAAATTTAACAAGAAATTAAAAGAAAAGAAATAAAACCTTTTTGGAGAACCCTTTGAGCCGAAGGTGAGGCGCTGAGCCACCTTGTGAACCGAAATCAAACACCACCATAATCAACTCGGTCCACCAAAAAGCACTCTTCGATCCAAACGATAAGCCTCTCGAAACAGTATCTTTATTTTATTTTTTTATTTTTTTATTTTTTTTATTTTTTATTTTTATTTATATTAAATCGATAATGAGAAACTCGAACAGTAATTAAAATGAATTAAGATTTAAAAGTAAATTTGACAGGAATTTATAATGAAGACGAAATTAATAAAGTAAATTTTCCTTTATTTAAAAAAGAGAATTACAATTACTGAAAATTAAAATTACAATAAACCTAATCTACTTTTGCAGAAAATTAAATCTAATTTAAACCCTACTCCTAATTTAAAAAAACAATAAATAAAAAATTAAGAAAAAAATGGACTATCCTTAAAACTGAGTATCCCTCACTATTTATAGATGAACCAGGAGCTTGGGGTCTTCATTCTCTTTCTTCAAGGGTTTCTCTCTCAACCGTTTGATCAAGCTTGAAAAGAAAGCTAAAAATGAACCGTTGGATCTTTTGTTTCTCTTTCTTCACGCGGATTGCCACGGTGGATTGAGGACCACCTTCTTGAGTGTATGCCCCGAAAACCATGGGGATTTAATCCCTGTTGTTGTGAATTAACTTTTGAGGGTAAAAGCCCTTATTTTTTTATGGGTAAATTTGTTGATTTGGGGAATTAGGGTTTGGGAGATGGCTGTAAAAATGGGGAGAAGAAAGTGGTGGGTGGATGTTTTTATGTTTCTTGTTTGTATCATAGGGTGTGGGGAAGGGTAAATAAAGTTTTTGTTTATTGAGTGGGTGAGAGACACACGTGGGAGGAGGGTAGGATTGTTGGGTAAATTGTGGGTTGACTGGTATTGGTGTTGACCGAGTATGTGTGAGTTAAAATAAGATGAGATTCTTTTCACTTCCCATTCGTGTGTATACAAGCCAAATGGGCTTTGTTGCCCACTTCTTTATCCGTCCCACCTTTTATTGATTGTAAATGGGCTATTAGCCCAATTGCTTCCAAACCGTAATCATTTTGGGCTTTTTGGGTTAATTTGCAAAATGTAGATAATTTAAATCCTTAAATGGGCTTTTGAGCCCGTTTATCCAATGTGGGATCCATTAGGCTCGAATATCTTCAAAAGATTAAATCCGCTAAAAACGAATATGATTTCGGCTTCCTTGATTGTTTCTTCAAAATCGTATCGATTTTGCCGGGTTTCGTGATCTTCGGCACACTTTTGGTCTTTTGACTTTGTCTTCGTCTCTTTTTTGGACTTTCCTTCAACATTTGACCGTGAAATCCCGTGTTTTTCTCTTCTTTTGATCATTTGTACCTACTTAAACACAAAAACACAAAACCACGCGTAATTCCGACTTTTATGACATTAAACACATGATTAGGTCTTGTTTTTCCTCGATTTTAGTGGCAAAAGGATAAGTGTTTACACACTTATTAATGGCCCGCACTTAAATAACAATTTCCATTCAAATGTTTTGTAAAATTTTATGAATACTATGACTTGGGACCTATATAAATTTGATATTTATGAATGGAAATGCTTTATTATTAAACGACGCGATTTTTAAGCATTGTCTATGATGTGAGTAATGTGCTATCCCGTAACACCAACGAGTCTTCCGCTGTATTGAATTGTGTAAATTTGGGGGTGTTACAAGATGGCTGAAGCTTTGACCAGTTTGAAGGAGAGGCCAGTTATTGATGTTTCACTGGCAACTCTAACAAAGATATCATTTATAGAGATGCTGGAACAGGTTTCTAAGCCAAGCACTGACAAGAGTAAGTTGAGCGTTGACAAGCAGGTTTTTGACGCTGACAAACTAAGCGCTAATAAGAGTAAGTTAGGCGTTGACACACAGGTTTGGACGTTGATAGACCAGCAGGTGTGGTTGATGTATCCCAGTCATCATCTATCATCAAGGATGTGTCTATACAGGTATCATCAATCTCTTTACCCACCATTGATGTATCAAATAAAGGTAAATGATTATGGTAGAGACAATAGTTCCCAAGGATGTAGCCCAAGTAAAGTGTGATTCCATGATGGCTGCATAACTTGAGGAAAAAGAGAAGAAGAAGATTGCTGCTATTGAGTCACCATTTGTGGCTACTTCTGAGAGAAATAAAGAAGGCAGTGATGATGAGAGTACAGATTCAAGTGTGATGATTGTTGAAGAACCAGAAAGGCTTGAATATGTTGATGAGTTGGCAAAGGAAAGGATTGCAGAGTTGAAAATCAGGTGGATTATGAGATGCCTGAAGTAGCTCAGATGTACTTTGCATGGGAAAATAAGGTAATGGAGAATCCAGACATGACACTTTCAGATCAAATTTGGGGTTTGGAGATTCTATTAAGAGTTCAAAGAGATTGCAAGGTAATTCTGAAGTATAAGGCTAGCAAAGTTTTTTCACATTCTAAGAAGGATAGAAGGGAGCTCTACTATATGCTACTCAGATGTCATCAAGGAGGTTGGACTTTTCAGAAATTGTAGGGTTTATCCTTTGATGAATTGGAGTATAGGGCTTATCCTATATGGGCAAGTGTTCAAGAGCATAACACTATCAGAATTCTTTCAGATGAAAGAAAGGAAGAACTTGAAGAAGTGATTGTTGGGTCCACTAGATATGGATCTTGTAGTGGTGAACGACTTCTGTAATCACAAGTCTATTCACAGAGAGACTCTATATGAATCACACACAATATAAGTGCGGAATACAAATATTATGAACAAGAAGAAACAGAATAACTAAAAAAACTTGATCCTTACTAAGGATTTCTACTATTAATAAGAAATGAATAATGTTGATGAAGGTGTGTTTAACCCTTCTGCCAATGGTTCCTTTTATACTATAAGGAAACCCTAATACAACATTAAACCAAAACGTGTAAGTCTGATATGCATATCCTTTCCTAACATATCTCATGCATATCCTAACAAACTACTCAAAATAAAAATGTTTGACTTTCTAAAGACCAGGAGCACGTGTTGCTCCTACTACTAATAGGACCAGGAGGAACTACATACCTCCTAGCATACATATTACAAATGACTATTACAGAGGTCCTAATAGAGATGCAGATCCAAAAGGCTTTAATAGCACCAAGGCCTTTGAAGAAGGGACTTCCTATTGAGTTCCTAGAGAATTTGGATAGAGTGAATCCTAGTGAAGCAGTAATTAGAAGGAGTATTAAGCTCTCACCTTTGGAAGCTTCACATTTGGTAGAGGTATTACCTCATGATTCCAGAAACCCTATAGTTCATTATGAAGAAGATGCAAGTGGGTTTTGGATGATTGACAGATATGGAAAGGAGGTACATACTTTTACTACTCTTATCTCTTTGTTTGCAAGTCTAGACAGAGAAGACTTGGTAGATCTTTATGGATTGATGAAGACCAAGTATGAGGCTGAAGCACCTACTTCAGTCAATGGAATAAAGATTTGGACCACATTTAAGAGAATGTGTGCACCAAGTGATGAAGATCCAGTATGGATGGATCTTGATGATATCAGTGGACTTCAATGGCGTCTACATTCAGCACCTGGTGTTTATCATTTGAGTACTACAAAATTTTCTGAATATCTTCTTGTGGATTGTGAATATCCTATGCCCAAGGAAGTTTTAAAGAAAATGGTGTCAACACAGCTGGAGATGGACTACACAAGTGATGTTGGCAAAGATACAATTAGGTTTACTTATTTCCTAATTAACAAGAATAAGTGATGTATATTTGTAAGAATCCTCATTGTATTTAGTTTTTATTCAGAAACTTGATTACTAGAGTAGATATCAAGTTTAGGGGAGGATTGTTGGGAATAAAATAAATCCAAGACACTTAGATGCTGACAAGAGGAAATCAGACGTTGATAGGAAGAAATCAAGCATTGTCAGATCAAGCGTTGACAAGAAGAAGTCAAGCGTTGATGAGAAGATGTCAAGCACTAATAGGATACTTAGTCTACACGTTTTATGTTTCTAGTAAAGATATGTTTGACAATTTATTTATTATGTTTATCTTTACTTAAAATAGTTGATACGTAGACTCTTGTAGAAGGTTCCGTAATCTATAAAAGGAGGCCTTTAGGTTTTAGTTCTATATGTTTTTTACACTTTCATTGTACGCAAGTTCGATTAATCAATCAAAGTGAAAGTTTAGTTTATTCTGTTTGTGTGTTCTTGTTTAAGTATTAATTCCGCATAATACTTAGATTGTTTCATATACTACAAAGTTTCTCTAAGTGTTTAACTTGATTCATTCTCGTTTACACAAGCTAATCGATCTAAGTTTGGGATCAACAATTTGTTCCTAAAGCTCTTTGAAAAGCTTTCCAAAAGTTTGACGTAAACCTACCGTCTCGATCATAAATAATTGAGACTGGTATACCGTGTCTAGTCACAACTCCCTTCAAGTATAGTTTTGCTAACTTGTTTAAAGAGTCACTTTCTCTTATGGGTAGAAAATGAGCGGATTTTGTGAGTCGGTCGACGATTACCCAAATTGTATCGTAACCGTGAGATGAAGTAGGAAGTTTGGTAATGAAGTCCATGGTGATGTTATCCCATTTCCATTTTGGTAGCTCAGGTTGGACTAGTAATCCTGACGGCCTCTGATGTTCGGTCTTCACTCTGGCACAAGTCAGACATTTTTTTACGTATGTGGCAATGTCTGCCTTCATGTTTGCCCACCAATACAACTTCTTCACGTCCTGATACATCTTTTCAGATCCAGGTTATGACAATCCGTCAATTTCAGGTCGTTATTTTAATCTCGACTAATAAGTATTATATGTTGACTTTAATGAGAATTTTAAATTTTCGATTAACCGATAAGGTTATGGCTTGAAACTTAACGTAAGAATGTCGTTTCGATGAAAACTGGCAAGAAATACATTAAGTATCGATATTATTTTCTCAATTTACATGTGAATGATTTTATTGTATTTATTTTTATTTCCCGTGTTTTACGTTTTAACGAATGACGAGAACTACTAATGATCGCGATACCGACGGATGCCCAAAAATTTATGTTTTCTTATCGATTGTCTCGATATTTTATATTTTCGATGTTTTCGATTTAATTACGTTTTAAATCGTGTCGAAGCTTTATTATTATTTTTATGAAGCGTTTTAACTTTTAAAAAGTATTTTTACGAAACCCGAGTCCCGTAAATGTTTTAAATTTACAATTTACATTTTCTACCCTTTAAAGTATTTAATTACTTTTTGGTCCAAAACTATACAACTTTTGCAAAATTAGTCCCTCCACTACTTAGTATAAAAAGAAAAATCTCACCTACTTTTCCACTAATACACATTTTATAAAAAAAAAATCTCTCCATCCCTTTTGCTCCTTCTTTTTGCCGTCCACACCAAGAACAAAAACACCACCACCAATTTTGATTCAACTTGAATCATTCCAAACTAATTAAAGTCCCATCCTAGAAATCAAAAGGTGATCATTTTGGTGTAATTTTTATACACATGCAAGAACTTTCAAATTTTGATGAAGAACAAGGTTGTTTGATCTATTTCTATGCTTGTATGTAGTGCTAATATTATTATACTTAAATTTTGAGTGCTTGCATGCATGATTTTTATATATTTGATTTTTATTATATTTAATTTGAGGGTGTTAGGAGTTAGATACATGTGTTATGATGATATTAGGGTGATATAGGAGTATGTAAATTGTTAAAATGGGTTGAAAAATTGTTTTAGTATGATTTTTAAAGAGTTAATTTTGGGCAGTAACTTAAAGGGCACTTTTGAATTACTTACTGAAATAATTTTGTTAAACTAATAAGATAGGGTCGTAGAGAATTTCGTTAGATTCGTTTTGATCTAAAGTAGAGCTTCTAGCTCCAAACGAGCGAGAAGTTATGCTAGTTTTAGTATTTGTGTACCGGGAGACGAGTATCGGCACAATCCGAAAATTGTTGTCGATATTTGGATCGAATCTCGAGGACTATAGAATGAGTTTTAAAAATGTTCAAGGACTGATGTAAGTTTCTAAACCTCAGGTCATAAGTCTATTTTCAAACCCAAGTGTCGGTTTTGTAAACGGAATTGTTTAGATATGTCAAAATGGTTTTACAAGTAAAAGGTGTAAAACTGTCCGGTTTTTATAACACGAAGGTGTGTCGGGCAGAAGGTCTTAGAAGTAATATTTTTGGATGAAACTTGAACTTAGTCTTTTCATATTATGTGTGAGTTTGTGACCAAATTTCGTCGAAATCGGACAAGTGTAGATAGGGTAGATTAGTGTGTACATTTGGAGTGTACATGCTGATTGGTATTTTGGACACGTAGTTCAATAATTATGTGGCGTGAGTTGAGTATTCGCCATTGGACATGGTGATTTACTCAAGTGTTAAGTCATTATATAAATGACTTAGTTACTGGTCCGAGGGAAGTAAAAAGATAATTTGACTTGCGTTGACTTGGCGTCTTAAGACGGGTCAATATCGTGAGTGCAAGTGTTTAAAAGAATAGTGTTGAATAAAGGGTATAGTAATAACACTCGTATTATTAAATTTTTCGGGATTGTCTTGGTTTTGTAATTTTGATTTTTATATTATTTAAGTATGATTTATACTTAAGTCGATTATTAACGAACGCGCCTTATTTGGTAGGTTGCGGTTTTCGTGTTTAAACGGGCATCACTAATCGTCGGCGATCGTCTCATTACCACTATTGGCTAAGGTGAGTCTATAGCCTCGCTTTTAACATGTTTACTTGTTTTATAAAAGCCCGCGAGGGGGATAACATGCTTGTTTTATTAAAATAAAGGGGTACCCCGAGAAGTTGTGGAAACCCTATTAATGGGTGCAACGAGAAGTTGTGGGAACCCTATTTACTTGAAAAGTAATTATTGAAATTGAAATGTACAACTATAAGTTGTGGTAAACTCATGATTGTTTTAAAATTGAACACAAGGAACTTAATTGTATGTTTTGATGAAAGTTATTACATAAGTTTGTTTAGCCTTAAAAGACCCATGAATCGTGAATTGTTAATCTAGATAATGCTAATGCTATGGATAGATCTATCGGGGTGACGCCCAGTCCGGTCGCGGCTAGCTCTCGCGTGGTGTTGTGATGCACTAGTAATGAAACATCGGATGCATTGTATAAGAGAAATATACGCACTTGGCTAGGTGTGTTGGGCTGAAATAATATATGTTAACGTTCAATGTCACGAGACTTATGTAATGACACGATAATTATGTCCGTACAACATAATGGTCTTTGATAAATTGTTAACCATGGAAGGTTATTTTTGAATACTTGTGTTCTCATTATTTAAATTAAAACTCTATAGATTCACTCGGCAAATTTTGCTGACTTTTTAACATGTTTTATCTCAGGTCCATTGGGAAGGCACTCGAGGAAGGCGGTTTCGTGAAGCTTGCTTATTTGAAATGTTTGGCCCGCTTTTATAAATTATATCCATTCAAATAATTTTTAACATTTACTAAGTTTTGTAAACTTGAAGTTAATTGGGGACCGTGTATTGAATGAGAATGTACTTTTAATAAACATCCATTCATTCTCATTCAATAAATTGTACTTTTATTGAATGAGAATGAATGGATGTTTATTAAAACGACTTGTTTTGAGCCGTTTTCTATGATTACGAGATTGAACCATGATAGTAACACCCAATGACCCTTTCGCTGTTATGACCGAAATTTGGGGGTGTTACAGATTGGCATCAGATCTCAAGTTATAGGGAACGAAAAGATTTTCCAAAAATGAATTTTTGAAATCTTTTAACTATAACTGTTGCAAGCGAAACCTCCGAGTTGCCAATGGACGAGAATATAAGTATTTATATATATGGGATTATATATATGATATAATCTTTATCGATTATTTGAACTTGTGAATTACAAGGTATGTTTTCATTTATTTAATTATAAATGATAATTTTATATTTATACGAGATTTATACGACGTAGATTGTCACGAAGCCACCCTAGTCATTTTAATGCTAGCGCTGAAGCCATTCCTGAAATGAATCCTGTTATTCTCGAGATTAACTAAGTTGTGGATGTACATAATCCCAACGAAATGGTTAATATTATTGTTGATATTCTTTTGGTTACAAGGATTTTAATTTCCTTGGTTCTTATTCTTGATTTATCGATCCGTTCATTTCGTTTAGCAAATTTAATTTGCATTTTCATTAATCTTCGACATTATACTGTTTTGATAAAAACAAGTTTGCCCGAGATGGTACTATTGATTGTTAGGAATTGAGATTGATTTGTATGGTATTCACATGCCAACCAGGATTCCATATCATATCACTGATCAATTCCTGTTAAATTCGTTTCTCATTTGTTTCGATCTTGATCTTTCGCGTTGAGCTGGCGATGCTTGAATAAAGTGATTTATAATCGTTGAGATAAATAGGCCATTTTTTTGAACAAGGAAATTATAAATTGTTGAACTACAAATTTCTGAATCTTATTTGGAAGGACTTGATCAATCCATGGAAATAATGATTCATAAAGGTGTGGGATTAAGCATATAGCAACTGCGTGATTAAACTCTTATTGACTTATAATTCGTTTGCTCGATTCATTCTTTGATTTTGTTTCTCTAATTCCTGGATCGTGAGATGGTTATATTGGGGCTTTTCCAAAACCGCCAATTGAGGAGGATATTAAGCGTCTCTGAAAAACACTGAAGAAATCTTCTTCTTGTTGGACCGAGGAGCCTTCTTAGTCACGTGAATGACCTAGTAACTCTTAGTAGATTAGTTTATCAATTGTAGTACCTTCTCATTAATCCCTAACCAAACTGTGACAACAGTTAGTAGGACTAGTCTTTTAAGTTGTATGGCATTAGACGATGATTATCTATAATGTTTGACAATACGACTTGTACTAGTTTGTGATCAATGGAATGACTATCTTTTGATTCCTAATTTTACATCGTTCTATTATTATCTTTCTTTGCTTTCTCTTGTAAATTCATGTGGTATAACGCAATCATTGAATGAATACTCATTATGATTTGATTTGCGTTACACACGAATCATGCAGTCAATGATAGCTATGACTGAAGCACGAATGCGCCAAGTTATTAGTGAATAAGTTGCTGTATCTTTAGTTGAATTCATGGCCAACATGAATGATGGATCTGGAACCGGTGGAATTGAAGCTGGAGCCGATAATGTTCGTGGTACGGATGGAACAAATGTGCCCGAAATTAGAGGCTATAACTACACTTCATTTATAAAGTGGAAACTGTAGACTCTTAAGGGGACTAAAGATGATGGAGGATTGTGTCAGTTGTTGAAAAGCTGGCATCAGTCTTTCGAATCAGTGACCCTAATCAAGAGGATAAGGTGCAGTTTGAAATCGCTACTCTCCAAGGTCGTGCATTAATTTGGTGGGATGGCAGACTTGCTTCCATAGGTATCGTTACTTATGGGACACCATAGACTAATGTGAGGAAACGGTTAATTGAGGAGCTTGCCCTCGAAGTATTTCCAAAGTATGGAGCAAGTGTTGTACAATCTGAAACTGAAGGGAACTAACATTGGTAGATATATCAAGTGTTTCCATAAGTTGACTCTTTTATGTCCAAGAATTGTGGCACCCGAACCGTCAAGGTCAAGCGGTATATTCACGGCTGACCAAGAATAAATGCGGTGATGTGACTTCTTCTAAGCCATTTACTATTTGTGAAGTTGTCTGCATGACTGATTAGCCCATGGGACATATAATTCAAGGCGAGGCTGATGAGGTTACTGAAGGGAAATATAATTCCAAATTGAAAATTCTTTTCGTGCATTAGAGCTCGTAAGTATATCGAAAAAGGTTGTGGATTCTTCTTGGCTTAGGTATCATAGAAGGAATCGTAAGAGAAGTCAGTAGAAAATGTTGTAGTCATTCATGACTATCCCAAAGTGTTTCTGGAAGAATTGCCAAGGCTTCCGCCTCCAAGGAAAATAGAAATCCTAAATGATCTAATTTCTAGTGCTGCATCTGTGGCACGTGAGCCATATTTATTAGCATCATCCGAGTTGAAGGAATTATTTGTGTAGATTTAAGAACTATCTGATAGATGTTTTATTCGACCGAGCTCGTCAGTTTGTAGCAATCCTATTCTATTCGTTAAGAAGAAAGATGATTCATTTCGTATGTGTATCGATTACCGAGAGCTGGATAAGCTAACGATCAAGAATCGTTCACATTTCCATAAATTGATGATCTATTTGATCAACTTCAAACTCTCGTGTTTTCTCCTAGATTCTGGTGTTTTCTCCAAGATTGATCCTTGTTTTGCTTATCATCAACTTCGCATACGCGAGGAAGATATTCCTATTACGGTGTTTAGAACTTGTGATGATCATTATGAGTTTAGGGTTATGCCTTCTGGTTTGACCAATACACCTGCTGTATTCATTGACTTAATGAATTGTATGTGTAAGCCGTGTCTTGATAAATTCGTAATCGTTTTCTTTGATGATATTCTAATATGCTCTAAGAGCGAGGAAGAACGTGCCGAACACTTAAGGACTATCTCGAACATGTTAAAGAACGAAAATTTTAAGCAAAACTCTCAAAGTGTAATCTTTTGATTAGTTACGTACGATTTCTCTGAAATGTGATTGATAAAAGTGGGGTAGCTGTCGCTCCTGCGAAAATCAAAGCCATCGAAAATTTGAATGTTCCAACTATTCCAACTGAAGTACGACAAATTCTAGGTTTGGCTGGTTATTACTGAAGGTTTATTGAAGTATTCTCTTTGATATCAAAACCATTAACTAAGCTAACTATAAATAATGAACCGTATGTGTGTGGCGTTGATGAAGAGAAAGCTTTTCAAACCATGAAAAGAAAACTATGCAGCACGCCGATCTTATCGTTACCTGATAGAACTAAAGGTTTTGTTGTTGATCGTGATACACCTCTTAAAGGATTTAGATCTGTTTGAATTGTATATGCTTGTAGGAAACCTAGGATGAATGAGGAAACTGCACAACCCATGACTTATAATTGGGTGCGGTGATTTTACTCTTCATCTACTGAGACATTAATTGTATGGCACTAAGGTACGGTATCCACCGATAGTAAGAGCCTACAATGTATTCTGGAATAAAGGAGGTAAATAAGCCTTTTAAGTGATTACGATTGTGTTATTCGTTATCATTCGTGAAGTTGGAGCAAATTACAATGGATTCATTATTAAGCTCTCGAAAACTCAGTCTGAATATGACTCGATTTGTGTCAATGTTGACTGATTGACTCTGCTCATTTCATTCCGACAAATAAATGATCGTGCGAACTAAGAATCGTTTGTTAACTACTCGTAGTAGACATAGAAGTTATGACGATGTGAAGCGAAAATCTTTGGAAATCGAGGTAGGTAGAAAAGTTATGCCAAAGGTATCACCATGGAGAAAGGTGTTATATACTTTGGAAAACGTGGGAAGTTAAGTCCCCGTTAGTCTGGATCATTCGAGCTGATATCGAGTGTAGGTCCGGTGGTATGAAAACTTAAATTACCTCGAGAGCTACAAGGAATTCACAATACTTTTCATATGTCGAACCTAAAGAATTTTATTCTCAACGAAGATCTTATTATCTCTCTTGATGAAGTATGAATCGATAGTAAGTTAGATTTCATAAAAGTACTTGTTGATATTATCGATAAAGAAGTTAGGCAACAGAAACGAAGTCAAATTCCTATTGTCATGTGTGATGGAACTCAAGACGAGGACCAAAATTCATTTAACCCTTTGATTTCAACGAGCTATCGAGGAAGAACGCAAGTTGATCTTCGGGACGAAGATCCCAATTTGGTGGGGATAATGTGACAATCCGTCAATTTCAGGTCGTTATTTTAATCTTGACTAATAAGTATTATATGTTGACTTTAATGAGAATTTTAAATTTATGATTAACCGAGAAGGTTATGGCTTGAAACTTAACGTAAGAATGTCGTTTCGATGAAAACTGGCAAGAAATACATTAAGTATCGATATTATATTCTCAATTTATCATGTGAATGATTTTATAGTATTTATTTTTATTTCCCGTGTTTTACGTTTTAACGAATGACGAGAACTACTAATGATCGCGATACCAACGGATGCCCAAAAATTTATGTTTTATTATCGATTATCTCGATATTTTATATTTTCGACGTTTTCGATTTAACTACGTTTTAAATCGTGTCGAAGCTTTATTATTATTTTTATGAAGCGTTTTAACTTTTAAAAAGTATTTTTACGAAACCCGAGTCCCGTAAATGTTTTAAATTTATAATTTACATTTTCTACCCTTTAAAGTATTTAATTACTTTTTGGTCCAAACTATACAACTTTGGAAAAATTAGTCCCTCCACTACTTAGTATAAAAAGAAAAATCACACCTACTTTTCCACTAACACACATTTTATAAAAAAAAATCTCTCCACCCCTTTTGCTCCTTCTTTTTGCCGTCCACACCAAGAACAAAAACACCACCACCAATTTTGATTCAACTTGAATCATTCAAAACTAATTCAAGTCCCATCCTAGAAATCAAAAGGTGATCATTTTGGTGTAATTTCTTCACACATGCAAGAACTTTCAAATTTTGATGAAGAACAAGGTTGTTTGATCTATTTCTATGCTTGTATGTAGTGTTAATATTATTATACTTAAATTTTGAGTGCTTGCATGCATGATTTTTATATATTTGATTTTTATTAGATTGAATTTGAGGATGTTAGGAGTTAGATACATGTGTTAAGATGATATTAGGGTGATATTAGGAGTATGTAAATTGTTAAAATGGGTTGAAAAATTGTTTTAGTATGATTTTTAAAGAGTTAATTTTGGGCAGTAACTTAAAGGGCATTTTTGAATTACTTACTGAAATAATCTTGTTAAAATAATGAGATAGGGTCGTAGAGAATTTCGTTAGCTTCGTTTTAATCTAAAGTAGAGCTTCTAGCTCCAAACGAGCGAGAAGTTATGCTAGTTTTAGTATTTGTGTACCGGGAGACGAGTATCGGCACAATCCGAAAATTGTTGTCGATATTTGGATCGAATCTCGGGGACTATAGAATGAGTTTTAAAAATGTTCAAGGACTGATGTAAGTTGCTAAACCTCAGGTCATGAGTCTATTTTCAAACTCAAGTGTCGGTTTTGTAAACGGAATTGTTTAGATATGTCAAAATGGTTTTACAAGTAAAAGGTGTAAAACTGTCCGGTTTTTATAACACGAAGGTGTGTCGGGCAGAAGGTCTTAGAAGTAATATTTTTGAATGAAACTTGAACTGAGTCTTCTTCATATTATGTGTGAGTTTGTGACCAAGTTTCGTCGAAATCGGACAAGTGTAGATAGGGTAGATTAGTGTGTACATTTGGAGTGTACATGCTGATTGGTATTTTGGACACGTAGTTCAATAATTATGTGGCGTGAGTTGAGTATTCGCCATTGGACATGGTGATTTACTCAAGTGTTAAGTCATTATATAAATGACTTAGTTACTGGTCCGAGGGAAGTAAAATGATAATTTGACTTGCGTTGACTTGGCGTCTTAAGACGGGTCAATATCGTGAGTGCAAGTGTTTAAAAGAATAGTGTTGAATAAAAGGGTATAGTAATAACACTCGTATTATTAAATTTTTCGGGATTGTCTTGGTTTTGTAATTTTGATTTATATTATTTAAGTATGATTTATACTTAAGTCGATTATTAACGAACGCGCCTTATTTGGTAGGTTGCGGTTTTCGTGTTTAAACGGGCATCACTAATCGTCGGCGATCGTCTCATTACCACTATTGGCTAAGGTGAGTCTATAGCCTCGCTTTTAACATGTTTACTTGTTTTATAAAATCTCGCGAGGGGGATAACATGCTTGTTTTATTAAAATAAAGGGGTACAACGAGAAGTTGTGGAAACCCTATTAATGGGTGTAACGAGAAGTTGTGGGAACTCTATTTACTTGAAAAGTAATTATTGAAATTGAAATGTACAACTATAAGTTGTAGTAAATGCATGATTGTTTTAAAATTGAACACAAGGAATTTAATTGTATGTTTTGATGAAAGTTATTACATAAGTTTGTTTAGCCTTAAAAGACCCATGAATCGTGAATTGTTAATCGAGATAACGCTAATGCTATGGATAGATCTATCGGGGTGACGCCCAGTCCGGTCGCGACTAGCTCTCGCGTGGTGTTGTGATGGACTAGTAATGAAACATCGGATGCATTGTATAAGAGAAATATACACACTTGGCTAGGTGTGTTGGGCTGAAATAATATATGTTAACGTTCAATGTCACGAGACTTATGTAGTGACACGATAATTATGTCCGTACAACATAATTGTCTTTGATAAATTATTAACCATGGAAGGTTATTTTTGAATACTTGTGTTCTCATTATTTAAATTAAAACTCTATAGATTCACTCGGAAAATTTTGCTGACTTTTTAACATGTTTTATCTCAGGTCCATTGGGAAGGCACTCGAGGAAGCCGGTTTCGTGAAGCTTGCTTATTTGAAAATTTTGGCCCGCTTTTATAAATTATATCCATTCAATTTTTTAACATTTACTAAGTTTTGTAACCTTGAAGTTAATTCGGTCCGTGTATGAAATTGTACTTTTATTGAATGAGAATGAATGGATGTTTATTAAAATGACTTGTTTTGAGCCGTTTTCTATTATTACGAGATTGAACCATGATAGTAACACCCAATGACCCTTCCGCTGTTATGACCAAAATTTGGGGGTGTTACACAGGATGTATGGAATACTTAGACTTATGAGATTCGTGCATGATCACGCTTCTCAAGTGTCTGTAACATGGTAACCAACTTCTTCCATGTAGACACAACGTTCCGTCTGCTCTTGGTTCTAACTTCTCCTTGCTTAGATCCGTCCTAAGCATTTCTCCTATGTCTTCTTTTCCAATGTTTTCAGGCTCCTGGGCTTGGAGTTGAGCCTCTAATATCTTCTTGGGTAGATCCAAGCCAATGGTCATAACTAAGGCTCAAACTCTCATGGTAGGATCAGTTCCCTTGCGTCTTAGTGCATCTGCAACCAAATTGGCTTTACCTGGGTGGTATTTGATGTCACAATCGTAGTCACTAAACAGCTCTATCCAACGACGTTGTCTCATGTTCAGCTCCTTTTGGTCTAGAATGTGTTGCAAATTCTTGTGGTCGGTATGCATAGTAAACTTTGTTCTGTATAGGTAGTGCCTCCAGATTTATAAGGCAAAAACCACGGATCCAAGTTCTAGATCATGAGTAGAGTAATTCTGTTCGTGCTTCTTCAGTTGCCTTGAAGCATAGGCAATTACTTTATTTCGTTGCATCAGTACCGCACCTAAGCCTTTGTGTGAAGCATCACAGTGGACAATGTTATAAATACGTTTTTAACGTATATTAGAAGTATCGGTCACTCCACAATATTATTGAATGTTGTATAGCTCGTAGTTAAATATTTGTTTAATTTGTTAAGTAAAACCGGCCCATGGGCTTGTCATTGGCCGGCCCAAGTCCATTAGTGGCTTGGATATAAATACCCCTTTCCACCATGGAAAGGGGGTTGGTTGGTTGGTCGTTTCTCACTTTTCAAGTTTAATAAAACACACATTTCTCTCTCACTTTCTCTCACTAACTTTCTCTCTCTAGAACCATCAACCCACTTTATTGATTCATAAGATTATCACAATTCTACAATTGGTATCAAGAGCCATGGGGTGATTTAAGGTAAGGATTAGTGTTGCTTTTTAGTTTTTGATAGTATTAGTGATTTTTAGGAAAATCTACCTTGACTCTTGTAATTTTTGGTGTTTTTGTTGTTGGGATTAGTAGATAAGTGTTGGGTTTAGCTTATTTAGGTAGAAATCACAAAACTTTTCGTGGTTTTTGGTCAAAAATCGGGTTTAGATTCGTTTGTTCTAAGAAAAAAAAACATCAAAAGTTGGTCTCGAAGTCTGTTTGCCAGTTTATTCCGAATCAACAGTGTATTCCGAACGAAGCAAAAGATTCCGGATCAACTAGTTATTCCGAATCAAGAAAAAAATTCTGGATCAACCAAGTTATTCCGGATCAACAAGTTATTCCAGATCAACTAGTTATTCCGGATCAACAAGTTATTCCGGATCAACAAGTTATTCCGGATCAACAAGTTATTCCGGATCAACCAAGTTATTCCGGATCAACCAAGTTATTCCGGATCAACCAAGTTATTCAGGATCAACCAAGTTATTCCGGATCAACCAAGTTATTCCGGATCAACCAAGTTATTCTGGATCAACCAAGTTATTCCGGATCAACCAAGTTATTCCGGATCAACCAAGTTCTTCTGAACCAACAACTATTCCGAATCAAGGTAATTATTCCGAATCAAGATCTTTTTCACATTAAGGTATTTATTCCGAATCAACTTAATTATTCCGGATCAAGGGGTATTTTACGAGTTTTTTCGACGATTTTTAGTGGATTTAATCTTGGCTTCTTACACACGCTTTACTTTAACAACACAACACAATTCACAACCTTACTTCATTGCTCGATCAACCGATAATCTTTCAGTCTTTAAAGTGATCAAAATGAATCCGAGTTCATTAATGCCTCAAATGACATCACTTACGGATATTTCCGTCATAACAGGAACGGATAATCTCCCTCCAATGCTCATTAAAGAAGTCTTTAAAGCATGGCAAGGCCGTATGATGTCATACATTAAGGGAAAACTGACATATGGGAGGCTTATGGTCAAGTAAATTCTAAATGGTCCACTTGATTATGGTACCATCATTGTTAACAATGTGACTCGACCACGGGAGTTTGAAGAACTTACGCCAGCTCAACAACTTATTGCCATGCAGACGAAAAGGCTCTTCAAACCATTCTCCAAGCTCTTCCACATGACATCTATCGAATGGTAAGTCAATATACGGTTGCAAAGGAGTTATGGGAATGTCTACAGGTTTTGCTACAAGGTACGTCTCTTACTAAACAGGAACGCGAATGTCAGTTGTATGATCTGTTTGATAGGTTCACGTACAGTCCAGGGGAAACGCTTCAAGACTACTACTTCAGATTCACTACTCTCATGAACGATTTGAATGTGTACAATCTCGTGATTGCTCCATTCCAGGTTAACACCAAGTTTTTGAATACTTTACCTCAAGCTGAATGGGGTGAGTATATTACTGATGTTAAGTTAACTAGGGATTTGCATAAGTGCAATTTGGATCAACTCTATGCTTTTCTCCAGCAGCATGAGAAACACGTGATCATGCACCGTTCGCCTCGAGGTATGTACCCTGAATCTTTAGCTTTGATGGCAAATCAACCAAGCTTGTCATATAACAACACTGCTTATATCATGGGACACCAAGCTTATCATCCATCACCGTACATGACTCCAAGCTTCCCCCAATATTCGATTCTACCTCAACCACCCACCTCACATCAGCAACAATATCGGTTTAATGCACCTTTGTCTCAGAGAGAACCACAAGCATCACAATATGCCTCACAACCTCACCCATATTCACCAGCAAGCATTGCACCTTATGCTCAGTCATCATACTCTTCATATCAAGAAAATGAAGCATATCCATCAAGCTATTCTGATCACATAAGTATTCCTTCTAGTGCTTATGCCGCTCAACAAGACCAAGCAATGTATTGTGATAATGATGAGGTTCCCATTCCTGAATTCAAACAAGGAACTGACCCAGTTGAAGTGTTAGCCACTATGTCTGCTTATCTCACAAGGACATTGAGCAAACGAGGATTTAGAGGACCAGCTCCTACTAACAATCAGCTGAGGAATTCATCCAATTCTCGACAACAAGCTACCATTGAGAATGGCAGGGTAATGGTTCAACCTATTCAACCTTATCAGGGGAGACCCACTACATCAACCACCAATGCACACATGGTCAGTCCTGCTCCAATGGTCAACACTACTCCAATGGTTACTGCTCCACGGGCCAATTCCACAGGTAAGTGGAGAATGATCACATGCTACAACTGTAAGGAAGAAGGTCACATGTCTAGGGATTGCACAAAACCCAAGAGGAGAAGGGATGGTCAATGGTTTGCAGAGAAGATTTATCTGGTGAATGCTCAAGCACAGGGACAAGAACTTGATGAAGAGGAGTTAGCATTTCTTGCTGATCTAGGGATTGCGGAACAAGAAGTTCTCACTACACAGAATGCGGCATACCAAGCAGATGATCTGGATGCTTACGATTCAGACTGTGATGATCTTCAATCTGCTCAGGCAGCTCTTATGGCAACTATCTCTAGCGTTGGGTCAGATCAAATATCTGAGGTACTTACTAATACCACTGATACTAGTATTCAACCACATCAAGTTGGGCAAGAGGGTGCTGATCCGAATGAGTCTTCGATGGTGAGTCTTTAAAATGAGGAGACAATCAATGATAGTAATATCAATGCAAGTCCCCAGACTTTGAGTGAATCACAACCTGGAGTCACTTCGCATACGCATATTCCTGCTCAACAAGATTTGATCATGGTTCCTACAAAGTTACTTAGCTAAATGAATACTGCACTCTTAGAAACCCTAGCTACGAATAAGAATCTGTCTGCTGAGCTTGCCTTGTGTAACGAAAAAGTTCAAACTTTGGAATTAGTTCCTTCGTCCAATGTTCTAACAAATCCCGAATATGATCATTTTCGAAACAAACAAATGGGTCATTTGCAAGAAATTGAAACCTTAAGAGCAAATCTTTCCAGCGAACTTAAAGAAAAAGAGTTAGTGGTCACTAAATTTCACAAACTTCAAACGGATTTTGAATTACTCGAATCTAAAAAGAATGAAATGGAAATTAATGCGGCTAATAGGATTAAAAGCTTAGATTATTTGCTTTTAAGACAATACGATGCCTCTCAACTAGTGCACTTATTTGACTCATCGTTTAGAGAGTTTAACTTATCGCGTCAAAATGACCTTCCCCCTAATCCACGGTATGCAAGACAAGCTTTTATCCATAATCCAAGACTTTATGATGCAACCAAATTAGGATTGGTCTTAGATACGATTGTTATTTTCGAGGATCGCAAAAATAAGGCTCTAGTTGATGAGAGTCGGTCATACAACTTTGCAAAATATCCTCAGTGTGATTATTTTAAAATGAATCAGGAGTTAGCAAAAACGGACTTTAGAATTCGCTTCCATATTGATAAAGATCTCATCACAGCACCAACCTACATGTTAAATGAAGAAAACCCTAGTACACTTCCTACACTTTTCAAAATGGAAGGACCTAAGGAAATTCCAAAGGATCGTCCACCTATTAGCACTGTATGGATAAACTTGCAAGAGATTAATCAATACTTTGCTAGTTTTGACAAGGTCATCTGGGAATGTACAACTTCAAATGGTTTAAACGCCGTAGAATGGGCTTTCGAACACATGAACGAGGTGTTTAAGAATGAGATCAACCCTTTTGTCGAAAATCTAAAAGGAAGTTTTGCATCTCTTTCGGAAAATCTCGATTTTGAAATTAAAGAAGTTCAAAAAGTGTTTTATGAAATGGACACCGCTTACGAACTACAATTAATTGAAAAGGAAAAGATTTTATCCGAATATGACCGATTCTTGTCCCAAGTAATATCGTGTGATGTGCTTACTACAGTGAATGTTAATTATTCGAATGAGCTTACATCCACTATGAATAAATGTGATGCTGTGAATATATGTGATGATGTGCATGATCTCTCTGTAAATATTGTTGAGACTGTAAATGAGGTAGATAATCATTCTTGTCACGAGTCTAATTCTGAATTTTTAAAGCTTTAAGATTCTTAAAATTTACTTACAAAACGTTTTAATCAACTTGAACAACATTGTATATCTTTAGAATTAAAACACCAAACTCAAAATGAGGATCTTTTGGTAACAAATGGTTGTGAAAACAGTATTGAGACGAGTGACAAGATGATTGAGATAGTTAAGGCATTAGAGGAAGAGATTATGAGATTAAAGAGAGATTTATCATCGAACGAAAGACTAAAATTGGAACTAGAGGCTGCAGAGTAAAAAAACCAATACTTAGAAACTAGACTTTCGTCTATTCTAGGGGAGATGGATCGTGCAAGACAAGGATTATCTACTCTTTATGGTTCACTAGAAGACCGCTTAGCTTTTAATGCAGCACAACAACAATCTTATGTTGAACAATTGAACCAAAAGTGTGAAGAAATCTCTGACTTAAATATCCAGCTCATTGACAAAAACATGGTCTTGGGTGAGTTAAAGGAGACACTTCTTCTCACCCGACAAGAAGTTGTTAATAACTTAGCTACCAAATCTGCACCGTCCTCTAGTGCTCCTTCAACCAATTCTGTAGTGCTCTATAAGAACCCACTCCATAAGCAAAATCCGCTTACTTACGATGACTATATGAGGAATGCAATTAAGCACGTGGATCTTGTTAGGGATATTTTAGATGATTTGTATGCGTTAGATCCCTCAAGCAGTTACTATTATTCAGCTCATGAATATATTAAGCGTGTTCAATATTGCTTAGCATATTTGTAATACATAGGAAAACCGGGTTCTGCACTACTCACTAATCGACCCATTGCTGTAACTCCATTCAATAAAACCCTAGGAGCAAAACCGTTATTGGCACCATCAACTAAGGCACCTTTAAAATCTGTTGCTAATGTTCCCACTTTGCCTTCTACATGAGTAAAAGAGTCTACTAAGGCTAAAGGATCGCCACTCAAGAAAGATAAGATCAAGCCCTCCACTAGTAGTACCATCAAGAAGAAAGTAGAATCTCACCCTAGGTACGTTATTTCAGATTTAAATAAAAAGAATCATGTAGCTAAGACTAAAAGCTCTGCGCCTGTGCAGAAGCCTACGCCATTTGTGAATTCTAATTTGAAATGTTGGAATTGTAATGAATGCATGTTTTCTCAACGTCATGATTTGTGTCTTATTGATCATGTGAATGAAATGAATGCCATTAGGAATGATCTTGAATGGAAGCCAACTGGGAGAACTCGTACCCATGTTGGATGGCAATGGCGTCCCACTGGTAGGACCTTTACATTAGATGGAACAATGTGCCCTTTCACTAGGAATGCATCCATTGAGGTTAGGTCTCAGCGTCCTTTAATTAGGCACACTAGCACTAAAGTTTGGAAACTGCGCCCTTTAATTAGGTCAGCCCCCGCTATAGTGCCTATCAGTGAAGAAATACCTCAGGATTTAAGCCAACTTGAATCTACACCACCAACTAGGAAGAAGGCTAGGAAATCTAAGAAACTTAAAGTTAGCAAATCTAAGATCATTAAATCTGTACCTGCTAATAACAAGGAACATTCAGATTCCGAAACCTATACATTGTCCTTGTCTGGTGATATTTTCAGGTGGTCCAAATCATCCTCTGGTATTTGGACTCCGGTTGCTCAAAGCATATGACCGGAGATCGCTCGATGCTCCAAAATTTCGTTAGCAAGTTTCTTGGAACGGTTAAATTCGGTAATGATCATATTGCAAAGATAATGGGGTATGATGAATATCAGATTGGAAATGTCACGATTTCAGGGTATACTATGTAGAAGGTCTTGGTCATAATTTATTTTCAGTAGGACAGTTCTGTGATTCCAACCTAGAGGTTGATTTTCGACAACACACTTGTTTCATCCGCAACTTGGAAGGAAAAGACTTGTTAAAGGGGTCTCATGGTGCAAATCTTTATACTTTGTCCCTACAAGACATGATTGCCGCCTCTCCAGTATGTCTTCTCTCCAAAGCATCTAAGACCAAGTCATGGTTATGGCATCACAGATTATCTCATCTCAACTTTGATGCTATTAATCATTTGGCTAAAAACGAATTAGTTCGTGGTCTTCCAAAGCCCAAATTTCACAAGGACCATTTATGTTCCGCGTGTTCAAGGGGGAAAAGTACCAAGAAATCATACAAGCCCAAAACTGAAGACACCAATCAAGAAAAACATCATCTTTTGCATATGGATCTTTGTGGGCCAATGCGAACCGAAAGTGTGAGTGGTAAGAAATTCATCCTTGTTATTGTGGATGATTTCTCCAGGTTTACATGGGTTAGATTTATACGTACAAAGGATGAAGCACCGAAGGCTATCATCACTTTCCTGAAATTCATTCAGGTACGTTTAAATACTACTGTCCGCCGTATTCGTACTGATAATGGAACAGAGTTCGTCAACCAGACTCTTCGTGATTACTATGAAGAAGTTGGTATCTCACATGAAACATCCGCTGCACGTACTCCGCAACAAAACGGTGTCGTTGAAAGACGGAATCGTACGCTTATGGAAGCTGCTAGGACTATGCTGATTTATGCGAACGCTCCATTATTCTTATGGGCAGAAGCTGTATCTACTGCATGTTACACCAAAAACCGCTCTATCATTCGGAAACGCCATGGAAAAACACCTTACGAGCTTCTACATGATTGTAAACCCGATGTTTCATTCTTTCATGTGTTTGGGGCTCTTTGTTATCCAAACATTAATAGTGAGAATTTGGGCAAACTTCAACCAAAAGCCGATATAGGTATTTTCATTGGTTACTCACCCTCCAAGAAAGCATACCGAATTTACAACCGTCGTCTTGGTAAAATTGTAGAAACTATGGACGTAGATTTTGATGAGCTGAGAATGATGGCTTCTGAGCAACGCTGCTCTCAACCCGCGCTTCACGAGATGGGAACCGGTACTATTAGTTCCAGATTAGTTCCCAATAATCCTACTTCTACATCATTTAAACCACCTACAAAGCTCGAGTGGGATGAACTATTTCAACCTTTGTTTGATGAATTCTTTGATCCCCCAAGTGATGAAGTTCCAGCACCTGTAGTGATAGCTCCAATCCCTGAAGTTGTTGCTCAAGCTAATGAAGCTTCATCAAATGCATCTTCAGTTAACATTGAACCGGATGCACCTTCACCAAGTAATTCTCAAACTACACCTGAATCTTCACCCTTACTTATGCCTAATGATGTTGAAGAGGATTCTGTTGATCACGATTTAGAATATGCTCACCAACAAGAGCTTCCATTCTTTGGTATACCGATACCTAAAAATCCTTCAGCCGCGTCTACCTCAGAAGAAGCTCCTATAATCGTTCACTCCAGACCACCACGGATTGAAATTCACAGCACCAAATGGACAAAAGATCACCCAATTAGGAATATTATTGGAAGTCTCGATCGACCAGTCTCGACACGCCATCAGTTACAAGAGAGTGCACTCTATTGCTATTTTGATGCATTTCTCTTTGAAGTTGAACCTAAAAACTGGCAACATGCTATGACTCAATCATCTTGGATTGAAGCCATGCAAGAGGAACTAAATGAATTCCAAAGACTTAAAGTATGGGAATTAGTTCCTCTCCTTGACAAGGTTAACATCCTTACTTTGTTGTGGGTTTATAAGGTTAAACTCGATGAGATGGGTGGAGTTTTGAAGAATAAGGCTAGATTGGTTGCTAGAGGATACAAACAAGCCTTGGGTATCGAATTTGAAGAATATTTTGCTCCTGTTGCAAGATTGGAGGCTATTAGACTATTCCTTGCGTATGCTGCTCATATGAACATGATCGTCTATCAAATGGATGTGAATACGGCATTTTTGAATGGTGAACTAAGGGAAGAAGTCTATGTTAGTCAGCCGAATGGGTTCGTTAGAACGGAGTTTCCTAATCATGTGTACAAGCTTAAGAAGGCTCTCTATCGGTTGAAACAAGCTCCACGCGCGTGGTATGATCTCCTTTCAACATATCTCATTTCGGAAGGCTTCTCCAAAGGCAAGGTGGACCCTACTCTATTCACTCTCAAGGAAGACAACGACATGATACTGATGCCGATCATGTTGGGTGTCAAGACACGAGGCGTAGCACTTCTGGGTCTGTGCAACTCCTTGGAGACAGATTGATTAGTTGGTCTTCAAAAAGGTAGAAAAGCGCTGCAATTTCTAGCACGGAGGCTGAATACATTGCCATGTCCGGTTGTTGTGCTCAAGTCCTTTGGATGAGATCACAACTAACTGACTACGGTCTTGGATTCAAAAAAATCCCGATGTATTGTGACAACAAGAGCGCCATTGCCCTTTGCTGCAACTACGTTCAACACTCCTGGGCAAAGCACATCGACATTCGCTACCATTTCATTAAAGAGCAAGTGGAAAACGGAGTGATCGAGCTGTATTTTGTCACCACTGAGTATCAGCTGGCAGATATGTTCACAAAAGCCTTAGATCGAGGACGAATCGAGTTTTTGATCGACAAGCTTGGCATGAAATCCTTCTCTCCAGCGACTCTCAAAGAGTTGGCAGAAGAATCAGCAGAATAGTGGTGGTAAACTATTCATGCGTATCCTTTGCACGTGATCATGTATATTATCGTATATATAAAAACCACAAAAAGAAAAATACAAAAATATAAAACCTACAAAAACCATAAAAAATATAAAACCAAGAAAACCCAAAAATATTTTCGTCTTTTTTAATCGGGCATGTCTTTTAGTACGGTAATATTTACGGCTTTAGAAATGTCGATCAATATTGACACGACGCCATAAATAGAGTCCGTATAAAAGTTGTACATGTTTAAAACATGCCCATTTTGGCTTGTAGTTATTTCAGACTGCAACCCGCTTTTCGCATTAAAGTCACGTATTTCCTTGGAAAACGTTGGCTCACAACGGGAATTAATTTTCTCGGGCATGATTTACAAGCCAAATCATGCAAAGGGATCAATTTTACTTTATAACTTGGTCTAACACGAATTAATGTACGTCTCAGTGCATTAACTTGTCAAAATAAGAGAAATTTTATTGCCACCACGAATCAATCTTTTCAAGACATTAATTGGAAAATGTTTTCATCAATATTTGACTCTTTAAACAATGACTACAACTCTTTCAATAGAAAATGGGTCATCGTTTAAGGGGGAGAAAATATTATATCGTCTTCGTCATCAAAAAGGTCTTCAAAAGTTTTCGAGGAAAATTAATTGGCTAAATGGTTAATGACTGGAATTGCTTTGGTATTCGTCTTGTATTCGTTCGTGACTTGTCGTGAATATTTAAGTTGTGTGAGGGCTAGAACGTTTAATACTATGATTTAGGTCTAACGAGTGTTAATTAATTAACGATTGTTAACTTAATCTTGTTATTAACTAGAAAAGAAAAGGAAAAGAAAAGAAAAACGAAAAGTTAAAGGACTAAAAGTATTAAACAGGGTAAATTTTGTGAAAAGTTTTGACCAAGTCAACCCCCCCCCCCCCGTATTCTCTTTCCTTCTTTCTCTTTTCTACTTTCTCTTTTCTTCTTTCTGTTTTTCTTCTTTCCGCCATCAACGCACCTAAAAACACACACACAAAGATCAAAACATCACGATTATTAATCTTTAATCCGTCTCATTCGTTTTACAAGGTACATTCACCATCAATATTAATATCAATTCGTATTTAATCTCTCTAAATTAACTCTTCTAATTTAATTAATCAATTAGGGTTTCTGCCTAATTTAGGGTTTAATTGATTAGGGTTTTAGTTGGGTTTCACTCGGAATAGGATTAGATCGATGTTTGTTGCCTTTAGAATGCCTTAAACACACAAATGAGCTTAGATTAATCCATTATAGAACGAATTTAGGATATTCCGAATGAGCAAGTGGTTTCAAAAAACATTCCGGATGAACAAAGTTTTCAAAGTTATTCCGAATGAACGTTTATTCCGAATGAACGTTTATTCCGGATGAACAAATTATTCCGGATGAACAATTATTTCGGATGAACAAATATTCCGTATGAACATTTATTCCGGATGAACAAATTATTCCGGATGAACAAATTATTCCGGATGAACAAATCATTCCGGATGAACAAATTATTCCGGATGAACAAATTATTCCAGATGAACAATTATTCCGGATGAACAATTATTCCGGATGAACAAATATTCCGTATGAACATTTATTCCGGATGAACAATTATTCCGGATGAAGTATTTATTCCGGATGAAGTGTTTATTCCGGATGAAGTGTTTAATCCGGATGAAGTGTTTATTCCGGATGAAGTGTTTATTCTGGATGAAGTGTTTATTCCGGATGAAGTGTTTATTCCGGATGAAGTGTTTATTCCGGATGAAGTGTTTATTCCGGATGAGATGTTTATTCCGAATGAAGGTGTTTTTGCTTAAAACTTGTTAAATGTTTGAGTGTTTTTCAATGCTTAAGGGATTTGTTCATATGCTTAGGTATAAATTCATAATGGTATTCATATCTTTATGTATCACCTTTTATGTTTTATCTTAAGCAGAAACAATGACTAACCCAACCGTGCAACAAATACAAGACACTAGAGCAGCAGCCATTGAAGAAGCCAAAACCCTCAAGTTCATTCCAAACAACTACCGGTTGAAGGATGTCTCTAACTCTACTCACAATGGATTCAAGGTAGCTTCAGCCATTCTTGACAATTCTCACTTCAAGAATGCGCTAAGGGGTAGTGCTTCGGTACCCTTCGACTACATGTACGAATTCTGGGCAACCAAAGAGAAGATGTCAAACTAGATCACATTCTTCCTATACAACAAGCAACAGACTCTCACCGTGTCAGACTTCCGCAAGATCTTTGGATTTCAGGAGTCACCCAAAGGTACAACATTCTCAGCGAACCCGACCAAGAACGAGATCATGGCGATGTTCTCTGATATTGGATGTGCGGACTTACGAATAGTGTCCGATTTTACCACAGCCAAAGTGGGTCAACCTTGGAGAGCGATTTTTGGTATTCTCAGCCGATGTCTCACACCCAAAATGACTGGGTATGATGCTGTGCGTCCGCCAATCATCAATATGTTCTATGGTATGTTCAAAGGTATTAATATTTATTATGCATCATTGTTATGGGACGAGTTTATTTTTCAACTCTTCACAAACACGAAGACTAAGGCTAAAGGTTACCAGTACCCTAGGTTCATAAAGCTAATCATACATTATTTTATAGAAAACGATGCGTCTATTGATAAGCGTGTAGGTAGCCGTCACCACACAAAGGATGATGATGATCTGGTGGACCTAAGGCAAGAAAGTCACTCCAACATTGTTATCCCTGGTCCTATTTCCGGTCATCTCCTGACAGATAAGATTATCGCTTCTGTTGATTACAAGAACATGCT
The DNA here is from genome assembly GCA_025667525.1 of Glebionis coronaria. Lineage (NCBI taxonomy): Eukaryota > Viridiplantae > Streptophyta > Magnoliopsida > Asterales > Asteraceae > Glebionis > Glebionis coronaria. The sequence goes on along the minus strand of CM046876.1, from coordinate 483,807,446 downwards.
AATAGAAATCAAGAATCAACAAGCAAGCATTCAAGCAGGAGAAGACTCGTCGACCACGGTTAAGAGTAAAGATAAACGCAAGCAAACAGCTTTACCTGAACCCAAAACCAAGAAGACAAAGACTGTGGCTAAGAAGGGTAAGAGCACGGCTGACAAGTTTGTCATTCGAGATGAAGACATTGATGACGATCCTACTCCCGAGCTAACTCGCAAGACTGAGAAAAGGTTAATGAAGAAGGCTATTGAAAAGAGTAGGAGAGACACAGGCGGTAGTGGTTCGGGTGCACAGATAGATGTTGAAGAAGAATATGAGGAGCCACATGACATTAGTGAGTTTGGATCACCCGAACATTACTCAGCATCGAAGGAGACATCCATTGTTGATACAGCAAGTGTTGAGAAGGAGTCCGGTGCTACAACAATCATTGTGACTACACAGCCGCTCGTAACTCAACCTCCACCAATCCAACCTTTACCAACACGACCGGTGCCAACACCATTCCCTCCACCTCCACCTACTTCCGTCATGAGTACTGTAATCACAACCGTGCCTTTTCAACCATCCCAGAGTAGCCCTGTACCATCTTCAGTGGCTGCATTCGTAATGGTAGAAATGCTGGATAAACACATGGACAGTCAAAGAAAAGAGATGGCTCAACTTCGAGAAGAGCTATTTCGACGAGTACAAAGTGAGGAGGCATCCAAGAAAGCCCAAGAAGTGATGCTAGCTAAGTTTACTGCAGAGATGGAGTTGACACGTAAATATCATGTAGAACAACTTGCTCAGGTCAAACAGGCTGAAGCTGATAGGAATGAAGCACGATTTACAAGACTTCGAGCCATAAAGGATAAATATAAGGAATAGAAAGAAACACTTGAAGCTTCTATTTTAGAGAGAGTAAATGAATCTGTTGAGTCTCTTATGCCAAAGCTGCGTGAAGAGATGAGGAAACTTGCGGCTGATAACTTGATGATTAAGTCGTCCAACCCTTCCAAGTCAGCCTACAAAATTGCATATGACTTAAAAGATTTTGAACTAAAGAAGATCCTCAAAGCTCGCATGAAGGAAGTTGGATCTTTTGACAAGTCTAAAATTCAGCGGACACTCTACAAAGCACTCAATGAAGCTATCTTGGAGGATGATCGGTTGTTTAAGACATTTGGAAGTGTGGTACCTTACCACATCTTGGATAGGAGGAAAAGGAAGATAGTGAGCAAGAGGAGAATGATGGTGAAGAAGAGGATGATGGTGAAGAAGATGATGATGATGATGATGATGATGATGGTGATGATGATGATGATGGTGATGATGATGATGATGGTGAAGGTGGTGATCAAAATGAGTAGAGTGATAAGGGTAGCAACGGGGATGATGATGAGGATGATGGTGACAACGAAAACAGGGATAGCGGTAAAAATGACCAGCCTGATCAGTCTGATGACGATGAAACGGGGGACAAGGTTGCCAGCAAAAAGAAACCATCCAAGTCTGGTACCAAGTCTCAGAAAGATGTTGCCCGAAAGGAAAAGTCCACATCTACGGAGTTAGGACGAACCAAGTGGCGCCATGATGTGAATGATGCTACTGCATCATCGATTCCCGGTACATCTGTTTCTGTTTCTATACCTGTTACCACTAATCCTGTTAGTTCTTTTGTTGCTCCTGAGAAACCAGTAATTGAACCTGAATCTGCACAACACTCGTATGTTCATGATACCGCCGAAATGCCTGAATCAGAACCAGCAAGTGTTCATGTTTCTACTCCTCTGCAAAAAGAACCAAAATCTACTGTTCCCGAGTCAAGCACACGGAACTGGGCAGATACATTGGAGATTGAGGAAACTGCACCGCCACAAGCTTGGATCACGGCAGCAGCAAAATATGATCCATTCACAGACGCTGATAGAGATGTTCTTTATCTTCGTATCCGTAGTCCGATAGACTTGTGTGCATTTTGGGCTCATGAGTTCAAATCTTCGGTCACTCCGTATTTGGTGAAGAGAGCGCTAAAGGACAAGAGACTTCACGCAAAAACCAGGTTAAGCCGCATGGAGTACGAGTATTATGCTGACGAGGTCCTGAAAGCTCTCAAAACCATTCAAAGGCCAGGCCTTCATGAGTCAGAAAGAGCTCCACCTCCACTTGATCCCTCTCAAGATAATCAAATTGCTCTTAACTTCTTTGTCACCTATGATCTTGAGTCTCTCCTCAAGGGATCATCCAAGTACGCGACCTCCCTGACTTTGTTGAAAGCTGCTAATTGGGGGACAATACCCTGGATCAAGGAAAAGGTAAACCGCCTCTGGGTTCCAAAGGTATACCGTAAATATGACATGTATGCTGCTATAGGAGCATCACATTGGGACGAGAAAGTCCGAAGGGCATATAGAGGTTGCTGCTTAGCCAACTCAGGCAGTATCGTCAGATCCAATCTTCAAATCACAAGTATTTTGGGACTGAAGATTGAACCCAAGAATGGCTATCATCATGTGACGGAGATTCGTCTAAAAAGGGAGGATGACAGAGAATACAAGATACAGCAGGGAGATTTTTCTATCATTCGCCTTGAAGATATCGAAGACATGTTGCTTATGATGACCCGTGATCAAGTTACCCATCTTACTCATGAAGAAATCATTGCCTTGAATACAACACTTCGTATGTTCACACGAAGCATTGTTATCAAGAAACGAGTTGAAGATCTTCAATTGGGAGTTGAAAGCTACCAAAGGAAGCTTAACATGACCCGTTCAATGAATCAAGTTCTACCTCAACATGTCGAAAGATGTCCCTATACCGGCACGAGCGTTCCGATGTACGAGATTTTCTACATGAACAGTCTTGGGATCATGAAGTTTATGAGGGTAGCTGAGCTTCATAAATACAGTGATGGGACTCTCATATACGTCAGAGGAAAATTGGAGCATCTCAATTCTGGCGGGACATTACCAGAAATGATTGAGGATTGGCATCCGGCTTATCAGAAGATGGCGACATATGTGATCAAGAAGATTGATGAAAAGCTCCGGGAACGTAGATTGATGAGGAGCTTAGAAAAATTCGTTGGTGGCAGACCATATGGAGTGCACTACAAGTTACTGCAACGATCCATCTAATGGGTCGTACATCTCAGGTCCACTCCATATTGGTTTTATTTGTGAACATGTAAATTTTTGTGAATATTGTGCTTTTATGGCTTGATGTAGTGTTAAGGTATGATAATTTTTCAAGAATTTCTCACGAGATTCTAAATCTTTCAAAATATGTCATACTAAAGCACTACAATTAACCCTTATTAATTAAGGGGGAGCATTAATATGTTCTATGGCCAAACATTGATATCATTTTAACCAAAGACTGGTTAATCCATTCAATATCCCAAATATTAATGGTTAACATTTTGGATAAGGGGAGAAAATGGGATTAAGGAGACTTAAACGATACTTGGCTAAAAGATGAAAAAGACTTAATGATAATCCAACTTAATATGTGTAAAGCACGTGTTAAGGGGGAGCGTTTTTTTGATGAACAAAACACTTAAGGTACAAAACTCTTGATTTCAATATCACAAGTACCTTAAGTAATTTTCAAGGATTTCTCATGGTGACTGATAGGTGTGTAAACACCCATCCTTTTTACCACTTAATTACAATAATAACCGAGCCAAAACTTGCATTTTATGTCTTTTATGTCGGAATTATGCGTGGTTTGTGTTTTTGTTGTGATTAAGGACGAAATTGTGAAAAGTGGGGAAAACACGGCATTCACGGGATTTTATTGAAGAAAAAGATGAAAGATGAAGTCGAGAAGTCAAGAGTGCAAAAAGAACGGAAGTCCAAGACCAATTCTAAAGAGTTATCGAAGAAAAAGTCGAAAGACGGAAGTTTACTTAAAGCCGAAGAACTCAAGTCTACTTTATTGAAGATGTAAAAGATGAGTTCAAAGAAATCCCGAGCCAAAAGTCATTAAAAGTCCAAGATTAAAGAAGATAAGAAGAAAGGATTAAGCATGCAATTAACAAAGAGATTAAGAAGGAAGGGCCTAATGATGCAATTAAGAGAAAATGAAGGAGAGGAGGAAGCTTCCTAATCCTCCCCTATATATAGATCATTAAATTTATCATTTCATTTGGTTGGCTAGAGTGACACTAGTTCTTCCACCTTTACTTTTATGCACATTTAATTACCTTGCACCTTTAATTACCTTGTCTTGCACTTTAATTTTCAAGTAAGTTAATTTTATCTTTACTGCACCTTTACTTTACTTGTTTGATCTCTCATTCTACCTTTCTTTCTTGCTTGATCTTTATGTTTACATGCTTATTGTCTTGCTTATTTGATTAAAGATTACATTTTTATGCTTTTGATTGTTTTGGATTATTGATTCTTATAGCTTATTTGTTTTCATCTTTAAGTTTTTAAAGTTTTATAAAAGTTATTTTTATATTAAGTTTGATTTCTTAAACCTTTGTTTAATTTCGTGCATTTAAAAGTTTTTAAATCATAGCTTATTAGCTTTTTCTTATACGGTTTTGTTTAGGATTTTAGACTTGTGCTTATTTGATTAGTAGCTTATTTGTTTAGCTTATTTTGTGCCTTTTCTTCCGTATTCCGATCTGACAAATCGGAAAAGGGTTATACATTCCGACCAGCATTCCATTGCTTGGTCGGAAAAGGGTTTAGTAATATTCCGATTGGAGGGATTGTGTATATTCCGATCTGGACTAGTGACAGGATTCCGATTGGTACCTCCTCCCTCATTCCGATCAAGTAAGTTGATATTCCGATTGGGAGGTAAGTTTGGTATTCCGATTAGGAGAGGTGACATATTCCGATCTCGGGGTTCCGATCCACATTCCGATCAGGGTGTTTGTCATTCCGATCACGGTAAGTAGCAACATTCCGATCAAGGTTTGTTTAGATATTCCGATCTGAATAGGTGACAGGGTATTCCGATCTAAGGTTCCGAATAACATTCCGATAGAGAGGTGTGTCTACATTCCGATGGTAAGTTGATCGGAATATATTCCGATTAGGGTGTTATTTTCATATTTTTGTCTTGTTTAATTTTTAAGTTCTCATTTTAATATTTTGTCAATTTTTAATTCCCGCCACGCTTTTAAATTCAAGTCATTTAATTATTTTACTTTTCAAAGTTTTAAATTTTGCACACCTTTACTTTCAATTAGATTTAGATTTATTTTAACACCATTTTATTTTATCGCCACTTTTTATTATAACGCCATTTTACCTTAACGTCATTTAAATTTACGTCTTTGCACTTTTAATTTAAAATCAACCAAAAATATTTGTTTTACCAAAATCAACTGAGTCGTACTTTGAATCGGAAATCAATTCGTTAAGATATCGAGAACAACAAACATATAATTTAACTGAGTAAAAAAAATAGTTATTAAATGGCGCCGCTGCCAGCTCTTTTCGTAAAGATTAACGATTTTCTGTGAGTGACGCGTTGCTTTTTGGGATCCGTTCACTTGTGAGCGTTATTTTCTTGCACAAAAATTTACAAAAAACCATAAAAATCCAAAAAAATTAAAAATTTCAAAAATCCAAAAAGATTTTATTTTTATTGTGTATATATTGTCTTTGTGTTTGGTATTGTTTTATTTTGTCTTTGTAGGTGTATGCGTACTAGATCTTCTAATTATCAAGAGCCCGAGACTCAAGAAGATTTAAGTATGGCAGGTGTTAACAACAACAATCCACCACACCTCAATAATAATAACAACAATGTTCATCCACAGCCCGATCTTCGGACAATGGAGGAGCTTTGTCAACCTACCATGTTTGGACGAGGAGGACCGATTGCACCGATGCAAATCACGGCTCCTGAGTTTTCGTTGAAGCACCACATGATTCAGCAAGTGCAAACTAATCCATTCGCCGGAATGCCTGATGATGATGCCAACAAACACCTCGACAAGTTCATTACAATCACCCAAAGCATGAAGTTGCCCGGTGCCACAATGGATGTTCTACGCCTTCAACTCTTCCCACATACTTTATCACATCATGTCGAGAAATGGTTTGATCGTCTCCCGAAGAATTCTATTCATACTTGGGATGACATGACTCAACGCTTTTTGTCGCGCTACTTTCCACCATCCATTGTCACGAGCCTTCGCAATCAAATCAGCGGTTTCATGCAAGATCCCGATGAATCTCTTTTTGATGCTTGGGAAAGATATAATGTCTTGATTGATCGTTGTCCAAACCACAACATGCTTCCAGTCACATTGATTGATACTTTCTACAACGGTTTGACTTTTCGAGATCGTGATACGATTAATGCAGCCGCCGGTGGCACATTTATGAAAAGGAGACCCGAGGAGTGTAGAGAGCTAATTGAGAACATGACTACTCACCACAAAAACTGGGATTCCTCCGCTTCTTCAAGGAACAACCCGAGAGTCAATGTCTCTTCTACTTCAGCAAACCCTGATATGACCGAACTCACCCGTATGATGACTGAAATGAGCAAAAGTATCACGCTTCTTGCTTCAAACCAACAACAACAACAAGTTAAAGCGGTTGCTAATCCTTGTGAAACATGCGGCGGTCCTCACTCATACACCGATTGTCCTTCGACTCAAGGAAATCCGGAAAATGTGTATGTAGCTTATGGTAATTATTCGCCAGAAAATTACCAAGCTCGACCTCAAGGGGATAGAAATTTGCTGAGTTACCGGTCCAACAATTACCTTTCACCCAGTTTTTCTCCTCAAAACCAAAACCCCGCCACCAACTACAATAGAAGCAACCAAATCCCACCAAGAGCTTCTAATCCTTATCACCCACCCGCTCAACAAACCCCACCCATTAATCCCGATGTTGAAGCCATCATGAGAACCCAAGGTGAGCAAATCAAGAACCTACAGAGCCAAATTATCAATCTTAAAGGAGATATCACCAAGCAAGGAAATGAGATAAGATCCGAGCTTAGAGATAATATCCAATCCTCCTTCAGCACTCAAACGAATGATCTAAAGAATATGCTTGCTAGTTTCTTGCCCGCAGCTCAACCTTCTACTTCGATTTCTCTACCTTCAAACACCGTCACTAATCTGCGAGCGAATGTGAGTGCTATTACTACTCGTAGTGGAATTACCATTATCGATCCACCGATCCCACCCCCATCATCTACACCTCCTCCACCACCATTTATCCCTACTCCTCCTACACCTAGTATTAGTGCACCATTACCGTCTCCGCCTCGTCATGACAATGTACCTAGGAAGGACCCTTCAACATCTCAACCTTTACTTGATACGCCTTCACCTTCACCACCCAAACCCAATATCCCTTATCCCTCTCGTTTAGGCAAGACCAAAATGCTAACCAAGGATGACTCTGAAGTGTCACGCTATGTGAAGATGATCTCTCAAATGAACTTCAACATTAGCTTTCTTGAAGCACTTGTCCACATGCCCAAATTTGTTAAAGAATTTAAGGAATTGCTTAACAAGAAGGAGAAGCTGATTGAGCTAGGCAACACGCGCTTAAATGAAAACTGCTCTGCAGTTATTCTTAAAGAACTTCCGGAAAAGCTTCGAGATCCCGGTCGTTTTGTGTTGCCTTGCGTTTTCAACAAAACTGAAGAATTTACTGCCCTTGCTGATCTCGGGGCCAGTATTAATTTGATGCCTTTGAGTGTTTGGAAAACACTATCATTAACCGACCTTACTCCAACAAAGATGACTCTTGAGCTTGCAAATCGCACTCTCGCTTACCCCGTTGGTATAGCCGAAGACGTGTTCATTAAAGTTGGCACATTTACTTTCTCGGTCGATTTTGTCGTTGTTGATTATGAAATGTACCCTCGTATTCCTTTAATACTTGGTCGGCCATTCTTGAGAACCGGGCGAGCTTTAGTTGATGTTGCCGAAGGTGAGTTAATCTTAAGAGTCGGGAATGATTCAAAAATTTTTAAAATGGGGAAGCTTACAAGCAAATCCTTTGGACGAGAATCAGTGAATATGATTAATGTGCTCGATGATTTTACCATCTACAACAATCCTCTATTCGACTCTTGCAATGATAATCCGCTTTTTCATGATGATGTGGATGATTCTCTCTCCAATTTAGAACCTTCTCCCATATATGATTCTCCACCAATCTTTGATGATTATGATGATGATTCTAGCTCAGATTCAGATGATTTTGATGATTGTACTTCCGAGTATCCCGAGATGCCCACTTTTGATGATTTCGATGAGGCTGATACTCTTTCGAGCGATTCTTCACATGATGAAGATCCTCCGCCATCACTCGATCCTACTTTGGATGATTACTCATTTGAGGAAGACTTCTCCACGTTTCTCAACACTTACTTCCCTCATGAGAGTGATGCCCCTCCTTTAGACTTTGAAGATTATCGTCTTGATCCTACTTTGGATTTGAAGCACATTCTTTCAAAGGCGAAGAAACCGGTCGACACCAATATCCGCAGCACATATGATTTAACACCTCTTTGTCCCCCTTCTGAGGACGAGGTTGTGCTTCTTCGCGGATCTTCTTCATACTCTGCTGAGCCTAAGTGTTATTTTCCCCTAAAGGAAAAGGTGTTCGACCCCGGTATTGATATTATTCAGCCATCTCAGTCTCCACCTGACGAAATAAAAGGAAATATCTTTGGAAATTATGGAAATCTGCTTGCACCACATCACCCTTGCTTCCACCATGCTCCATCTTTGCTTAAGGGAACCTTGCCTACTCTTCTTTGGCTTGCCTTGTTCGCCTTAAGCTTGTGCTATTTGATGGACGAAAACTATGTCTTTGATCCTGGTGGATATGTTTCATGCTTCTTCCTCTAATAATCAAGGTCGAGTCAGGCTCATGACTCGGTTAACAAAAACCAAGCGCTTCTTGGGAGGCAACCCATGCATCTATCTTTTAGCTTTCTTTATCCTAAGTGTAGGGGAGACCCGTTGGTTTGCTATTTCCTCTCCTCTCTTAATCAGGGATTCGAGCGCTCAATGATCCACTCTTGATGATTCTTGATGACCCATGATTCCGTGTTCTCCATTTTCCCGGTTCTATCCTAAACTCTTTTCGATTCACTATTTTATATTTTTCAATATTAAAATAGGAATCTCTTTAGTTGTCTTTTCCTTAGCGAGATGTAAACAAAGTGTACAATGTCCTAAGTGTAGGGGAGCTTACTCCCACATGCTTAAACATTGAGGACAATGTTTATGTTAAGTGTAGGGGGGGACTTCTATCAAAGATTTAGTGGCCTTTTCCTTGTATTTGTCCTCATTTTAACCAGAAAATCAATTTTTCGACATTTTTCAAAATTTTTGATCTATTTTAGCCTATTAGTTTTTACCTTTGTATAGTTATTTTCTTCCCTTATTAGAATAAAACTTTAATAAAGTGGTTTTAATTTTCAAACGTTGTGAATCTTTTGACTCAATCCGAGTTTACTTATCTAAGTTTACTCTAGCTAGTATCCTTAACGTGTTTAAGTCAAGTTTTGCTAGGCTTTTATATAGGGAGCTATAAAACGCGAAAGTCTTAACTCTCACGGGTTAAGTACAAGAACTTTTCGCAAGTTCCTATAATTGATCCTAGAGAGTCGTTTATCAAGGGAACTTTAAAATGCGTTTTCTAAACTTGAAAAAGTCTAAGAATTTGCAAGATCCTATAGGCGACTCGAAAACCCAAAACTTTGATTTAATAGGCTAAGCATCCACGAGTCTCATTCCTTGAGATTTTAAACTGTGGAGAACGAGAGATGATAGAGCCAATTATAAGTTCGGTATTCTTTCGTGAATTTATGTGAGTTAATTATAAGCCTATTCTCCCATCGCTTGCTAATAAATTTATCTGCAATAAATAAGGTTGTACGATTTGAAAAGTTACTTAGCTTCTAGCCCAAGATCGTTTAAAGGTTGCTCGGTATGGATTAGAGTTCATAGCCAAGGCATAACTTATTGAAGCGGGATGCGAAGATTGGCGAGTCCGAAAAGGTCCTAACAAGACATGAGGGCTACATTTTATTGCTAAAGATCCCAAGTGATGTGAAGAATCATTTATCGAAAATCAATATGAAGGATCGAGATACACGACGAAAAGCAAAAACTCCCCAAAAGTCATGGAGAAGTGTATCCGAAAAGACCCTAGCAAGGTATGAGGATAAATAGATCCAAGTCATAAAAGGAGGCGGATCGTGGTATATCAAAGTCCAAAATAAAGATTGGAGAAAAATGAAGAAGTCGTGGTCCAAGTATGAATCTCTCAAAACTTCAAGTGAAGAAATTACTATATGAAGAGAAGACCATTATTTCATGAACGTCTCTCAAGGTTTGAAGTATGAAGTCGCTGCCATATATCGGTCCGAGAAAGGTCTCAAATCGCGAAGCGAGTTATGCCAAGATATGAACTTTATGAGGTCCCGAGAAGCAGTTTTAAAATATTTTGTCCTTTTGCTAACTATTGATTAAATCGTTCACTTTATTTTCGGCCTAATAAACTATCGAAATAAGTCAAACAATGCATTTCTCGTGATCATTCAAGACAAAAATAAAATATAAGAGATACCCATAGGAATAAGGGAGTCTAAGTGAATAATTAGCCCACATGAGTTCGTGATAGTTTGCTAACTTATAATAACAATGATCTCGTTTTTAAGCTTGGTTTGGAGAAAGTGAAAACTTGAGGATGATGATCATTCATGACATTTCCAAAACCCAAGGTATGCTTTTGATTTCTTTACTTTAATGTTTATAGTTTTCTATCTCTTTAATAAAGGCCACTATGGATTGATTATGATGAAAAGTGTAAACGTGCTTTGTAACTAATGCATTGCATGAGGACATTGCAATGGTCAAGTGTAGGGGATTTGATAGGTGTGTAAACACCCATCCTTTTTACCACTTAATTACAATAATAACTGAACCAAAACGTGTATTTTATGTCTTTTATGTCGGAATTATGCGTGGTTTGTGTTTTTGTTGTAATTAAGGACAAAATTGTGAAAAGTGGGGAAAACACGGCATTCACGGGCTTTTATTGAAGAAAAAGATGAAAGATGAAGTCGAGAAGTCAAGAGTGCAAAAAGAACGGAAGTCCAAGACCAATTCTGAAGAGTTATCGAAGAAAAAGTCGAAAGACGGAAGTTTACTTAAAGCCGAAGAACTCAAGTCTACTTTATTGAAGAATTAAAAGACGAGTTCAAAGAAATCTCGAGCCAAAAGTCATTAAAAGTCCAAGATTAAAGAAGATAAGAAGAAAGGACTAAGCATGCAATTAACAAAGAGATTAAGAAGGAAGGGCCTAATGATGCAATTAAGAGAAAATGAAGGAGGGGAGGAAGCTTCCTAATCCTCCCCTATATATAGATCATTAAGTTTATCATTTCATTTGGTTGGCTAGAGTGACACTAGTTCTTCCACCTTTACTTTTATGCACATTTAATTACCTTGCACCTTTAATTACCTTGTCTTGCACTTTAATTTTCAAGTAAGTTAATTTTATCTTTATTGCACCTTTACTTTACTTGTTTGATCTCTCATTCTACCTTTTTTTCTTGCTTGATCTTTATGTTTACATGCTTATTGTCTTGCTTATTTGATTAAAGATTACGTTTTTATGCTTTTGATTGTTTTGGATTATTGATTCTTATAGCTTATTTGTTTTCATCTTTAAGTTTTTAAAGTTTTATAAAAGTTATTTTTATATTAAGTTTGATTTCGTAAACCTTTGTTTAATTTCGTGCATTTAAAAGTTTTTAAATCATAGCTTATTAGCTTTTTCTTATACGGTTTTGTTTAGGATTTTAGACTTGTGCTTATTTGATTAGTAGCTTATTTGTTTAGCTTATTTTGTGCCTTTTCTTCCGTATTCCGATCTGACAAATCGGAAAAGGGTTATACATTCCTACCAGCACTCCATTGCTTGGTCGGAAAAGGGTTTAGTAATATTCCGATTGGAGGGATTGTGTATATTCCGATCTGGACTAGTGACAGGATTCCGATTGGTACCTCCTCCCTCATTCCGATCAAGTAAGTTGATATTCCGATTGGGATGTAAGTTTGGTATTCCGATTAGGAGAGGTGACATATTCCGATCTCGGGGTTCCGATCCACATTCCGACCAGGGTGTTAGTCATTCCGATCACGGTAAGTAGCAACATTCCGATCAAGGTTTGTTTGGATATTCCGATTTGAATAGGTGACAGGGTATTCCGATCTAAGGTTCCGAATAACATTCCGATAGAGAGGTGTGTCTACATTCCGATGGTAAGTTGATCGGAATATATTCCAATTAGGGTGTTATTTTCATATTTTTGTCTTGTTTAATTTTTAAGTTTTCATTTAATATTTTGTCAATTTTTAATTCCCGCCACGCTTTTAAATTCAAGTCATTTAATTATTTTACTTTTCAAAGTTTTAAATTTTACACACCTTTACTTTCAATTAGATTTAGATTTATTTTAACACCATTTTATTTTATCACCACTTTTTATTATAACGCCATTTTACCTTAACGTCATTTAAATTTACGTCTTTGCACTTTTAATTTAAAATCAACAAAAAATATTTGTTTTTACCAAAATCAACTGAGTCGTACTTTGAATCGGAAATCAGTTCGTTAAGATATCGAGAACAACAAACATATAATTTAACTGAGTAAAAAAATAGTTATTAGTGACTATACTTTCCCAAAACACGCTTAATTCATGACAAATGTGGTGACAAAAGGGTGGTAGGAATAGGTATTAGTCCAATGATTCATCAGAGCCGATGCAATCTTCCCAAGGACAATTCCCTAGATAGAATTAGAAGTCCTAGGAAAGATGGAGAAAGATTGTGAACGTAGTTGAATGCCGACCAAGTACTTAAGCTAGCACTGGAACAATCACAACAAGGTGCTAGTTATGACGTATTGGTAAGCATTGAAGGGGTTAAAGAATGAAAAAGAATTGTAAAGATAAAGGGTGTAAAGAAAGAAGCCCTCCTTACAACTTTAGGCAGAAACTGGGTCAATACATATGCTATTGAGATCATTTGTTAATGATTCTCGATATTGAAGAAAGACATCATGGACCCAGTGATGCAATGCACAACCCTTCCCAGCTAACTCAAATATCTCTCAAAAGGTATTTGTTTTAATCACACGGAGATCAACACGTTATCTATTGGTTTATTCACTCCGAATAGACTAATATTGAATAGGTGGCACTCCTCTCCAGCCATCGCTCACTAAATCAAAACGCACTATCGAGTCTAGAGCCACGAGGTCATCAAAAGTCTCATTAGGACACTTTCCATTTATTCCTTACTTTCTCACACACTGTGAAAAGTAAGAGATCTTTATGAGTCCTACGCAGTATTCTTGTAATATTGCCAGAACATCCGAGTGATACGCAAGTATTACAATGAAGATGGAAATCCTGCTTGAGCCAACATCAAACAAGCTCATGGTAGGTGACACGTGCGGTTCTTTAAGAACCAATCTTGTGAAAAACTGGAAAGAAACAGTAGGTTAATTCTTAATTGAACTTAAACTCGTTCCAGGCCTCTACGCATTATCGTATGATCTTGCCAGAACACTCAGAGTGACGCTCTTTAGTGTTCACAGTGACGAGTGGAAATCCTTCTAGTGTTAACATCAAACAGCACTTGGTAGGTGACGTGCAAGATTCTTTATGAATCAAGCTCGTGATAACTAGAAAGCAACGATGGTGAAAATCTTAATTGAAATTCACTTGTTACAGGTTTCATGAATTTATGGCTTCAATCACAAGGATAATTTATCCAAGTGATTCACTCTTTATGTTCGCAGTCAAGCTTAGTGATCGTCAAATAAAGAGAACGGGTTTACCCGCGAAATCCTGTCAGGAAGTTACTTAATTGAAACTATCCGTCACAGGTACGATATCTAATATCGTCCAACGGTCTTCACCGACCGGAGGTAAAACGCTACCGATTTAGAATGAAATGTTCTAAGCTATTTCATTCGTGTCTTATTATGTTGCTGCGAAGACGGTGGCGTTGCGGTGTACCAGCTAAAGTCGTTCCCACATGCTTATGTTTTTCTGCATCAAAGTTCAGCAAAATTCAAGAAAGTACAAAATGAAGTCTTCCGCTGTACCAAACTCTGAAGCTTTCAAGAATTCAACAAAAGACATAAGTGTGTGGAACATGGAGTCACGAGGAGGCAAGATTCACAAGAAGGCAAAGATCGCATGTGATTGGTCAAAAGAACAATGCTCTCAAGCCAAAGCCTAAAAGATCAAATCAACATATTCACAACAAAAATAAAAGAAGAAAAGACTATGAGCTGAAGAACGAAGACTTAGTATAGTATGCTAGGTTTAGAACTGTGTAACGTGGAGTGACCTCCCTTAGGGGGAGATTGTTAGAAATACGTTTTTAACGTATATTAGAAGTATCGGTCACTCCACAATATTATTGAATGTTGTATAGCTCGTAGTTAAATATTTGTTTAATTTGTTAAGTAAAACCGGCCCATGGGCTTGTCATGGGCCGGCCCAAGTCCATTAGTGGCTTGGATATAAATACCCCTTTCCACCATGGAAAGGGGGTTGGTTGGTTGGTTGTTTCTCACTTTTCAAGTTTAATAAAACACACATTTCTCTCTCACTTTCTCTCACTAACTTTCTCTCGCTAGAACCATCAACCCACTTTATTGATTCATAAGATTATCACAATTCTACAGACAACGAAGTCTTCGTTGCCTTCTAGCAAGGCTAGAATAGGTGCGCTACAATTTTGTTTGATGGTTTGGAATGCTAATTACTCTTTTTCTCCCATTCAAACTTCACGCCTTTCTGAGTAAGCTTTGTCATAGACTTAGCTATCTTAGGGAATCCTTCTATAAATCTCCGATAGTAACCGACAAGACCTAAGAATTGGCGAATCTCTTTTGGTGACGTAGGTGATGCCCACTCCTTTACGGATTTGAAATTTGCGGGATCTACTTGTATTCCCTTTCTATCCATCACATGACTAAGGGAATGCACTTTAGGAATCCAAAAACCACATTTTGAGAACTTGGCGTACAACTTCTTTTCCTTAAGCAATTTCAGTACCTGAGCAAGATGTTCTTCGTGCTCTTGTTCATTCTTGGAATAGATGAGTATGTCGTCGATGAACACGATAAAGAATTTATCCAGATATGGTCTGCACACTTGATTCATGAGGTCTATGAATATGGCTGGTGCGTTGGTCAATCCAAATGGCATGACCTAAAATTCGTAGTGACCGTAACGAGTTCTGAAAGCTGTCTTTGGTATGTCTTCCTCTCTGACCCTCAACTAATGGTATTCGAATCATAAGTCGATAATGGAGTACACACTTAATCCTTGTAGTTGCTCAAATAAGTCATTGATTCGAGGAAGTGGGTAACGATTTTTCACAGTTAACTTGTTCAGTTCTCTGTAATCAATACACAGTCGGAAAGAACCGTCTTTCTTTTTGACAAATAGTACTGGAGCTCCCCAAGGTAAGGAACTGGGTCTAATAAAACCTTTGTCTGACAGTTCTTGGAGTTGTCCTGCGAGTTCTTTCATCTCGGTCGGTGCTAACCGGTATGGTGCTTTAGCTACAGGTGCAGCTCCTGGTATCAAGTCGATCTGAAATTCTACTTGACGAGTGGGTGGTAAACCAGGTAAGTCGTCTAGGAAAACTTTGAGATAATCACGGACAATTGGTACCTCCTTGATTTGTTTCTCTCAGGTTCATCTTCCCTATTTGCTTGAGAGATATGTGCTAAAAAGATAGGACATCCTTTCAATATGTATTTCTGGACTTTTGTGCATGAGATGACACTCATTCTAGTGTCAGTCCTGTCCAAATTCCCTTCTCCTCGTATAATCAAGTTTTCTTTCCCCCACGGTATACGGACTAGCGTTTCGTCACACACAATGGTTGCGTGATATTTCGCTAACTAGTCCATACGGATGATCACGTCAAAACTACCAAGATTTACTAGGATTAGGTTGATATCAAAGGGATGGTTCAAAAGGTTTAGAAAACAACCTCTTAAAATAACATTGGTTTCAATGATTTTACCGTCGGCTAATTCGACTCTGTAACAGTTTTCTAACTGGGTAGGGATGATGTCTAGTAAATTACTAAACTCGATAGATATGAAACTCCTATCAGCTCTGGTATCAAACAAAATGGATACATATCGATTGTTCAAAAGAAATGTACCGGTAACCACATTGGAGTCGGTCCAGGTGTCTTCTATCACGTAAACTCTGGCTGGTGCTCCTCCACCATTCCCGTTCTTGCTTGCTTTCTTCGGGCACTCGGGTCGGATGTGTCCTGTCTCTCCACAACCATAGAAAAGAACCTCCTTTCGTTTCACATCGTTTCCACATGTGGGAGGACGATTTCCCTGTTGTCTATTTCAACGGAAGTTCTAGCCATTTCTGTTGTTGGGCCTGAAGGCGGTGCTAGAGTTGTTTCTATCAGTCGGAACATAGGTATTTCCTTGTGCGGGCCTTCGGCAAGATGCGTCACCGTAGTGGTGAAAATTGCACTTGGGACACTTAGGCTTGTTGCCTACATATGGAGGTGACTCTGAGAAAGTAGCACTATAAATCTGCCGCGAGTTCTATCTCTTTGGTTGGGTCTGATGGTGATTACGTGAGTTCTCATCAGCTTTCCTCTTGTGTTCGGTCTGCCTGATTGCATGATCACGGTCTCGTTTGTCCATCAGCTCAGTGGCAAACTCGATGGCACTCTCGATTGTAGTGGGTCGAGATGCTAGCACACTGTCATGAACAGACTCCAGAAGTCCACTAACGTACTTCTCGATCTTGTCCTTCCCCTCAGGAAACATCTTGGTACACATCAAGGTCAACTCTTGAAACCTTTGGTTGTAGGCTGTGATGTCATAGTTGATGCACTTGAGATTCCATAGCTCAATCTCTAGCTTCTTGATTTCACCGCGAGGATAATATTTCACAGTAAGCCTTTCTTTCAGTGCAGTCCAAGTCATGCCATAGGCATCATCATGCCAAAGGGTAGCAACCAGTGAATTCCACCAGGTAAGAGCATGTTCCGGTAGTGTACAGCTAGCAAATTTTACCTTGTTCTCCTTCGTACAGTCACTAATACGGAACACGGTCTCGGTTCTCTCGAACCATTGCATGAGCTCAACTACTCCTTCTTTGCCCTTGAAGTAAATGGGCTTGTATTTTAAGAAGTCGGGGTAAGTACACCCTCTAGCATTCGGTTCCTAGAATTGGAGTTTTGGTTGTCACCTTGGTTTCTGCTATGATGTGTTTCTGAAATAGTTGCTGTGGGAGCAGCTCCGTGATTCTGTCGGGTAACTCTTTGTGCCATTTTTCTATAATACACAAGGATGAAATTTATTAGTTGATCAATATGATGATTATATTAAATTGCATGTAAATATGTATGCATAGAATTCACAACAAACTGGATATCCTGTCAAGAGTTCATAATAATATAAATACAAGAGATAATAGAGTAATGTGGGTACAAGTCATTTCTGGCAAATAACAATATCATACAAGTACAACCGATCTAAGCCAGGGATACAACATGCCTGTCTGAAATAGTGGTACAAATGTTTTTAGTACAACAAAAGATAACCTACCTACTACGGTTAGGTGCTAAGGATACAAATGAAAACTAAGAGATATAGTACAAAAGTCCTAAATCATGCAATCTGAGATGCAACTCAATGCTTGGCATGATATACAAAGATATCTAAGCTACACTAGTGTGGCTGTCTGTTGGTGCGGCTGGTGCAGCTGGTGGTATAGGTGTCTGAGCATCCTGCAACATGATCATGGCATCTCTGGTCTCTCGGGTAAGTCTGAGAGCCTCCAAAAGCTGAATCTGACGAGCAGTGTCTGTACTCCTCAGATAATCTATCTATGCGGTCGTCCCCTGATGAC
The DNA here is from genome assembly GCA_025667525.1 of Glebionis coronaria. Lineage (NCBI taxonomy): Eukaryota > Viridiplantae > Streptophyta > Magnoliopsida > Asterales > Asteraceae > Glebionis > Glebionis coronaria. The sequence continues at coordinate 483,789,520 of CM046876.1, read as the reverse complement.
GAACCTCAGCCAAGTCAAAGAATATCCTGAAGGTCTCCTCCTTGGTCAAAACGGCAGTGTGGGTTTCGTACTGATGACCATCAAGAACTGATAAGCGATGGGGAGAATAAAGTTCTCCTCAAGTAGCCACTGCAAGTTTTTCTAGACAGTCGTCCATGAACCCTGTACAGCCTGTGACTTAGCAGCAACTGACCAGTAGAGAGTGTTAAGTCTCTCATGAAGTACCGCGCGTCCCTGATGGTCCGCGCGTAGCAAGGCATGGATAATTGCAGTATCATGTGCCTGCCTAGCAGTCAGCGCATCAAGCTACGCCTGGATAGTGTCGAGTGCTGCCTGGCCGTGTCTAGATCCCTCCCCTATCTCGAATGTGGAGACAGGAGTAGAGGTATGCCTCCTCTTGCGAGGTGTCAAAGCTCTGATGGGGTAGCAGTGGAGTGTAGATAGTGGTGGTAGAGGTGGTAGAGGTGGTACGACCTAATCGGGTTCCCTAGGTGGGGAAATAGGTACAACTGGTGGTGACGGAGTAGGAGAATCTGATAGCACGATCACTTTGTCCGTCGGGTGATCTCCAGACTCAGACTCAGCATCAGACTCGAGTCTGTGTTGTACTGACGTCGGTGATACGGGTGTAGCAGCAGGAGTCATGAGTGCGTCAAAGGTAGTCACGATAGTCGGCGACGTCATGATAATCTGAAAATAATAGCATGTCAAATTTGAGTAAGTATTAGCTTACACAATTCAAAAAGTTTTCAAAAGATGCATATGCGATGCTTATGTATGCACGCGGTAGTGTAAATTACGTAGGAACTTAGGTGATCATATAGCCGAAGCTATATATCAATGCACAGTTAGTTCAGACAATATGTATGCTCTATATGTGTATGCCTAACTATAAGGGTTCCCTAAAAATCAATGTTTGTAAACTAATTGATTTTTAAATTCAGTTATAGTACAGTTATAAATTTTTAGTATTTAAAATTTTTAGGTTTAGATCTGGTTCTCTATAATTATGCGCTCTGATACCATTTTTGTAACACCCCGAAATGGTCAAATGCAGCGGAACAGTACGTGGGGTGTTACTTTGATTTGGCGGATCGATATCACACAATATATAGAGCAATGATCATCAAATGTCATTAAAACATATCACATGAATTTAATTGTGCAAATTAAGTAACTTGTCTTGAAAACATATTTATTATAAATTGTAGAAATATTCCCAGCCCGATGGTAAACATGAATGCTTCATATGATGCTGGAAACCAATGCATACATCTGCTTACTTTCCTGAGAAAACATAAAAAGTAAAATGTGGGGGTGATAGTAGTAAAAATACACTCTTAGGAATAAGACGTATAATGGGCAAGTAATAATCGATACGGTTTAGGAAAACCGTAAAGACGAAAAGTCCAAGTTCATTCTCGAGGAAGGCTTATATGTTTTTTGCCAATAATATAAAATCAAATGTTTGGATTAGTGTCGTTTTTGGGTTTGAGAAGAGAAAACTAAAAGACGAGTTATACTACGATTAAACAATGACGAATCACGTAAAAACGTGAACGTAAATACGTAAAACGTGACAAAATTAAAAATTTAACCTAAAAACAATTTAAAATTTAAAGCTAAGTTTAAAATAATATAAATAAGAATAAAAATTCAATAAATGAATTTTAAAACCTTTTATTAATTAAATATTCAATTTTAAATACTAATTAAAGCCCTAAAATTAAATATTATTAATAAATGGCCCAAAATATTATTTTCTCAAACAAATATCTTACTTATATTAATTAAACACTCAAATTTTTTTTCTAAAATTTTAAAACTATTTTTCAATTTTTAAATGCTAAAAATACTATTTAAACTAAAATAATGATTAAAAATAATAAAATAATGAGAAAATTAATTTTATTTTTTGAAAAATCCTAAATTATTTATCTAAACAGTAGAAAAATAGAAAAAGTTGAAAAAAGTATTTTTTTCCCTAATAAGACAAAATAGTTTGATTAAAAATCTATTTTATCTTAAAATAATTGAAAAAATTAATAAAATAAAGTGAAAAATGAAGTTCTTTTAGTAAAAATCTTAAATTAAATTACTAAAACTATTTAAATTGGAAAATCTAAAAAATAATACTTTTTTCCACTAAAAGACAAAAAAAGTCTTAATTAAAACTAATTAAAACTTAAATTAAATAAAAAAATATTAAAATAAGTAGAAAAATAAAAATAAACTTTTCTAAAATTCTTAAAATAAAATACTTAACCAAGGAAAAATGAAAAATCAACAAAAGATGAAAATTTACCACTATAGAAAAAAAGGGTAAAATCTAAAAGTGACATGTGCTGGGCTTTGTCTTTTAACCCAACAGTGGCAAGAATTATGCTATCAGTGGGAACCTAGTTCCCACTGCTCTTTAACAGAATACATGGTATGGGAGACTTTTTGCTTGTTTTGAGCTTTTGGCCAAGTTTTTCTTGGTACAAATGGCACCCCCACAACCAGTTGGGTTGTCGGGAGCTATAATTGTACTTTCACACCCGTTTAAAAAAACGAGATAAAAGCGGTAAGTATTAAACAAATGGTTTAGGAAAACCAAGTGCTTATGACCCTTGTGTGAGTTCGTTCTCAAGGAGGCTTAGTGTGTGTGTTAAACTTGATGGTATTTGAGATTAATATTAATGAAAAGAGAGAAAAATGAAAATGATGACGGTTACGATTAAGATTAAACTACGACGAAAGCTAAAACGTAAAATAAAAACGTGACGAAATTTAAAAATTACTGTAAAAACTCCTAGAAAATCACAATAAATTCTTAAAAATCTAATTAGAGTATACAAATAATCAAAACTTTTTTAAACCTTTTATTTAATTAATAATTAATTTTTTAATGCTAATAAAAGCCCTAAAAATCAATTAAATTAATAAAAAACCCAAATAAAGATTTTTCAATTTGTAAAACTCCAAAATAACTTAATTAAACTAAAAAGTATTTTTGAAAAATTAAAAACTAATTAAAACTATTTAAAATAATTAAAAACTAAAAAATAAATATTAAAATAATATTAAAAATTCAAAATTTATAAAAACTTCTAAAAACATGCAAACTAACTTATTTTAACTTAATAAAACCAGAAATGAAAGTGAAATGACCTAAGTACCCTTATTGGGCATCCAAATGGGCCAAAAGTGAAAACAATCCAAGCTTAATGGGCTTTTTGGCCCAATAAGCAAAAAGTCAACCAAATAAGCTGAAAAGTTCTAGTCTAGCTTAAAATCAGATTTTAAACAAAAAACTCTAAAGGCCCAAAAGCTGAAAGTGAGCTTATCACAACTTAATAAGCACTCAGTTTATTCTTAATGGGCTTTTTGGCCCATTAAGCCATAAGCTAATGCAATAAGCTGAAATTTCACACACATCCTTCTCTTATGCTTATAAAGCTATTTGTAAAAAGAAACTTTGAAAAAGCACACTAAATAAGCCAGTAATAAGCCAAGTATGTTTTCACTAAATGACAAAATAGTCATTTTTGAGAAATCGACCACTTCAGGACTTGGTTTTTCTTGCAAAATGCTTGAAAACACTTAATTAAGCTAAATCAAAAAAAATATTACCAATAAGCACACTCAATAAGCTGGAATAATCAATAAGCACTTTTGGAAAAAAGATAAAGTAGTTCGTTTTCTAGTAAAACCCTAAAACCAAAGCTGTAAACCTCAAAACTGACTTATTAAGATCTATCACAAAAAGCAAGTTGTTGCACAATGAAATAAGCTAGAAATGCTTATCAATAAGTTGTTCAATAATTAACACTGTCAGTGGCAAGCAGCAGTGGGAAAGGAGTTCCCACTGCTTGTGAACTGATTATGATTCTGAGGGAGATTCACTTAGTGATTTTGGACAAACAAGGCACCCCTACAACCAGTGGGTTGTAGGGAGTCACAATCAAGAAAGAAATCAAAAAACCACTTAGCCAATTGATACAGTTAAATCAAATAGTGCATAGACTTGTAAATAAGCTAGATCTGATGGTCTTAAGCTATGTTTAAGCAAGTTAAAGCCAATAAGATTCAACCAAAAGCATAAAATAGCACAAGTAAACTTAATTGAGCAAAAATAAACTTGCTTCAGCAAATGGTTCACATTTTTAGACTAGTATTAAGCCTAAGTGATGTTTCTGATATGGAATGATGAACACCAAAACCTGTTACTGATGCACTTGACCAAACATGAACTTCAAATCCAAAAATCCACTAATCAGGTTGCAGAAACTTTGGTTTATCACTTGTTAGCCTTAGTTTAGCATCAATTCTAGGTGATGACCAATTTTCAACTCACAGAGACCTAAAACAACTTAGTTTTTAGCAAAGGTTCAGACTGGTGTTTCAAAACACAAGACAAGCAAATATTTACTCTAAACCAACCTAATATCAGATTCAAACACAAAACACCCCTAAACACCTACTCAATGTTATCCAAGTTTGAACTAGATAGCAATCCCAAACACTCCTTTAAAATACTGAATCAAGATTTAACAAAGCAAACAAGTTTTTAAGACTTAGCCACGCTTAAACATGCATCACAACAACAATATCAAGCACTTAGAACAAGATTCCATGCATCAAACAACACCATACAACAGCCGACACCAATTTCAAAAACTTGAAAGAAAAAGTAGGATTTTGGCCAAAACCTTAGAGACATACATCCATGCCCTCATTTGTATAGCTTATGTTCTAGATTAAGAAGAACAAGCTTCCAATAAAACCTGCTAAGATTCAACAAATAGGGTGATGACAGTTCATAAAAAAAATGAAAAAGGAAACAGATTTCTTCCAAAGTTGTACCCCACAACTTGAATGTTTCCCAACCAAGATTTCACTTCACCTTGATAATTTTCTTACCAGGGTGAGATGATCAATCAAAGGTCCAAAAACTTCATGTGTTTGAACAAGAAAATTGGAAAAATCAGGTTTTGAAAACATTGAAACAAACATGCATAAAACTTAAAACCAAACTTTTGAAAACCTTGAATCACAAAATTAGAACATTAAACTAACAACAAGTAAATAAAGGTGGTGCTTGGAATTCGTCAACAAAGTTCAAACTTTTTTCATTCACTTGAAACAAAGATTTACAGAATTGTGACAAAAAGAAAACCAAGAACAAGGCTAAAGTAAGAAACCTAATGCCTTTATATAGGCTACAAGAGTTCTAGTAAGCTGATAAAAAACTAAAACCCTAATGCTTGAAATTACAAAAATTCCCTTGAAGAATTTTTGAATCTTCAAGCCCATGTGAAGATTTTGTTGTGTAGTGGTGATGCCAGTGGTGTAAAAATGATCTAAGACATACAATGTGAGCTTAGGATGAAAGCATGAACTTTGGCACGTTGATTCTCTGCATGGTTTTTGTTTGGGAGCGAAAGTGGGACAGGGGAGGGTTGAGGTATCATCTGAGGTGATGGTGATGGATGTTTAAGAGGTGGGTTTGGTTAATTAAACCCTTAATCTTAAATCTGGAGCAGATTAAGGTTTAATTCCAATAGATTACTAAAATCCCAAATCGTGGTCTTGGTGTGAATAGTGGAGGTTTTGATCTTGTTTTATGTTTAAACATGTGTTAGGCGCCAGATTTTTAAACTAATTATTAATTAGTTTAACAAACGGTTAGTGGATAGGTGAGGTGGTGGTTTGGTGAGTTGTGATTGGTGGATTGTGTGAGTGGGGTGAGGTGGCACATGGTTATTGATCTAGGTTTGTTTCAATGTCTCACAGGTTTAATGTAAAAGCCGCATGCTTTTACCATGAATAGTACCCTTAAGATCATACGTACATGATTAGAACTTTCCTTTTATAACATGTTTACGTTTCACGTACAAGAATTACAAGTATTACGTCCGTGTTACAACACGATAAGTATTTATTACGTATGAAGACACGATAATTATTCCAATAATAATTATAATCACGAACATACGAACATGAAATCATGAACGTAAATTAATCACGAGCTAATATTACGTATGTATATATAGTTATTACGAACACGAATAAATATATTAAGTCACGATCGATAACTAATTAGAACACGTAAATTTACGAACACGAGAACACACGAGAACACACTATTGTTTTAGACACGGAAAAAGGTACGGGTTATGTGACAACCGTGGTTTTGAGGTTCGTCACTTAGTTTTATTTTGTGCTGGTTACGTGTCTTTACGTGTTTATGTGCTAATTGGTGTGTATAGATTGTGGTTTGGATATCGTTTCCGTTACGGGGTACCTTGTGAGTGAAACGATGTGTGATGATTTCATGTTCATGAGCTCACATGGTAGTGACTATGAAATGAGATGGTGTTATTTAGTGGTTTTACGTATACGTATATGTATTATAGAAAATCGTATTTTTACGATTTACCGTTTAGCATTTAGAGGTCTCGCAAGAGGTATTTAGTCACGGGAGTATTTTTCGGGATGGTTTTAAGTCATTTAGGACTTAGTTAATTAGTTTATTTCATATTTCAAGAGTTTTTTTTTAAAACTGTATATTTTTACGACTTTTACGGTAAACGCGTAAATTTGACTAGTTTTACGGTTTTGAGGTTTTGGAGGCTTTAGGAGCTGAAATAAATTAAGGAAAATTAAGGTAATATTAATAAGATATTAATTAATAATAAAGTTAAAAAAAAAACGAAATTAAGGGGGGTGTTGGTCGGTTTTGGACGCAAGAAAAGGAAGAGAAAAAGGGAAAAATAAAAAAAGGAAACACGTTTTATATTTGGACTAGGATTCTTGTGTACACTATATAAGGTTTTCAACTAAATAAAAAACATAAATATTTTCCCCTGGAGATTATAGTCGACGGTTCAAGGAGAGAGTTTAGGGTTCTTCATAAAATTTTTATCTTCCATTAAATCTAAGGTAAAACCTTCAATAACCCTTTTTAATTAAATTGTTTTTAATGTTTTTATAATCATCTTATGATGGTGGATTTAGGTTAGGATTTAAATTAAAATCTGTATTATAATGATATATTAATGATTAGAATAATTAGGGCTTGTAATTAGTGGGATTATGAGTAATTAATTAGGTTAATTTAATTAAACTCGTTTTTAAAAAAACTGGGCAGAATTGGTCAATTGTTTTGATCATATAGGGAGTTCTACAAACTCTTATTTTACGATCCAAGTATCCCTGGAAAGGTAATTAAAGTGGCTTTAAAATGAAAGAAACGAGAACTAAATTGGAAGTCGGGAAGTGGGTCAAAAGCAGGTTACAACAGTCGGAGGTCAAAACAGTTTTGAAATCAGCCTGTTTTCTTTTTAAGTTTTGGGTTGTTTGGGTAATTTTTGGGACTTCAAACGAACATGGGAGTTGGTTTATATATTATAGGAAGTATCTGCATTGGGGCTAAGAATGTGGGTTAGGGTAAGACCCCCTAATCATATCAAACGTTTTGTATGTTTAAAATCAGTAAAATCCGGATAGACGAAAGTATATATATAAATCAAGGCTTTAACAGTAGCTTTAAGATTGGGGCAAAAAGGAGGAGTTAGCTAACATATGCAAGGGCAAAGGGTTTCCTTTACAGAGGTCATGGGTATGGTTAGGTGGGCGTTTGGCTTATAGTTTGGAGACCTAAAAACCGGGACTGTTTTGGGTAAAATGTTAACGGGACGGGTTATGAAGTAAACTAAGTTAAGGGTTTTATAGAGGGGTGTAATGAGATGCTTAGAGCATATAAATGAGGTATATATATGGGAGAGGGTTAGATGTCCATCATAGGTTGATGAGCCATTTTAGTGATTGGTTCATGTTTTGATTTTGTGTTTTTGTTTGTTAGCTTTTTGCTAGTGCACGGATTATTAGGAGAAGCTCAATCAGGTGAGTTTCATAGTCCCATGTCTACTAATGATTTTGACTTCCAGATGAGATGGAAGAGACACTGTCTTGTTTTTATAAATTATGTTGTGAATGTTTTGTGTTTGGTGATGGACTTGTGTGTACTTATATGATTAACTGCTAATTGATTCATGATTGTTTTGTGATTTGACTTGGTACCAAGGGGATGTTGACAAGGAGGGGCCTTGGGGAGGTACATAGATGTGTTAGAATCTATGGGACCAATGTATAATGACAAGGCGGGGCCTTGGGATTGGTACATAGGTGTATGGGCGTCTATGGTACCATGGTGTTTGGTAAGGCTGGGAGCCTTGGATTTGGTTTGGTTTGTTAAATCTTGAATATTAGTTGTTAATGCATGTTTGTATCACATTGTCCATATGTTCATTTGTTAGTGGTTGTTGTTCACAGCTTATGGTTTGATTTTGGCGTTGGAGTCTAAACCTATGACTCTCACCAACTTTATGTTGACGTGTTTTAGTGTCTCTTTCAGGTGGTATTGTGGTTAAGCGTGAGAACATAAGTGGCTAGGATTTGGAGTTACGTAGGAATGCATTTAGAAGGAGATCCTCGTTCCTTCTTAGTTTCTTTTGTTTGTTTAATAAGTGATAACGTTGACACCTATATGTTTTCTTTGTTTATGTTAATTGTTTGTCTTGGGTAAGTGGTAGGACTATTACCTATTTGCCTAGACTCCTGCTCTGTTGAGATATTGTCATGACATTTGTGTCACCATTTTATGACATTTCTTATTTCATTTAGTTATGTCTATAGACACGCCATGTTGTGATGATATCCATACGTCGCGCCCCATATTACGCCATGGTGGGGTGTGACAGAATGGTATCAGAGGCAATGGTTATAGAGAACTAGGGTGCCTAGTCGCGTAGCCTTGTCTATAGCTTAAGGGTCCCTGCATATAGGCGTCATAGGAGTATGTGTGCATTTTATTATAATTGATGTGTTTGGATGTTATTTATTGTGATGTTTTGACTAGTATGAATTGAACCATAGTAAGTTCATACTTAGCCACATGTTATTTTCTTTTCAGGTTGTGACTAGTGCGGGTTGAACCATAATCGTCCACGCTAGTCATTGTTGTATTTTGATTAAATTGTACATTATAGTACAAATTTTGGTACAAGGTAGTTTCTATCTTTTGTTGGGTTATTTTATGTACCTGAGGTATAGTATTTTTCTTTTGATGTTTAATTCATGTTCCCTAAGAATCATGTGGTGGTTCGAGTTATTAGGAGTAGGTGGATATGAATGATTTTAAGCTGTTTCCACTCTTATGGGCGACATGACTTATAACTGATTATGTTTTCGTTTTGGATTTAGTCTATGCTGTTTTAGCTAGACTATGGATTTATGTATTTCAAGAGTTAGACTATGTTATTTTATTAGTTGGAGTTTTTGAACTTATTGTTTATGTGGTTATGTGCTTAGGTGAGTTGATGGATTTATGTGTTATGTGTTGTATTGATTCTTATAAGTGTCATTAATAAGTGTGTAAACACTTATCCTTTTGCCACTAAAATCAAGGTAAAACAAGACCTAATCATGTGTTTTATATCATAAATGTCGGAATTACGCGTGGTTTTGTGTTCTTGTGGTTAAATAGGTACAAATGATCAAAAGAAGAGAAAACACGGGATCTCACGATCAAATGTTGAAGAAAAGTCCAAAAAGAGACGAAGACAAAGTCAAAAGTCCAAACTGTGCCGAAGATCACGAAAACCAACAAAGTCGACTTAATTTTGAAGAAATGATCAAAAAAGTCGGAATCAAGCTCATTTTATGGAATAAGTAATTTTTGAAGATATTCAAGCCTTGTGGGTCCCACTTATGCTTAATGGGCCCACAAGCCCATTTAGGGGATAAATTAACCTAAACGGATCCAAGAGCCCATTTGGTTATTACGGGTTGAAGAATAAATGGGCCAAAGCCCATTTTACAAATATAAAGGAACGAATGAGGCATTGTTTTGAAACACAACAATTGGGCCAAGCCCAATTTAACAATGAAACCAACGGGGGGAGTATTTTTGCTGGTCAAAGTACCCAGTCAATAAATCCAACCCGTATCCCACACAAACCTTCATACACGTGTTCCCCAATTTTTTTATCCCCACTTCACACAACGTTTTATCCCACCAACCACGCTTTATTATCTGTCGATAATAACAAAGCAACCTTTTTATCCTCTTTCTTCTCCACCTTTTTTTACACAGCCACACCAAAAACCTAATTACCCTAGATCAAACAAAATTAACCACAAAAAAATTGGGGCTTTTATTAAAACCGTGTAACTCACACGGATGGGAAATAAAACCCTATGATTTTCGGATCAATCACCAACCTGTGGTCCTCCTCAATCCACCATGGCAATCCGCGTGAAGGAAGAGAAACAGAAGATCCAACGGTTCATCTTTAGCTTTCTTTTCAAGCTTGATCAAACGGTTGAGAAAGAAACCCTTGAAGAAAGAGAATGAAGACCCCAAGCTCATGGTTCATCTATAAATAGGAGGGATACTCAGTTAGGAGGATAGTCCATTTTTTGAAGCTTTTTCTTTTTCTTAATTTACTGTTTTTTAAATTAATTAGGAGTAGGATAAATTAGATTAAAATTTCTGCAAAAGTAGATTAGGTTTATTGTAATTCCTTTAAATTTTTAGTAGAATGTAATTTGATTTTAATTAATGAAAAGTATTTTTTTTATTTAAATTTATCTCAGTTTTATATTTCTGTCAAGTCTCATTTAATCTTTAATTTGTGTTCTGCTTTTTAATACTGCTGTTCACGATTTAATGTTATAATATATATATAAAAAAATGTTCGGTTCGGATTACTGTTCGAGTAGTGTTTTTGGGCTCGTTTGATTTTGGAACGAAGAAGCTTTTGGTGTTGATGATGTGATGTTAGAAGGAGGTGTTGAGGTTTCGGTTTCGATCAATAAGACGGCTCAGCGCCGATCTTCGTCACAAAGGATTCATCAGTAGGTTTTTCAAGTTTCTTTATATTTTTCTTGTTTTAGTTATTATCTGATTTAAGTTGGAGTAATCTGCTTATGATTTTCTTATTGTCTGCTAGTAATATTTTGGTTGGATGTGTTTGGTTTTGAATCTTAGTTTTTAGTTACTGGTAAATTTAATAGTTTGATTCTGCTTATTTGATTATTGGTTGCTTATGCTTTAAGTTCTCTTGGCTTATCTGTTTTTTAGCTTATCAGATTATTTTGCTTTTCAGTTTTGGTATTTAGCTTATTTTTAATTGATTCAGCTTATTATTGATATATGCTTATTCGTATGCTTTTTATGTGCTTATTTTTTTAGTCTGCGTGATAGCTTATTTGGTTTATTTTTATGATTACATGTCTGCTTTGTTTTTGCCGTCAACTGCCTTAGCTTCTGCTTATTTGATTTTGATGCTTATTTATCTTTTCTGCTTATTTGTGATATACTGATTTATAAAACAGATCCAATTTGATCTGAGTATCTAAAATTCCAAATAACAAAAAGTCAAAAAAAAATATTAGCAAAATATTAGGTCCTGGTGGGAGTCGAACCCAGGACCCTTCGCTCACAAGTCATACGCCCCAACCAACTCATCTCTTGCTTCTTTTGTTTTTATATTTGCTCAACTTAATTAATATAGGAATTTTTATTATTTGGCAGTTTTCAATTAAATAGATTTAAATAAGTTTTTAGTTTAATTAATTTTTAGTACAAGTTTTATTTCAATTCCTTTAATCCGTTTTTTTATAAAAATAAAAAGATATAAAAAATATTTTAATTTTATTTACTTTAATAAATTTACATTAGTTTTAAATTTCTTTTATAATTTTAAATAGTTTTTTATATAAAATTAAAAGTAGTTTTAAATTCTTATTTATATTTTAGATTTAAAATTAGTTTTCAATTTATTAATTATTGTTTAAAAATAAATTTTAATTAAAAGTTTTTAAGTTTAAATTAATTTGTTAAATTTTATTTTCAAATTAATAGATTAAATAGTTAATTCAAATAGTTTTCTTTCAATTAAATAGATTTAAGTTAGTTTTAAAATTCCAAAGTTTTCGTTTACCAAAAACAAATTAAGTTTTACGATTAAACGGTAATCAATTCGAGTGAGTCGAGGAACGATAATAGAAATAAAAAAAAGGGTAAACAAAATCTCTTTTTCAGTCATCATAGGAGGGAGTGCATTGGGGAAAGGGTAATTGTATAAGTATGGTGGCCAACATAGTTGTACAAGTACCACAACTTCAATGGGTTCCTAAGTATGATTGCGTGAAAGAGGGTTAGTACATGCTTGTATATGATGAGATGTGGATTTTTGGTATATGTATAGTATATGGGTTTATGTAACGGTTGCCTACGATATGGATATTTTTGAGTGTCTTATCGTTTTGGGTTATAGTCATGTTGTGTGATTATGGGGTCACACGATATGGACTGGTTTTAGTGATGGGTTTTATGCCTTGTGGTAAGATGGTGATTTCTCGTATGGAAAAACGAGTGTATGACGCGATTGATTGACCTGACATGTATGGTAACGAGTATGTTTTGGGTGATTTAATAGGTATATATATGCGGATGTATATATACTAGTATGTGTTAAGTTATGGTATATGGTCGTTCACTAGTTATTATAACTTAAACGTACCTTGTGTTTGTTCGTGTTTTATGGTGCTGGAGTTTGATGGAGTTCCAACGACGTTTTGAGTCTTTTGGGTGTGTGTCTACATTCGGGTATGTATTTTATTAATGCGAACTACTAAATTTTCTTGCAAATAAGTCTGGCTAATTATAGGAAAACGGTTTTGAAAAAAAAAATTGTAAGTGTATGGTATGATATCGTAACTTACATTTTTTTAGTTGTAGTAGTAAGTTATAAAAAGAGTTGTCTTGAAAATAATTGGATTGGTCTCCTATGTAACATGTGATAATATATTTTAAAGGGGTTAAAGAAATTTTACAATAATTTTCTTAAGTGGAGTTAAAATTTTAGAATAATTTAACTAAGACGGAAATAGTAAAAAAAAAAATACTGTATTTTATAAAAATGTATTAGTTTCATAATAACAAGTGAAATAAGTTTAATATGGGTAAACAAGATAATGGTTCCAATAAGATTGTAGTATACTAACTAGTTGATATCTTGATAAAATGATGAAGATAAAGGATGAGTTATTGGTTAAAAATGAGTATGATTGATTTTAGTAGTATTGGAGTTTGGTTCTTATGAGAAGTAACTAATTGGGACGAAAGTTTAAAAATTTTCTAAGGTATCGAGATTTAGTAATACTAATCGTGAAGAGTTTAAATTTTTCGTTGTTGTAACACTCCATTGATCTTTCGGATTACATTGTTTTGTTTTCAGTTGTTTTGGCTAGGGTTCGTTTTACCCTATATTTTATTGGGACACGATTGTTTGGAATTCTTTTGTTACACGTCATGGCTGATTTAGTTATGCGGTTGTGGAAACATTAGGATGAGAGGATAGAGTTGGGTAGTATTACTTATGGTTAGATACTATAATGGAGAGATGTGTTTTGGTTTAAAGGTTGTGTTGAAGGAATGATTAAGATTTGTGGAGCTTTGAAACTTAGATTAGTTACAGGAATAAGGGAGTAAGTAAAGTTAGTTGAGTGGTCATGGGAACGAGATGTCATATTATGAGAAGTTGGTTGAAGTACCATTAGGAGATTGATGAAAGTACTAGAGGATGTGACGGTAGAGTAGAAAGTTTATACTAATGGTAAGATTGGGAAAATAACACGCAAGGGAATAGGTAAAGTTTTGGAGGCAAGGTAGTAGTAGACACGTGAAGGAAAACATGGATGTTAAAGAATGATTGGTAGGAAGCTGATTAACGTTGAAGTACAACAAGTAAGGAAGAGTGAGCCATTGAGGGGTTGAAGCACTTATAGAAATATTGTGGTAGATAAGTTGAAGTTATAAGCTACTGGTAGTGTGAAGTTCCTAGGTAACATCATGGAGACGAGAAGGAGAGCGTAAAGAGCTACATCGCGAAGCAAGGCTCTGAAAGGAGTACGTGTTGGCTGTAAGAAGGATGCAAGAGATTTCGAAGGAGTCACAAAAGTTGCGAGGACTGAAAAGGTGACAAGCACTATGATGGGAAATTTACGTATGGTTCGTGACGAAGAAGGGCAGATCGAGTATCGGAGTGGAGCTACAAAGAGCTGAACCGGTGGATCATGATGAAATGAATACATGACATGGGAGATTAAGAACTCGTGGAAGTATCAAGGGATCGAGGGATGAGAAGTGAAGCTGAGCTGAATAAGTTTCGTGGAGAAGTGATTAGTGAGTCGGTTTTGTGAAGGTGTTATGAAAGATCTTTGGAAGAGACCGCTATGCATTATCCAATGCACTAGTGATTTCCATAGATCTGATGAATGAAGTATGGAATTTTTGTTGGACGGGATAGTGTAGGAATAAGGGAGAACCATGGAAGGAGAGAACCAAGTATTCCTAGAAGATGATGATTGAAAGTACCTCATGTTGGGTGCAAGATCAAAGTATAAGTATGAGATTTGAATAAGAATTCAAAATATGGCTTAGTAGACAAATGGAAACTAATGTGGGTATAAGATGAGAGTGTGATCCGCATGGAATCACATGAAACTCTAGTCTGTCCCTATTAGGAGGGAGTAGGAGAACTGGTTGTGAGAAAAACAAGTGAAGCTACTTGGAAAATTTTGGCGTATAGATGACTAGATAGACTTAGTTAGTGGAGCTGGATTATTATATATGCCTAGAATGCTAGAGGCATTTGGGGTACGAGACATAGAGAATGATCTATACAGATCATGAACGTCTCTAACACATATTTAATCATCTTGATTGAACATTTGGAAAAGGTGATAGGTGGAGTTAAGTGATGAAAGAAAATTGCAAGGCCAAGTACCATCTGGGAAAGGCAAGCATAGTTGATGAGACATGGAATAAGAAGAATGAAGTGAAGCTGAGACGAACTTGAACAATATGGATGACGTATTAGGGTGGTTTGGATAAAGGATGTAGGTTGCACGAGTTGAGTTGTGTAAAGCAGAGAACGCGTCAACATGTATGTTGCGTGGCTTGGACAATCATATGGAGAAAAGGGACGTAGACTATACTTCCTACATAGATAGGAGTAGCTTAGAAAGGGCAATGTAAGGACGAAATTGATGAAAGTGACGAGAGTTAGGTGATAGTCGATAGACTGACTAATTCATCTTATATTTTAAGAGGAATGAGTAGTCACGTAGTTGAGAAGTTGGAAGGAGTGCGTACGGATGTGATGGAATAGAGGGTTTTGTGTAAAAGTTAGCCTAATATGTATGGAATGCCTTATGAAGGATTATGGCAAGGGAAGAAACGATGGGAAGAATCACATCGTGATGTATGGTAGAAGTTGAGGAAGAAGAAGGAAGTGTGTATAGAAGCGGAGCATGAATAAAATAGGTCGAGATAGGAACCAAAGGTAAAATTTTGGTAGAGCTTAATGAGTAGAATAAAGCACAACGCAGGCTAATACTGTCGTAGTGTGGAAAAGGAAATGGCACTGACCTATACTGATTGTTGGGGAGGCTTAGTATTGATAATCGAATGTATAAGGAGTTATAGGTGTGATGTGCCATAGGGACGAAGGGCTTGGTCTAACTGAGACAAGATGAGGAGCAATATGACCTTGAAGGTAAGACATTGTGTAGGTATAAAGGAAGTGTTGAGTATAAAAAAAATCATGAAGAAAAGTGAGAAAGAAGTGTATAGGTGCTACTAATGAGCTATCCAAATTTAATGGAAGTAGTTGTAGCATGGGTTTGGATGGCAGTTGATAGACTGACTGAGATAACCGTTCTTTTGATGATGTGTATAGATCATAAGTTGATTTGGACCGGAAGAACTAATGGATATGTGAAAGACCGTCATAGGTCACTTTGTAAGGAAATTGGAATTTTTAAGTAGTTTGGGGTACAGACTAAAGGGAGTTGATGAACATGATTGGATATGAGTATATCCAGCTAACTGGAAAAGGATGGGAAATTGAGATATTTATACAACCTTAGGAGTTACATTGAGGGCATGAGTGATTGATTTAGAGGGAGTTAGGAAACTCTTTAGCGATGGCTGAGTTTTCATATAATGATAGTTATCATACTAGAAGTATATAAATGCCATTTAAGGCACTATATGAAAGGATAGGGTGAGTTGTCCCCATTGTGGACTAGAATTGGTAAAAGAGGCTACTAATGTGGTAATGGTGTTTGTGGAAAGGGTGAGAGCAACAAGGGATGCTATGATGAAAAGGAGGAAACCATTAGAGTTTAGTGACAAAGTTATGTAGGAAGTTTTACCCATAGTAACGGGTGGTATGTTTTGGTAAAATGGAAGAGTTGATGTAGAGTTTTGTAGGTCCATTTTTGATTTTTGGAAAGATCGAAACCAGTAGCTTATGAGCATAGAATTACCTGGGGGAAATGAGTGCTATACATGTTATATTTCGTGTATTAAGATTGGTAAATGTTGTTTGAGAATGCATATTTGCATGTACGGTTATTCGGGATTTGTGTTAATAAGGGTTTGTGTTATCAAAGAGTCATTTGTGAGATTTATTGACTGTGAGGTCAAGAGTTTGGCAATGAATTTAAAATATTGTTGGTTAGTATATGTGGTAATTTGAACTTGAACTAAAGTTCACGTGGAAATGAGAGGAGTTCATTTAGAACAAGTATCCTCAGTTGTTTGCTAATGGTATGTTTGATCCTAAGGAGTAAATCTCGGGACGAGATTTCTATTAGGAGGGAGTGATGTGACAACCGTGGTTTTGAGGTTCGTCACTTAGTTTTATTTTGTGCTGGTTACGTGTCTTTACGTGTTTATGTGCTAATTGGTGTGTATAGATTGTGGTTTGGATATCGTTTCCGGTACGGGGTACCTTGTGAGTGAAACGATGTGTGATGATTTCATGTTCATGAGCTCACATGGTAGTGACTATGAAATGAGATTGTGTTATTTAGTGGTTTTACGTATGTATACGTATATGTATTATAGAAAATCGTATTTTTACGATTTACGGTTTAGCATTTAGAGGTCTCGGAAGAGGTATTTAGTCACTGGAGTATTTTTCGGGATGGTTTTAAGTCATTTAGGACTTAGTTAATTAGTTTATTTCATATTTCAAGAGTTTTTTTAAAACTGTATATTTTTACGTCTTTTACGGTAAACGCGTAAATTTGACTAGTTTTACGGTTTTGAGGTTTTGGAGGAGGAGCTGAAATAAATTAAGGAAAATTAAGGTAATATTAATAAGATATTAATTAATAATAAAATTAAAAAAAACGAAATTAAGGGGGGTGTTGGTTGGTTTTGGATGCAAGAAAAGGAAGAGAAAAAGGAAAAAATAAAAAAAGGAAACAAGTTTTATATTTGGACTAGGATTCTTGTGTACACTATATAAGGTTTTCAACTAAATTAAAAACATAATTATTTTCCCCTGGAGATTATAGTCGACGGTTCAAGGAGAGAGTTTAGGGTTCTTCATAAAATTTTTATCTTCCATTACATCTAAGGTAAAACCTTCAATAACCCTTTTTAATTTAATTGTTTTTAATATTTTTATAATCATCTTATGATGGTGGATTTAGGTTAAGATTTAAATTAAAATCTGTATTCTAATGATATATTAATGATTAGAATAATTAGGGCTTGTAATTAGTGGGATTATGGGTAATTAATTAGGTTAATTTAATTAAACCCGTTTTTAAAAAAACTGGGCAGAATTTAGGGTCAATTGTTTTGATCATATAGGGAGTTCTACAAACTCTTATTTTGCGATCCAAGTATCCCTGGAAAGGTACACTACTACAAAAAAGGGATAGAGCCCGGTGGAAAAGCCTCATAGGTCCCGGTTTTGCCTGAGGGCTTAAAGGGGGAGGGGCTCTATTAAAAATCCTTATAGATCCCGGTTTGAAGAACGGGCTATTTTGATGTATAATAGATCCCGGTTCTTTAGTGATAACCTGGCTCTATTCTATTTAAAAAGGAGCTTTTCTCAGCAGCTTAGAGCCCGTTCATTTTAAAAAAACATGGCTTTATGGTTTTTTTTTTTTTTTTTGCTTTTTACTACCAGACGTGCATTTCCAGATTTTCACTTCCAGATAATAAACCAAAACATTAATACAAATTTCCAAAACAAGCATTTCCAATAATAAACCAAAACATCAATACAAATTTCCAAAACAAGCATTTCCAGATACAATAGAAAATGTTATACCAAAACCTGGATTGAAGATCCATGGTCAGTTTCACAACAACTTAACCCGAGTTTTATAGACTAAAAACAAAGTGATACCACTAACTAAACAAGAAAATGTTTCACAATTAAGTGTTGTTTTGAGCGGGAAAGAAGATATGCTAAAAGACATGGTCACATTCCAACCTTTCCTAAACACGAACATGATTGATAGTTAAATGCCGCACACGGAAATGTAGGAGCTCACAATGTCGTCCACCTCTTTAGTAGTAAAGGGCTTCTTATCATTCCACGACATCTATAAAAAAAATCCATCAGTTTATGTAAGATTAAACAAAACATAATGAGATACAAAGCTACAAGTCTCGGATGTCATATTTAAACCAAAGGGGAAACATTGTATTGTTATCGACTAATTACCAAACAAACGCCTAGAAAAATAATCCTACTGGTCTACGATTACTAAAAGGGTGATTGCTTTTAAATCGGAAGAATGGGGGAGATAATGATTTGCACATCCTGATCACAATAGCTTGAGATGTTGAATCTCATTTCTCTTTTAGCCAGGCTTATAGCCTTCTGAACCAAAATTCAACTACAAAAGCTTATTCTTAATAAGCTTGAACATAACTTATAGTTACAGCTTATCCAAGAACACTGAATCTTTCAATACTTGATCTAGATGGTGAAATTTGATACTCTATTTGATTCTACACATTATTAAGCTAAGTACCTACAACTTTTACAAAGAGCAAATTCAAAAGCTTGCCTTAATCGCTAGTGAAATGAAATTAAAAACCAACAAATTACTTTTTGAAAACCAGTTAACACTAGCATTATACTTATTTTGAGTTTTTGAATGGATTATATTGACTGATCTAATAAGCTATTAATCGAATGAACAAAAAAAATATTCTACAAGTTAGTGAACACATATCAACCACTAAAAACTTCCAAACAGACAAGGCTACATGTGACAGTTCTCAACCCAGCATGGAATAATAGTCAGCCTATATCATCTAATACCAAACACACCTTAAATGTTCAAATTCTAGAATCCTATTCTTGATTAATCTATTTTACGTAAATGCATCAAACCAAACTATATGGCAAACAAAATAGCCACAAAAAACAATATATTCGCAAAATATAATGATTTTAAAAGTTACTTACTGTCTTGGGGAATGCATATTGCTGATGGGTTACAAATTGGTGCATCCACTTCATTACGTAGTATCCACACTCCCAATAATGAGATTGTTGGTTACACTAAAAAAGTTATAACATTTTTTTAAAAATTAAACAAATAATAAAAATAATAATAATAATAAAAATAATAATAATATACATGTGTAGAATGAGATTATATACCTCAATATAATTCCATTTGATATTGCCAAACGCCCTAAAAGAAATCAAAGAATGGTAGAGTTGTGTTAATGTCTATAGATATAAAACAGAAATTAACATTAATGCAAAATATTCTTACTTGTTTACAACATTGGTGAATCCATAGGTCTCCTCGTTCTTTCCTTCCATATCAGAATCCAAAATGTACCCGATGTTTTGTTGAGGTACAATTATAAATAGATTCCAATGTTTCCTGATAATATATGACATTTTAGTATAAATAATTTACTTAAGTGGTCAAGAAATGAAAGATATTATCGCATATCGTACCTTTCAACGTAT
This sequence comes from Glebionis coronaria, assembly GCA_025667525.1. NCBI lineage: Eukaryota > Viridiplantae > Streptophyta > Magnoliopsida > Asterales > Asteraceae > Glebionis > Glebionis coronaria. Next base: position 483,769,655 of record CM046876.1, on the reverse strand, counting down.
GGTGCAATAAAAAATGACTTATGTTTGTTTTGGTCCATTGCTTGCAGTAAGTAGTTTTTCACACTTACACTGTCAAACATGCACAAGGAGTCTTGAATCACATGAGGGTTCAGGAAACCACATTTGTTAGATTCTGTTTGCACCTTCTGCAAAATCTTATGTATGGACCTAGAAACATGACAATAAATAAAATGTAAAATAGCAAAATATCACAAAATAAGTTGATAAAATATGGTGAGTTCCAATGTACTTACGCTGCGAACAATGTTATAATGGAAGATTCAAGTGGTCCATTCGTAAAAAGCAACATAAGATCCCCTGAGGTTACCGAAACTTTGAAGGACTCCAATTGTCCAAAAACACAAGGCTCGACATCAACATGTAAAGAACGAGTGGGATCTGCGTTACGCATCCAACGTTCATATGTACTTCGAACACACGCTCTCTTTTGAATTTGACCACGATAGCTGTGCATTCTCTTTATAAGCTCTTGTTTTTCCTTGCTAGCCTGCACAAGAATGGTGTACAATATGATTATTACCGATAGTCTTTCAATTCTGCTTAAATGCTAAAATGAAATTTTCTAACACTAGTAAAACATGTGAAATATTTATAAGACGCTAAAAGCTATGTTCAATCCATTCATACAATAAACATTTATAATCAAACCCGAGCATGTGAAGCATAAACACAAACGACCGTACATACCGAATTGAGTGGGCGTGCACTATTTATCATCGTATCAGCTGTTGTATGCTTGGATGTCCCCTCTAGTCTACATAAAGTTGGTGATGTTTTTTTATGAGTAAAAGATTCTTTATTTGATGCCACAGTTTTCTTGGTTACAGCTTGGGTAGAGGTATTTGTTGCCACAGTTTTCTTGGCATCAGTTGTTGTATTCTTGGTTACAGCTTGGGTGGAGGTATTTGTTGCCACAGTTTTCTTGTTTCCTGTTTGGCTGTTGGCCTGTAAACAAATCAGTTATTATATTTATTATAGTGACTAAATACTAGTACAATATTATATAACTGAATATTGTATAAATTAATTTACCTTAGTGAGTTCAATATACTTCTTGGGCCATTGAATAAAACTAAACACAGTTTCTCCCATTTTGCTAAACTCTTCAGTTGGGACTGGAAGAAGGTAGTCCTTGTAATTGGCTTCAACATTGTCTACCTGCACCTTCGCATGCCCGTGTAGCACAGACTTTCCATGTAGTTGTTTAGACGGATGGACCATCCCTATAGCACAAAGAACCTTCTGGGTGCCGTAGGGGAGAAACAACTGGCATTTGCTAACCTCCTACAAAACATTATTATTAGAAAATATATAATACACTAATTTAGACACGGTGTAAAAAGATACAACACAACATACACCATGACATCAACCATGCCTAGAAATTTCAAGCACACAAGTTTGTAAATATGAACTAAGACCTATATCTTTTGCTTAGCTAATAAAAGAGTCAAAGAATATACGACACATCATTTCACAATGCGATATCAACTATTATGTTATACACAAAAACATTCTAAATTGACATGACTGATAACCAATTAGTTAAGTGTTTTATACATATTAGTAGCTATTTTGAGTGAATAGAGTAAATACATGTACCTGTATATCGTCAAATACATCAAAGTTTGACGTTGAGTCACATATACGTTTCCTCATTATTGGGATCTCGGGGTTTTCATTCTCTTGCCTGGACTTCATCTCATTTATTGCTCTTGTATGCTCAGCCTTCAGTTCTGCAAGTTCTTGAGAATGCTCAGCCTTCATTTCTGCAAGTGCCTCCTTTATTTTTTCCATCACAATTGCTGTTACCTCTGCTCTGTCATGATACTTTCTCTTTGTTGCAACATACCCCTCTATCCCCTGCTTAAAGCCCACTTGGTGTCCCACCCCTCTAGTTCGACCACCATGCTCTGGTCCTTCCACCATAATTAGTGCATCTATACCATCTTCAACGTCAGAGCTGTTTTCCAATTGTGTGTGTGCCTCAATCTGTAATTTAATCAAGTAATATGATACTTAGAAATAATTAAAACATATTCCCAAATTACCAATATAGGTTTAAGCTATCGATATCTTATCAACTTGTCCGCGATAACTTGCATTTCTGGCGATAATATTAATCCTTTCACTTTATCTTGTACTCTCCTTGCCAAGCAATAATTTCTCCCACGAAGATCGGGTATCTTATGGACATCTGTGCAAAATTCTTCAGAAGCTCTCTCTTTTTCCCATTGTTCAAGGTTTCCTCGATATCCTTTTGGACCTAGTCGTGGAGGATTCTTCTTGAGTTTCACCCATTTCTTTCCATCTGCATGCTTCGCCGTGACATAAGAATAAAAAACCATACTAGTTTTGTTAGCGTATAACAACATAAACAAACGGTCTGCAATAAAGTTTTATTATTGTGAAATTACACTATACTCTTAAAAATAATCAAAAAACATTTTTATTGCTGTGTAGCTACTAGTTTATATAACAGTATAAAGTAAAACGAACGAACCATTTTTTCTGGGGTACTTTCTAGCTTTACAAACTCTTCCCAGATAGCTGGTTCAATAAACGAATACTTCACACAAGGATTTCTTTTCTTATACATGAACTTTGTACGAAGAGCCTTCTTAAAACTTTTCCAGGAATGATTGCACTGTTTGAGAACTTGTACTTTGTGGTCGTTATTCTTGAGTCTGCAATGCTCCTGATTATTGTAGAAAAGAAAATCATAAGATGTTAAAAATCATAGTAATTCAATGACATTCTAACTAATGTTGATAAGATAGTATACCTTGATTTCAAGCCATAGTTGTGTTTTATCATCCTTGGATACTTTCCTCCAATCATCTTTAAGAATAGAAATCCTGGACTTGGCTACAGCCCCTACGTAAAGTCCAAAAGGTGACTGGTTCTTTCCGATAGCAAAGCCATACTTATCGAAAATAACATCATTTATTGGTTTCCGGTTCTTCTTTTTTAAACAATAGATTCCTCTCGTTTTCTTTTGAGGTCGTGGTTCTGGCTGTTCATTTATATGTTGCTCATTCATATCATGTTCGACCATAATTTGCCCAATCGTATCCATGTGCTCATCCATGTGCTCATCCATGTCAGCCTAACATTAACAAAACATGTAACATTATCAATAACAATAAATCGACTGTATGATCAAATGAAAAGGTTGTCTTACTACATAAGTTCAACCCAAACCACCACATTGGTGTATCTGAACTGCTTATGATTATAATATCTGATTCTAATTGTCTGATTATATCAGTTTGAGGAGTGTTTGTAATTGCTTATTATAAATAATTATATGCCTATTGTGTTTTGAAACAACATGTAAACAAAATTGAGTAATTGAAACAGCAAGTATCGAGTAAAAGCTTCAATCCGCTAACTCCAAACTGTTTATATTCTAAAGTAGCAAGTAGATAACCAGTTTTACTAATAGCTTCGCATCTTAATGGAGACTATCTGATGATCGCGTCTGTAAAACGCAGATAATCAGAACATAGTGTTCGCAAACTGTTTCAAAAAGTTGATTATCTGTGTTTTATACTACTACCTGATCCAATCATAACTATCCGCTTATTCCAAAACACAATTTCAAACACCTCTGAGATTCAAGTACAGCCATCGCACCAACTATGTACATACACCTATAAACTGTATTTATAGCTAGTAATATTTACAAAATATTTAAAGAAAATAAAATTATATCTATCAGCAATTTAATACAAAATCAACATCTTTACTCGGTAAGTTATTTTAAGTCTCTCGTTAAACTACAAATCAATCAACAATCACAATCATAAGTAAGAAAAACAAAGTAATTTAACTCATCTTATTCCTTACACGTGAAACAAACTGAAACGCCATTTATCCTAAACCGCAATCCAAACACCCCCGAACTTCAACTACATCACATCATTCCAAACCGTATCAAACCCTAGCCTATCAACCTCTTATGAACTCCTAAATACGTATCAACTTATACTCCACTTTATTTATAGATACTAATGCTCAATTATCAGCTCTTCCCATATTAAAATATATAAACGAATACATAATCACAATAATGAAAGGCAGATACACCTCGTGAACTAACAAATACATTCACACACTCAATTCTCGATTATTACGCACTTAAAACAGTTAAACTTATACACAATGGTAGCATAAATAGATAGACATCTCTCCTGAACACATATTATCTACTAATGATCTAATAATTTAAGACCTTAATTAACCAAAACGTTATTCCAAACCGCAATCCCAAACTTGAACAACAACACAACTTTTGACTATATCAAACCCTAAAATATCAAATATAACAACTTTTTTCTTATAAACTCGTAGATACACATTTTCGGAAGGCGAGTAGTCAGTTTTTCGGATCATTTCGCAATTAAAACAACTAAATGAACAGATAATGTACAAAAGACAGATACACCTCGTGAACTAAGAAATACATTTACACACTCAATTATCAATTATTATTACGCACTTATAACAGTTAAACTTATACATAACCGCAGCATAAATAGATAGACATCTCTCCTGAACACATATTATCTACTAATTATCTAATAATTTAAGATTAATTGTAGATTGAATAACAAGAAAACAATAAACAATAAACAACATTATAAGATTATAAGATTAATTGTAGGTTGAATAACAAGAAACAATAAACAATAAACAACATTATAAGATTATAAGATTAATTGTAGATTGAATAACAAGAAACAATAAACAACATTTATAAGATTAATTGAACAAACACGTGAACTGTAGAAATTAGATACCTGTTAACTATGGATATGATTGTGTGACGGCGCCAATAAAACTATGAATCTGATTTGGTGTGATAGTTGTGTCTTGTGTGTGAAGTGAGAGAGGGTTAGGGTTTCTGAAATTATATGGGAGAAAACAAAGAGTGGATCTGATGGGGGGAAACAAAGAGCGGGCTAGGGTTTTGGTGAAAATTTGAGGAAAATATTGAAACTAGATGGGGGGAACAAAGAGCGGGATAGGGTCTTGGTGAAAATTTGGGGAAAATATTGAAATTAGATGGGTTTTGGTGAAATATCGGGGAGGGAAACAAAGAGCACTGGTGAAATCATGGTGGGGAAGAGATTTTTATTTATAATTTTATTGAAGTTTATAAGAATTATTTTTAAAAAACTAAAACTAGAATTTTAATAATAAAACTTATAACTTAAATTTATTTGATAAAATTTAAAAACAAGTTTATTGAATTATAAAAATTCTACTTATTAAAAACAAAGTTAAAAATTATTGTTATAACTTAAAACTTAAATTTATTTGATAAAACTTAAAACACACACTTTTATTAAATTTTATTAAAATTTATTAAAAAATATATAAATGACCCCTCCCAATAGTTGGCATCATGAATAGTCTGCTTTCAATGTCAAGTCTAACACCCGGGTTATAAAAAAGACTCCTCCCACAACAAGGTCGTTCGCACGATTGAGCCCTCCCATTTTTGTTCTAAGACGCGCTAACAAAAGGTGGGGCTAATAACAAGCATGCGTCTTAGGATGTGCGAGCAAAGACGATGACCGGTCTTGATGCCATTGTTACTCGTGGTTTAAACACTATAAAGAGCACATTGTTACATTACATATACAATGACCGACTAATATGTGAAATCGACAAGAAACATGTCTGTTAAATCATGATAATCAAGATAATAACATAGATCAATCACCCAACCAACCTCCCCATGGTGAATATTATTAATGAAGTCAAGTACAAAACAGATTAGTCCTCAAACGAGTGCTAACCAACAAATACAAAAGAAAGATAAAGTTAGATCGTCCCAACTAGGTTGATCCGATCTCCTCGCTACATAAACACTCACACTCAAACGATTACAAAATGAAAAATCCTCCCACAAGATAAAGCCTCAAACGGCTTATGAGTGATAAACGAAACCTAGCACCAGCTAGGGTATATAACTCAACCAAGACATATAGGCCAATGATGGGCTCCAACGGCTAGATTAGATACATGCCTGCACAATAAAACAATTATATTAGTATGTCTACTTTAGAATGATTACAAAATTATAAATAATATCGTATTTACCTTTATTCACTGCGAGTATTCAACAAAGAATACCTTCATTGTGGTCGAATCTTAAATAAGTGGTGTCATCGATAACATCATTGGAAGATGAAGCACCGATAGAAAATGGGGGCAACTCATCAAACTGGTCATATTCCTCTTCGTCGACAACATTCTCAACACCAACTATACGTCGTTTACCATTAATAACGACATGCCATCTAGAATCACTTGGGTCCTCGACATAGAATATTTGGTTTGCTTGTTTTGCTAGGATAAATGGTTCAGATGCATAGTCGTTTGTGGAGAGATTGACACTTGTAAAACCATAATCGTCAACTTTAACTCCTTCGTTGTTATTGACCCACTTACACTTCAACATAGGTATGGTGAATGAAAGATAATCGAGTTCCCATATTTCTTCAATGACACCATAATACGAATTTTTTGCAATCGTCGACCGTGCTTCATGATCACCAACTGAGAACTCGGGCGTAGCAGCAATTAACGTCACACCACTATTCTGCAATGTACTTTTTTCATCTTGTTGTTTGGTGTAAAATGTATAACCATTGATATCATAACCTTTGTATTTTGTCACGTATCGCGGACCAAAACCCAATCGTTCCACCGTCCTATCTAAATTTTCTAGTGTATGAGTTCTCACCTTGTTCTTCAACCAATCTGGAAATTCCCTGTAATGCTCGATAGCCAACCATGCTTGTGTCTTGTTCCTATTTTTTGCTACCAACATTGCTTTGTGCTCATTTATATATGGAGCAACACAAGTCATGTGTTCTAAAAAAAAATGTGCCCGATATAAATCAGCTGGATTTGTTGGTTCCATATTCCTCCACATAGTACCAACTTCTTGAAGTCTACCCTCGTGTCGAGATTGTGGGATGCCAATATTTGGTACGTCTTTCATATAGTTTGTACAAAACTCAAGTACCTCCTCGGTAACATATCCTTGAATAATACTCGCCTCTGGTCGATAACGGTTCCTAACATATCCTTTCAAGAAACCCATGTATCTCTCGAATGGATACATGTCTCGTAGAAATACTGGACCACAAGCCTTTATTTCTGCAACAATATGAGTTACCAAATGAACAATAACATTAAAAAACGAAGGAGGAAAATACATCTCAAGTTCGCAAATGGTTAGAAAAATATCCCTTTGCCATTCATCTAATACTTCCGGGTCGATCACTTTTGAATGAATCATCTTAAAAAACAAGCAAAGCTTAGTGATCGTTTGTCGAATGCGGTCTGGCAATATTCCACGAATTACAATTGGAATAAGTTGGGTTATTAAAATATGACAATCGTGCAACTTCATACCGAGTAACTTCAAGTCACCCATAGACACCAGCTTCTTGATATTTCAAGAATAACCGGATGGAACCTTAACACCATGCAAACATTGACAAAATTTGGTTTTCTCGGCCTTTGACATCGTATAACAAGCTGTCGGGAGATACATACGACTTCCTTCTCTTTCAACCGGAGCAAGCTCTGGTCTTATCCACATTTCAACCATATCTTTTCGAACATTAATCCCATCTTTTGTTTTCCCTAAAATATTCAACAATAATCCTATTAAGCTATCACATACATTTTTCTCAATATGCATAACGTCAAGACAATGTCGAACTTGCAAGAGCTTCCAATATGGCAAATAAAAAAAATAGACTTCTTTTTCCATATGTTGGTTGAATTGGTTCTCTTTCGTTTTACAAACACATTGTTTACATCTTGAACTCGGGATAGGACAGCTTCTCCATCCAATGGCTTTCGTAAGACTCCTAACTCATTGTTTCCATCAAAAAACTCTTTTCGTCTACGGTATGGGTGATTCCTTCGAAGCGATCTTCGATGTCCCATATATACCATCTTCCTACAGTTTGGCAACCACTTTGAGTGGGTATCCTCTTCACAAACAGGACACGCCTTGTATCCTTTTGTTCCATATCCAGATAAGTTATCGTATGCAGGGAAATCACTTATGGTGCAAAAAATCATGGCTCGCAATAGAAAATGTTCCTTCTTGTATGCATCAAACACTTGAACGCCTGGATTCCACAACGTTTTCATGTCTTCAATCAATGGTTCCAAATACACATCAGTGTCATTTCCCGGTTGTTTTGGACCTTGAATTAACAATGACATCATGATGTACTTTCGTTTCATGCATAACCAAGCTGGAAGATTGTAGACACATAAAAGAACTGGCCATGTGCTGTGACGACTACTCATGTTTCCAAATGGGTTTATTCCGTCTGAGCTAAGTCCAAATCGTGTATTTCTAATTTCATCTCCAAAGTTTTCAATACTATCGACATTTCTCCATTGAGGCGAGTCAGCCACATGTCGTAATTTTCCATCCTTTTTAGGCTCTTCCGCGTGCCAACGAAACAATTTTGCATCTTTAGAATTAGCAAATAATTGTTTCAACCTAGGTATAATGGGAAAATACCATAATATTTTAGCAGGGGGCCATTCTTCGTCACATCACAATTGAGTTCCTTTTCAGTTGTTTCCTTATACCTTGATAGATTACAAACAGGACACTTATGTAGGTCTTTTTTGTCATTTGTATACAATACACAATCATTCGGACATGCGTGTATTCTTTTGATTTCCAATCCCATTGGACAAATCAATTTTTTTTTGCTTTGTACACTGAAATAGGCAACTCATTATCTTCCGGGAGAAAATCATGCACAGCCTCTAAAATATCTGTAAAACATTTATCACTCATACCGTTAGCTGCCTTTACGTCAAACAATCTCAACAATGCACTTAGTTTGCTAAACTTTTTACACCCGGCATATAACGGTTTTTCTGCATCGACAAACAATTCTTGAAACTTGTCATGATTATCATCATCTATTTCACCCTCCAAATCATGTAGCATTTCATGTAAGTTATCCTGCCCGCTATCGTACGAGTCGGTGCCATCGTCCTCCCTAACATCTGAATCCATCGGGTCATCCTCGGATAATAATTCACCATGCCTTGACCAACAAGTATACCGTTCCACAAAGCCATTTGATATCAAGTGTCCTAATATTTCATTAGAGTCACTATACGTAAGTATATTGTTACACTCTTCACACGGACAAGATATTGTTGATTTTCCTTTATTTTCCCGATCATTCTCAGCAACTCTAATAAACTCATACAAATTGGTTATATATTCCTCTGAATTTTGATCTATCTTGTACATCCATTTACTTCGATCCATCTAGAATTTTGACATTATATATATATTTTTTGTTGTTTTATAAATTAATAACAAAAGAAAAATAATCCCGACAAAGAAAATTCGATTAATGAACACAAAATAATAACGAAAACAAAAATATTTTTTGTGTCACTTGAATTCAAGTGAATTTTTGACTTTTTTAATTTTTTTTGAGATTTTATAATATATTTAAATTAAAATATAACTTTAAAAATAAAACAATATTTAAATAAACCTAGCATGAGATTGGACAACTACTCCTAAATTAGAGGTAATATATAATTTTATAAAAGAAATACTAACTCCTACTTTAAAAAAAATCATAAAAAGACAACTTACTTGCACGAGTCAGTCAAGCTAGTCGCACGGTTCGTGTGACAACATGATTTCCGAAAAGGATCCTACAAATATAAACAAGTTATATGTTAATAAAGGTCAATTAGTACATAAAATTGTATCGTAATGAACTTTTGAGGGTTCGGGTTAACCCGATCGATCGGATAAGACATCTTTTATATTTTATAACACTTTTTATACTTTATATAGTATTTTTTTATGTTTATAATACAATTTTTGTTATAATACAATTTTTTAAACTTTATATAGTATTTTTTTATGTTTATAATACAATTTTTTTATACTTTATATAGTATTTTTTTTTGTTGATATATAAAGTGGATCAAACACACACACTAAAACTGGATCTTACACATACTCATATTCATCTCTCTCAACCACCGCCCCCACCTACCTTTGACGATGCTTAATCAGTAAACCGAAACTGGGTATGCACATCATAAATCCAACCCTCCACCATCGTCATCTACATCATAAATTCATCTTTGTTGATTTAAGTAATTTGGTATTGGTATGGACTGTTTACTTTGTTGATTTGTTTGATATTGTAATTTTAATTTTCGATTGATGTTTATGAACCTGTTTGTTTTTGTATCAATGTTAAATGAACTGATTTATTTTGCTTAACTTGATCTCCTTTGTTTTGATCTGCTGATATAGTAATAAGCTGGTGTTTATTAGTTACTGATTTTGTGGAACTTTTGTTGCCTGATTGAATTAAATTGCTGGTTCAGTCTTCTGAATCATCTTTGAGTTCGTTGCATTAAGATGAATGTTTTGCTGAGATTTGATTTGGATTTTGATGCGTTTGATTTCACAACTTGATTTGTTGCTCAATATAGTATTGTTAGGACTTTGGTAATTAAATATAGCTTAAACTTCGCATGCTGTGTACGATTTAGATTAAACTGTATATGGATCTAATTCGGGGAGTTTGTGTTTCGTATTGGTAGATGAACTGTTAGTTTTTGTTTACATGTTGGAATCACAGTGATTTGCTGCTGTGTCATTGTTCTGTTAGCTATGATGTTTAATTTTCGTGGTGGTATGCAAGAGCTTTTTACTGTCATGTTATTCTATTTTTGCTGATATAAATAGTGAATATTGGAATTTAGTTGCGGAGAATGAACTCATAGCGTTTAAATCTGTTAAAATGAGGTTGAAACTGGATTCAGTTCGCTGCGAATAGTTAGCTAATTGTTGCCTGTTTGATGTGCATTCTTTGCTGACTTGATTTATATAGTTCTTGGTGCGTTTATTTTGTTGATATATATGTTTTTGATCTTTTGGTTAATCTGATGAGTTTATTTTGGTTTACTGATGTGATTTCAATTACTGATATTGGGCTGCTTAAGTTTGAGATTGTTGCTTATTGATTCATTTGATATATAGGTGTAGGATTAAGAAGTTGTTGTAATCTGATTGTTCTAGCCGATTTTATTCATTCTAGTCTGCTGATATAAGTAGTGTTATAGCTTTAAATCCATCGATTCATATTCATCTTTACTTATTTGGAGAAAGAGGGATCTGGTGTTTCTCTCATCCGTACCCTCCACCGTCGTCATCTACATCATAAATCCAACCAAGATTCATATCAAAATGCTTCAAGACTTTTCCATGTTCAAGTAACTTTCTTCCTTTTTAATGTTTTTATTTTATGTTTTTGGTTTAATTTTAGGATTTTATGAGATGGGTAGGATTAAAAATATGACTTAGTTGTGCCTTTTAGTGTTTAGTTTGATGCTATGTGAATCGGGTATGATTTGATGCTATGTTTAATTAAAAAGCCTGCTACAATTCATATATTTGTAGATGCAGGGCCGGCCCTGACCTTTCTGCTACCCTAGGCGAAACAAATTTTGATGCCCCAAACATGACTATTAAAAATTTGGTACATTGTAAACAAAATTGTACTATCTGTTAAGGATACAACCTTTTAACAAACTTTCCATATCAGCTCAATCAAACCTTTGACAAGTTTTTTAATTAACTTTTCTTAATCTAATAATTATCGGCTTTCAACATGTTGTATATATATTTAGGTCGTTGTTACTTGGATCTAATCTAAAAGATGCACTATGCACAAACCAATTAAGATTATCTGTAAAATATTTGTTTTTTAAGTTAAAACTAAAATTTTGACATTCTACATGTACAAATGAAAAAGTATGAAAGAAATAAAAAAATGAAACTAAAAGTGTTAAACATGTATAAGTGGAATGTCAAGTATATATATGAAAAACGGATAATCAAATAATTAGCTGTTACTTCGGATGCAACAAAAGAGTGAAGGACGACTAGTAGAAGAAGAATCAGTCCTTCAGTATTGAAGAAATGATGCAACTTAGATTTTAAAGAAATAACGATCCATATTGAGGTTAATATGGTAATTTGATGATGAATAATTTGTTTTGAATTAGTGGTGTTTTGTGACAGTAAGGGTGATGATACTTTTTCAAAACCATGTTATGGGACTAACAAAACGCTGAACCGCACTCCCAAACACCCCCTAAGTCATTATTGGTTTCACTATAGCCCTTGAACTCTTTCTAACTTGTTTGCGTTGCCTTTCGCTTAAAACACGTCCCATATTACTTGAGCCCGCATCAACTTGTTACCATGAATCTAGAAAAAATATGTGTTACTGTCTAATTTCGTTACAAATATCATAAATATATCAGTCATGTTATAAGGTAAAATCTGTATAAATATGATACCGACATCTCTTTTTCGTTTATAGTCGATGAGCTCACTTGTTATGGTCATAAGCTTATTTACTTGATCTTAGGCGTATTTACGGCCATCAGACATAAGGTGATAAGTGTAATGTGGTCACAGCCTGACACACATGTGCTTTATTGTCTTTTTTCAATTGTGCATAAGCTAATATAAACTTACCAGATTGAAATGATGGGAAGGGATCTGAGCAGATATATATAAGAGGTAGTTTTACTAGTTTAATCAATAGGATAATCTGATGAGCTTATTCCATTTGGTGTTTCTAAGTTTTTTTTCGAGCAAGTGTTTCTAAGCTTATTAACCTTAATTTATAGCTTCTTAATATCCATAAGCTTTAAGGCTGAAAACTTAGCTACTTAAAACATTGAGCTTATTAGATTTTCTAAGTTTGAATAAGCTTATAATCCTTTAACTTTGAACATCAAACTTATATTAGGTAACCCATTTTAGCTGTTCAAAAGGTTATTTGAATTTTATAGTTTAACAAAGTATCTGGCATGAAACCAAAACTAAATTTGAGAATAAAAATCGAACAAAGTAAACAATGGATATTGTTTACAGACTGGTATTAGTTTGCTCACTTATAGAGGAGACATGCAGGGATATTGTGTATGTAGTGATTTGATATCTTCACTTTTTGGCGAATTTTGCTTATGTATCATATAGTGTAGCCCGTCAAAAATAAAATATAGTATTAGTTGTATCAACCTATTCATAAGTAAAGAAGTTGAATTGGTAGTTATAGTATTCTATTGGCAGTGTAACACTCATACACCGGCTTGATTGGGAATTTTCTAGGCCAAGTATAGTTTGGTGCGGGGAGAGTTTAAGCAAAGTTATTCTACAGTAGACTTATGCATCATGCTTTGTTGATGATAGACATCACTAAATGAGTTTTCTATTACTTTGTCATTACTGATTTTTGTAGAATTACAGGTACTACCTTACTGCCTGTGCACCATCTAAGGAATTGCTGAAGCAAGCGAGAAACCGGCTCAAGTTTTTTTTCCGAACTAAGCCTCTAGCTAGTGTATTAGTTGAATTCATATATGCAGAAAATATGTAATTTACTTCCTGTTATATTCAATTGTTTTGCAATGATACTAAGTTTTTACTTATGTTTTTGGTTTATGATGATGTATGACAATAAGAAGTAAAAGAAATGTTACATACCTTATCATTTAATGCTTCATTTATTGTAGTTTGAATAAAGAGGGTATATAAAGAAAAAATACAGGAAGGAGTATAAAAAGGTGCAGGTAGGCAAAAAATAGTAAGATATGCAGACTTTGGTGTTTCAGCCCGTTAGTATGACCTTTTTAGGTATTGGCCGTTTGAGGCTACAATAGTGCCCGGTTTTGTTTATGGAAAATTAAAACATGGCTGTATTAAGGTAGAATAGATCCCGGTTTTCTGAAAGATGACATGGCTCTATGGGATTACTCAAATAGAGCCCGGTTCCATAGTAAGAAACATGGCTTTATAGCTTTAAAAAAGAAAGGGGTCCTTTTAGAGCCTGTTTTTTACCAATAAAGGGCTTTATTAGGGGGGATTTATTCCCATTTGTGTAGTAGTGGTAATTGAAGTGGCTTTCAAATTTAAGAAACGAGAACTAAATTGGAAGTCGGGAAGTGGGTCAAAAGCAGGTTACAACAGCCGGAGGTCAAAACAGTTTTGAAATCAGCCTGTTTTCTTTTTATGTTTTGGGTTGTTTGGGGTACTTAGGGTTGCATTGGGACTTTCAAACGAACATGGGAGTTGGTTTATATATTATAGGAAGTATCTGCATTGGGGCTAAGAATGTGGGTTAGGGTAAGACCCCCTAATCATATCAAACTTTTTGTATGTTCAAAATCAGTAAAATCCGGATAGACGAAAGTATATATATATAAATCAGGGCTTTAACAGTAGCTTTAAGGTTGGGTCAAAAAGAAGGAGTTAGCTAACATATGTAAGGGCATAGGGTTTCCTTTACAGAGGTCATGGGTATGGTTAGGTGGGCGTTTGGCTTATAGTTTGGAGACCTAAAAACCGAGACTGTTTTGGGTAAAATGTTAACGGGACGAGTTATGAAGTAAACTAAGTTAAGGGTTTTATAGAGGGGTGTAATGAGATGCTTAGAGCAGATAAATGAGGTATATATATGGGAGAGGGTTAGATGTCCATCATAGGTTGATGAGCCATTTTAGTGATTGGTTCATGTTTTGATTTTGTGTTTTTGTTTGTTAGCTTTTTGCTAGTGCACGGATTATTGGGAGAAGCTCAATCAGGTGAGTTTCATAGTCCCATGTCTACTAATGATTTTGACTTCCAGATGGGATGGAAGAGACACTGTCTTGTTTTTATAAATTATGTTGTGAATGTTTTGTGTTTGGTGATGGACTTGTATGTAATTATGTGATTAACTGCTAATTGATTCATGATTGTTTTGTGATTTGACTTGGTACCAAGGGGATGTTGACAAGGCGGGGCCTTGGGGAGGTACATAGATGTGTGAGCATCTATGGGACCAATGGATAATGACAAGGCGGGGCCTTGAGATTGGTACATAGGTGTATGGGCGCCTATAGTACCATGGTGTTTGGTACGCCTGGGAGCCTTGGATTTGGTTTGGTTTGTTAAATCTTGAATATTAGTTGTTAATGCATGTTTGTATCACATTGTCTATATGTTCATTTGTTAGTGGTTGTTGTTCACAGCTTATGGTTTGATTTTGGCGTTGGAGTCTAAACCTATGACTCTCACCAACTTTATGTTTACGTATTTTAGTGTCTCTTTCAGGTGATATTGTGGTTAAGCGTGAGAACATAAGTGGCTAGGATTTGGAGTTGCGTAGGAATGCATTTAGAAGGAGATCTACGTTCCTTCTTAGTTTCTTTTGTTTGTTTAATAAGTGATACCGTTGACACCTATATGTTTGCTTTGTTTATGTTAATTGTTTATCTTGGGTAAGTGGTAGGACTGTTACCTACTTGCCTAGACTCCTGCTCTGTTGAGGTATTGTCATGACATTTGTGTCACCATTTTATGACATTTGTTATTTCATTTAGTTATCTCTATAGACACGCCATGTTGTGACGATATCCATACGTCGCGCCCCATATTCCGCCATGGTGGGGCGTGACAGGTTACCCTATGTGGGGCCCCCATGCCGCGGCTACAACAAGAAAACATGGGCTTAGCCCATGCAAAATTAACTAACTAGGAAAAATGGGTAAAACATGTTCATTATTTACAAAAATTAGAAAATAAGAAAAACCCTAGTTTTCTTTTTCTTCTCCTTCTTGGCCGACAGATTTAAGAACACCAAAGGGGTGTTCGGGTTGATTTTGATCTTGGAATTTTTACAAGGACCGTTGTTTGTTCGCCCTCAATTGATTCACGTAATCGGTATAACCTTTAACCCTTTTCTTTTTATGTTTTGTTTTATTGAATCACATAAAATCATGATGTTTTTAATTAAACTAATTAAAAACAAGTATTTTAAACATGTTAATAATCATGGGGTTAAATCAATGAAGGGTTTAGGGGTGTTTGTGGTCTAGCCGACACCTAACCGAGCCCCATAGGGGTCTCGGCTTGGCTTATCTCACACCACCGAGACCATGTGGTCTCGGTATGGTGGTGGTGGTCTCACGACAGCAACAAAAAACAAGGGGAAACCCGACCTTGGTCGTGTTATGGTGATGGTTACGGGTCCGGTTCATGGGTTTTAGTCACGGGTCCGGTTCATGAATCATTTTTCAAGGTTTATGATTTTTTTACAAGTTATGTTATTTTTTTTTACTTAAATTAAATTAATTAAAAGCATGACATGATTAATTTAATTTACATGACTTAGGTTATTAATTTAATTATTAATTCATGAATTTTAACCTAAGTATTTATCTTTAATTAGACTATATAATTAATTAATTATTAAAACCATGACTTATAATTAATTAATTAACATGACTTAGGTTATATTATTAATAGATAATAATACATGTTTTAACCTAAGTATTTGACCTTTATTTAATTAAAATCATGTTATATTTAATTAAATACTTTAACCTATAGTTTATTTAATTTACATGTAATAATTAATAAACTATACTATATAATCACATGACTTAGAATAATAATCAGAAAACGCCTAAGCTTATATAATTAGCTTAATTAACCAGCTTATATCTATTTATGGAAACTTTCTATTTTTAGAAACTTATTTATTTAAGGCAGCTAATGTATTTATGGAAACTTTCTATTTTTAGAAACTTATCTATTTTAAGCAGTAATTCTATTTTTGGAAACTTTCTATTTTTGTAAACTTTCTATTTTTGGAAACTTTCTCTTTTTGGAAACTTTCTATTTTTGGAAACTTTCTATTTTTGGTAACTTTCTATTTTTGGAAACTTTCTATTTTAGGAAACCTGCTATTTTTAGAAAGTTACTTATAATTACAACAAGTATAATAATACATGAAATACAAGTAATACTTAATCAGAATAGGCAGAATATACGATAAACATAGTATAAAGCTTAAATCAGTAAAACATGACATGAACATATAAAACAAGCTAAGACATGATATAAAATCAGTTGCGTACTCAGTAAGCAGATACTTATACACGTATGTATTTATGTAGCATTAGTGATACCGAAGTAGGACTCTCTTCCGTTCGTCTTCTTCGTTCACTGGACATAAGGTACGGATTCTCTGTCCTTTCAGTATGGACATTCTTTCCTTATTAGGATTCCCCGTATGCAGCCAACTGTTTTCCCTATTATATGTTTTATATGTTTTGATTGCATATGTTTAATTAGAATACCTAAAGCCATATACATGCATGACCAGTTTCACCTAGTTATGGAGGTACCATAACCATAACACTAGAGGCACTGGTCTTATGACTTCCCCACGGTGGAGTGATTGCTCGTGGCGTCCCTTTCAGCTTTTGGCCATTTATTATATTATCAGGTGGGGCGTATGGGTGCATCCTAGATACATGTTTTCAGCAGATTACTCAGTGTGAATGTGGTGTGTGCCTAGCATCCTTCACAAGGAGCTGATCCCTTCTACCCAAAACCAGTATATTAAACTGAGGCAGCGCCTCTAATTTGCATGACGAGGTCCCCCCCTCCAAGTATTCATGCACGTTGATATCTCATGACCTATATTGGCTAATGGTAAAATATGTTAAACAAATTTTTACAATATAAACATAAGGCTTTCCAAACTATAAAACCAGTTTAACTAAGATATAACCGGGTTATCCAGGATATAGTTTCTTCCGCTGTTTCATGCTTATATGCTTATATTATTCATGCTTTACTTGTACATCCGTGCACTGAGCGTTATGCTCTCCCCTTTTTCCTTTTCATGTTCCCAAAATGGCAGGTACTCAGGGACGCTCGTAGACTTTAAGCGTACGTGCATATGGACTAGAAGCTTTCTAGCCTTCTTTACTTTATGCGTTTATCTATACTTTGATACTCTTTCCATGGACATTTTTTAGTCCTTTCATTTACAGTACTTATGTTTGTGTGTGATGAGCTCTACTTTTGGACTACCGATGTTTGATTCCGGTATTTCCTTTTATGGTCATGTAATGTTTAGACATTTATCCTTGTATGCTTTGATGACACGCCATAATCACGCATGACATTCCATTTATCAAAATGGGGTGTTATAATTATGGTATTAGAGCCAAGGCTTCGACCTATAGGATCTCAAAACATGACCTGTGATTAGTGGGTAGTCACTATGGTCTTCCTAGAACTGATAGTCGGTTTTCATGCATTCATCATTTTCATTAATACATTTATATGTCATTGTCGCAGGTTTATGACTAAGTAATGGTTGGTACAGTACTGGCCATATTTAGTCGCATGTGTTTTATCGAAACTTTTAAATTTGGGACTGACCCATAGGCGTCCCCTCGCCATGTCTTTTATTTTGAGTGAACCGACCCATAGGCGTTCACTCTCGCTCATACAAAAGTTTTCATAAAACTGCATCATGCATTCATGTACTAGTTTTCCTGCACAAAATTTTTCTCATGATTTATTGGTATAAATTTTTTCATGTATATATTTATGTTTTATTCAGTTTAATCATGTATTTTATGTTATACTGTCAGATGGTTCTCACACGTGAGCAGGAACAACTCAATGCAGCAATCCAAGCTGCAATGCAAGCTTTGCTTCCTCAGCTGAGGAACGACATCAGGGCTGAGGTTCAGGCTGCCAACAACCAACAGCAGCACCCAGTACCTCCTCCTCCTCCTCCAACAACATTGGCTACATGGCTGGAGAGATTCAACAAGCTCCGTCCTCGAGCTTTCGAGAGAATAGATAGCCCCAGTGAAGCTGAAAGCTGGTTGGCTCACATCGAGAAGATCTTCGATGCTATGGGTTGTGACCCCGTCTTCAAGTTGAAGTTGGCATGCTACCGGTTCAAAGGCGATGTGTTAAATTGGTGGTTAGCACTGAAGCAGTCTGACGGAGGCGATAATTGGGTGGCTGGTTTGACATGGGCTCAGCTTAGAGGTAGGGTGATGGAGCAGTTCTTTCCCAAGGCTGAGCAAGACAAGTTAAAGAGGGAGTACCATGGGATCCGACAGAGAGCTGGGGAGAATAGCAACGAGTTCATGCAGCGCTTTCTTCGCTTAGCTGGTTTCCTTGGTGCAGCGACAGGTACTCCTAAAGAGGAGGCACACCACTTCAGGTGGGCTCTTCGCACATCGGTCGCAAACAACTTGGTGTGTGCTACGTTCAACACGGTAGCACAAGTGGCCGATGCAGCACGTAAACTAGAGATGCTGTAGGAGAGAGATGAGTTCGGGGAAGCAAAGAGACCCGATAAGAGGTAAACATTCGTATTCAAGCGGTGACCAATCCGTATTCTTTCAGTATATGTCAATATTTCATCTCTTTAAATTATATCTTCTAGGCAGAAGACTGGGGACCGGTGTCAGCCGGCTACTCAGCAACAACCTAATCAGCCCAAGGGAAACGGTCAGACTAACGACCGTTCTGCTACGGATAAGCGTGGCGGTAATGATAATTACCATAACAACGCTGGACACTCCAACAGCAGCAGGTCCTTATACTTACGCATTTTCTTATGATTTTATGTTATAACTCTTAATTCTGACACATTAGCAAATCTACTACCAGGAACCATGGAACGGTAGGGACCAGAACCAGAGAGGTTCACAGCCTAACCGTCCAGCTATTACTGGTATTCAATCTTATGATTTTCCGCATTGTCCTTTGTACCTTATTATCATGTCTCATGCAAAATGTTTTATCAGGTTCTCAGCCAGCCAGAGCACCTGCTGGAGGATATACTCATCCTCTTTGCTCTACTTGCCACTATAGGCACCCAGGGCCATGTCGCCACGACAGTGACGCATGCTTCAAGTGTGGTCTTCCTGGCCATCGCATGAAGGACTACCACAAGGGCGAGATGAAGGGCACATCGGGACATGTTGATACCAAGCCGCCTCCTACCACTGGACGCGTTTACACGACATCTCGCGATCAGGACAATAAGTCTACAGGTACCATCACTGGAATCTTATATATGTATGGTCAAGTTGCATGTGTTCTGTTTGATACGGGTGCTACTCACTCGGTCATTTCTACTGATTATGCCAAGAACATTAGGATACTCCCCATGCCACTATATAATATACGGAGTATTTCCACGCCTTTGAGAGACTCTGTACGCATAACCCATGTGTACAAGAGTCTTCCCGTAGAGTATGACGACAAGGTTCGTCCTGTTAACGCACTTCCGCTGGACATGAACGACTTTGACATGATTTTGGGCATGGATTGGCTATCCAAGCATCATGCTACCATAGATTGCCATTCATATCGAGTTATCTTCAGTGATGTTAATGCACCAGAGTACATTCATAACGGGTTCGTACCCGCCAGGTCTGTACAAATCATATCAACCCTGCAAGCACGTGCACTACTATCACATGGCTGCGAGGGTTATCTAGCTATGGTTCATGACATGCATGCTGAATCCCCATCAATTCACGATCAGCCGATAGTGTCAGAATTTCAAGATGTATTTCCAGAAGAACTTTTGGGCATACAACCTACACGTGAAGTGGAATTTAATATCGAGCTCACCCCAGGAGCTGAGCCGATTTCTAAGGCTCCTTATCGCATGGTTCCCATAGAGTTAAAGGAGCTGAAGGATCAACTGCAGGAACTTCTGGAACGAGGTTTCATTCGACCAAGCGCATCTCCAGGGGGCGCACCGATCTTATTTGTTAAGAAGAAGGACGGCAGTATGAGTCTTTGCATAGATTATCGCGAGCTCAACAAGATTACTATCAGGAATAGGTATCCACTTCCACGTATAGATGGTTTGTTTGACCAACTCCAAGGGGACAAACACTTCTCCAAGATCGATCTCAGGTCAGGCTATCATCAGCTACGGGTTAAGGAGCAGGACATCACCAAGACTGCTTTCCGTACCCGCTATGGACACTACAAATTTGTAGTCATGCCATTCGGCCTGACCAATGCTCCAACAGTGTTCATAGATTTGATGAACAGAATCTTCCATGAATTTCTGGACAAGTTCGTCATTGTCTTCATCGATGACATCCTAATTTTCTCAAAGTCCAAGGAGGAACACGAACACCATATTTGTACAGTACCACAGATTCTTCGCCAGAAGAAGCTGTATGCTAAATTCTCCAAGTGTGAGTTCTGGTTAGACAAGGTGGCGTTCTTAGGTGACATTGTTTCAGCAAAAGGAATCACTATGGATCCAGCGAAGGTTGAGGCTATTACTAAGTGGCCAAGGACGACATGAGCGACTGAAGTCTGTAGTTTCTTAGGCTTAGCTGGCTATTACCGTATGTTCGTAGAGAACTTTTCCCGCCTAGCACTACCATTGACCAAACTGATGGGGAAAGGGGAGAAATGCGTCTGGACTGAAGAACGAGAGAAGAGCTTTGAAGACCTGAAGCAGAAGTTAGTATCTGCACCTATTCTTACTCTCCCATCTGGTACGGGTGTATTTCAAATCTACAGTGATGCATCGGGGAAGGGACTTGGTTGTGTTCTCATGCAACATGGGAAAGTGATCGCGTACGCTTCACGGCAGCTTAAGCCTTATGAGGAAAATTACGCTACGCATGACTTGGAACTTGCTGTAGTCGTGTTTGCATTGAAGATATGGAGGCACTACTTATATGGAGAATCATGTGACATTTTCACGGACCACAAGAGCTTGAAGTATATCTTCACTCAGCGTGAATTGAACATGAGACAAAAGAGATGGTTAGAGCTGTTGAAGGATTATGACATTAATCTGCAGTATCATACCGGCAAGGCGAATGTAGTAGCAGATGCACTTAGCAGAAAGTCCGGAATGATCAACGGCATTGAGATTAAGGAAGAAATCATAAGAGACTTGGAGCGACTAGACATATAGATCATGGTACGTGGAAAGCATGGTTACTGGGCTAATCTTAGAGTAGAACCCGAGTTACTCTCTAAGATCAAGGAAGCTCAGAAATATGATGGAGAAATCTGGGCGATAATTCAGAATTTGGAGAAGCAGACAGAACTCCGAGTAGATGCAAATGGTATCTTATGGCAGGGCACGAGACTTTATGTTCCTGATGATCAAGAACTCTGGGAAGCCTTGTTAGCTGAGGCTCATAGCTCCCCATTCTCTATACATCCTGGTTCGACTAAGATGTACCATGACATCAAGCAGTACTTTTGGTGGAGTGGTATCAAACACGATGTCGTCACTTACGTCTCCAAATGTCTTACCTGCCAGCAGGTTAAGATCGAGCATCAGCGATCTGGCGGTCTCCTTCAACCGTTAGATATTCAAGAGTGGAAGTGGGACAAAATCACCATGGATTTTGTTACTGGTCTTCCGCCAACCAAGAGGAAGCACGATGCAATTTGGGTTATCGTAGATCGACTTACCAAATCAGCTCATTTCTTACCGATCCGCAAGGAAGATTCAGTCAGTAAACTCGCCGATACGTATAGAAGAGAGATCATGAGACGCCACGGTGCTCCATCCAACATCGTCTCAGACAGAGATCCTCGATTCACTTCGCGATTTTAGAAGAGTCTACAGAAAGCTTGGGGTACACAACTTAAGCTTAGCACGGCTTTTCTTCCTCAAACAGACGGGCAGTCAGAGCGAACGATTCAAACACTGGAAGACATGTTGAGGTCATGTGTGTTGGAATGGACGGGTGATTGGGACGATTATATCTGTTTGGTGGAGTTTGCATACAATAACAGTTGGCACGCAAGTATCAAGTGTGCTCCTTTCAAGATGTTGTATGGCAGAAAGTGTCGCGCCCCAATTTGCTGGGATGAGGTTGGCGATCGAACACTTGAAGGACCAGAAATCATCGAGCTGACTAATGAGAAGGTCGCAGTAGCGAAGCAGAAAATGCAAGAAGCACGGTCATGTCAGAAGAGCTACGCAGACAAGCATCGTAGGGACATACATTTTAACGTAGGAGATCAAGTTTTCCTTAAGGTTTCGCCGGCACGTGGTGTTAGATGTTTTGGAGTTAAAGGGAAGCTCAGTCCTCGATTCATCGGACCGTTTGATATCATTGAACGAGTCGATGAAGTATCTTATCTTTTAGCGTTACCTTCGCAGCTTTCTCATGTACACAATGTGTTTCATGTGTCCTTACTCAGAGGGTACCGATATCATCCCCTTCACATGGTTCAGTATCCACTGGAACAGATTCGTGAAGATCTCACTTTCATAGAAGAACCCGAATGAGTTCTTGACAGATAAGAACGAGTCATGAGGAGGAAGACGATTCCATTCGTCAAAATCCTTTGGAGGGATCATACCGAGCGGGAAGCCACTTGGCAAACAGAGGAGTATATCTGGGCTTCTTACCCTCATTTCATATTTTGAATTCGGGTATGTTCTTCTTTTCCAGTTTACTTTAACTATAATTCGGGGACGAATTATTCTTTTTAGGGGGGAAGAGTTGTAAAACCCGCATGCTTTTACCATGAATAGTACCCTTAAGATCGTATGTACATGATTAGAACTTTCCTTTTATAACATGTTTAAGTTTCACGTACAAGAATTACAAGTATTACGTACGTGTTACAACACGATAAGTATTTATTACGTATGAACACACGATAATTATTCCAATAATAATTATAATCACGAACATACGAACATGAAACCATGAACGTAAATTAATCACGAGCTAATATTACGTATGTATATATAATTATTACGAACACGAATAAATATATTAAGTCACGATCGATAACTAATTAGAACACGTAAATTTACGAACACGAGAACACACTATTGTTTTAGACACGGAAAAAGGTACGGGTTACCCCATGTGGGGCCCCCATGACGTGGCTACAACAAGAAAACATGGGCTTAGCCCATGCAAAATTAACTAACTAGGAAAAAGGGGTAAAACATGTTCATTATTTACAAAAATTAGAAAATAAGAAAAACCCTAGTTTTCTTTTTCTTCTCCTTCTTGGCCGCCGGATTTAAGAACACTAAAGGGGTGTTCGGGTTGATTTTGATCTTGGATATTTTACAAGTATCGTTGTGTGTTCGTCCTCAATTGATTCACGTAATCGGTATAACCTTTAACCCTTTTCTTTTTATGTTTTGTTTTATTGAATCACATAAAATCATGATGTTTTTAATTAAACTAATTAAAAACAAGTATTTTAAACATGTTAATAATCATGGGTTAAATCAATGAAGGGCTTAGGGGTGTTTGTGGAATAGCCGACGCCTAACCAAGCCCCATAGGGGTCTCGGCTTGGCTTATCTCACACCACCGAGACCATGTGGTCTCGGTATGGTGGTGGTGGTCTCACAGCAACAGCAAAAACAAGGGGAAACCCGACCTTGGTCGGGTTATGGTGATGGTTCCAGGTCCGGTTCATGGGTTTTAGTCACGGGTCCGGTTCATGAATCATTTTTCAAGGTTTATGATTTTTTTACAAGTTATGTTATTTTTTTACTTAAATTAAATTAATTAAAAGCATGACATGATTAATTTAATTTACATGACTTAGGTTATTAATTTAATTATTAATTCATGAATTATAACATAAGTATTTATCTTTAATTAGAGTATATAATTAATTAATTATTGAAACCATGAATTATAATTAATTAATTAACATGACTTAGGTTATATTATTAATAGATAATAATACATGTTTTAACCTAAGTATTTTACCTTTATTTAATTAGAATCATGTTATATTTAATTAAAAACTTTAACCTGTAGTTTATTTAATTTACATGTAATAATTAATAAACTATACTAAATAATCACATGACTTAGAATAATAATCAGAAAACACTTAAGCTTATATAATTAGCTTAATTAACCAGCTTATATCTATTTATGGAAACTTTCTATTTCTAGAAACTTATTTATTTAAGGCAGCTAATCTATTTATGGAAACTTTCTATTTTTAGAAACTTATCTATTTTAAGCAGTAATTCTAATTTTGGAAACTTTCTATTTTTGGAAACTTTCTATTTTTGGAAACTTTCTATTTTTCGGAACTTTCTATTTTTGGAAACTTTCTATTTTGGTAACTTTCTATTTTTGGAAACTTTCTATTTTAGGAAACCTGCTATTTTTAGAAAGTTAGTTATTATTACAAAACAAGTATAATAATACATGAAATACAAGTAATACTTAATCAGAATAGGCAGAATATACGACAAACACAGTATAAAGCTTAAATCAGTAAAACATGACATGAACATATAAAACAAGATAAGACATAATATAAAACCAGTTACGTACTCAGTAAGCAGATACTTATACACGTATGTATTTATGTAGCATTAGTGATGCCGAAGAAGGACTCTCTTCCGTTCGTCTTCTTCGTTCACTGGACATAAGGTACGGATTCTCCGTCCTTTCAGTATGGACATTCTTTCCTTATTAGGATTCCTAGCATGCAGCCAACTGCTTTCCCTATTATATGTTTTATATGTTTTGATTGCTTATGTTTAACTAGAATACCTAAAGCCATATACATGCATGGCCAGTTTCACCTAGTTATGGAGGTACCATAACCATAACACTAGAGGCACTGGTGTTATGACTTCCTCACGGCGGAGTGATTGCTTGTGACGTCCCTTTCAGCTTTTGGCCATTTATTATATTATCAGGTGGGGCGTATGGGTGCATCCTAGATACATGTTTTCAGTAGATTACTCAGTGTGAATGTGGTGTGTGCCTTGCATCCTTCACAAGGAGCTGATCCCTCCTACCCAAAACAAGTATATTAAATTAGAGGCAGCCCCTCTAATTTGCATGACGAGGTCACTCCTCCAAGTATTCATGCACGTTGATATTTCATGACCTATATTGGCTAATGGTAAAATATGTTAAACAAGTTTTTACAATATAAACATAAGGCTTTCCAAACAATAAAACCAGTTTAACTACGATATAACTCGATTATCCAGGACTTAGTTTCTTCCGCTGTTTCATGCTTATATGCTTATATTATTCATGCTTTACTTGTACATCCGTGCACTGAGCGTTATGCTCAGCCGTTTTTCCTTTTCATGTTCCCAAAACGGCAGGTACTCAGGGACGCTCGTAGACTTTAAGCGTACGTGCATATGGACTGGAAGCTTTCTAGCCTTCTTTACTTTATGCATTTATCTATACTTTGATACTTTTTCCATGGACAGTGTTTAGTCCTTTCATTTACAGTACTTATATTTATGTGTGATGAGCTCTACTTTAGGACTACCGATATTTGATTCCGGTATTTCCTTTTATGGTCATGTAATGTTTAGACATTTATCCTTGTATGCTTTGATGACACGCCATAATCACGCGTGACATTCTATTTATCAAAATGGGGTGTTACATTTAACCTCACTTTATTTCTTTGTTTCATTTGCAGTTTGGCAGCATACAAACTCAAGATCCTTTGTTAACAAAGTTTTAGTTTTTGCATTTTGGCCACAAAAACTTTCCAAGGGTATTATAAAGGACATGTTTTGTAATTCCATGATATTTGAAGGGTCATTCTTGACATGTATTCATACTTTAAGGTCTTCACTTGTATACTTGACTTTGTGGAGGACTAAAAGTGACAAGTCTTCAATTTGTAAGGACCATTCTTGTCAATTCTTCATAGTTGAGGGTCCTTTTTGTAAATTTGACAAACTTTAGGGACTAAAATTGTAATTATGAATATGCAAGGGTATAAAATGTCAATTATTCAATGATGAAGGACCCTTCTTGTACAATCTTCCATTCTTCAAGGACTTTTCTTGGAAATTCAACACTTGGGCCCGGTTCATTGTACGGCTTCGTTTCCCGTGTTCGTATTTACATTAATTCTTGTGATCTTTTGTCATTTTCTCAATATCCGTACCTAAAATACACATTGAACAAACACAAGCATATATTTGGCACTTTTTATGATATTTTAACTGTTTAAACCCGTTTTGGACGATGAGACTATGTATAAAAGCAGTCTCAACAGGGAGTCAAGTAAATTCTAAAACACACAAGTCCAAAACAAGAAAAGCACCAAATAAGCAGATTATTGTTATTGTGAAGAACTAGGGGTCTGGGCAATTAGTTGCTGATATAGATGTCACTTAAGTGAGATTTAAGATCCAATAACTACCAAACTAACAGTCTAAATCATAAAGTAGCTATTAGCAATCCTAAATTACCACTTATACTAACTGATGAAAATATTTTAGAACCAAAAACCAAGGATTAAGCCTAAATAAGACCTACTGATTACCATATTGCAGTTTCAACACAAAAACATGTGAACTCTTTTTTATGCTTAACAAACCAAGCAAACCACTAAACTACTCTATCACTGTCTATATAGGTATCTTTTAAACTGATATTACCTAATCTTGTGTCACTTCAAAGCTGGTAATCCTCAAATCCAAACACCCCTTTATATTTAGAAAATGGTATTTAAGAAAGAAATGATTTGTCAAATCACAGTTAACTCTTCTAGACTATATTTAACTTTACTCAATCATAAAAAAAACAAATTAATCACTAAACCTAACACACAATACAAGCAAGATTTTTTTTTGCTAAACACTTAAAACAAAATCCTAGCCAAAGGGAGTTCAAAAGTTGACCTGAATTGCCTTGTTCAGGTCAATAGGGAACTTGATGCCACCAGCTGTTGGTTTGGAGAGCTTATGAGTGTAAGCGAAAATTACTTGTGAAAGTGATAAAGAGAGGACTACTACAGTCCTACCCCCATAGACTACAATAGTCAAAATGGGGGTATTATGTCTTGAAAAAGATCACCTTGAGATACCTGCTATGAACAACAAAACACTAACTCCAAAAGCTTCTTCAGAAGCTGGTTGTCAGACAGCTTTTGAAGAAGAGCTTATGGAACAGTAGGTTAGTAGCAAACACAAGAAAAACAAGAGCCAGATTTTTGAAAATCTTTTAGAACCAATTTTTGATTTTTTTTTTGGAAAAACGCCAACTTGTGAAACAACAACAAACAACAAGATTATACAAACTTGGATACTTGTTTGATTGTCAGTCAAACAAGCATTCAAGTCCTTATAAGTGGAGCCTTAAAAACGAAATTTTTGGCTAAGTGTCCTTAAACCAAGAACTTGTTTTAATTAAACCTTAACTAACTTGCAGGAAAATAAATGTTTTACACCACAAAAACAATAACATGAACTCAACAATGTAAAAGTTAAAAACTTAAATTTTCATTAATTTGAAAAATTTACAAATACTAGAACAAAGTATAAAGGTCACAAATCGATCCTTTTATAATGATACATAGAAGGTTCTAGGTTACAAAACCTTAAATATGAAAATCCTATAATGCCCTTGGAGACTTGTGAGTTTGAAAACTTGGTCTTGGTCCAATCTGCCCATGTGACGAATTTTGTTGTACAAGCTATAAATCTTAATCTTGGACCGTTCATTCCATCCTTTGGGAGCAAGTTTTGTTTATGGTACGTTGATTGGACTGTAAATATTCCCTCATTGCCATTTTTGTTCAAGCAGGGGTGTACGGGAGGGGTCCACTGCCATGTGGTTTGGTCTAGTGAGAGTTTTGTGGGTTGGGTTTGAGTGAGGTTGAGTGGAATTAGGGATCTGGTAAGTTATAATGAAAACCCCCTTGTTTTGATTAGAAAGTGGATTAGGGTTTATGTGGGACGGTTAGGGGTGGACTAGGGGAGGTGATAAATAGTTGATGAGACAACTTTTATACATAGTCTCATCATCCAAAATGGGCTTAAAATGCATTAAATATCATGAAAAATTTCAAATATATGCTTGTGTTTGTTACATGTGTAATATTAGGTACGGATATTGAGAAAATGGCAAAAGATCACAAGAAACAAGCAAAAACGAACACGGGAAACGAAGCCGCACAATGAACCAAGCCCTAATGGTGATTTCCTAAGAATAACCCTTGAAGATTTGAAGATTGTACAAGAAGGGTCCTCCAATGTTTAAGAATTGACACTTTAAACCCTTTTTTATTCATAATTACAAGATTGGTCCTTAAAGTTTGTCAAATTGCAAAAAGGACCCTCCACTTTGAAGAATTGGCAAGAATGGTCCCTCATAATTTGAAGACATGTCAATATTAGTCCTCCAAGAAGTCAATCATACAAGTCAAGACCATAAACTTTGAAGAAAATGCCAAAACAGCCCTTCAAGAATCATCAAATGGCAAGAAATACCCCTGAAATTACCTTTGCAAACTATTTGGGGCAAAAGTGTGAATACTGAAACTTTATTAATAGAGGGTTTTCAGTTTTACACATTTAAAACAAGAATGAAGAGAAGAAGAAAGAAGGAGGGTTAAAGCTGGCCGACATACAAACTTACCTAGACTAATAGTGGGCTGCCATGTGTCCCACTCACACTTTCAACCAATCAAAACCCACCTTCATGCCACCTCACTCTCCACTTAAATCCGGTTATAACTAATTATTTTAATTAGTTAAAGCACGCGCCTAACACAATTTTAAACTTAAATCTGGATCAAAACATGCACTATTCATCTCAAGAACAAGATTAAGGGTTTTTGTTTAAGCCAAAATAAAGCCTCCAACCTATCCAAAATTATGATTAAAGTCATCTTAATCATAACCCAACTCACTTTAACCCTGCCACATCACCCCGCAACTCACATGTATCACCTTGCTATACAAATTTTGGGAAGAAGCCAAAATAGTGCCAGAAATCCAACGCCCCACATTGAAGCTTACAACCTAAGCTTATTTGAGGCCTTTGATCAAATTCCACCTAGTCAGCAACAACAAAATGCCAAGAAGAACTCACATGTTCAAGAAGATTCTCAAAATCCTCAAGGGCAATTCAGGGACTTCACAACTTAGGGTTTATGTTTTTTAAGCTTTCTAGTTCATAAATGTAGCCTATATAAGGCATTAGGGTTGTAACACTTAGCCCTGCTCTAGGTTTTTCCTTTATCACAAATCTGTAAATCCTTGTTTCATTTTAATGAAAAAGAGTTTGATATTGCTGATGAAATCCAAGTACCAATCTTATTCTATGCTTGTTTATTTTTCATGTTTGTGATTTTGAAGTATCAAAACCTGTTTTTAAACATTGTGCAAGAAATTGCATAATTTTCTCAAAAAGTAGATATTTTGCTAAGTCTTTGGTACATCCTTGGAATTTTTGGATTACAAGTGATCTAAACACCCTGATAAGAATATTATCAAGGTGTTGGGAGCTTGTGGTTTGGGGATAATCAAGGAGTGGGTACAAAGGTTGCATTAATCAAGCTTTTTGACTTTTCTGTTTTAGATATTTGTGCTCTAACCTTGTTGAATCTTAGCAGGGTTGTATTGGAAGCTTGTGTCTTGTTTAGCTAGATACATCAGCTCAAAAATTCGTGAGTGTGGATGTACATACATGAGGTTTGAGCATTCTTACCCAAAATCTGATAAAATACTTGATTTTTGGTGATTTTGTGTTCTGCTGTTATATTTGTTGTTCTTGTGGCTTAAATCTGCTTGATACTACATAATATTGATGTTATTGTGTTAGATTGGGCTTGGGTAACACTGAATCACACATTTACTTTGTTAAATCTTGGATTGAAAAAGTTAAGGGGTGTTTGGGTTAACTTGTTTAAGTTTGAAATTTGATTTTGAGTAGGAGTTTGTTGTTTATTTGTGTTGGTATCTGATAAATACTTGGTTGTGTGCTATTGACTGCAAGTTTTTGGCTTTTGAACATCAAAATCTCTATTGTGCTATAACTTGTTGATTTTTGCCTGTTTTGACCTAAGATCTTGGTAACACTTAGATTGTATGCATGCTTAGGGCTAACAAGTGATTAAATCAAGTTTATATAACCTATTAAAGAGATTTGAGGGTTTGAATTGGTCTTGTGGTCAAATATATCAGCAAAGTTTGAAATCTGCTTGTTCTTGTTTATTAGTAACTTTTTGTGGCTTGAATCTTTGTCTATACCTTGAATCATTGCATGAAACCAGATAATTTATGTTCATTTGAATTAATCTAACCTGTTGTGTGCATTTGGTTCAATTTGCTTGGCTTATTCTTGCTAAAACTGCTTATTAAGTTCATAATTGCTTGTGTTCATGTCTGGTGCTTATTTGGTGATCTTTTGATTAAACTGTACTAATTGGCTTGGTGAAATTGTGATTTTATTGTTGTTATTGACTCCTTGTGATCCACTGATTACAAGGGTGCCTTTGCTTAACTTGAATCCAACAAAAATCTACATAAGACAAAAAGTCAAAATAGTCAAGCAGTGGGAACTCCTTTCCCCTGTTGCTAGCCACTGCTAGTGTAATTTGATCATCAACATATTCATAAGCTATTCTAGCTTATTTGGACTTGCAACAACTTATTTTTTTTGTGATCAATCTTCCTTATTTGACCCATTGAACTAATCTAGAGCATATCAGGGTTTGACTAGAAAACAATTGAGTTGACTATTACATAAGTGCTTATTTTCTTATTCCAGCTTATTCAGTGTGCTTATTGGAAAACTTTTTGATTATTTTTCTTATTTAAGTCATTTAAAACCTTTTGCAACTTGAATCAACACTTGAGGTAGCCTAGAACTCAAAAACGACTATTTTGTCATTTCGTGAAGAGAGCTTTTGCTTATTTCAGGCTTATTTCTTGGGCTTTTTCAAAATTTCTTTTCATGGATCTCTTTGGTATCCCAAAAGAAGCTTATGTGTCAAATTAGAGCTTATGGCATTAGCTTATGGCTTAATGGGCCAAAAACCCATTAAGAATAAGCTGTTGACAATTAAGCTGTGATAAGCTCACTTTCAACTTTTGGGCCTTTAGAGTTTTGATCTTAAAATCAAATTTTGAGTCAGATAGGAAGTTTTGGGATTAATTGGACAACTTTTTCTTATTGGGCCTAATTTCAGCCCATTAAGGGTCTGTTTTGTCATTTAGCCCATTTTAAGGCCCAATAGGGGTATTTAGGTAATTTCAAGTTTACTTATGTGTTTATTAGGTTAAAATAAACTAGTTTGCAACTTTCTATAATTTTTTTATAAATTTTGGATTTTTATTAATATTTTATTATTATTTTATTATTAAAAATTAAAATTTAGATTTTTGCAAGTTTTTCATTTTTCCTAGTTCAATTACATTAGGTTAGGAATTTTAAAATTTTTAGATTAATTTTAGTGTCGTTTGATTAATTTTTAGAATTAATTTATGTTTTTAGAGTTTTTAATCATTTTTAAATAATTTTAATTAATTTTAAAATTCTCAAAAATAGTTTTTAATTTAGTTAAGTCATTTTAGAGGTTTACAAAGTGAAAAATCTCATTTTGGGCTTTTTTTTAATTAAATTGATTTTTTGGGCTTTAATTAGCATTAAAAATTTAATATTTAATTAAATAAAAGGTTTGAGTGAATTTTGATTTTTTGTAAACTCAAATTACATTTTTAGGATTTATTAAAATTTTCTAGGAATTTTTAGGGTAATTTTTAAATTTATTCATTTTCTACGGGTTTACGTGCACGACTTACCGTCTTAGTTTAATTCATAATCGTAACCGTCATTCTATTCTCTTTTCTATTTTTCTTTTCTCATCAATATAATCACAAAGTTAATCATTTCTTTACACAACACACTTGCCTCCTTGGGAAACGAACTTGAACTTAATTTGGTCATTAGTGCTTGGTTTTCCTAAACCGACACTTAATACTTGCCACTTTTGCGCCTTTTTCCCAAAAGGTCTGTTGGAAATGCGTTTTTACGTATTTAGGAAGATTCGGTCACTCCAACAATATATTAAGTAGTAGCTCGTAGTTTAGTTATCGTTTTATTAAACAAACAAGGCCAAGCCTAGCCTACAACATGTGTAGGCCGGCCCAATTGTAAGCCCAAGCCCATCTTCTGGGCTTGGTATATAAACCCTCTCCTTAGTTGGAGAGGGTGGTTGGTTCACATAATTTACACATAGTTAAGTGTGTTTTTCTACACTTTCTCTCTTAAAAGTGTGTGTGTGTTCTTACCATCTCTCTATCTCTTTCTCTCTCTAAACATAAGCAAGATTTACAATATCCAACAAATGGTATCAAGAGCCATGGGATGATTGTTTGGTTTATGTGTTTGTGTTCTTGATTCATATGCCTTTGTTTGATCCAAAATCATACGTACCAATTTTTTTTGTGTTTTTTATTGTTTAATCTTGATATACTTCATCTACTTACTTGTTGTAGTGATTTGGTATTGTTACTTTGGTTAAAAACACAAAATTTTTGGGTGTTTGATTCATTTTTAGGCTTAGAATCTCGAATTTGTTGTGTTTTAGTCATATCCGAGAAACGTGGTAAGTTTGATTCCATAGTACGATCTGTGTATTGTGATCGCATAAACCTGGGGTTTCTACTTGCGATCCAATATCACGATCACATAATACGATCACTGGCTACGATCCCTCGTTGCGATCACTGGCTACGATCCCTCGTTGCGATCACTGTCTACGATCCCTTGTTACGATCAAGGTTACGATCATAGAGTGCGATCACCAGTACGATCAAGGTTACGATCATAGAGTGCGATCACTACTACGATCAAGGTTACGATCATAGAGTGCGATCACTACTACGATCAAGGTTGCGATCATAGAGTGCGATCACCAGCACTATCAAGGTTACGATCATAGAGTGCGATCACTACTACGATCATGGTTACGATCATAGAGTGAGATCACCAGTACGATCAACCGTTACGATCAATAGTACGATCACTAGTATGATCACCAGTACGATCACTAGTACGATCAAGCAGTACGATCACCTACTTGGAATTTTTGGTTTATCGAGAACATAATTTAGGGGATTTCAACATTATTTCTCGGCTTCAACACACAACAACAAATACATTTACTTACTCTCATTGTTCGATCAACATTTGTAAATCTTAACTTATCTAAATGGAGTACACATCTTTTACGGGTAAGTCCATCCTCTCAGGTACGGATAATCGTCCACCAATGTTGGTGAAGACTATGTATGAGGATTTGGCTTCCCGAATGGAACTGTATATGTTGAACAAAGAAAATGGACATCTCATTTGGGCATCGGTGCTCAATGGACCATTGGTATATGGTACTGTGACGGAAGGTGCTGTTACTCGTCCTCGCACAACGGGTGAACTAACTGGAGATGCTAAGATTCAAGACAAGTGTGATAAACAAGCTACAAACATCATTCTCCAAGCCCTTTAATAAGTGTGTAAACACTTATCCTTTTGCCACTAAAATCAAGGAAAAACGAGGCCAAAACGTGTATTTAATAACATAATAGTCGGAATTACGTGTGGTTTGTGTTCTTGTTGTGTTTTAGGTACAAAAGATCAAAAAGGAAGTGTTAGAAATACGTTTTAAAGTATATTAGAAGTATCGGTCACTCCACAATATTATTAATGTTGTAATAGCTCGTAGTTAATGAGTTACTTATTTAGTTAAGTAAGAACCGGCCCATGGGCTTGTCATGGGTCGGCCCAAGCCTAATGTCGCTTGGAAGTATAAATACCCCTTTCCTCCTTGGAAAGGGGTTGGTTGTTGATGTTCTCATTTCATCATTTTAATAAAAACAAATAGTTCTCTCTCACTTTCTCTCACTAGTTTCTCTCTCTAGAAATCTTCAACCCACTTCATAGATTAACAAGATTATCAAGATTCTACATTTGGTATCAGAGCTATGGGGTGATTTAAGGTAATGATTTGTGTTGTTATTTAGTTTTTGATTGTATTAGTGTTCTTTAAGAAGATCCATCTTGATTCTTGGAGTTTTTTGGTGATTTTGTGATTGGGATTAGTAGATAAGT
This sequence comes from Glebionis coronaria, assembly GCA_025667525.1. NCBI lineage: Eukaryota > Viridiplantae > Streptophyta > Magnoliopsida > Asterales > Asteraceae > Glebionis > Glebionis coronaria. The sequence continues at coordinate 483,734,816 of CM046876.1, read as the reverse complement.
ATTAGTTTTTTATTTATTTTTGTAGAAATCACAAAACTTTTTGGGTTATTTGGTAAAAATCTGGGTTTGTTTCATCATTTTTTTGATCGACTGCTACTCGAATCAAGTTTCTGTTTACCCAGTAAAGTTCCGAATCAAAAAGTTCCGAACCAAAAGTTCCGGATCAAGGAAAGTTCCGGATCAGTAGTTCCGAACCAAAAAGTTCCGGATCAAGAAAAGTTCAGGATCAAGGGAAAGTTCCGGATCAAGGGAAAGTTCCGGATCAAGGGAAAGTTCCGGATCAAGGGAAAGTTCTGGATCAAAGGAAAGTTCCGGATCAAGGAGTTCCAAGCCAAAATCTTCCGAATCAACACTTCCGAATCAACAAAAGTTCCGGATCAAGGGATATTTTACTTGTTTTTTCGACGATTTTTTTAGAGGATTTAATCTTGGTTTCTTACAACTAAAAACTCAACACAACTCACAAACTTTACTTCACTGCTCGATCAATCGATAATCTTTGTCTCTTTGAAGTGATCAAAATGAATCCGAATTCATTAATGCCTCAGATGACATCACTTACGGACATTTCCGTCATTACGGGAACGGATAATCACCCTCCAATGCTCATTAAAGAAGTTTTTGAAGCATGGCAAGGCCGTATGATGTCATACCTTAAGGGAAAACCGACATATGGGAGGCTTATGGTTAAGTCAATTCTAAATGGTCCACTTGACTATGGTACCATCGTGGTTAACAATGTGACTCGACCAAGGGAGTTTGAATAACTTACACCAGCTCAACAACTTATTGCCGATGCAGATGAAAAGGCTCTTCAAACCATTCTTCAAGCCCTCCACTAGTAGTACCAACAAGAAGAAAGTAGAAGTTCACCATAGGAATATCAGTTCAGATTTAAATAAAAAGAATCATGTTAAGACTAAAAGCTCTGCGCCTGTGCAGAAGCCTAAACCATTTGTGAATTCTAATTTGAAATGTTGGAATTGTAATGAATGTATGTTTTCCCAACGTCATGATTTGTGTCTTATTGATCATGTGAATGAAATGAATGCCATTAGGAATGATCTTGAATGGAAGCCAACTGGTAGAACTCGTGCCCAAGTTGGATGGCAATGGCGTCCCACTGGTAGGACCTTTACATTAGATGGAACAATGTGCCCTTTAACTAGGAATGCATCCATTGAGGTTAGGTCTCAGCGTCCTTTAGTTAGGAACACTAGCACTAAAGTATGGAAACAGCGCCCTTTAATTAGGTCAGCCCCCACTATAGTGCCTATCAGTGAAGAAATACCTCAGGATTTAAGCCAACTAGAATCTACACCACCAACTAGGAAGAAGGCTAGGAAATCTAAGAAACCTAAAGTTAGCAAATCTAAGGTTATTAAATCTGTACATGCTAATAACAAGGAACATTCAGATTCCGAAACCTCTACATTGTCCTCGTCTGGTGATATTTTCAGGTGGTCCAAATCATCCTCTGGTATTTGGACTCCGGTTGTTCAAAGCATATGACCGGAGATCGCTCGATGCTCCGAAATTTCGTCAGCAAGTTTCTTGGAACGGTTAAATTCGGTTATGATCATATTGCAAAGATAATGGGGTATGGTGAATATCAGATTGGAAACGTTACGATTTCAACGGTATACTATGTAGAAGGTCTTGGTCATAATTTATTTTCAGTAGGACAGTTTTGTGATTCCAACCTAGAGGTTGCTTTTCGACAACATACTTGTTTCATCCGCAACTTGGAAAGAAAAGACTTGTTGAAGGGATCTCGTGGTGCAAATCTTTATACGTTGTCCCTACAAGACATGATGGCCGCCTCTCCAGTATGTCTTCTCTCCAAAGCATCTAAGACCAAGTCATGGTTATGGCATCGCAGATTATCTCATCTAAACTTTGATGCTATTAATCATTTGGCTAAAAACGAATTAGTTCGTGGTCTTCCAAAGCTCAAATTTCACAAGGATCATTTATGTTCCGCGTGTTCAAGGGGGAAAAGTACCAAGAAATCATACAAGCCCAAAGCTGAAGACACCAATAAAGAAAAACTTCATCTTTTGCATATAGATCTTTGTGGGCCAATGAGAACCGAAAGTGTGAGCGGTAAGAAATTCATCCTTGTTATTGTGGATGATTTCTCTAGGTTTACATGGGTTAGATTTCTACGTACAAAGGATGAAGCACCGAAGGCAATCATCACTTTTCTGAAATTCATTCAGGTACGTTTAAATACTACTGTCCGCCGTATTCGTACGGATAATGGAACAGAGTTCGTCAACCAGACTCTTCGTGATTACTATGAAGAAGTTGGTATCTCACATGAAACATCCGCTGTACGTACTCCACAACAAAACGGTGTCGTTGAAAGACAGAATCGTACGCTTATGGAAGCTGCTAGGACTATGCTGATTTATGCGAACGCTCCATTGTTCTTGTGGGCAGAAGTTGTATCTACTGCATGTTTCACCCAGAACCGTTCTATAATTCGGAAACGCCATGGAAAAACACCTTACGAGCTTCTACATGATCGTAAACCCGATGTTTCATTCTTTCATGTGTTTGGTGCTCTTTGTTATCCAAACATTAATAGTGAGAACTTGGGCAAACTTCAACCGGAAGCCGATATAGGTATTTTCATTGGTTACTCACCCTCCAAGAAAGCATACCGAATTTACAACCGTCGTCTTGGTAAGATCGTAGAAACTATGGACGCTGATTTCAATGAGCTGACAGCGATGGCTTCTAAGCAACGCAGCTCTGAACCTGCGCTTCATGAGATTGGAACCGGTCCTATTAGTTCCGGATTACTTCCCAATAATCCTACTTCTACATCATTTTTACCACCTACAAGGCCTGAGTGGGATAAACTGTTTCAACCGTTGTTTGATGAATTCTTTGATCCCCCAAATGATGAAGTTCCAGCACCTGTAGTGATAGCTCCAATCCCTGAAGTTGTTGCTCAAGCTAATGAAGCTTTATCAAATGCATCTTCAATTAACATTGAACCGGATGCACCTTTACCAAGTGATTCTCAAACTACACCTGAATCGTCACCCTTACTTGTGCCTAATGATGTTGAAGAGGATTCTATTGATCACGATTTGGAATATGCTCACCTACAAGAGCTTCCTTTCTTTGGTGTACCTATACCTGAAAACCCTTCAGCCGCGTCTACCTTAGAAGAAGCTCCTTCACTTTTTCATTCCAGACCACCACGGATTGAAAACCACAGCACCAAATGGACAAAAGATCACCCAATTAGAAATGTTACTGGAGATCTAGATCGACCAGTCTCTACACGCCATCAATTACAAGAGAGTGCACTCTATTGATATTTTGATGCATTTCTCTCCGAAGTTGAACCTAAAAACTGGCAACATGCTATGACTCAATCATCTTGGATTGAAGCCATGCAAGAGGAACTAAATGAATTCCAAAGACTTGAAGTATGGGAATTAGTTCCTCTCCCTAACAAGGTTAACATCCTTACTTTGTTGTGGGTTTATAAGGTTAAACTTGATGAGATGGGCGCAGTCTTGAAGAATAAGGCTAGATTGGTTGCTAGAGGATACAAACAAGCCTTGGGTATCGACTTTGAAGAATCTTTTGCTCCTGTTGCAAGATTGGAGGCTATTAGACTATTCCTTGCGTATGCTGCTCATATGAACATGATCGTCTATCAAATGGATGTGAAGACGACATTTTTGAATGGTGAACTAAGGGAAGAAGTCTATGTTAGTCAGCCAGATGGGTTCGTTAGCACGGAGTTTCCTAATCATGTGTACAAGCTTAAGAAGGCTCTCTACGGGTTGAAACAAGCTCCACGCGCGTGGTATGATCTCCTTTCAACATATATCATTTCGGAAGGCTTCTCCAAAGGCAAAGTGGACCCCACTCTATTCACTCTCAAGGAAGACAACGACATGATACTGGTACAAATTTATGTTGATGATATAATATTTGCTGCCACTAACATAGAATTGTCAAATCGCTTTGAGAAGATAATGTCCACACGCTTTCAGATGTCAATGATGGGAAAAATTTCATTTTTCTTAGGATTACAAATTTCTCAGAATCCCAGAGGCATCTTTATTAATCAATCCAAATATGCTCTAGAATCTTTAAAGAAATATAACTTTGAAAATTGTGACCCCGTGGACACTCCAATGGTGGAGAAATCCAAGTTAGATGAAGATAGGAATGGGATTATTGTCGATCCGAAACTTTACCGTGGAATGATCGGCACCCTTCTCTATCTGACTGCTAGCAGGCCTGATTTGCAATTTCCCGTATGCATGTGTGCCCGGTATCAGGCTCGGCCTACCGAAAAGCACCTACATGTTGTTAAAAGGATCTTTCGGTATCTCAAAGGAACACTTAATCGTGGTCTATGGTATCCGAAAGATTCCTCTATTGCTTTAATATCATACGCAGATGCCGATCATGCTGGGTGTCAAGACACGAGGCGTAGCACTTTTGGGTCTGCGCAACTCCTTGGAGACAGATTGATTAGTTGGTCTTCAAAAAGGCAGAAAAGCGCTGCAATTTCTAGCACGGAGGCTGAATACATTTCCATGTCCGGTTGTTGTGCTCAAGTCCTTTGGATGAGATCACAACTAACTGACTACGGTTTGGGATTCAACAAAATCCCCATGTATTGTGACAACAAGAGCGCCATTGCCCTTTGCTGCAACTACGTTCAACAGTCCCGGGCCAAGCACATAGACATTCGCTACCATTTCATTAAAGAGCAGGTGGAGAACGGAGTGATCGAGCTGTATTTTGTCACCACTGAGTATCAGCTGGCAGATATGTTCACCAAAGCCTTAGATCAAGGACGAATCGAGTTTTTGATCGAAAAGCTTGGCATGAAATCCTTCTCTCCAGCGACTCTCAAAGAGTTGGCAGAAGAATCAGCAGAATAGTGGTGGTAAACTATTCATGCGTATCCTTTGTTCGTGATCATGTATATTATCGTAAATATATAAATCACAAAAAGAAAAATACAAAAATATAAAACCAAGAAAAACCATAAAAAAATATAAAACCAAGAAAAACCATAAAAAATACAAAACCTACAAAAACCATAAAAATTATAAAATCAAGAAAAACCAAAAATATTTTTCGTTTTTTAACTCGGGCATGTCTTTTAGTACGGTAATATTTACGGCTTTAGAAATGTCGATCAATATTGACACGGCGCCATAAATAGAGTTCGTATAAAAGTTGTACATTTTTAAAACATGCCCATTATGGCTTGTAGTTATTTCTCACTGCAACCCGGTTTTCATATTAAAGTCATGTATTTCCTTGGAAAACGTTGGCTCACAACGGGAATTAATTTTCTCGGGCATGATTTACAAGCCAAATCATGCAAAGGGGTCAAGTTTACTTTATAACTTGGTCTAACACGAGTTAGTGTACGTCTCAGTGCATTAATTTTTCAAAATAAGAGAAATCTTATTGCCACCACGAATCAATCTTTTTCAAGATACTAATTGGAAATGGTTTCATTAATATTTGACTCTTTAAACAATGACTACTGCTCTTTAAATAGAAAACGGGTCATCGTTTAAGGGGGAGAAAATATTAAATCATCTTCGTCATCAAAACGATTTTCAAAATTGTTTGTGGAAAATTAATTGGCTAAATGGTTTATGAGTGGTCTTGCTTTAGAATACGACTTGTGAGATAGGACTTGCTAATAGGATGCATTGCTTAAGTTGTGTGAGGGCTAAAATAATAGGATGTTAGCCTAATAGGAGTTATAAACCAAAAAGGAAAAGAATAGAAAAGTATAGGGACTTAAGGTGACATTTGTGAAAGTTGGAAAACTTTTTACCTAGTCAAACCAAACCCCCCGTCTCTTTCTTCTTCTTTCTTTCTTCTGTTTTTCTCCATCCGCCATTATCACACACATAAGCTCACAAAACTCGCGTTCTAATCAACTCAATCCATTTCATTTGATCAAACAAGGTACAAACATCAATCTTTAACTTATAATTCGCCTAATTCATCATTTAAATCCTGTTAATTGATTCAGATAATCAACTTTATCAAAATTAGGGTTCGTTTGCCTAATTAGGGTTTAATTGATTAGGGTTTTAGATGGGTTTTGCTCGGAATATCCTTAGAAAGATGTTGTGTTGCCTTAGAATGCCTTAAACTCACAATCACGCCTAGAATAATCATTAATAGGGTGCGTTTAGAAGTTCCGGATGAACAAGGATTATGAACTTCCGAATGAAGGAAGTTCCGGATGAACTTCCGAATGAAAGAAGTTCCGGATGAACTTCCGAATGAAGAAGTTCCGAATGAACTTCCGAATGAAGAAGTTCCGAATGAACTTCCGAATGAAAGAAGTTCCGAATGAACTTCCAAATGAAGAAGTTCCGGATGAACTTCCGAATGAAAGAAGTTCCGAATGAACTTCCGAATGAAGAAGTTCCGAATGAACTTCCGAATGAAGAAGTTCCGAATGAACTTCCGAATGAAGAAGTTCTGGATGAACTTCCGAATGAAAAAAATTTCCGAATGAACTTCCGAATGAAGAAGTTCCGAATGAACTTCCGTATGAAGAAGTTCTGGATGAACTTCCGAATGAAGAAGTTCCGGACGAACTTCCGAATGAAGAAGTTCCGGACGAACTTCCGAATAAAGAGTTTCGAATGAAGGACTTCCGAATAAAGAGTTCCGAATGAAGGACTTCCGAATGAAGAGTTCCGAATGAAGAGTTCTGAATGAAGGACTTCCGAATGAAGAGTTCCGAATGAAGGACTTCCGAATGAAGAGTTGTTGGATTGATAGTTGTTTGCCTGTTATAAGTAATTGTTGAAATGTATTATGCTTAGAAGTCTTAATGATATATATATATATATATATATATATATATATATATATATATATATATATATATATATATATATATATATATATATATATATATATATATATATATATATATATATATATATATATATATATATTTTTGTGCATCAACCTTTTATGTTTTATCTTAAGCAGACACGATGACTAATCCAACAGTACAAGCACTCCAAGATTCTAGAGCAGCCGCAATTGCCGAAGCACGAACCCTCAAGTTCATACCAAACAATTACCGGCTGAAGCAAGTTTCAAAATCCACTCACCATGGATTTAAAGTCGCCATAGCAATCCTTGATCACTCTCACTTCAAGAATGCCTTAAGGAGTAATGCCTCGGTGCCATATGATTACATGTATGAGTTCTGGGCTACCAAGGAAAGCACTTCAAACAAGATCACCTTCACTCTCGACAACAAGCAACAGACACTCACAGTTGCAGACTTCCGAAAGATATTTGGAATACGGGATACACCCAAAGGTATGTCATTTTATAGGGATCCTACCAAAGACGAACTCATGGAGATGTTCGATGCTCTTGGATGTCCTGACATACGAGTAGTGTCTGAGTTTACCACCGCTAAAGTAGGTAAACCGTGGAGAGCAATCTTGGGTATTCTCAGTAGATGTTTTACACCTAAAACATCTGGGCATGATGCTTTGCGTAGTCCGATCATGAACATCTTCTATGGAATGTACAAAGGTTCAAATGCAGATTATGCATTATTGTTGTGGGAAGAATTTAACTTTCAACTCTTCCAAAACAAGAAGCAGAAGACTAATTTCTTTCCTTACCCCCGGTTTATCAAACTTATTATTAATTATTTTATGAAGAATGATGTCTCTATTGATAAGCGTGCATCAAGTCGTCATCACACTGAAGAGGCTGGCCATATTGTGGATCTTAGGCATGAAGGACCTTCTATCGCTGTTATTCCTGGTCCTATTCCCGATTATCTTCTGACGGATAAAATTAAAGCTTCTGCTGATTACAAACTACTGCTACTAGAAATCAAGAAGCTAAAAGCAAGTCTTCAGACAGGAGAAGATTCGTCTACTACGGTCAAGAGTAAAGGTAAACGCAAGCAACCAGCTGCTTTATCTGAACCCGAAACCAAGAAGAAGAAGACTGAGGCTAAGAAGGGAAAGAGCACGGCTGATGAGTTTGTTCTACATGACGAAGAAGATGTAGATGTCGATCCTACTCTTGACAAGGCTGAGAGAAAATTAATGAAGATAGCTATTGAAAAGAGTAGGAGAGACACGGGCGGTAGTGGTTCGGGTGCACAGATAAATATTGAAGAAGAGTACGAGAAGCCAGAGGATATTGATGAGTTTGGATCACCTGATCGGTATTCTACGTCGAAGGAGACATCCATCCCTGTTTCAGCAAGTGTTGAAAAGGAGTCCGGTGCTCCTACAATCATGGTGTCTACTCAACCTTTAGTAACTCAACCTCCACCAATACAGGCCTTACCAACCTGACCGGTTCCAACAACATTCCTTCCACCTCCAATAACTTCCATCCTAAGTACTGTAGTCACAACCGAGCCTCTTCAACCAACCCAAAGCAGCTCTGCATCATCTTCAATGGCTGCATTTGTAATGGCAGAACTCTTGGATAAACACACGGATAATCAAATAAGAGAGATGAATGAACTTCGCCAAGAGTTACTTAGACGAGTTCAAAGTGAGGAAGCATCCAAGAAAGCCCAAGAAGAGATGCTTGCTAAGTTCGCTGCAGAAATGGAGTTAACACGTAAAGCTCACGCAGAAGAACTAGCTCAGGTCAAACAGGCTGAAGCTGATAAGTATGAAGCACGAATTACGAGACTTCGAGCCATGAAGGATAAATACAAGGAGCAGAAACAAACACTTGAAGTTTCTATTGAAGAGAGAGTGAAAGAATCCGTTGAGTCCCTTATGCCAAAACTGCGTGATGAATTGAAGACACTCGCGGCTGATAACTTGATGATTAAGTCATCCAATCGTTCTGAATCCGCCTACAAAATTGCCTATGATTTAACGGATTTTGAATTGAAGAAGATCCTCAAAGCTCGCATGAGGGAAGTTGGATCTTTTGATAAGTCGAAAGTTCAGCGGACACTCTACAAAGCACTTAATGAAGCCATCTCGGAGGATGATCGGTTGTTCAAGATGTTTGGAAGTGTGGTACCCTACCATATTCTGCCTGAGGAGGAAAAGGAGGATAGTGAACAAGAAGAGGGTACTGGTGAAGAAGAAGAAGAAGGAGAAGAAGAAGAAGAAGATGATGATGATGATGGTGACGATGATGGTAATAATGATGAGGATGATGATGATGATGATGGTGGTGATAGTGGTGATCGAAATGAGGAGAGTGCTAAGGGAAGCAACGAGGATGACGATGAGAATGATGATGGTAAACAGCCTGAAAAGGGGGATAAGGTTGCCAGCACAAAGAAACCGTCTAAGACTGGTTCCAAGTCTCAGAAAGATGCCGCGCAAAGGAAAAATCCACCTCAACGGAATCAAGACGATCCAAGTGGCGCCATGATGTGAATGCTACTACAGCATCATCGATTCCCGGTACATCTGTTGCTGTTTCTATACCTATTACCACTAATCCTGTTAGTTCTTTTGTTGCTCCTGTGATTGCAGAATCAGTAACTGAAACTGAAACTGCACAACACTCGCCTGTTCATGACACCACCGAGATGCCTGAATCAGAACCAGCAGATGTTCATGTTTCTACTCCTCTGCAACAAGAACCACAATCTACTGTTCCCGCGTCAAGCACACACGATTGGGTAGATACATTGGAGATTGATGAAACTGCACCGCCACAAGCTTGGATCACGGCAGCAACAAGATATGATCCAATCACAGACGCTGATAGGGATGTTCTATATCTTCGTATCCGTAGTCCGATAGATTTGTGTGCATTTTGGGCTCATGAATTCAAATCTTCAATCACTCCCTCTCTGGTAAAGAGAGCGCTGAAGGACAAGAGCCTTCGCGCCAAAACCGGGCTAAGCCGCATGGAGTACGAGTATTATGCTGACGAGGTCCTGAAATCTCTCAATACCACTCAAAGGCCAGGACTTCATGAGTCAGAAAGAGCTCCACCTCCACTTGATCCCTCTCAAGCTAATCAAATTGCTCTTGACTTCTTTGTCACCTATGATCTTGAGTATCTCCTCAAAGGTTCTTCCAAGTACGGAACCTCCCTGACATTGTTCAAAATTGCTAATTGGGGGACAATACCCTGGATCGAGGAAAAGGTAAACCGACTCTGGGTCCCAAGGGTAAATCGTAATTAAGATATGTATGCTGTTATAGGTGCATCACATTGGGACGAGCAAGTCCGAAGGGCATACGGAGGTTGCTGCTTAGCCAATTCAGGAAGGATCGTTAGATCCAATCTCCGCATCTCAAGTATTTTGGGACTGAAAATTGAAGCCAAGAATGGCTATCATCATGTGACAGAGATTCGTCTAAAAAGGGAGGATGACAGAGAATACACAATACAGCAGGGAGATTTTTCTATCATTCGCCTTGAAGATATTGAAGACATGTTGCTTATGATGACCCCTGATCAAGTTACCCATCTTACTCGTGAAGAAATCATTGCCTTGAATACAGCACTTCGTATGTTCACACGAAGCGTTGTTATCAAGAAACGAGTTGAAGATCTTCAATTGGGAGTTGAAAGCTGTAACACCCCCAAATTTTATACAACTTTATACAGCGGAAGACTAGTTGGTGTTACGGGATAGCACATTACTCACATCATAGACAACGCATAAAAATCGCGTCATTTTATTTATAAAGCATTTCCATTCAATAATATCAAAGTTACATCGGTCCCAAGTCATTATATTTCATACAAAGTTTTACAAAGTATTTGAATGGAAAATATTGTTTAAGTGCGGGCCATGAATTCTTGTCGTCTTCCCGAGAATTACCTTCAAGTACCTGAGATAAAACATGTTAAAATAAATGGTCAGCGATAACGCCGAGTGAATTCATAGAGTTTAATAAATTCCATCAATATAACTTTGGTATAAAATTAGTACCAGAAATCAATTCGTACAAATCATTGTAATAGGCCGTAAAATAGCCAAAAATCATTTTATACAAATCTTTGTAATAGGCCATAAAATAGCCAAAGTTATTTTATATAAATCCTTATCGAAAATCATAATATAGGCATTTGCCTTAAAAATTATTATACGAGCCAATGTCGTAAAAACATCATACAATACGTCATATGACGTTGTATGAAAACAAAAAACGTTATATGAATATGGTTACGAAAACCAAAACACAAACATAATATCAATAGTATGACCCTGTATTGCTAGTCAGGCAATACATCGTAATTCGAAGCGTCTAATAGTATTTCATTAGTTTTTGGATTATTACAAGCCGCATGACATTGTTACCTTACTAAACCAAAACGGGTAGCTAACCCGATACCAATTTTGCCCATCTAAAGTAGTGTGTCGTCACAAAGGTCACGCTATGGAAATCTTCTCATACATAAATTCGCTTACCAATCAATGTGGCACGACGGGGATCAACCGTCAAGGCGCGAACTGGGGTGATCGTCCCCAAATAGTACTATTAAATGCATAAGCGTCTACCAAATCCCGGTAGTTCACAATTCATGGTAATGGGACTTTTAGTGACATAACCTAACTTTAATAATCCATTTGATTTCATCTATCGGGTCCTTTAATCATTTATCGGGTCATACAATCGGGTCATTCAATCATTCGGGTCCAAATCAATAAACAAGCAATCGGGACAAATGGTGTCCTATTTTATAAAAACTAACATGTTATCTCCCTCGCGGGTTTATAAAACATTTATAAAAACATTTAAAAGAGTGTGAGGCTATGAACTCACGTTGATGTGGGAAGGCGATTATCGGCGATTCGGATGTACGGTACGTGCTTCAATCACGGAAACCTAGACAAATAATAATCGGTCTTAGACGTTTGTCCAATGACTTTATAAAAATAACAATTATGTATACATATGATGATTTTATATATATGATGATCAAGTGGGTTTACATATCCTCATTTACTTATTTTTGTGTTATGTGTCGATAACTTTTATAATAGTTTTCTCGTTTTACCTATTTACGTGTTTTAGGTTCAATAAGCCTATTATAAGTTCTTAACTTGTATTAATCCTTGTTATACTTATATTATCAGTATCTACACTTTAGAAGTTGGGCCTAAATGGGTTAAGCCCAATAATAAGTTTATAAGTGTTTTAGTCCATTTTTGTTGTATTATTAGTCCAATAATGTTAATTTAGTCCGTTAACGTCCGTATGTCCTATAGTTCGGGTCTTATCGGTTTTTACTTGTTATACATGTTTATATATCAGTATATAAGTTTTATAAAGTTTACATTAGACGGGTCCAACCATCTAAGTTTTATTTAACAAAAACGTTAATTTTACGGTATTAGCCGAAAAAGTCGTAAAAATCATGTTTATAGTTTTATAACTTATAAAACTTAACAAGTTACCATTTTTATAATTTATACACTTATTCCACCTTTTACATATTTATATAAATAGAATCCATAAGTTAGTGGGTTTTAATTTATATTTTATACTATTTAAATTTTGAGTGCTTATATAATAGTATTATTCTTTAATTTCCAAAATCTGATTTTTATCTTCACTTTCACCAAAACTGCCATATCTAGAGTTCTATATGGAGATAGAAGCTCAAATGTTTATCACATAAACTACATGATATGTGCTACATTTAACTCTTTTATAGCTACTGTTGAATCATCTTCTAAGTATTTTCTAAAAATCGTCCAAAACAGTGAACTCAGATTTGTACCTTAAACTTGTTTTGATCATATCTCACTCATTACAATGATTCCATTGCATGGCCAACTCTCACATGTGTACAAGACATATAGCTTACTGTAAATGTATTCTACTTCATCATTTTATCCAAGATTTTAGCCTTGTTCTTTATAGTTTTTCACCTTTTTAATCATATTTATCAACAACAAATCCCCACATAACATTTTTATCATCATATAATCATCATATACATATACAATAGGAAATAAAATACATGTTTACATAATCAAAATAACAAGAATATGAGGAGGACAATCTTTATACCACCAAGGTGATGAAATGATGAGTTTTTGGATGAACAAGACTTGGTTTTGGGTAACCAATCTTATGAGATATCAACAACACTTCTAGGATCACCAAGTATTTGTAGATTCCTCCAAAAATCAGCCCTTGTTCTTCATGAAAACTCCTTGAGAAATCAGCCCCAAACTCCCTTGAAAACTCCTTTTCATAGGTTAGGATCATCTCCAATCTTCATATCTCCAAAGGGTATTCAACTTGTGCAAGTTAAACACATGATTCATGGTTGAATTTTTGATCAAATGGGGTGTTTTAGGAGCATGGTGGACGTTCATAGAGAGAGAACAAGAGAGAGTTTTATTAGTTTTGCTTGTAAGAAATGAGTATTGTTGTTTATGTTTAGTTGTTTTAAAGTGTAGATGGTTTTGTGGTGGAAGACTTAGGACAAGTGTCCTAGTCTTTAGATAGAAACTTGACACACTTCAAGTGTGTTTGACAAGCTTTAGCCATCCCATGGTGGGGTGAGGCAAGTGTAAACTTGTCTCATCCCACTAATTTACGGGTACTCCTTGATCCTAGTTTCCTCGATTTGCGTGCCTTCGGGTCATTTTACGAAAAACATTTTTATAAATTATGAATCAACGGCACAAAACGAATCTAATAAAAATTGTCTCATCAAAAACAGAGTTCGAAAACGTAAATACGTAATCCTAAGGTTTCCGGTTTAGTCATAAAGGACGTTAAAATAAAATCGTAAGTCCTAATCTCTTCTCGTAAATTTGTGAGTTTATAAACCAACACAAATTTAAAACTCCAAAATAATATTCACGGATAAATTTGTTTTCTGAAATGTCGGACTGTCACCAAAAACGGTGTATGTAAACGTAAGCACGTAACGTAGAATCCTCCGGTTTAGACGTAGTCGATGCTACTTCAAGACGTAAATCCAAATTTCTTCCCAAAAATAAGTGAGTTCATATTATAACATTAAAATAATGTTTTTAAATAAATATTGAGAATAAAATATCGACCATAAATTGACGGATTGTCACAGCATTTACCCCTAAACAGGATCTTTGTCCTCAAAGATCATCTTACCTTACTACTCGCTTCTTATAGAGTTAAAGCCATGTGGGTATTTCCTCCATATTCGGTCTTTTCTCACAAGTGTAATCCATTACAATACGCGAGTTTCATCAAACATAACTACGGGAATAAGATCAGGCTAAATGTTGACTTACTTTCTCTATCCATGATGTTCACGGGTTTCTGATGAATGCAACTTTTCGCCGATCTAAGCTTTATTAAGAAGAATTCAGATTTTCACTTGATAGATATTCCATCAAGTTCGATATACGAAACATAATTCACGCAGTTCTTGAAGTCCTAGGGTAGATCCAGCTTATATGCCTTTCAATCCCAACTTTTACATCATCTCAATGGTCCCATACAACGGGGATTTATATCCCATGATTTGTCAGATCATGAATTCATTTTTCCAAGGTTAAAAATTGTGGCATAACTTCGCTACCCATTTGGCACTTCAAGATCTACATTTCATATTCACATAACCTCTTGCCCACTACCGGTTGTCAATAATCAGATCCTAATTTCAACAATTATTTCAGATCTCGCGGGTCGGGTATTTTGCAAGGATAGGTTCGCAATAATAGGCAACCTTAGACCTAAAAGACATGTCTAACTCACAATGGGTGTATGTCGGGTGTCTTCATCTCAACTCTTGCTTACAGATGCTCTAAGATTTAGATCCTAACAAGATTCGATCTCGATCCTAACACGATAATTATCAATGATAATCTCTCCAAAGGAAAACGATTATACGGTCTATTGCCAAAGGTCAATCATTCAAACATAAAACAACACTTATATTACTTTGTATCGTTACTTTACCTCGTCCCTTCGATTTGGGGTGGTATATAGTATTCTCATCAAGGTTCGTTCTCAATGATTTCTGAGCAAATCTCTAGAAATTCGATGCGAAGCGAGGATCTTGATATAGATGATCGATACAGGCACACTATGTTTACATAACTCTTTTGCATTTATCATTAACGGGAATGATATTAGCAGATTTGGTCAGTCTGTCGACGATGACCCAAATCGAATCAAATTCAGATGATGACCTTTGCAATAGCTAGACGTTAACTAATGTATGAGGAGATGTCTGCCTTCATAATTTTGCCATTAGTACAACTTCTTCAGACAAAGATACTTTTAGTCATAAATGACATAAATAGAATACTTATACTTACAAATTCCAACATAGCTATATCTTACAATCCTCTATATTTAGACAATCACAAGTGGTCTTTAAAATATTTAACGCTATCAGCTTCTCAATTCTGATGGTTCACATTAGCCGCGAACCCTTTTTATTATCTATATTATCCTTTTTACAAACATCGTTTATTTTTATATCGTTCGGCAATTTATTTTGCACCTTCATTATTAAGGAACATGTCCTAATTGGTTCAATATCTTTTATACATAATGTGTCAGTAATTACGTTCACTTTCTTGATGAAATAAATATCACAACCGTATTTATTCAAAATTCTTTCTTCATATCTTCTATGTTTTAGTTTCGTCTTTACTATCATTTTTATCCGTTTTATTCAATCCGTCGTCTAAAGCGTCGATAATTATTATAATTAATTAAATAATTATTAGTTAATTAATTTTTTTTATGAAGCGTAAACGTAAAAGTTTTAAATTTCTTAGTTCGACCAATTATATAAAATGTTCAGAATAAATTTGAATTTAATTAACACGATTTTTGTTGATTTATCGAAAATAATTAATAGGATTCGTAAATATTCGAAAAATCTTTGGTTATACTTTGGTCAAAATTTTCTTAGTTGAAAAGCAAAAATTGTCGTTTCAAATTCCAAGTTATGGTTAAAATGGTTTCCTCAATTCCTCTTAGGTTATCTTGAGGTATACACAAACATTTACCCCTAAACAGAAGTTTAGTTAAATGGTTTGTGTATAAGGGAATAATCCCTTAAAAATCCTTTGTTAAAACATTTGTCAAAATATATTTGCACTTTCTTTTTAGTAAAACCCAAAGTCTTAAAAGGGCTCTTAATTTTTAATGAGTCTATATGCATACATCTTACCATTATTAATCCAACGGTCATTTTATATAAAGGATTAAGTTTTTAATCCCTAAGCGTTAATGGTTCTAATCTTTGAAAAGTCAATATAGCTTCCATTATCTATTAATCACATGGTTAAATCATGTAAAGGATTAAGTCTCAAGTCTTATGTTAATATTCAAGGTACAATTTTTAATTGTTCGGCCAATTCAGGGCAATCTATAATCAATTATTAACCTCATTCTTATTCTTGTAAATAAACAAATGGTCACTAATGATCACAAGCATGAAGTTATCAAATTACAGCCTACACACGTGATTCACCAATTTATGAATGCTACATGTGCATTGGTCAATCCCAACGACATCACGTGAAACTCATAACATTCATTACAAGTACCGAATGTAGTGATTGGAATAGATAATCTTCTTCGCAGATGCGAAGTTGATGATAACCATGCCGTGGATCAAATCTTTAAAACATACGCTAAAACCTTGTAAATGATCGAACAAATCTTCCATTTCGAGTTACGGATATCGTTTTTGATTGTCAATTTACTCAGTCATAGTAATATATAAATATAAGGAATGATAACACCATAGCTCTTCAGGATGACAGGCTTGGTATAATAAAATCTTTCTCCGACAACTGTCTCAGTTGTACGGTAATTCCTTTAATTCAGATGGTGTTGACGTATAGTGCACACGCCACAGGTGCAGCACCGGGAATATAATCAATACCAATTTCAACTTGCCTTAATGGCGAAAGTCTAGGTAATTTACCAATAAATACCTCCTAAAGTTTCAGATAACATAAACATCTTTTAATAATTTAATATTAGGTTCTTTCTAGATTATAATATCTATGACTAATTCACAACCGTTCACGGTATAATTTCAAGTCTAAAAGCAGGATATGGTCATCCATCAAGAATTATTTAGATCACTTTTGATAATCAAAATCTTATCATTTAGGGGAATTCTACTCGAGTTCCCATCAATTAAGACAATGTCGTCATGTCATAATCAATCAATCCATTCTACTAGCACTATCAACTTTCCAGTTTCATTGCCGTCGATAAGATGTGAAGTTCTCAAAAGACTAATAATTCATAATCCTTCACAAATTCAAGGATATTAGGATATACAACTACTATTAAAAGAGTAAGGTCAACGCATAATCTACGCGAGAAAATTTCAAATCCGATACAGACGAAAACATTTAATGAATATAAATATATCCCATGTTTTCATTATTTGAGTACGCATTCGAAAGCTCCTCGGATCGTTACCCAGGTCAATCAAATGAAATCAAATCATAAGAAATGATAAGAACGTCAATACATCCAGTCGGGTATCAATACTCGGTAATCGGATACTTTTCCTAAGAATCTCACTACGGGAGAATTAGACAAAGAAGAATTGTCAATTGTCAAATAAGACAATTTCCACAGATGAGTAAATTCGACTCAGAAGAATAGATGGTTCGGGCACATATGTAGGTGTCCCTAACATTATGTCCCTATTTTGCACTTCTTGCAGATCTCATAAGATTTAATCTTTCACAAACTTTAAAGAAAATGTAGTGTTTATTCATTAGTTTTATGGTGACTACTAATCAGTCTTGCATGGTCCATTCCAAATTGTATGTAGGCGCGCAACTATATAAAATTTCAAGATTAACGATGCAATACTCAGTTCGTCAAAATTTTATCATCATGTTCATAATAAAAACATTTTCATGCTTAATTCTTAAATAAGAATCAAGAATAAATTTACAAAGATTTTCTTTGTTATGAAAACAAGTAGGTTTTCCAAAGTGTTTTATAAACAACTTCATTTCGATAACAGTCACTTATAAATCTTACTTTGAGTAATCCTTTTAGTGATGAAAATTCATTTTTTCTCAAGGATACTGTTTTATCTTATAAAAACAATGAGTGATCTGCAAAAGAGTGATGAAAAGTTGTTCACCAAGAACTAACTACAATATGATAGGAAATGAGCTTAGCCAAATAATCATGAGGTTCATGATCTCGATGGCACTCAAAAGAATAATCCACAACGTAACTCGATTCAAGATGAGTACTTGTTCAATGGTTGCATCACTAATGCGAACATTAGGATGAAGCAATAAAGGATAGATAACATCGATACATGTAGAATTTAGCAATCAAAGGTAGTCTTTCCATTAATCACAAACAAGTCAAATTGTACCGTAACACATTACGTGTCACTATGTCATACAATTTACTAAACTCATCCTACCAACTGATATCTCAGTTAAGTTAGGGATTGTTTTTTTTTAAAAGATACTACAATGAATACTAATCTACAAGAGTCGTTAGGTGTTCCATATGTCCCGGAAGATCCATCGGTCTCAATTCAGAAGAAGATTTCTTCAATTTATTTCTTGGACACTGGGCATCCTCGTTAGTGGACAATGGTCTAGGAACAACCCTTATCACGAACTAACAATCATTTAAAATCTTATAATTCAATCAAAGAACTTAACGACTTCCTCTTAACAATTTCTTATTCCATACAAGTTAAATTTTACATTATTCAAGTTTTCAATCAACTTATACTCAGTTCGATATCATACCTCATTTTCCAATACTTTCAGCCTTATTTATAAACCTTAATAGGGCAATAAAAGCTCGATATGAACAACACTTAATTTCCAATCCTATATCTCTTACAACAACAATTATCAAATGAGTCACTAGTATGAGATGACTCATACATTCAATTAGACTTCTCGGAAAGGTACTAGTGGCATGAGGCTTTTGGGTAATGGTTCCAATGACAGCCTCAAGTGCAATATTCACCCTTTCGATTTCAAATTTAAGAATTAGGTGATAACGAATCAGATGACATCTTTCTAGGTGGTGACGTTTTATCAAACTCCACTCTATAAGGAAAGATCGTCATGACATCGATATCAGATTTAATCTCGCCAATTCTTCTTAATATCACAATCAACTAATATCTACATTTCTACGAATATCAACCATTTGTTGGGATCATAAATATCCGCAACTTGGTTTAGATCTAGGATAGCTAGAATTCCTACGAGAATAGCTTCGATAAATTTACTAGGGAAGTTAGGGTTTCTTGTGACAATCTACGTCGTATAAATACCTCGTATAAATATAAAAAAATAATCATCAAACAATCATGTAATAAAATTACATCATATATATATAATCCAAGTTATATATATATATATTAAAATAACACTTCTCAGTCTGGCCTTGTCGGTAACTCGGGAATTCTTCAGCACCGTTATAGTCAAAAGATTTTTAGACATTTTTAGAAAAATGTTTATAGTTAAAAGATTTTGAAATGTTTTATTAAAAACCTTGGTATTAAAAATCTTTCGTTCTCTATAACGAGAGCTCTGGTACCAAACTGTAACACCCCCAAATTTTATACAACTTGATACAGCGGAAGACTAGTTGGTGTTACGGGATAGCACATTACTCACATCATAGACAATCATAAAAATCGCGTCGTTTTATTTATAAAGCATTTCCATTCAATAATATCAAAGTTACATCGGTCCCAAGTCATTATATTTCATACAAAGTTTTACAAAGCATTTGAATGGAAAATATTGTTTAAGTGCGGGCCATGAATTCTTGTCGTCTTCCCGAGAATTACCTTCAAGTACCTGAGATAAAACATGTTAAAAGAAATGGTCAGCGATAACGCCGAGTGAATTCATAGAGTTTAATAAATTCCATCAATATAACTTTGGTATAAAATTAGTACCAGAAATCAATTCGTACAAATCATTGTAATAGGCCGTAAAATAGCCAAAAATCATTTTATACAAATCTTTGTAATAGGCCATAAAATAGCCAAAGTTATTTTATATAAATCCTTATCGAAAATCATAATATAGGCATTTGCCTTATAAATTATTATACGAGCCAATGTCGTAAAAACATCATACAATACGTCATATGACGTTGTATGAAAACAAAAACCGTTATATGAATATGGTTACGAAAACCAAAACACAAACATAATATCAATAGTATGACCCTGTATTGCTAGTCAGGCAATACATCGTAATTCGAAGCGTCTAATAGTATTTCATTAGTTTTTGGATTATTACAAGCCGCATGACATTGTTACCTTACTAAACCAAAACGGGTAGCTAACCCGATACCAATTTTGCCCATCTAAAGTAGCGTGTCGTCACAAAGGTCACGCTATGGAAATCTTCTCATACATAAATTCGCTTACCAATCAATGTGGCACGATGGGGATCAACCGTCAAGGCGCGAACTGGGGTGATCGTCCCCAAATAGTACTATTAAATGCATAAGCGTCTACCAAATCCCGGTAGTTCACAATTCATGGTAATGGGACTTTTAGTGACATAACCTAACTTTAATAATCCATTTGATTTCATCTATCGGGTCCTTTAATCATTTATCGGGTCATACAATCGGGTCATTCAATCATTCGGGTCCAAATCAATAAACAAGCAATCGGGACAAATGGTGTCCTATTTTATAAAAACTAACATGTTATCTCCCTCGCGGGTTTATAAAACATTTATAAAAACATTTAAAAGAGTGCGAGGCTATGAACTCACGTTGATGTGGGAAGGCGATTATCGGCGATTCGGATGTACGGTACGTGCTTCAATCACGGAAACCTAGACAAATAATAATCGGTCTTAGACGTTTGTCCAATGACTTTATAAAAATAACAATTATGTATACATATGATGATTTTATATATATGATGATCAAGTGGGTTTACATATCCTCATTTACTCATTTTTGTGTTATGTGTCGATAACTTTTATACTAGTTTTCTCGTTTTACCTATTTACGTGTTTTAGGTTCAATAAGCCTATTATAAGTTCTTAACTTGGATTAATCCTTGTTATACTTATATTATCAGTATCTACACTTTACAAGTTGGGCCTAAATGGGTTAAGCCCAATAATAAGTTTATAAGTGTTTTAGTCCATTTTTGTTGTATTATTAGTCCAGTAATGTTAATTTAGTCCGTTAACGTCCGTATGTCCTATAGTTCGGGTCTTATCGGTTTTTACTTGTTATACATGTTTATATATCAGTATATAAGTTTTATAAAGTTTACATTAGACGGGTCCAACCATCTAAGTTTTATTTAACAAAAACGTTAATTTTACGGTATTAGCCGTAAAAGTCGTAAAAATCATGTTTATAGTTTTATAACTTATAAAACTTAACAAGTTACCATTTTTATAATTTATACACTTATTCCACCTTTTACATATTTATATAAGTAGAATCCATAAGTTAGTGGGTTTTAATTTATATTTTATACTATTTAAATTTTGAGTGCTTATATAATAGTATTATTCTTTAATTTCCAAAATCTGATTTTTATCTTCACTTTCACCAAAACTGCCATATCTAGAGTTCTATATGGAGATAGAAGCTCAAATTTTTATCACATAAACTACATGATATGTGCTACATTTAACTCTTCTATAGCTACTGTTGAATCATCTTCTAAGTATTTTCTAAAAATCGTCCAAAATAGTGAACTCAGATTTGTACCTTAAACTTGTTTTGATCATATCTCACTCATTACAATGATTCCATTGCATGGCCAACTCTCACATGTGTACAAGACATATAGCTTACTGTAAATGGATTCTACTTCATCATTTTATCAGTCCATGACCTGTTTCTTTACTGTTTTATACATCCATCACTTTTAAGCAAGATTTTAGCCTTGTTCTTTATAGTTTTTCACCTTTTTAATCATATTTATCAACAACAAATCCCCACATAACATTTTTATCATCATATACATATACAATAGGAAATAAAATACATGTTTACATAATCAAAATAACAAGAAGATGAGGAGGACAATCTTTATACCACCAAGGTGATGAAATGATGAGTTTTTGGATGAACAAGACTTGGTTTTGGGTAACCAATCTTATGAGATATCAACACCACTTTTAGGATCACCAAGTATTTGTAGATTCCTCCAAAAATCAGCCCTTGTTCTTCATGAAAACTCCTTGAGAAATCAGCCCCAAACTCCCTTGAAAACTCCTTTTCATAGGTTAGGATCATCTCCAATCTTCATATCTTCAAAGGGTATTCAACTTGTGCAAGTTAAACACATGATTCATGGTTGAATTTTTGATCAAATGGGGTGTTTTGGGAGCATGGTGGACGTTCATAGAGAGAGAACAAGAGAGAGTTTTATTAGTTTTGCATGTAAGAAATGAGTATTGTTGTTTATGTTTAGTTGTTTTAAAGTGTAGATGGTTTTGTGGTGGAAGACTTAGGACAAGTGTCCTAGTCTTTAGATAGAAATTTGACACACTTCAAGTGTGTTTGACAAGCTTTAGCCATCCCATGGTGGGGTGAGGCAAGTGTAAACTTGTCTAATCCCCACTAATTTACGGGTACTCCTTGATCCTAGTTTCCTCGATTTGCGTGCCTTCGGGTCGTTTTACGAAAAACATTTTTATAAATTATGAATCAACGGAACAAAACGAATCTAATAAAAATTGTCTCATCAAAAACGGAGTTCGAAAACGTAAATACGTAATCCTAAGGTTTCCGGTTTAGTCATAAAGGACGTTAAAATAAAATCGTAAGTCCTAATCTCTTCTCGTAAATTTGTGAGTTTATGAACCAACACAAATTTAAAACTCCAAAATAATTTTCACGGATAAATTTATTTTCTGAAATGTCGGACTGTCACCAAAAACGGTGTATGTAAACGTAAGCACGTAACGTAGAATCCTCCGGTTTAGACGTAGTCGATGCTACTTCAAGACGTAAATCCAAATTTCTTCCCAAAAATAAGTGAGTTCATATTATAACATTAAAATAATGTTTTCAAATAAATATTGAGAATAAAATATCGACCATAAATTGACGGATTGTCACAAAAGCTACCAAAGAAAGCTTAACCTGACCCGTCCAATGAATCAAGTTCTACCTCAACATGTCAAAAGATGTCCCTATACTGGCACTACCGTTCCAAGTTACGGGATTTTCTACTTGAACAGTCGTGGGATTATGAAGTTTATGAGGGTAGGTGAGCTTTATAAATACAGTGATGGGACTCTCATATACGTCAGAGGAAAATTGGAGCATCTCAATTCTGGTGGGTCTTTACCAGAGATGATTGAGGATTGGCATCCGGGTTATCAGCAAATGGCGAAATATGTGATCAATAAGATTGATGAAAAGCTCTGGGAACGTAGATTGATAAGGAGCTTAGAAAAATTCGTTGGTGGTAGACCATATGGAGTGCACTACAAGTTACTGCAACGATCCATCTAATGGGTCGTACATCTCAGGTCCACTCTATATTGGTTTTATTTGTGAATATGTAAATTTTGTGAATATTGTGCTTTTACGGCTTGATGTAGTGTTAAGGTATGATAATTTTTCAAGCATTTCTCACGAGATTCTAAATCTTTCAAAATATATCATACTAAAGCACTACAACTATCCCTTATTAATTTAAGGGGGAGCATTAACATGTTCTATGGCCGAACATCGATTTCATTTTTACCCACAGACCGGTTAATCCATTCAATATCCCAAATATTAATGGTTAACATTTTGGATAAGGGGAGAAAATGGGATTAAGGAGACTTAAATGATACTTGGCTAAAAGATGAAAAAGACTTAACGATAATCCAACTTAATATGTGTAAAGCACGTGTTAAGGGGGAGCGTTTTTGATGAACAAAACACCTAAGGTACAAAACTTTTGATTTCAATATCACAAGTACCTTAAGTGATTTTCAAGGATTTTTCATGGTGGCTATACCTTCCCAAAACACGCTTAATTCACGACGATGTGATGACAAAAGGGTGGTAGGAATAGGTTTTAGTCCAATGATTCATCAGAGCCGATGGAATCTTCCCAATGACAATTCCCTAGATAGAATTAGAAGTCCTAGGAAAGATGGAGAAAGATTGTGAACGTTGCTGAGTACCGACTAATTACTGATGCTAGCACTGGAACAATCACAACAAGGTGCTAGTGATGATGTATTGGTAAGTACTGAAGGGGTTGAAGAATGAAAAAGAAATGTAAAGATAAAGGGTGTAAAGAAAGAAGCCCTCCTTACAAATTTAATCAGAAACCAGGTCAATACATATGCTATTGAGATCATTTGTTAATGATTCTCGATATTGAAGAAAGACATCATGGACCCAGTGATGCAATGCACAACCCTTCCCAGCTAACTCAAATATCTCTCAAAAGGTATTTGTTTTAATCACACGGAGATCAACACGTTATCTATTGGTTTATTCACTCCGAATAGGCTAATATTGAAAAGGTGGCACTCCTCTCCAGCCATCGCTCACTAAATCAAAACGCACTATTGAGTCTAGAGCCACGAGATCATCAAAAGTCTCATTAGGACACTTTCCATTTATTCCTTGCTTTCTCACACACTGTGAAAAATAAGAGATTTTTATGAGTCCTACGCAGTATTCTTGTAATATTGCCAGAACATCTGAGTAATACGCAAGTATTACAATGAAGATGGAAATCCTGCTTGAGCCAACATCAAACAAGCTCATGGTAGGTTACACGTGCGGTTCTTTAAGAACCAATCTTGTAAAAAACTGGAAAGAAATAGTAGTTTAATTCTTAATTGAACTTAAACTCGTTCCAGGCCTCTACGCATTATCATATGATCTTGCCAGAACACTCAGAGTGACTCTTTATCGATCACAGTGACGAGTGGAAATCCTTCTAGTGTTAACATCAAACAGCACTTGGTAGGTGACGTGCAAGATTCTTTATGAATTAAGCTCGTGATAACTGGAAAGCAACGATGGTGAAAATCTTAACTGAAATTCACTTGTTCCAGGTTTCATGAATTGACGGCTTCAATCACAAGGATAATTTATCCAAGTGATTCACTCTTTATGTTCGCAGTCAAGCTTAGTGATCGTCGAATAAAGAGAACGGGTTTACCCACGAAATCCTGTCAGGAAGTTACTTAATTGAAACTATCCGTCACAGGTACGATATCTAATATCGTCCAACGGTCTTCACCGACCGGAGGTAAAACGCTACCGATTTAGAATGAAATGTTCTAAGCCATTTCATTCGTGTCTTATCATGTTGCTGCGAAGACGGTGGCGTTGCGGTGTACCAGCTGAAGTCATTCCCACATGCTTATGTTTTTCTGCATCAAAGTTCAGCAAAATTCAAGAAAGTGCAAAATGAAGTCTTCCGCTGTACCAAACTCTGAAGCTTTCTAGAATTCAACAAAAAGACATAAGTGTGTGGAACATGGAGTCACGAGGAGGCAAGATTCACAAGAAGGCAAAGATCGCACGTGATTGGTCAAAAGAACAATGCTCTCAAGCCAAAGCCTAAAAGATCAAATCAACATATTCACAACAAAAAGAAAGAAGAAAAGACTACGAGCTGAAGAACGAAGACTTAGTATAGTATGCTAGGTTTAGAACTTTGTAACGTGGAGTGACCTCCCTTAGGGGGAGATTGTTAGAAATATGTTTTAACGTATGTTAGAAGTATCGGTCACTCCACAATATTATTAATGTTGTAATAGCTCGTAGTTAATGAGTTACTTATTTAGTTAAGTAAGAACCGGCCCATGGGCTTGTCATGGGTCGGCCCAAGCCCAATGTCGCTTGGAAGTATAAATACCCCTTTCCTCCTTGGAAAGGGGTTGGTTGTTGATGTTCTCATTTCATCATTTTAATAAAAACACATAGTTCTCTCTCACTTTCTCTCACTAGTTTCTCTCCTTAGAAATCTTCAACCCACTTCATAGATTAACAATATTATCAAGATTCTATAGGAAGAAAACATGGGATTTGACCGGCATTTATCAAAGAAAACAACAAAGTCAACTCAAAAAGACCAAAAGTGCAAACGGGAATGAAGAATTTATCGAGAGTCAAAAGACGGGATCGTTTATTCGCGGATTTAAGTTTGATTGGGTTTAGTGGGTCCCACATCCGGTTAATAGGTTTTAAGGCCCATTTATGGGATGAAATACGGATGTAATTTGAAAAAAATAAGCCCAATATACTTTGAAATTTTATGAGACAGATGAAGAAAGAATTGTTGGGCCACAAGCCCATTTATGGGACGGTTTATGTACTCTTTGCTGGTCAAAGTACCCGGTCAAGCCCAGATACTTGCACAATTTAGAAATGAAAGTGAGTTTAACTTCTCACTTGATTTGGCTGGTCAAACACACACTCCCAGGTCAACTCACACAAAGAAAAAATAAAAGAAGACTTACCTACTTCTACCCAACACACGAATAATAACCACTCACCCCACAAACGTTTTTTTATATAACGCTTAATAAGTTTACCCCACCCACTTTTACATTCGATATTAACAAAGAAAACTTCCACCCACTTCATCTCCTTTTTTCTCTCTCAACTTACACAGCCACCACAACAATCTTTTACCCCAACCCTAAAATCACCATGATATAAATTACCCACCAAATAATGGGGGTTTTACCCAACTCGTGTAACTCACACGATTGGGATTAAATCCCCATTTTTTTCGGAGAAGACACACCAATGGTCCTAATCCCATCATCGACGTAGCAATCCGTGGGCAAGAGTGATATCAGCCGTTGATCAAGCGAAGATAAAGAGAGAGAAGAATGGACGGCCATGATTCGAGACCTTGGGTACCAAGTATTAGGGTTGGCCTATAAAACCCTCCTTCATTGTAATTTTTAAGATAGTCCATTTTTTATTTTCTTTACTGTTTTCTAAGGAGTAGATTAAATTAGATTTAATTTTTTGAAAATTAGATATAGGTTATTGTAATTTTTAATTTCCAGTCACTTGTACTTTTTTTTATATAATTAATGAAAAGTTGAGTTTATTTTATTTTTCGTCTAATTTAAATTTCTTGCAAATCTCAATTAATCTTAATCTTTAAATTACTTTATGTTACTGTTCTCATTATTATTATTATAAAAAAATAATAAAAAAATAATAATAATACTGTTCGAGAACTATATGAGATTCGAGAAGCTGATGGTTCGAAGATGGTGTTTGTTTGATTCAGTGACAAAAGGGGGTTCAGCACCCACCTTCGGCCCAACGGATTCGACAAAATGTTCTCGTCTCTTTTTAATTTTTTGTTAATTTTAGTTTAATGTTTGAGTTATTTGATGATTAGTTAATCTGCTTAATTTTGTTTTGATGTTCGTTTGAATTTTCTATTTGTTATGCATTTCGAATTTATTGAATCTGATAGTTTAATATAGGTAGCAGTATGTTTGAATCTGCTAGGTTTATTGGTTTTAAATATGATTTTGTTTATTTGTTTTGAATTTAATTAATCTGCTAGAATTTTAGATTTGGTCAATTTGCTTATTTTTGTTTAACTCTTAGCTATTTTGCCTGCATATTTTTGTTTGTGTTTGGACATTCAGTAAAGTTAGAGCTGCTTATTTTTTTGATTCTGCTTAGTTAGTTTCAGTTAATATATTGCTTAGTTTATTTTCCGTTCTATCTGTTTTATAGTTTGATTAAGTTTGGTTTATTCGTTACGGTTTAAGTTCCTGTATATGCTTATTTGGTCTTTGTTTAGCTTACTTTTGCTTATCTACTTTTAACAGCTTTTATCTGCTTTGGTAATGCCTATTTAGCTTATGATTTCTCTTGTTTGATTTATGCTTGATTTATATTTTGTGATGCTTAGATCCGCTTCTTGTTTTGATTTAATATTAGTCTGGATTTTGAGTAGTGTTTGTTATGTCAGTTTAGTAGGGATTATAGCTTATTTGATTTATTGCTTTTCGATAATTTAGGCTTATTTAGATATTGCTTTTTACTAGTTTGCTTATTCAGGTATTGCTTTTTACTTTTTGCAGATATACTGCTGTAAACAACAGACATACTTGGTCTGTTTGTCCATAAAGTTCCAAAAAGAGAATAAATAAATAATATATAGCATAAATTGGGTCTGTTGGGGATCGAACCCCAGACCTCTCGTCTGGCTACCAAACACCCAACCAACTCGTCTGTATCTCTTTTTGTGTTTCTTAATGCAATGTTTAGTTAATGTAGAGTCTTAATTATTTGGCAGTTATTTTGTTTATTTAGTTTTATTACATGTTTTTCATTTTAGTTATAAATTTTATTATTTCCTTAATTCAGTTTTTATAAAATAATAAAAAGATAAAAAAAAAATATATTTTAATTTTTAATTACTTTTAAATTTAGTTTAAATTTTATTAGTTTTAAAATTAGTTTTATTAAGTTTTCATTTAAAGGTTTTTTTTTAAAAGTCATTTAAAAGTTTTTAGTTTTATTTTTAAAATAGCTTTTATATTAGTTTTTAAATTGAGTTTTTAAATTTTGTTTCAAATTTACTTTTATTTTAAAATAGTTTTATTTAAAAAGTTTTTATTTAAATTAGTTTAATTTTTAAATAGATTAAGTAGTGTTTTATTAAATAGTATTTAGTTCAAATAGATTTTAGTTTAAAATTTCAAAAATACCTTTCACCAAAAACAAATTAAGTTTTACGTTTTAATCGGTAATCAATTCAAGTGAGTCGAGGAAAACGAACTTAATTGACATACAAAAACCGAGATTCAAATGGCGCCGCTACCGCTTCGCTCGTACGATTGACGATTTTTCGTGAAGACGTTTGGATTTTGGGATCCGTTCATTTTGAACGTTAATTTTCTTGCACAAAAATCAAAAATACAAAAAAATCAAAAACTTAAAAATACAAAAAATTAAAAAAATCACAAAAAGCAAATTCTTTCCTAAGATTTGCACCAAAAAAAATTAAAAAATCCAAAAGTAATACTTTTCCTAAAGTATTACACCAAAAATATTCTTCTTTATCCTCTATTGTGTTTAATTCTTTTCTCTACCCCTCTTATTTATAATTCTTCATGGATCCGTCT
Organism: Glebionis coronaria; assembly: GCA_025667525.1. Lineage (NCBI taxonomy): Eukaryota > Viridiplantae > Streptophyta > Magnoliopsida > Asterales > Asteraceae > Glebionis > Glebionis coronaria. Next base: position 483,705,745 of record CM046876.1, on the reverse strand, counting down.
TGCGTACGGTGTGGGAGACCATGGCATGGTTTTCAAACATGTCAATGGTGTACTTGTGAGCGGTGCGGTTTTGATATCGACAATACACAATTTAGATTTTGTCCATTTTGCAATTCAACAAATTCGTACTTCTCCTCTTACAATACTTTCTCACCCCCTCCCGTCTATGACAATCCCTATCCGCAACATGCACCGGGTTTTTCTCAATACCTGTGTTGCAATCATTGTGGGGGCCCTCCTGATACTTCTTATTGTCAACCGATGAATTATGAGCCACATCCGTGATATAATTCCGGTTTTCAAAATTTTGAACCCCCACATCCCACCCTCAATCATCAATCCTCTCAGAGAATTCAACAAATTCATGCTTTGAATGACGAAAGACAAGCCCTTCTTTTGAAACTTCATGACGGCTTAATTCGACTGACCGAGACATTGGAGGAGCAACAACGACAACGACAAGAGCAAGTATCTAATCTTAATGATTATACTCCGCCTCTTGTCCGTTCTTTTTATTATCATGATGACGAGGATAATATTTACGATCTCAATCCATCATGTGAGACTACCACTCCTATTCTCGATTATTCCACTACGGAGACCGATGCCTCTCTCATCATAGGGGATGAGGGTCTTATCACTATTCCTTGTGACGAGACTCTTATTCCAATCCAAAGTGAGCCTACGGTTGCTTCTGATAGTGACGATGAGTGTGAATCTCTTTCTAGTGATGATTCCTTACCTCCCACCGACATCTTGGAGACGATTCTTTGGCTTTCTCTAATCCCCTTTTTGATCTCGATGATGATTTTACTTCCAGTGATGACGAGTCACTATCTGATGAAGACGTTCAGAAGGAAAATTTCAAGATTTATTCGAACCCTTTATTTGATTTTGATGACGCCTACATCTCTAGTGAGGTGAATCCTCTCTTTGAAGAGGGGATTGAGGACATTGATAGCTCCGACTCTATTGCTATTGATGAGAATTCGTTGTTAGCCACGCCACCTCCCATCATAGAGGAGGTGGAGAGATTTGACCCTACCTTCCGTTTGATTCGGTCTGGTGAGGTGACGCGGTTGGTAGATATGTCTTCTGATATTTCTCATATTATGTTGCCACCCCGTCCTACCGCGTGCACACCCAAGCAGGTGATGTATCGCTTTTACTCTCCTCATTTCATACCGGGAAATGAGGATGAGTGCTTTGACCCGGGAGGTGACATTGACCATTCTATGATTGATACCTTTACGGCTTTGCTGAATAGTGACCATCCTATGTCTTTGGGGGATGACAATTTGTCTCCTTTACCCACCCCACCGCCCGTGGATCACGACCTCACATACTTTTCGTATGTTGAGAGGACTTTTCTACCTTTCATGACTTATCCTCCCGCCTCTCATTTACTATGTTCCTCCGGGACCGAAGATAAGATCTTTGATCCCGGTATTACATTCAAGGCTTCCCCATGGACCATTTATTTCGGGGTCGAGTCAGGCTCGTGACTCGGTTAACAAAAACAAGCGCTTCTCGGGAGGCAACCCGATTATCTATCTTTTATCTATTTTCACCAATAAGTGTAGGGGGAGCCGTGTAGGTTGTTTGTTTTGTGTGTTGTGATTGTGCAGGGACATGTGCTTTAATGATCCACTTTTGGTACTTCTGACGTGACCCGTGTTCCCGTGTTTCTCGTGTACCCGGTTCCTTCGATAAGTTTTTCCTATTGTGATTCATACTTGTATATAAATAAAACGAATAAATGTAATCACTTTAGTTGTCCCTTCCTTAGCTCGATTTTAAACAACGTACTCAATGTCATAAGTGTAGGGGAGTTTATCTCCCACATGCTTAAACATTGAGGACAATGTTTATATTAAGTGTAGGGGGACTTCTATCGAATTTTAGTGGGCTTTTCCATGAATTTGACCCTATTTAACCAGAAAATTTAAAAAAATTTCAATGTTTTTCAAATTTTTGATCTATTTTGGCCTAGTAGTATTTTTCATTTATTTTCTTTTCTTTTGTCATCGCATCCTATTTATAATTTCCATTTCAAGAATAAAGTCAAAATTAAATAAATAAATAAAATGGTTTTAACAAGTTTAGATGTCTTTGATATATTAGGCCCGTCGTGAATATTTTGACTCAACCCGAGTTTACTTATTCAAGTTTACTCTAGCTAGTATCCTTAACCATATGGACCTTAATTGGTTTATTAGGCTAAGCATCCACGAGTCTCATTCCTTGAGATTTTAAATTGTGGAGAACGTGAGATGATAGAGTTAATTATAAGTTTGGTATTCTTTCATTAACTTATGTGAGTTAGTTATGAGCTTTTTCTCCCATCGCTTGTTAATAAATATATTTGTAATAAATAACGTTGTACGATTTGAAAAGTTACTTAGCTTCTAGCACAAGATCGTTTAAAAGTTGCTCGGTATTAATTAGAGTTCATAGCCAAGGCATAACTTATTGAAGCGGGACGCAAATATTGGCTTATCCAAAAAGGCCCTTTGAAGGCATGAGGATACCCGAGTCCAAAAAGGCCCTCACAAGGCATGAGGATTCACTTTTTTTGCTAAAGATCCTAATAGATTGTGAAGATCATAAATCCAAATCAATATGATTGATCAAGACACACGACGAGAAGCAATTACTCCCCTAAAGATCATGGAGAAGTCTATCCAAAAAGACCCTAACAAGGTATGAGGATAAATAGATCCAAGTCCGAAAAGGAGGCGGATCGTTGTATATCAAAATCCTAAATAAAGAAGAGGATAAATGAAGAAGTCGTGGTCAACGTTTGAAGAATCTTTCACTCCTAATGAAGATGTATACCAAAATGAAGAGAAGACCATAATTTCAAGATCGTCTCTCAAGATTTGAAGTTTGAAGTACAAGCCAAATATCGGTCCGAGAAAGATCTCAAATCGTGAAACGAGTTATGCCAAGATATGAACTTTATGAGGTTTCGAGAAGCAGTTTTAAAAGATTTTGTCCTTTAGCTAACTATTGATTAAATCGTCCCACTTTATTTTTGGCCTTAATAAATTATCGAAATAAGTCAAAAATGCATCCTCGTGATCATTCAAGACAAAAAATAAAATACAAGAGATACACCGTAGGAATAAGGGGGTCGAAGTGATTAATTAAACCACATGAGTAAGTGTTAGTTGTGCTAACTTATGGTAAGCAATGATCTCGTTTTTAAGCTTGGTATGGGGAACGTGAAACTTGAGGGTGATTAATATTCATGACACCAAAGCCCTAATTTAAGTCTTAGATTTCTTTACGAGTTATTCCATCAAATAATTTCCAAGTTAATAAATTGTTATAACTTTTGTTTCCTTTAAAGCTTTATTTCTTTTTATCGTAGTAGTAATAGTATATCTTAATAAAGGCCACGATGGGTTAATTATGAGAAAAATGTAACTTTATGCTTTAAAACTATGCATTGCATGGGGGATAGGGTCTTATCACTATTCCTTGTGACGAGACTCTTATTCCAATCCAAAGTGAGCCTACGGTTGCTTCCGATAGTGACGATGAGTGTGAATCTCTTTCTAGTGATGATTCCTTACCTCCCACCGACATCTTGGGAGACGATTCTTTGGCTTTCTCTAATCCCCTTTTTGATCTCGATGATGATTTTACTTCCAGTGATGACGAGTCACTATCCGATGAAGACGTTCAGAAGGAAAATTTCAAGATTTATTCGAACCCTTTATTTGATTTTGATGACGCCTACATCTCTAGTGAGGTGAATCCTCTCTTTGAAGAGGGGATTGAGGACATTGATAGCTCCGACTCTATTGCTATTGATGAGAATTCGTTGTTAGCCACGCCACCTCCCATCATAGAGGAGGTGGAGAGATTTGACCCTACCTTCCGTTTGATTCGGTCTGGTGAGGTGACGCGGTTGGTAGATATGTCTTCTGATATTTCTCATATTATGTTGCCACCCCGTCCTACCGCGTGCACACCCAAGCAGGTGATGTATCGCTTTTACTCTCCTCATTTCATACCGGGAAATGAGGATGAGTGCTTTGACCCGGGAGGTGACATGACCATTCTATGATTGATACCTTTACGGCTTTGCCGAATAGTGACCATCCTATGTCTTTGGGGGATGACAATTTGTCTCCTTTACCCACCCCACCGCCCGTGGATCACGACCTCACATACTTTTCGTATGTTGAGAGGACTTTTCTACCTTTCATGACTTATCCTCCCGCCTCTCATTTACTATGTTCCTCCGGGACCGAAGATAAGATCTTTGATCCCGGTATTACATTCATGGCTTCCCCATGGACCATATAATTCGGGGTCGAGTCAGGCTCGTGACTCGGTTAACAAAAACAAGCGCTTCTCGGGAGGCAACCCGATTATCTATCTTTTATCTATTTTCACCAATAAGTGTAGGGGGAGCCGTGTAGGTTGTTTGTTTTGTGTGTTGTGATTGTGCAGGGACATGTGCTTTAATGATCCACTTTTGGTACTTCTGACGTGACCCGTGTTCCCGTGTTTCCCGTGTACCCGGTTCCTTCGATAAGATTTTGCTATTGTGATTCATACTTGTATATAAATAAAACGAATAAATGTAATCACTTTAGTTGTCCCTTCCTTAGCTCGATTTTAAACAACGTACTCAATGTCATAAGTGTAGGGGAGTTTATCTCCCACATGCTTAAACATTGAGGACAATGTTTATATTAAGTGTAGGGGGACTTCTATCGAATTTTAGTGGACTTTTCCATGAATTTGACCCTATTTAACTGGAAAATTTAAAAAAATTTCTATGTTTTCCAAATTTTTGATCTATTTTGGCCTAGTAGTATTTTTCATTTATTTTCTTTTCTTTTGTCATCGCATCATATTTATAATTTCCATTTCAAGAATAAAGTCAAAATTAAATAAATAAATAAAATGGTTTTAACAAGTTTAGATGTCTTTGATATATTAGGCCCGTCGTGAATATTTTGACTCAACCCGAGTTTACTTATTCAAGTTTACTCTAGCTAGTATCCTTAACCATATGGACCTTAATTGGTTTATTAGGCTAAGCATCCACGAGTCTCATTCCTTGAGATTTTAAATTGTGGAGAACGTGAGATGATAGAGTTAATTATAAGTTTGGTATTCTTTCATTAACTTATGTGAGTTAGTTATGAGCTTTTTCTCCCATCGCTTGTTAATAAATATATTTGCAATAAATAAGGTTGTACGATTTGAAAAGTTACTTATCTTCTAGCACAAGATCGTTTAAAAGTTGCTCGGTATTAATTAGAGTTCATAGCCAAGGCATAACTTATTGAAGCGGGACGCGAATATTGGCTTATCCAAAAAGGCCCTTTGAAGGCATGAGGATACCCGAGTCCAAAAAGGCCCTCACAAGGCATGAGGATTCACTTTTTTTGCTAAAGATCCTAATAGATTGTGAAGATCATAAATCTAAATCAATATGATTGATCAAGACACACGACGAGAAGCAATTACTCCCCTAAAGATCATGGAGAAGTCTATCCAAAAGGACCCTAACAAGGTATGAGGATAAATAGATCCAAGTCCGAAAAGGAGGCGGATCGTTGTATATCAAAATCCTAAATAAAGAAGAGGATAAATGAAGAAGTCGTGGTCAACGTTTGAAGAATCTTTCACTCCTAATGAAGACGTATACAAAAATGAAGAGAAGACCATAATTTCAAGATCGTCTCTCAAGATTTGAAGTTTGAAGTACAAGCCAAATATCGGTCCGAGAAAGATCTCAAATCGTGAAACGAGTTATGCCAAGATATGAACTTTATGAGGTTTCGAGAAGCAGTTTTAAAAGATTTTGTCCTTTAGCTAACTATTGATTAAATCGTCCCACTTTATTTTTGGCCTTAATAAATTATCGAAATAAGTCAAAAATGCATCCTCGTGATCATTCAAGACAAAAAATAAAATACAAGAGATACACCGTAGGAATAAGGGGGTCTAAGTGATTAATTAAACCACATGACTAAGTGTTAGTTGTGCTAACTTATGGTAAACAATGATCTCGTTTTTAAGCTTGGTATGGGGAACGTGAAACTTGAGGGTGATTAATATTCATGACACCAAAGCCCTAATTTAAGTCTTAGATTTCTTTACGAGTTATTCCATCAAATAATTTCCAAGTTAATAAATTGTTATAACTTTTGTTTCCTTTAAAGCTTTATTTCTTTTTATCGTAGTAGTAATAGTATATCTTAATAAAGGCCACGATGGGTTAATTATGAGAAAAATGTAACTTTATGCTTTCAAACTATGCATTGCATGGGGTCATTGCAATGGTCAAGTGTAGGGGATTTAATAAGTGTGTAAACACTTATCCTTTTGCCACTAAAATCAAGGAAAAACGAGGCCAAAACGTGTATTTAATAACATAATAGTCGGAATTACGTGTGGTTTGTGTTCTTGTTGTGTTTTAGGTACAAAAGATCAAAAAGGAAGAAAACAAGGGATTTGACCGGCATTTATCAAAGAAAACAACAAAGTCAACTCAAAAAGACAAAAAGTGCAAACGGGAATGAAGAATTTATCGAGGGTCAAAAGACGGGATCGTTTATTTGCGGATTTAAGTTTGATTAGGTTTAGTGCGTCCCACATCCGGTTAATGGGTTTTAAGGCCCATTTATGGGATGAAATACGGATGTAATTTGAAAAAAATAGCCCAATATACTTTGAAATTTTATGAGACGGATGAAGAAAGAATTGTTGGGCCACAAGCCCATTTATGGGACGGTTTATGTACTCTTTGCTGGTCAAAGTACCCGGTCAAGCCCAGATAGTTGCACAATTTAGAAATGAAAGTGAATTTAACTTCTCACTTGATTTGGCTGGTCAAACACACGCGCCCAGGTCAACTCACACAAAGGAAAAATAAAAGAAGACTTATCTACTTCTACCCAACACACGAATAATAACCACTTACCCCACAAACGTTTTTTTATATAACGCTTAATAAGTTTACCCCACCCACTTTTACATTCGATATTAACAAAGCAAACTTCCACCCACTTCATCTCCTTTTTTCTCTCTCAACTTACACAGCCACCACAACAATCTTTTACCCCAACCCTAAAATCACCATGATATAAATTACCCACCAAATAATGGGGGTTTTACCCAACTCGCGTAATTCACACGATTGGGATTAAATCCCCATTGTTTTCGGAGAAGACACACCAGTGGTCCTAATCCCATCATCGACGTGGCAATCCGTGAGCAAGAGTGATATCAGCCGTTGATCAAGCGAAGATAAAGAGAGAGAAGAATGGACGGCCATGATTCGAGACCTTAGGCACCAAGTATTAGGGTTGGCCTATAAAACCCTCCTTCATTGTAATTTTTAAGATAGTCCATTTTTTATTTTCTTTACTGTTTTCTTAGGAGTAGATTAAGTTAGATTTAATTTTTTGAAAATTAGATATAGGTTATTGTAATTTTTAATTTCCACTCACTTGTACTTTTTTTTATATAATTAATGAAAAGTTGAGTTTATTTTATTTTTCGTCTAATTTAAATTTCTTGCAAATCTCAATTAATCTTAATCTTTAAATTAGTTTATGTTACTGTTCTCATTATTATTATTATAAAAAAAACAAATAAATAATAATACTGTTCGAGAACTATATGAGATTCAAGAAGCTAATGGTGATAATGATGGTTCGAAGATGGTGATTGTTAGATTTGGTCAATTTGCTTATTTTTGTTTAACTGTTAGCTATTCTGCCTGCATATTTTTGTTTGTGTTTGGACATTCAGTAAAGTTAGAGCTGCTTATTTTTTTGATTCTGCTTAGTTAGTTTCAGTTAATATATTGCTTAGTTTATTTTCCGTTCTATCTGTTTTATAGTTTGATTAAGTTTGGTTTATTCGTTACGGTTTAAGTTCCTGTATATGCTTATTTGGTCTTTGTTTAGCTTACTTTTGCTTATCTACTTTTAACAGCTTTTATCTGCTTTGGTAATGCCTATTTAGCTTATGATTTCTCTTGTTTGATTTATGCTCGATTTATATTTTGTGATGCTTAGATCTGCTTCTTGTTTTGATTTAATATTAGTCTGGATTTCAAGTAGTGTTTGTTATGTCAGTTTAGTAGGGATTATAGCTTATTTGATTTATTGCTTTTCGATAATTTAGGCTTATTTAGATATTGCTTTTTACTAGTTTGCTTATTCATGTATTGCTTTTACTTTTTGCTGATATACTGCTGTAAACAACAGACATACTTGGTCTGTTTGTCCATAAAGTTCCAAAAAGAGAAAAAAAAATAATAATATATAGCATAAACTGGGTCTGCTGGGGATCGAACCCCGGACCTCTCGTCTGGCTACCAAACACCCCAACCAACTCGTCTATATCTATTTTTGTGTTTCTTAATGCAATGTTTAATTAATGTAGAGTCTTAATTATTTGGCAGTTATTTGTTTATTTAGTTTTATTACATGTTTTTCATTTTAGTTATAAATTTTATTATTTCCTTAATTCAGTTTTTATAAAAGAGTAAAAAGATAAAAAAATATATATTTTAATTTTTAATTACTTTTAAAATTAGTTTAAATTTTATTAGTTTTAAAATTAGTTTTATTAAGTTTTCATTTAAAGGTTTTTTTTAAAAGTCATTTAAAAGTTTTTAGTTTTATTTTTAAAATAGCTTTTACATTAGTTTTTAAATTGAGTTTTTAAATTTTGTTTCAAAGTTACTTTTATTTTAAAATAGTTTTTATTTAAAAAGTTTTTATTTAAATTAGTTTAATTTTTAAATAGATTAAGTAGTGTTTTATTAAATAGTATTTAGTTCAAATAGATTTTAGTTTAAAATTTCAAAAATACTTTTCACCAAAAACAAATTAAGTTTTACGTTTTAATCGGTAATCAATTAGAGTGAATCGAGGAAAACGAACTTAATTGACATACAAAAACCGAGTTTCAACCTTCCTCAAGATGTCTACAAACTCGTTAGTAAACATAAAGTTGCCAAAGAGTTATGGGATAGAATTCGTGTTCTTATGCAAGGAACCTCGTTAACTAAACAAGAACGAGAGTGTAAGCTTTATGATACTTTTGATAAGTTTGCCTATGTGCAAGGGGAGACTCTCAATGATTACTACTTGAGATTCACTTTATTGTTGAATGAGCTCAATATTTATGGCATGGCAATTTCGACATTTCAGCTAAACACCAAGTATTTGAATACTCTTCCTTTTGAATGGAGCAAGTACGTGACAACTGTTAAATTGGCTAAGGATTTGCATCTAACCAACGTGGATCAATTTCAAGCTTTTCTTCAACAACACGAAGGCCACGTGATTGAGGCTCGGTTGAAAACACCACAAGTTCGTGATCCACTTGCCATGTATGCTTCTCAACAAATGACCCCCAACAAAACATGGCTTACACAACAAACATCATACTTGCAGCAGCCACCACAACACACCTATCAACAACCACAGCAACCATCTTATCAACCACTAATGATGCCACAACAAGCATTTTCACAAAGTATTCTTCAGCAGCCTTACCCACCGCAACCAACACATCAGGCATCACCATCACAAGCCATCACTTCTCCAATGGGCTATACTCCTCAGCAAGGATATTTTCCAATTGAAGCACTACAAGCACAAGCCTTCTACTCCAATGAACTTCCACCAATTCAAGCACCGGTCTTTACTACAAATGATACGCCTGCTGATGTCTTAAACCATCTCACTGCCTACTTGTCAAAACTTGTTGCAACTAGAGGATTTCCACCAATGAATAATGAGCTCCACACTTCTTCAAATCCTCGACAACAAGCCACTATTCAAGATGGTCAAGTGACGGTCCAATCCGTTCAGGGAAGGCAAAATTCATATGGACCCACAACAAGGACTGTGAATTCTCAAGCTAACAGAAATGGAAGCACTATTTGTCCTCAAAAGGTTGTGACTTGCTACAATTGCCGAGGACAAGGTCATATGGCGAGGGAATGCACTCATCCAAAAAGGAAAAGGGACGCAACATGGTTTTATGAGAAGATGTATTTGGTTGATGCTCAGTCTAAGGGAAAGATTTTGGATTCAGATGAGTTAGCATTTCTTGTAGACCTAGGGGCAGTAGATACTGAAGGCATTGCAGTCGGTTCTACTTCTAATGCAACATATCAAGCAGACGATCTTGACGCATATGATTCGGATTGTGATGACATTCGCTAAGCCTCAGCTGCTCTCGTTGCTAATCTCTCTTACTACGGTTCTGATGTCGTCAGTGAGGTACCCACAACAACCAATCTTGGTAATGATGATAACCCACATCAAGCTGGGCATGAAAATGTCAACCTCGAACAAAATTCGAGAACTAATAACTCAAATGATGTGGTAACCAATCCTACACATTTGAGTGAACCTCAACCAAATGCTACGACGAGTATGGCATTATATGCTCAACATGATTTGGTCATGGTGCCTAAACATATTATTGATCAAATTCATATGGCTCTCAGACAATCCGTAGATACGAATTCCACCCTAACAGCTGAGCTTGCGTTGCATAAAGAAAAGGTCAAAGCTTTTGAAATGGTCCCTCAAACAGAGAAAATAACTTATTCTGAATTTGACCAATTTCGTTTCGAAAAAATTGAACACTTAAAAGAAATAGAATCATTAAAAGCTAATCTTTCCAATGAATTTAAAAAAAGAGTCGGTTGTTAATGATCTTCAGAAGCTTAAATTGGATTTCGAAACTCTCGAGTCTAAAAAGTTTGAATCATAAATTAATGCTACCAAACTTCTTAAATTCAAGGAACAACAACTTTTAAAACAATACGCTTCCACAGAAAAGGTTCATCTTTTAACTAAATCGTTTAAAGAACTCGAACTTAAGCGTCTTCAAGATTTACCACCTAATCCCGGTTATGCAAAACAAGCTCAGGAATATATTCCTTGTCTTTATGATGTGACCCTAATTGGCAAATCGAAAGAAGTACCTTATGTTCGTAGTACTGAGGAGACACAGTCACTTATGGAAGAAACTCATTCTAAAATGCTTTCAAAATTCCATAAGATTGATTATGATAAGCTTAATAAATATCAATTTGATAAAAAGACCCGTATTCGCTTATAAAAGGAATTAGCTGAATTGACAGTCTTTGTGCCCCAAAGTTTGTCAAAGGAAAACCTACCTAGTATGTCTCCTACACTTGTCAAAACGGATTTAACCAAGTTAATTCCACCGGTAAGTAAGGCGTCCGTTAGCTTAAATGTGGTACACCAACACTTAGCCGATTTTGACAAGGTCATTGTGGAACGTACGAAGGCTTCGGCCATAACGGAAGGTGAATGGAATTTTGAGCACACAAGAGCTACATTTCGAGACGAAATTGTTCCATTTGTAAACAATATTACCGCTTGTCTTCGTAATGTTGATCAAGAATTGCTTTTGGAAATAGAAGAAGTAAGACGCGTTTTCAATGAAATGGATGATGCTTATGAAAACAGTTTACTTGAAATAGAACAAGTTTCACGTCAAAATGATCAGCTTCTGAAGCAAGTGATGTATCATGATATAGTTTCCGTTTGTGTGAATAAATGTGTTGATAATGATTCTATTGTGCATAATGTTGAATCTGTGGATACTGTGGTAGATAATACTTGTCACGAATATTTCGCTGAATTTTTAAAGCTTCAAGATTCACATTCTACGTTTTTAAAACGTTTTGATGAGATTCAAACACGTTGTATTTCGCTTGAATGCAAGCAACAATTTATTCAAGAAATCTTTGAAACGTCATTCGAAGGTGTTTATATCGATGATGCAAAGTTTCAAAAAAATTTCCATTGAATTTATAATCAAAACAGCGTCAGCCAAGTGACAAGGTTGCTAAATCATTGCCGATAGTCATAGAGGAATCTAAGGAGATTAATTGTGTGAACGTACTTGAGGCCGCTGAGAATATTAAACTTGATCTAGATAATCGAGTTTCCAAGATTTTGTCCAAAGTTGATAACTTAAAACAGAAAAATACACAACTCTTCGATTCAGTAAAGCCCGCATGTGCTAATACCACTGCACAGAATCAATCATTGATTGAACAATTGAATCGAAAGTCGGTGGAAATATCTGATTTGAGAGAACAAATTTGTGATAAAAATTTGGCTTTGGCTGAGTTAAAGGAAACACTTCGTACCCTAAAAGGTAAGAATGTTGTGGATAACGCAACCACTATCTCAACACCGTCCTCTAGTGCAATCAAAACAAACCTCATCGCCGTCACACCACTTAACAAGGGCCCAAGGACTAAACCATCTCAAACATTTGTCAATAAAGATAAGGCAAAATCAAAACCAGCTTCTAATATTCCCGTGTTGCCTTCTACAAGAGTAAGCACCACTACTAAGGCTCAAAGATTTAAGCTTAAAAGAAACAAGAAGAATGATAGGATCTTGCCTCCATCAAGTAGTCAAGTGAAGAAGAAAGTAGAAGCCTACCCTAGGAATGTTATTTCTGTTTTGAATAAAAAGAATCATGTAACTAAACCTAAAGGCTCTGCGGTTGTGCAGCGATCTAAGACTACTGTGAGTTCTAATTTGAAATGTTGGAATTGCAATGAATGTATGTTTTCTAGTAGTCATGATTCTTGCCTTATTGACAATGTGAATGAGATGAATGCCAGGAAAAATGGATTAGGATGGAAACCGACTGGGAAAGTGTTAACCCAAGTTGGTTGGATGTGGCGTCCCACTGGTAGAACTTTCACTATAGTATGAAATGTGTGCCCTTTAACTAGGATCACTCCCACTAAAGCGAAGAAAGCGCGCCCTTTAACTAGGAGTACCAAGGCTACCAAAACACAAGCGTGTCCTTTAACTAGGAACACCGATACTACTGAAGGAACCAAGTGCCCTTTAAATAGGTCTACTCCCACTGTAGTGCCCGCTAATACTCCAAAACCTCAGAAAGTTGGAACAATAAAACCTGTTAGTGGTAAACCTCACAATAGAAAACGCAGGAAATCTAAGGGCAACACAAATGTTAGCAATTCTGATAATTTTATATCTGTATCTGCTAACACTCCGGAACCAATAGTTTCCAATGCATTGTCTACTGTTGTTGTTGAAAACAGGTGGTCCAAATTGTTCTCTAGTATTTGGACTCTGGTTGCTCTAAACATATGACCAGAGATCGCTCTCAGCTCCGAAATTTCGTTAGCAAGTTTCTTGGTACGGTTCGATTTGGAAATGATCATATTGCAAAGATAATGGGTTACGGTGAATATCATATTGGGAATGTTATAATTTTAAGAGTGTATTATGTGGAAGGTCTCGGTCACAACTTATTTTCTGTGGGACAATTTTGTGATGCAAACCTAGAAGTTGCTTTTCGAGAGCATACCTGCTTCATTCGTAATTTGGAAGGGGTTGATTTATTGAAAGGTACTCGAGGGAATAATTTGTACACTTTGTCTCTACAAGATATGATGGCCGCTTCTCCCGTATGTCTTCTCTCCAAAGCATCAAAGACTAAGTCATGGTTATGGCATCGACGGTTATCTCATCATAACTTTGACGCTATTAATCACTTGGCGAAAAACGAACTTGTTCATGGTCTTCCTAAACATACATTTCACAAGGACCATTTATGTTCCGCGTGTACAATGGGGAAAAGCACTAAGAAATCATACAAACCCAAGACTGAAGACACCAACCAAGAGAAACTTTATTTGTTGCATATGAATCTTTGTAGGCCAATGCGTGTTGAAAGTCTTGGTGGTAAAAAGTACATCCTCGTCATGGTGGATGATTACTCTCAGTTTATATGGGTGAAATTTCTTGCAACAAAAGACGAGGCACCTAAAGTCATTATCGATTTTCTCAAGATGATTCAAGTGCGTCTCAACACTACTATCCGACACATATTTACAGATAATGAAACCGAATTTGTGAATCAAACTTTGCGTAAGTATTATGAAGAAGTTGGCATATCTCATGAAACATCTGTTGCTCGCACCCCACAACAAAACGGTGTCGTTAAAAGGCGAAATCGCACCCTTAAGGAAGCAGCTCGAACGATGTTCACTTACGCAAAGGCTCCATTATTTTTAAGGGCAGAAGCAGTAACTACAGCAGTGTACACCGAAAAACGGTCATTAATTCGTAAACGCCATGGTAAAACACCTTATGAGCTTCTCTATGGAAAAGTATCAGATTTATCATATCTTCATGTATTTGGTTCTCTCTGCTATCCAAAAATGATGGTGACAATTTGGGAAAACTTCAACCAAAGGCTGATATTGGTATTTTCATTAGTTACGCACCCGCAAAGAAAGCATACCGAATCTACAACCCTAATCTCTCAAGATCCTCGAAACTATGAATGCTGATTTTGATGAGCTGACGGCTATGGCTTCTGAGCAAAGCAGCTCTGAACCCGCACTTCATGAAATGGGACCCAGTAACATTAGCTCTAGTCTTGTCCCAAATAACCCTACTTCATCATCATTTATACCACCTTCTAGGAATGAATGGGATACGTTGTTTCAACCGTTCTTTGATGAATTCTTTACTCCTCCCAGTATTGTTGCTCCAGAACCTGAAGTAATAGCTCCGGTTACCAAAGTTGTCGCTCTAGCAACCGCAGCACAATCAGATACGTCTACACCTACTATTGGTTAAGATATACCTTCAACGAGTAATTCTCAACCAACACCCGCATCAACCACCCATGTCATGACTATTGATGATGAAGAGGATGATGATGATCACGATTTGGAATTCGCTCAAATGCGTGAACTTCCATTCTTTGGTGTACCAATTCCCGACTCTAATCAAGCCGGGTCGTCCACCTCAGAGGAAGCTCCTTCTACAGTCTACTCCAATCCACGGATTCGTGAACATGACAGCAAGTGGACAAAGGATCATCCTATAGATTCTATTATTGGTGACCCGAATCGTCCGGTATCCACACGAAGTCAGCTACAAGAAAGTGCAATGTTTTGTCATTTTGATGCTTTTCTCAGTGAAGTTGAACCTAAGACGTGGCAACAAGCTTTTACCCAATCCTGTTGGATAGAAGCTATGCAAGAAGAACTCAATGAATTTATACATCTTGATGTATGGGAACTTGTTCCATGCCCGGATCAAGTGCAATTACTCACTTTGAAATGGGTTTATAAGGTGAAACTAGACGAGTTAGGTGGAATTTTGAAGAACAAAGCTCGAGTAGTAGCTCGTGGTTACAAGCAATTATTAGGCATCGACTTTATGGAATCCTTTGCACCTGTTGCCCGTTTGGAAGCTATTAGACTATTCCTTGTTTATGCAGCTCATATGAATATGATCGTCTATCAAATGGATGTGAAGACGGCATTTCTTAATGGTGAAATCAAGGAAGAGGTCTATGCTCAACAGCCGGATGGTTTTGTGAATTCTAAATATCCTAATCATGTGTACAAGCTTAAGAAGGCTCTCTATGGGTTGAAGCAAGCTCCACGCGCATGGTATGACCTATTGTCATAATTCCTCATTACGTAAGGCTTCGCTAAAGGCAAGGTGGATCCCACGCTGTTCATTCAGAAACGAGGTAAAGATATGATTATGGTAAAAATATATGTTGATGATATTATATTTTCTGCCATGACCCAATCCTTATCCGATGAGTTTGGGACGCTCATGTCTTCCAAGTTTAAGATGTCAATGATGGGAAAGGTATCATTCTTCTTAGGACTTCAGATATCTCAGAGTCCTAGAGGCATCTTTATAAAAAAATCCAAGTATGCCCTTGAATCTCTTAAGAAATATAAGATGGAATCTTGCGACCACGTGGATGCTCCAATGGTGGAACGAACTAAGCTTGATGCCGATCCACATGGAGATGCCATTGATCCGACACTTTATCGTGGAATGATCGGTACCCTTCTGTATATCACAGCCAGTCGACCTGATCTTCAGTTTGCTATATGTATGTATGCTCGGTATCAAACTCGGCCTACTGAGTTACATTTTGCTACTGTGAAACGGATCTTTCGATATCTTAAAGGAACCATTAATCGGGGACTTTGGTATTCGAAGGACTCTTCGATTGCACTAATGGCATATGTAGATGCGGATCACGCGGGTTGTCAAGATACAAGGCGTAGCACGAGTGGAACTTTGCAACTACTAGGAGATCGACTAATCAGTTGGGCATCTAAAAGGCAGAAAAGCGCTGCAATTTCAAGTACGGAAGCAGAATACATAGCTATGTCCAGCTTTTGTGCTGAAATTCTTTGGATGAGATCGCAATTAACCGACTATGGTCTAGGTTTCAACAAGATTTCGATGTACTGCGACAACAAGAGTGCAATTGCCTTATGCTGCAACGATGTTCAATTCTCCCGGTCGAAGCATATTGACATTCGCTACCACTTTATTAAGGAGAAAGTGGCAAATGGAGTGATCGAGCTTTACTTTGTCCAATCTGAGTATCAATTGGCGGATATTTTCACAAAGGCTTTAGATCGCGCTCGAATTGAATTTTTGGCCGACAAGCTAGGATTGAGAACTTTTCGCCCGAGACTCTTAAGGAACTGGCAAATGAAGCGAAAGAATAGTGCTGGTAAAACTATTCTCCGTATCCTTGGTGATCATCTATATATATTGTTTATATTTTTATCCACAAAAGCAAAATACAAAAATATAAAACCACATAAAAACCATAAAAATTGAAAATTTTCATAAAACTGCAAAAATATTTTTACTTTATTTTTCAAAGGCATGTCTTTTGGTACGATAATATTTACGGCCTTAGAAATGTTGATTAATATCGACACGGCCTCATAAATAGAGTTCGTACAAAAGTTTTTAATATTTCATAAAACATGCCTATATGGCTTGTAGTTATTTCGGACTGCAACCCGTTTTTCATATTAAAGTCAAGTATTTCTTATGAAAGCTTTGGCTCTCAATGAGAATTAATTTTCTCGGGCATGGTTTACTTTATAACCATGTAAGGGATTGTGTTTACGTTATAACACAATCTAACACGAATATATGTACGCATCAGTCCATTTATTTGTTATAACAAGAGAAATCTTGTTTTTTATAAAGCTATCATCTCTACAACCATAGCAATCTACAATTGGTATCTACATACTCGACGATGCGACTACTCAAACGACGACTACAGCTCTTTTAATAGAACACGGGTCAACAATTAAGGGGGAGCAATTGTCAAGCATTCAGAATCTTTGATGCCGAACGTGCCAAGTTCACAAATTGGTGTCAAGACAACAATACCAATCGTACATGTGGTGTCAAGAGATGACTTCAGACGTTACGAGGACACCAACATTTGCCGACAAGAACCATTTGATCTTATCATATGATGTTCTCATCAATCAGGTCCAACCTTGTCAATTTCTTCTAATATGGTGAATATGTGATCATGTTACAAATCGGTATCATATCTCACAAATTGGTCTCATGAAGATAAAACGGACTTGCATTTTTCTTCCCAAAAACCTTTTAAACTTCATTAAATCAATTGATATGAAAAAATATCAGTTGGGTTAATACTTTTAATATGGGGGAGAAAATGTGATTTAATATGGGAAATTATCACAAATGGTTTGACGTAACGTGATAGCTCATTCCAACATGTGTGAAATGTTTTCGTATATCGTGGCATATGTTAAGGGGGAGCAAAATGGATTTGCTATATCAAAATGATTTCATGGTGATTTATACTTACCCACAACCCATTTATTTCACGACGATGAAGATTGTGGTGACATAAGGATGGTAGGATAGGTTAAGTCCAATGATTCTTCCAAAACCGGAGGAATCTTCCCTAGGACATTCCATAGCTAGAAATAGTAGTCCTTAGGAATGGAGAAAGATTGTGAACGCAGATGAATGCCGACCAAGTACTTAAGTTAGCACTGGAACTATCATAACAAGGTGCTAGTTATGACGTATTGGTAAGCATTGAAGGGGTTGAAGAATGAAAAAGAATTGTAAAGATAAAGGGTTTAAAGAAAGAAGCACTCCTTACAACCTTAGGCAGAAACCGGGTCAACTCATATGCTATTGAGATCATTTTAATGATGCTCGGTATTGAAGATAGACATCATGGACCCAAAGATGCATTGCACAACCCATCCCAGCTAACTCAGATATCTCTTAAAAGGTATTTGTTTTATTCACACGAAGACAACACGTTATCTATCGATTTATTCACTTCGAATAAATAGGTATTGAAATGGTGGAACTCCTCTCTAGCCTCCGATCACTAAAATCCAAAATGCACGATCGAGTCTAGAGCCTTTGAGATCATCAAATATCTCATTAGGAGATATTTTCACATTTCCTTGCTTCTTCACACACTGTGAAAAGTAAGAAATATTTTAAGAGTCCTACGCAAAATCTTCATTATCTTTCCTGAACATCTGAGTAATACGAAAGTATTTACAATGAAGATCGAAATCCTTCTTGAGCGAATATCAAAAAGCTCATGGTAGGTGACTTGTGCGATTCTTTATGAATCAAACTTATGATAACTGGAAGGCAACAGTTGTTTAATTCTTAACTGAATTTAAACACGTTCCAGGCCTCTACGCAATATCTTAGTGATCTTGCTAGAACACTCAGAGTGACACCTTAGTGTTCACAGTGATGAGTGGAAATCCTTCTAGTGTTTTCATCAAACAGCACTTGGTAGGTAACTTGCAAGATTCAATATGAAACAAGCTTGTGAAAACTGGAAAGCAACGATGATGCGATTCTTTAACGAATCAAACTTGTTCCAGGAATCAGATTTGACGGTTTCAATCATACGGATAATTTTATCCAAATGATTCACTCTTTACGTTCGCAGTCAGATTTGGACGGTCGAGTAAAGAGAACGGGTTTACCCGCGAAATCTTGTCAAGGAGATTTTTAATTAAATCTACCTGCCACAAGTACAATATTTTATATCGTCCAACAGTCTTCACCGACCAGAGGTAAAATGCTACCGAATTAGAATGGAATGTTCAAATCCATTTCGTTCGTGTCTACTTATGTTGCGGCATTTGAAGACGGTGGCGATGTGAAATCCAAGAAGAAGTCGTCCCCGCATGCTTATACTTCATGCACTTAATATCTCCTCTAATTCAAGAAAGTATAAAAGTCAAGTCTTCCGCTGTATCGAACTCTGAAGCTTTCAAGAATTACAAAGGTATAAGTATGTGGGGCGTGAAGTCACGAAGAGGCGAAGATCACAAGTGATGGATGCACAAGATCAAGGCAAGAGATTAATGCTCAAGATTGATATCTAAGATCACTTCAGCATGTTCACCTGAAAAGAAAAAGAAAAGAAAGACGAAGACTACGAGCTCAAGACAAGCATAGAATGCTTGGTTTATTTATTATTGTAACTTGGGTAGCGACCTCGTTTGGAGTGACCTCATTAGGGGGAGATAGTTGGAAATACGTTTTTACGTATTTAGGAAGATTCGGTCACTCCAACAAAATATTAAGTAGTAGCTCGTAGTTTAGTTATCATTTTATTAAACAAACAAGGCCAAGCCTAGCCTACAACATGTGTAGGCCGTCCCAATTGTAAGCCCAAACCCATCTTATGGGCTTGGTATATAAACCCTCTCCTTAGTTGGAGAGGGTGGTTGGTTCACATAATTTACACATAGTTAAGTGTGTTTTTCTACACTTTCTCTCTCAAAAGTGTGTGTGTGTTCTTACCATCTCTCTATCTCTTTCTCTCTCTAAACATAAGCAAGATTTACAATATCCTACAAGGTCGTATCATACTACTATCATTTTGGCACCGCTGCCGGGGAGGCGTGTTGTGTTTTGATTTGAACAATTGTTGTTTTTATACTATACATAATATCTATTTATATTAGTAGCAATCTAATAATACGTATTATTGGTTTTGGTTTTTTGTGTGAATACTACTATATTGTATACGTAGAACAATAAAGTCACAAGTACTCCAATAGTGTGAAAACACAACCTTGATTCGGGATTTCATCACTCGATCATCGTATTCGAATCTCAAACAAAGAAAAAAGGCAAAATAGATAATTACTTTCGTGAAGCTTAATTTTGAAAAACACAAACTATAAGGTGGGTATAAGGCGGGTATTATAAAATATACCTTAAGGAAAAAGGCTCTTAAGTGCTTCGCCCCGCCTCGTTTCCCCGCTTGCTTGTGCATGTTTAGATAAAAAGGGCTAATCGAGGGTTTGGGAACCAAAGTATTATCTATGTATCATATATATCTTCTTTGTTTCATTTGATTAAACCCTCTTGAACGTTTTGGTGTTCCACCAACGTTCTAAAGTCATCGAAGGCGTTCACTTCACGTGATCGTTTTCATTCCTTGAGGCTCCTTTAGTCAAGAGATTTGGTTTGAGGAGAGATTTGTAGATTTTTGTCTACTTAATACATTCACCAAAATCCAAAAAAGTAAAAACAATCAAAAACCACAAAAAAACTGGAAAAATTAAAAACACCAAAAAGAATCTTCTTTGCTCATCCCCACGTTGTACGTGACGTTTATGCTTACTCGTAATCAAGCAAGACGTGCACGTAAACGAAAAAACCTAAAGGAGACCACACCTAACCTTTATAGTGAGGAGTCTCCAATTGACGAACCTATCGTAGAAGAAGAACCAACCATGGCTAACCGAACTATGATGGAGTTACTTCAAGCACCCACCGAGGGTTATTGAGAGGCTATTGTGATTCCCGCCATCCTTGCAAAGAATTTTGAAGTGAAAACGGGTTTGTTGTCGATGATCCAAAACAACAAATTCCGTGGTGATGAAAAGGACAAACCGCACAACCATATCCAGCAATTCAATCGTCTTACCGCCACTTACAAATTTAAGGTTGTTGCTAATGACTCGATTAAGATGATGCTTTTTCCGTATTCCTTACCGGGGCCCGCTAAAATTTGGTTAGAAAAAGAGCCACCCAATTCTATAATTACGTGGAAGGATCTCGTTTCAAAGTTTGTGAACCAATTTTTCCCGCCCTCTAAGACTGCGCATTTGAAAAACGAGATTTCAAAATTTTCACAAGAATTTAATGAGAGTTTTCTACGGCTTGGAATCGGTTTAAGGAAATGTTACATGAGTGTCCTCATCACGGTTTTTCTGACTTGCATCAAATTGACACGTTTTACTATGGATTGAATGATCATGAGAGGGATTATCTTAATCCCGCCGCGGGTGGTAATTTTTTGTGTAAAACGGTTGAGGAACCGTTGTTGATTATTGAGAATAGGTCTAAAGTCTATAGTCCTCGTAACACATCGAGTGTTCGTAAGGCTTCGTCTTTGGCTTCACCTTCATTGTCTAATACCATCGATGCTTGCCAAATTGAGGCGAATTTGGAAAACAAAATCTTTGATAAGCTTAAAGGGCTTTTAATTGAATTCAAAGTTGGTGAACAAAGTGCTCCCGCTACGGCTAAAGCGGTTGAGGTTTCGTGCATGTATTGTGGTGGAGGTCATGATTTCTCCGAGTGCATTACCAACAATGGTAAGACTTCGAGTGCCTACGCGGCCACGGGAACTTACAACCAAAATGGTCAAGTTACCTGCTCTAATCAAATGACTCCACCGGGTTTTGCTCCCAATCAAAATGCTAACAACAACTATCGAAACAATCAAGTTGGTTACTGTTGTTCCCACTTAATCCATAACACAAGATTTAGAAGAGATATTTAGAGAGAGAAAGAGAAGAAAATGTTAATGCAAGTGATGCCTAAAAAAATTATTTGTGTTAACTAATCTTTCTTAGTTTTGATCACAACAAACTATACAACACATTTAGTGTAAAACACAAAACGAATTATTTAACTAACACTATCATCAATGTAATAATCATATCACTAACTTTTCTTAATCATATTTAGTGATCATCAAAGTGATTATCCTTAAAACTCACTTTTGTTAATATGACAAAAGATTTTTTAATAAACTTTCTTTTTAAGAAAATGTTTTATTAAAATGGAAAATGTAAATTTGAAAATGGCATATTCCAAATGCCATAAGAATATCCTTTGAAGGTTTAAAAAACCTCAGATATTCCTACCCCACTATAAGACAGAAAGAGGAGCGGACTCTACTGGGCGGTACCTTAAGTAACTAGGCGGTTCCTTAGCGATATGGAACCGCCAGGCTAGATAAGGATCCGCGCCCAGCTAGCCATTACACTTTGTCTTCTATAAATAGTGGATCAAATTTCATTTTCCAATAACACTCTTGGACGTTTTTCTCAGCCCCCTTCTCTTTTCTATAGCATAATCATTAGTAAATGATCACTTAATGTGTTAAGTATGTTTGCATATAATTATCCTCTTGATCCCCTCCTTTACCTAGTCCAATGAGAAGATCACTCACTCACTAGTGTTTTGATAAAGATGAATCCATGAATTAGTCATGTTCATCATGTTATCCATTTTGTTTTTGTTAATCCATTTGTATTTATGAATACTTGGACTAGTTGTGTTCATCCAAGCTATTTGTAAATACTTAGATTTGTTGTGTACATCCATTGCATATGTGTTTGATTGGATTTGTGCTATGTAGATCCAAGCTACATGTGTGTACTTGGATATGTCTATTTGAGTTGTAATAGATTGGGTAGTAGTTCTCACTAAACTATAAAGTGATATGGTTGTGTCTTATGAGTTCTCACTAAACTTGAAAGTGATTAGTAGTTGTGTTGTGTAGAGTTCTCACTTAGCTTCAAAGTGAAGAGTCGTGAAGATTGGTTCTAGCTTTGGATTAGAACTCGACATCTAGCCTTGTGTCGTAAAATGGTGAAGTAGGCAACGTCGTGAAGATTGGTTCTACCTTGAGATTAGAACTCGGCATCTAGCATTGTGTCGTTAAATTGTGAAGTAGGCAACGTTGTGTAGATTGGTCCTAGCTAAAGATTAGGTCTCGACATTTAGCTTAGTGTCGGAAAATAATGTAAGCGACGATGTAAGGCTTTCTCCGCCAAGAAGGGAGCTTGTGGATATAGTGGAAATCTCGAGTAGGTGTACTCGAGGAGTGGAGTAGAAACGAGGATAGAGCCTCGTTGTCGAACCACTATAAATCTTGGTGTCTTGTCATTAGGTTGTCTCTTTCCTTACTCTTTACTTATTTCATTATCATTATACTTACCTATTATCATTGCTAATGCATTTGAATTGAATCTAATCATTATGCAACTAAGCTTCAAGTAAAATATAGTTTTGATACAAACCTAATTGAAACTAATTTTAATTAGGTAACTAATTGAAGAGAAACTATTCAACCCCCCTTCTAGTTTCTACAATTGGTATCAGAGCGATGGTCACTCAAGATCTTTGAAGTATATTGTACTTTAAAACTTGGATCGATCCATTGTCTCCTCAAATTAGAAGGTCAAGTTGTACTAAAGTTTCTTTTTGGCCAAAACTATTTTTTCTTGGAAAATAGATCTTTTAATTAGTAATATTGCTTCCCTCTTAGATTAGTAGCCTTTATGCATTTTAGATCTACTCTTGAAATGTATCTACTAGTTTGCATCTTGCTTTGTGTAGGTACTCATGAAGATCAATCATTTAATTGGTTGTGGATTGAGTTACTTGCACTTGTAGAAGACTCATCTTCATTGATCTTCAACGTCTTTGAATGATGATATCAAGATGATTGGGAATGATACTAGTCCTTGAAGACTTAGTATTCATCATAGCCATTGTTGGTCATTGCAGTAATTCCTTGATGGATTGGAATGCTCTTTGTGGCCAAGGTACGCTTTCGTTCTTCCACACGCCTTTTGATCATTCTTTTGATCATTACTTGAGTGCTTGTTCTTGGCATCCTTGCTTTGACATTTGTTTGTGGTTTGTGATTCTTTTCTTTTATCCTCTCAAACCTTCATTGCTTGGATACTTGACTCACTATGGTGATGTAGAGTGAGTTAGTAGTAGCTGAAAGTATCAAGCATGATATCCATGGTTTGCATCCATACGGTTAGTAGGCCCTTTGGGGAGAGAAAGTGAATTATTACCTTGCTCATATTTTGGTTTAGACTAAGACTATTATTGAAAGTGATCTTAGTCTATGCATCAATATTTGCTTTGTGTTTATTCATTACCAAAGCCGTTTAACGCTTCGCCGGAAAGGCAGGTCTTAAACCACTATATATGACACAAGCTCTTGGTCTCCATGATTTGAATATTGTCATTAATCCCTTGAGCATTGATCTTAGTCTTGATTCACTTCCCTTGACTTCTCTCCAATTTGCTTTTTCGCTACGAGTAGTCGTTTGTCCGTTTCGGTTCTTTTCGATCTCGATTCAACTCGTAATCCTTCATTAAGGAAAATTGCTTAGTGTTATGATGATCCAATGATATTCTAAAAGGTTTAAGATATATTTTTTAAGTATTTTAGAAAACTTGGTTTTCAAAATTTTGGCGTATTTCATTGATAAAAACCAGCCTCTGTAGGCGGTTCTTTATCTCTGCG
Source organism: Glebionis coronaria (assembly GCA_025667525.1). NCBI lineage: Eukaryota > Viridiplantae > Streptophyta > Magnoliopsida > Asterales > Asteraceae > Glebionis > Glebionis coronaria. The sequence goes on along the minus strand of CM046876.1, from coordinate 483,681,253 downwards.
GCTCAAACCCGCGGTTCCTTATCGATATGGAACCACGGGCAGTAAAGCTTGTCCGAGCGCCAGTTTTATTAAAATATTCTTTTTCAAACCAAACCCTCTCTCTCCCAAAAACACACACCGACGGGTTTCACCTTTTCCACCATTATTGAAGCTTCAAAAACCTTCGATCACTCAAATTAATTGATTAAAAGTTGTGGGTTTCACTCATCCTTCATCAAACATCAATTAATTGTAAGTACTTTCTTTCAATTTCATCTATTTTGTTCTAGGGTTCATCCTTTCATAATTGGGGATTTTTATAATTGAAATTGAATTAGAACCTTAATAGGAATATAGGTTGACATGGTTATTTTACTATGATTGCTTAGGTTCATATTCACTAAGATTTCACTAAAACCCACTTGTAGAACAAATCCGAATTTTGGCTAAATGATTTTGGTTAAAAGATGGAATTGAGATGAACCCATGAACAAATAGGTAATTGCATTGTTAATACTTACCTAAAAACCTTGTTTTGAAAAACCAATGTTCTAGTCCATTGTTGATCTAACATAGTTCATATGTTCTTGGTTAATAATGGAATAGATACATTGTGAACATGAGAATGATATGGATTCAATCCTTTGTTTGTCAAGAAATTGATATAAGACATTCTCATATTTTGATTTTTGATTTTATTTTTCATATGAGTGATTGGAAAAATATTTTCTTGTGTTTTTATTTAGGTACTAATCATGCCTTCACAATACCAAAAGGATCACCAACTCACTAAACAGTATATGCCTAACCTTTCCAACTTTTGTCACTCAACTCATCTCGCCTATACCTTTTCCTCCCTTCAACCCCGTTGTTTTCATGAGGGTAGAGTTGTCCAAAAGGATATTAAGGATTATGTCTACATCAAATCTATGTTTGAAAAAATTGGGTTTGATTGTTTGTTGCACATTAAGGAAGACATCTATCCTCGATTCCTTTTTGAGTTCTTTAGCACATACTCCGTCATTGAAAACAATGATGGAATATTTGTTAGGATCATCTTGAACGGTCAACTCATACAATACTCTCTCAAAGTCTTCAGTCAAATTCTTGATGTCCCATTTGTAGGCACTTGTCGCTTCACGAATAAATGGAAGCTTAGTGCTCTCCTTGAATCCCACAATTGTCCTCCAAATGATCATGAGGAAATTGAACTTGACTACATTGTTGACATTGTCTCCAAAAAGCATAATCGACCCGTTAAAAGAAGCCTTCATACTAAGGTACGTTTGGTGAAACGTCATGAGGTTCTTTTAAGCGACCTTAATGATAATATGGTCCAACGGACCAATATCCTTAGGGAAAATGTGTTTTGTCTTGGTGGAAACAAGGGAACATGTTCCGGCGTGTTTAGTGCATATGTTATTTTGCATCTTTACCAACACCAATTACAATTTGGCATATTTTATCGCTCAACGGATCAATTATGCTATTCACAAGCCTAAAACAAACCTCCCTTACGCAATGCTTCTCACTCGCCTTTTTAAAAGGGTTGGTCGTGATTTTCCAAATCTTGATCTTTCTCATTTTCAACCGGTCAAACGGGTTATGCTACCTATTCAAGAGGTATATAAGAGAAAGACAAGATGTGATCGTAAATCCAACCAACAAGAGTCCAATGATAAGGACATGGACATGCCAACAAGTGATGGTGATGGCATTGGCACAAGTGCTCCCATTGACTCTTCGAGTACTTCTCACCACTCCACAAACTCATTCGTGGACGGTTTAGATGACATTGTTTCCCCTCCTCATCATTCCTCTAATGAAGTTCCTAATAATCTCAATATGGAAGAACTTTACCGTCAAAATTTTCGAACCCAAGGTTATTTACATGAACACCGGGTTGAGTCAAGGAAGGGAATCAAGTACTTGGGAAACATGATCAAGGGATTGGGCAAGAAGAGAAGATGAAGACTTTGAATTGTTTCAAAGTATACATGTTGGTAAACATGTAATGTTGAACAATCTTTTTATTATCTTGGTCGTGTATTAACTAAATTATACTTGTTTGGATTATTTTTTATTTATCCTAAATGATTATCTATGCCATTGTGATTACGTTTTGCATAGCTTTGTGCATCCTTTGTGTTAGTTAGCTTCCTAGATTTTGGTCAGTAGTTAACTTTGGCTTGATAATCCTTTGGTAAAAATCTGGGCTAACCAACGTTTGAGGAAGTATCATTTTTGAACACCTCTGGTCGCGGTTCCATATCTACCCGCGGTACCTTATTGATAAGGAACCACCGACCATAGATAAGGAACCGCCGGCTACTATGTCCGACGGAATCTTTGCTTTACACTATTTTCCTTAATATGTGTAAACCTTGCTTGATTCTTTGCAAAAACCTGCACATTTCCTAAACTAGGTTACCTAAATTCATTATTCACATAAAATATTTTTAACCCATTACTAGTTTGGATCATCCCCTCACCCTTTTAAACCCACCTTGTTAGCCATGTTCTTCACACATCAAACCATTCTTCCTTACACCTTAAACCTCTCCTTACAACCATGGTTTCTACAAGAAGCTCAAACTCATCCAAAACCTCCACTTAAAGGAAAAATCTTAAGATTAAGATTAAATTTCCTAAACCTAACGCTTCACCCTTTCACACACCCAAGAATGAGATTGTTCCAATTCTCATCTCTTCATCATCCTCACCAGCTCTTGCTCCATGCAAGACTTCATCAACCCATGGTACCAACCATTCTCATGGTTCTACCTCCTCTTCATTCCAATCTAGAATGAATGAGCTTTCCTCACCCTTCACTCCAAGTAATCTCTTGGATGTGACTACCCAACCACAACCCATCCAAAGCATTCCCATTGTGAATGACTTTGTTGATACCTTGGTGACTTCACCATTTACCCCTCCAAACTCACCCATTTCACCCTTGGAGAGCATAGCTCCAAACTCACCCATTTCACCCTTGGAGAACATACCTCCACACTCACCCACATCACCCTTGGAGAATATACCTCCTCCACCTCCACCTCCCTCAAAAACTCTAAACTTGGGTGATCATATCCTTTATGAGCATTTCATGCACAATGGCACTAATTGCCCTTGTTGCCTCAACAACTTCTATCTCCTTGATATCCTTAGAATACAGATGATTGTGGCTCACATAGAGTTGCAAAGATTTTTGTTGAGTCTCTTTGCCAATCATCCTCCTAGGAGATAAATGATGATTTTCCCTAACAAGTGTTTTTTAAGAAAAACCAAGCCAAGGAAGTCTACTCATCATGACCTAGATTTAAGCTAACTTTGTTTATTAGTTAGTTGCTTCTTTTATTTTCTTTATTTCCTTAGTGTATCTCTTTCCCTCCATGAATTTTTCATGAGGATGAATTATAGATTTAGCTTTATGTGTTTCTATGTTTATGTGCACATTAATCAACTTTAGTTCTAAATTAAAATTGAATCTAAATTTATCACAACCTCTAAAATTTGACTAAAATTAGTTCAAAATGTTATCTAAATATTTTGTCACCCTTTGTCAAGACATTTTTTGTGTATGTGTTGCTTTTATGCAACCCTGGCATAATTTACTGCTAATAGAGGTAAAATTCCAAGATTTGCAATTTTTTGAAAAAGTCTTAGTTTTTCTCAAAACCCTAGAAAATCGTGGTTTCAAGTCCACTGCACGCGGCTCCTTAAAGTCGCGCGGTTCCTTAAGTGATAAGGAACCGCCGGTCCCTATAAGGTACCGCGGACAAAAAGCCAATTTTGACTCGTTTTTGGTCTTTCTTCATAACCCTATCCCCTGTCAAGATTCCATGTTTACTCAATTTGGCTAAACATTCCCTGACACTTTACATTTGTTTTTCAAATCTTTGCCTTGTCTACTTTCTTCTTATACCCCCACCTTGAGATTTCATTCTCACACCTCAACAATGCCTAACTCCTCCTTTCATAACCTTGACATTTCATTGTCACAAAAATCCTCACCCAAAGCTTCCTCATCCAAGCTTTCCAAGAAACCTAAGATCTCGGTTCGACCTATTTGGATCAAGAAAAATGAACCCTCTTCATCCAAACCACCCAAGAACCCCACCTTCTATCCAATCAAGTATTGGAATGAGACCTACTCCATTAACCCCATCACCGGAGAAAAGGAAAATCTCCCCCACCACCAAAACCTTTTGACACCCCTCAACTCAATGACCTTTCAACCTTCCCAAACCTCACAAGTCATTGTGAAAACATTTCCTACCCACTCTCCTTACCACCACCAAACCCTAGGTGTGATGGCCTTCCCCCATCAGCCAAATTTGTGTTGCATCATGGATCCTCGTGTGCTTGTTGTCGATTTCAACAAATTGAACTTGCTCATGTGTATGAGAAGTTAAATTTTCTTGAATTCCTCCTCACTCTACCTCCTCTCAAAGTTTTCGTTCCCGTGGGCAAAACTTCGAATGATGCATCGTCGTCTTATTTTTCCAACTAAAGGACTAAGCACTCTTGGAGTCAATAAAATATTAGTTGTTTTAGAGTTAATAACATTTTAAGCAATCTCGGAAAATTATCACTATTAGAATAGCTTATGCTTTGTGGTTTATTTTTCCATATCTTTTGCTTTAGATACTCATATTATGTGTATGACTATCTACTTTGTTTGTCTTTTTCATATTTATGTAATATGAAACCTTTGTGTTGTGTTTGTTTTCTTTATTTGATCATTCTCTCTTCCTCTTGAGTTGATCGTGGTTAATCTTTACAGTTGATTATGGGTGATTCCATCAATTCTAAATTTTAACCCCTTGACAAATTTATCATCTTCATTGGTTGGATGTTTCTTTTCTACCTCCATTCCACCAATTGAACTTTCATTTTGTCATTTACCTCTTTGGACATACTTAGAAAATACTTGCTTCTAATTTGAGATTTCTTCTCCTTCTCCCTCTCAAGTTACTTAGTAGGTAGTGATCATATATACATTGGTGTTTCTTTCCTTTCTACTAACCTTTGTGTAGCATGCCACCTTAGCTCATACACTTGGTGCCCCAAGCAAGGGGGAGAAACCACCAAGGGGGAGCTAATAGCAAAGTCCGGTTCTCTTCAAAGACTTGTGCTTACTTTTTTGCTACGACAAAGGGGGAGAAATGATAGTGATAAACTCGTTAATAATTTGATATTTTGTGTTTCTACGTAAATGAGTTTATAGTTTGTCGTAATCAAAAAGGGGGACATTGTTAATGCAAGTGATGCCTAAAAACATTATTAGTGTTAACTAATCTTTCTTAGTTTTGATAACAACAAACTATAGAACACATTTAGTGTAAAACACAAAACAAATTATTTAACTAACACTATCATCAAGGTAATAATCATATCACTAACTTTTCTTAATCATACTTAGAGATCATCAAAGTGATTATCCTTAAAACTCACTTTGGTTAATATGACAAAAGATTTTTTAATAAACTTTCTTTTTAAGAAAATGTTTTATTAAAATGAAAAATGTAAATTTGAAAATGGCATATTCCAATTGCCATAAGAATATCCTTTGAAGGTTTAAAAAACCTCAGATATTCCTACCCCACTAAAAGACAAAAATAGGAGCAGACTCTATTGGGCGGTACCTTAAGTAGCTAGGCGGTTCCTTAGCGATATGGAACCCCCGTGCTAGATAAGGATCCGCGCCCAGCTAGCCGTTACACTTTGTCTTCTATAAATAGTGGATCAAATTTCATTTTCCAATAACCCTCTTGGACGTTTTTCTCAGCCCGCTTTCTCTTTTCTATAGCATAATCATTAGTAAATGATCACTTAATGTGTTAAGTATGTTTGCATATGATTATCCTCTTGATCCCCTCCTTTAACTTGTCCAATGAGAAGATCACTCACTCACTAGTGTTGTGATAAAGATGAATCCATAAATTAGTCATGTTCATCATGTTAGCCTTTTTGTTTTTGTTAATCCATTTGTATTTATGAATACTTGGATTAGTTGTGTTCATCCAAGCTATTTGTGAATACTTGGATTTGTTGTGTACATCCATTGCATATGTGTTTGCTTGGATTTGTGTTGTGTAGATCCAAGCTACATGTGTGTACTTGGATATGTCTAGTTGAGTTGTAATAGATTGTGTAGTAGTTCTCACTAAACTATAAAGTGATGTGGTTGTGTCTTGTGAGTTCTCACTAAACTTAAAAGTGATTAGTAGTTGTGTTGTGTGAAGTTCTCACTTAGCTTCAATGTGAAGAGTCGTGAAGATTGGTTCTAGCTTTGGATTAGAACTCGATGTCAAGCCTTGTGTCGTAAAATGGTGAAGTAGGCAACACCGTGAAGACTGGTTCTACCTTGAGATTAGAACTCGACATCTAGCCTTGTTTCGTTAAATTGTGAAGTAGGCAACATTGTGTAGATTGGTCATAGCTAAAGATTAGGTCTCGACATTTAGCTTAGTGTCGGAAAATAATGTAAGAGACGATGTAAGGCTTCTCTGCCAAGAAATGAGCTTGTGGATATAGTGAAAATCTCGAGTAGGTGTACTCGAGGAGTGGAGTAGAAACAAGGATAGAGCCTCGTTGTCGAACCACTATAAATCTTGGTTTCTTGTCATTAGGTTGTCTCTTTCCTTACTCTTTACTTATTTCATTATCATTATACTTACCTATTATCATTGCTAATGCATTTGAATTGAATCTAATCATTATGCAACTAAGCTTCAAGTAAAATATAGTTTTGATACAAACCTAATTGAAAGTAATTTTAATTAGGTGACTAATCGAAGAGAAACTATTCAACCCCGCTTCTAGTTTCTACAGAAACGTAGAGAGAGAAACTAGAGAGATGGTGGAAGGTTTAAACACTTTAGAGAGAGAAAGTAAAATGGTAACCAACACCCTCTTCCATACATGGAAGAGAGTATATATACCTTCGGCTTGTTGGGCCATGGGTTTAAGTAACATGGGCCGGGCTTGGCTTTGTCTTGGGCTTTTGCCCCTAACTTATACAATATTAGCTTAAACTCCAAGCCCGGTTTTCCCGACTAACCTATTACAATACAAAACCATTAACGACTAAGATGACCTATTACATTCTTGTTCGACTATATAAAAATATAGGGCTAACAATCTCCCCCAATGTATCGGTCATCTTTAAATGCATAAGATGATTGAGAGAATACATTCTTGTGGAGGTGAGCTTCCTTATTTGGTCTTGTATCTTTGTCTTGATCTTGTTTGTAATGGTTTTGTTCCTTCATGCCTTGTGATCTTTATCTTGAGCCTTTGTCTTTTGACTTTGAGTGCTTGAGATCTTCAGTCTATCCTGGATAGTGTTCATCTTGTGCTATTATGGCAAGATGACCTATTACATTATTACATTATTGAGTATCTTGATTATCGCCATCTGGTGCTCTTGTGACTTCTGATTCGACATGTTCATACTTTGTTTATTTCGAAAGGCTAACAATCTCCCATATAAATATAGTTGTTGTTAGTCCTTTATATATTCATCAGATTTGCGGAAGACTTTAACTTTTTGTATGAACATGTGAAGACGACTTCGGTTAGTACACAGCTACGCCACCATCTTGACATATATAGACACGGATAAAATGTCTTTGAACATTTCATCCTAGTTCGGTAGCGTTTTACCTCCGGTCGGTGAAGACCGTTAGACGATATTTGATACCTACCTATGATAGGGTAGATTCGAATAAGAACCTCCTTGACAGGGTTTCTCGGCGGTAGTAGCCAGTTCTCTTTACTTGACCGTCTCAAAGCAGACTACGAACGTAAAGAGTGAATCATAAGGATAAATTATCCGTCTGATTAGAGTCGTCAATTCAGAATTCCTGGAACAAGTTCGATTTTAAAAGAATCACACCATTGTTGCTTTCTAGTTTTTCACAAGCTTGATTCATAGTGAATCTTACGTGTCACCTACCGCAGCGCTGTTTGATGTTGACATTGGAAGGATTTCCATTCGTCACTATGAGCACTAAAGAGTGTCACTCTGAATGTTCTGGCAAGATCACACGGATTTTTCGAAGAAACCTTGAATCAAGTTTGAATCAATTAAGAATCCAAACTTAGTTGCATTCCAGTTCTCACAAGTTTGATTCGTATAGAATCGCACAAGTTACCTACCATGAGCTTGTTTGATGCTGGCTCAAGCAGGATTTCCATCTTCATTGTGAATCGTATCACTCAGATGTTCTGGCAATATCACAAGGATAATGCGTAGGACTCAGTTATGTCCTAATGAAATGATAGATAGATCTCGTTTGGCTCTAGACTCAATAAGTGCATTTTGGTAATCAGAGGCTGGAGCAGATTCCCACCTTTTCAATATTAACTAACTCAGAGTGAGAAAGTCAATAGATACGTGTTGATGTTCATGACAATGAGACAAGTTTCTTTTGAGAGAAACTCGAATGGCTGGGGAAGGGTTTTGCATCGCATCACTGGGTCCATGACACTTGTCTTCAATAGATGTGTTAACCCGGTTTCTGCCTTAAGTTGCATAGAATATTCAACTCCTTAAATGCTTACCAATACGTCATCACTAGCACCTTGTTGTGATTGTTCTAGTGCTAACTTAAGTAATTGGTCCGCATTCATCTTCATTCAACTCCATCTTTCCTAAGGACAACTATTTCTAGCTATGGAATGTCCTTGTGTAGATCCCTCCGGTTCTGGTTGGATCATAGGACTTAGTTTCCTATCCTTAACCACCTTTTCACTCCAACGTTCCGTCGTGGATAGTAGGTTGTTTTGGGTATAGATCGTAACCATAAAACCATTGAAGACAATTCAAAGTGCTTGATAGAAATCAAAACTTTTAACACTTTGAAAGTTTTACATATCCGAAAAGCTCCCCCTACACACATGCATCGATATACGAAATAGTTTAGCATGTGAAGGAAAGAGTTGCACTTGAGTCTTTAAGATCACATGTTGCGATATATTACATTTTAATCACATTTTCTCCCCTATATAAAAACATCATATTAGAGATACCAATTGATTAAAATATGAACATTTCTGAAAACCGATTGGGAGAGAACATGTGTGCACGCATGAATCAAGGAACTTTTTTAGTCGGGTCGCTCCCCCTCAACAATATATATGTGTCTTGAGAAAATTTTTTGACAAATTTTGGAAAACGACACCACAAAATATGTTGAGGTACGGAGTTGAGATGCCTTATCCGATATGGTATATTACATATGACAGTTTTAAAACCGTTTTTTGAATGTGTTGGATACATAAAATATGACAAAATCGGAGATGTACCCAACAACATTAAAGGCATTGATTTTAAAACGCTCCCCCTAAAAAATTAATCAAAATAACATATGACAATTTTGAGATATAAAAACCATTTTATGAGGAAAGGAGTGTTGAACACACAATTTTGAAAGATTTAGAAAAACCTTTTGAGAAATTCTTGAAAAATTGTGTTCAACAGTTTTAAAATAATCATGATAGAAGACTTCTCTTCTATTGCTTAGAGAAAGCACACTGAAACGTGCATTCCCCTTTTGGGTCCGATTTTCATGAGCTCAAAACTTTGATTGTTTTGCGATAAGCTCATGACCGAGAAAGATAAGTTTCCCGTTGTGAAGGATAAGTTATCATCCGTGATAAACTTTCCTTAAGTTGAAGTTTGAGTTCTAAGCTGGCACTTACTTAGAAGTCGTTTTTCATGAACTTAAAAACAAGGAATGTTTTTATAAGAAGCTCATGACCGATAAATATAATTTTCTCGTTGAGAAGGATAAGTTATCGTCCGAAATAACTTTCCTTAGTTGATGTCCGAGTCCTAAGCTGTGATGCGCTTAGAAGTCATATACGCGAGCTTAAAACTTTCGAATAGTTTTAATGAAAGCTCGTTTTCGAGAAATATTAATTTCTCGTTTTGAGGGTAACTTATCGTTGAAGAGATAAAGTTCCCTTTCTTTGATGTTCGAGGTACAGTCTGATATGTGACTGTAAGTCATACTGAAGCTTAGTTGTGAAGCCCCTGAGACACTTGTTTCTCTAATATTTGCTTCTTCAGCAACCAAACTCTGAGAGTGTCTTTTGTTGAACGGGTTACAAATATTGGACCTTTGTGTTCCCGTTGAACCGTGACGTCTATACATGCACTTGCATCAGTAGTTTGTATGCTTGCATTTGGGTTAGTGATATCTTTGTTAGAACCATGTGGGGGTTCACCATGAACCTTTTTCGTGCTAGAGGAAAATATTTTTCCAGTAGGAACCCACGTAAGCCCAATTGTTTCAAAGGTTCTACCTGTTGGTATCCACCTAAGACAGGGTCTAGGAGTCATAGATTTCTCATGCTTAGCGGAAGACTTAGTTGGAGAACACCTATTTCCTTTAGGTACCCATTTATATCCTAGTATTGTAAAGCTCGGGTACCACCCTCTATGTGTTTGAATCATGTACTTGTAAAGCTCCCTTAACTTGTATTCATGTCTCATAGTTGTGGAGTCTGACGTACTTAGTTTCTTAAGTGGAGTAGCATCAGATTTGTATAAAGGTCTCTTGGGTTTTCTAGTACTAGTGGGCACAACCATGGGCTTCCTAGTTCTAGTATTCACTCCATTAAGATAGTGAAAAACACAAGCATCATGATTAGCAGTACAAACACTCTTTCCACAAGCTACACAAGCAAATTCCACATACTTTCCTTGATTATTGTTAGACATCGCCTTATCTTACATCCTAGTGCTCTTAGGCTGTGGTCCGCTAACGCTAGTAGTGGGCCTTGTGTTTATCTTGTACCTTCCTGGTGCGATCACATTAGTGGTCTTATCATTTCCTAGCATAGGCAAAGTCTGTGGGGGGTTTCCTAAAACAGACGATTTGGGGCATTTAACCGCATTCGATTGGCGAACTACGGATGGTTTACTCAAAACAGACTTTCCTTTCATTTTCTCAATGAGTTTTTGTAACTCACTAATGGCTATGTCCCTTTCTTGTAGCTGAGCTTTCAAATCATTTATTTCAAAACCTTTTTCAATCAACTGACGAACCAAAGAAGCTACCTGTTCTAGACTCCTTTTATGATTATGAGATTGATCATCAGTTTGGAAAGAAAGTTCAAGAGTGTGGTAATTTTTCTCAATACTGAAAAATCTTTTCTCAAGTTCTTTGTGAGACTCAATCTTATTTGAAAGCTCAACCTCAAGATTTTCACATTTATCAACAACAAGAACATTCACATGGTCAATACGATAATATTCTCTCGAAGTCGATCAATTTCGTTAGAAAGTTGTGTTTCTTGAGTCTTCAATTTAGTTTGTAGAAAATCAACCTCATCTTCAAGAGATTTAACATATCTTAAATCAGTTATCATTTCCTCAGCGAGAGAATTATAAAACATTTCCACATTTTGTGAAAGATGATCGATGGTTGGAACAATACATTGTTGAATGACGACCTCTACTTGTGGGTTAGTTTTAATATTCTAAAGGGTATCTCTTGAAACTTTTTCATAATCGACAACACCTTTGTATAAATTTAAAACCCCTTGTTTTATAAACTCAAATTGCTGAACACTTTTACTTTTTTCATCCCATTTACGTTTTTCATCCAAAATTCGATTTTCTAACAAAATTGATTGCTTTCTGAAACCCCTTTTTAAAGAAACTTTCATTTCCGGCTCCTCACTCAGCGGTGGAACATTTGTATACATATTTTGTTCTGTTGAACGTTCTCTTTTAGGAACAAACTTAATATGATTCTTAGGATCAGAAAGGTTTATTAAATCACTTAAGTTCGATCGACTTTCTTCTTGGTGATGAATGATTTCGTCGCAGTCAGGGGAAAGCATAAGAGCAAGATTATCAACATAACAACCGATATCATAAAGACCAGGCTTGATGGCTTGAACGTTCTTGAGATATTCAGGCTTAGCAAAACTTGTTTTCATATGTTATTTTGATCAATTTTTGAGGGGGGGGGGGGGGGGGGCGTTTTAAAATCAATGCCTTTAGTGTTGTTGGGTACATCTCAGATTTTGTCATATTTTATGTATCCAACACATTCCGAAAATTGTTAAAAACAGTCATATGTAATATACCATATCGGATAATGCATCTCAACTCCGTACCTCAACATATTTTGTGGTGTCATTTTTCCAAAGTTTTGTCAATTTTTTGTCTCAAGACAGACATATATTGTTGAGGGGGAGCGTCCCGACTGAAAAAGTTCCTTGATTCATGCGTGCACACTTGTTCTCTCCCAATCGGTTTTCATAAATTGTCATATTTTAATCAATTGGTATCTCTAATATGATGTTTTTATATTAGAGATAGGGGGAGAAAATGTGATTAAAATGTAATATATCACAACATGTGATCTTAAAGACTCAAGTGCAACTCTTTCCTTCACATGCTAAACTATTTCATATATTGATGCATGTGTGTAGGGGGAGCTTTTCGGATATGTAAAACATTCAAAGTGTTAAAAGTTTTGATTTCTATCAAGCACTTTGAATGGTTTTCAATGGTTTTATGGTTACGATCTATACCCAAAACAACCTACTATCCACGACGGAACGTTGGAGTGAAAAGGTGGTTTAGGATAGGAAACTAAGTCCTATGATCCAACCAGAACCGGAGGGATCTACCCAAGGACATTCCATAGCTAGAAATAGTTGTTGTAAAACCCGCATGCTTTTACCATGAATAGTACCTTTTATATCATACGTACATGATTAGAACTTTCCTTTTATAGCACGTTGCGTTTCATGTATAAGAATTTCAAGTATTCCGTACGTGTTAGAACACAATAAGTATTTATTACGTATGAACACACGATCATTATTCCAATAATAATTATAATCACGAACATGCGATCAGGAAATCATGAACGTAATTTAATCACGAGCTAATATTATTTACGTATATATATTTATTACGAACACGAATAAATATTTATTAAGTCAGGATCAATAATTAATTAGAACACGTAAAACACGAACACGATAAAACACGAGAACGCGCTATAATATTTAGACAAGAGAAAAGTACGGGTTACCCCATGTGGGGCCCCTACCCGCGGCATACACAAGAACATGGGCTTAGCCCATGCAAAATTAACTAACTAGGGGTTAAGGTAAAAACATGTTTTACTTTTCACAAAAAAGAAGAAAATAGTTAAAACCCTAAAAGTTTTCCTCCTTCCTCCTTGTCCTATTTGGCCACCGGTTAGACAACACCAAAAGGGGTGTTCGGGTTGTTTTTGATCTTGGAAATTGTGCAAGGATTCGTGTGTGTTCATCCTAATTTGATTCACGTATTCGGTATAACTTTTTAACCCTTTTCCTTTATGTTTTGATTTAACTAATCACATAAGATCATGATGTTTTTAATTAACTAATTAAAAACAATCATCTAAACATGTTAATGATCATGTGGTAAATCAAATAAGGGTTTTAGGGGTGTTTTGTTTCTAGCCGACGCCTAACAGAGCCCTTAAGGGGTCTCGGCTTGGCATATGTAACACCACCGAGACCATATGGTCTCGGTATGGTGGTGGTGGTCCCACGGCAGCAGCAAAAACAAGGGGAACCCTGACCTTGGTCGGGGTATGGTGTTAGTTACGGGTCCGTTTCATGGTTTTTAGTCACGGGTCCGGTTCATAAATTATTTTCAAGGTTTATGATTTTCACTAGTTATATTTTAGACTTAAATTAAATAAATAAAAACATGACATGATTAATTTAATGTACATGACTTAGATTATATATTTAATCAATAATTCATGAATTTTAACCTAAGTATTTATATTTAATTAGACTTTATAATTAATTAATTTTTTAAAACCATGACTATAGTTAATTAATTAACATGACTTAGCTTATATTATTAATAGTTAATAGTACATGTTTTAACCTAAGTATTTTACTTTATTTAATTAAAATCATGTTATATTTAATTAAACACTCTTAACCTATAGTTTATTTAATTTACACGTAATAATTAATAAAATATACTTTATAATCACATGACCTAGAATAATAATCAGAAAAACACTTAAGCTTATATAATTAGCTTATTTAACCAGCTTATATCTATTTATGGAAACTTTCTATTTTTAGAAACTTATTTAATTAAGGCAGCTAATCTATTTATGGAAAATTTCTATTTTTTAGAAACATATCTATTTTAAGCAGTAATTCTATTTTTGGAAACTTTCTATTTTTGGAAACTTTTTATTTTTGGAAACTTTCTATTTTTGAAAACTTTCTATTTTTGGTAACTTTCTATTTTTGGAAACTTTCTATTTTAGGAAACCTGCTATTTTTAGAAAGTTACTTATTATTACACAACAAATATAATAATACATGAAATACATGTATTACATGAAATACAAGTAATACTTAATCAGAATAGACATAATATACGATAAACACAGTATAAAGCTTAAAACAGTAAAACATGACATGAACATATAAAACAAGCTAAGACATGATATAAAACCAGTTACGTATTTAGTAATCAGGTACTTATACACGTATGTATTTATGTAGCATTAGTGATACCGAAGTAGGACTCTCTTCCGTTCGTCTTCTTCGTTCACTGGACATAAGGTACGGATTCCCGTCCTTTCAGTATGGACATTCTTTCCTTATTAGTATTCCCCGTATGCAGCCAACTGTTTTCCCATAGTATAAGCTATATGTTTGAGTGCTTATGTTTAATTAGAATTAGGGGTGAGCATGGTTCGGTTTGGTTCAGTTTTTGTATAAAACTGAAACCGAACCAACAAATTTCGGTTTCTGATTTTTAGGAACCATTCGGTTTTGGTTTTGTGTCGGTTTGGTTTTTTGTTTTTCGATTTACTTTCGGTTTGGTTTTTCGGTTTCTATATGATTTGTCGAGCTTCGCTTTTACAAGTCGATTTTGAATATACGATAAACCGACACGTTAAAAGCTTTAAATAAACAATAACAAAAAGAAACACAACATTAACAATAAGTAAAAAATATCATATAAAATCCTAATAAAATCATTTATGTGTATAAATCAACACAATAGCAACGATTAAAACCTAATTAAATAAACAACCGAGAAGAAAAGTTATTATTTAGTCATGTTCAATAAGCATATGAAACAATGATTAGTTATTAAACATGATAGAATTAATCTAGCGTAGCATATTCATCGTCCATTAGCTTCGACGTGAACTTATATATATTCTCATGGTTATAAAGATCGGTCCGGTTTATATCGGGTTTCTTTAATGCTAAAACCAAACCGAACCAAAAGCTTCGGTTTTTTCAAAATGCAAAAACCGAACCATCGGTTTTTCAATCGGTTTCGGTTTTTTAAGTTTCAGTTCTTCGGTTTTTTTCGGTTTAGGTTCGGGTTTTCGGTTTCTTGCACACCCCTAATTAGAATACCTAAAGCCATATACATGCATGACCAGTTTCACCTAGTTATGGAGGTACCATAACCATAACACTAGAGGCACTGGTGTTATGACTTCCCCACGGCGGAGTGATTGCTCGTGGCGTCCCTTCAGCTTTTGGCCATATTATTATATTTATCATGTGGGGCGTATGGGTGCATCCTAGTTACATGTTTTTCCAACAAATTACTCAGTGTGAATGTGGTGTGTGCCTTGCATCCTTCACAAGGAGCTTATCCCTCCTACCCAAAAACCAGTATATTAAATTAGAGGCAGCCCCTCTAATTTGCATGACGAGGTCACCCCTACAAGTACTCATGTTCGTTGATTTTCATGACCTATATTGGCTAATGGTAAAATATGTTAAACAATTTTTACAAGATAAACATAAGGCTTTTCAAACTATAAAACCAATTTTACTTAGACTTAACCGGGTTATCCAGGACTTAGTTTCTTCCGCTGTTATATGCTTATATGCTTATATTATTCATGCTTTATTTGTACATCCGTGCACTGAGCGTATTGCTCAGCCGTTTTCCTTTTCATGTTCCCAAAACGGCAGGTACTCAGGGACGCTCGTAGACTTTAAGCGTACGTGCATATGGACTGGAAGCTTTCTAGCCTTTCTTTACTTTATGCATTATCTATACTTTGATACTCTTTCCATGGACATTGTTTAGTCCTTTCGTTTATAGTACTTATGTTTGTGTGTGATGAGCTTTACTTTTGGACTACGGATGTTTGATTCCGGCATTTCCTTTTATGGTCATGTAATGTTTTAGACATTTATCCTTGTATGCTTTGATGACACGCCATAATCACGCGTGACATTCCATTTATCAAAATGGGGTGTTACAATTATGGTATCAGAAACTAGGGACCGGTCTCAGCTGGCTACTCTACAGCAACCTAATCAGCCCAAGGGAAACGGTCAGACTAACGACCGTTCTGCTACGGATAGGCGTGGCGGTAATGATAATTACCGTAACAACGCTGGACACTCCGACGGTAGCAGGTCCTAATACTTACGCATTTTCTATGATTTCATGTTATAACTCATAATTCTGATACTTTAGCAAATCTTCTACCAGGAACCATGGAAACGGTAGAGACCAGAACCAGAGAGGTTCACAGCCTAGCCGTCCAGCTATCACTGGTATTCAATCTTACGATTATTCGCACTGTCCTTTGTACCCTATTATCATGTCTCATGTATAATGTTCTATCAGGTTCTCAGCTAGCCAGAGCACCTGCTGGAGGATATACTCATCCTCTTTG
The DNA here is from genome assembly GCA_025667525.1 of Glebionis coronaria. NCBI lineage: Eukaryota > Viridiplantae > Streptophyta > Magnoliopsida > Asterales > Asteraceae > Glebionis > Glebionis coronaria. Next base: position 483,664,550 of record CM046876.1, on the reverse strand, counting down.
CCCTACTTGCCACCGTAGGCACCCAGGGCCATGTCGTCGCGACAGTGACGCATGCTTTAAGTGTGTTCTTCCTGGCCATCGCATGAAGGACTGCCGTAAGGGCGAGATGGAGGGCACATCGGGACATGCTGATACCAAGCCGCCTCCTACCACTAGACGCGTCTACACGACATCTCGCGATCAGGCCAACAAGTCTACAGGTACCATCACTGGAATCTTATATATGTATGGTCAAGATGCATGTGTTCTGTTTGATACGGGTACTACTCACTCGGTTATTTCTACTGCCTATGCCAAGAATGTTAGGATACTCACCATGCCACGAGAGAATAGACTCAGTATTTCCACGCCTTTGAGGGACTCTGTATTAATCACCCATGTATATAAGAGTCTTCCCCTAGAGTTTGATGATAAGGTTCGTCCTGTTGACGCACTTCCACTAGACATGAATGACTTTGACATGATTTTGGGCATGGATTGGCTATCCAAGCATCATGCTACCATAGACTGCCATTCATATCGGGTCATCTTCGGTGATGTTAATGCACCAGAGTACATTCACAACGGGTTCGTACCCGCAAGGTCTGTACAAATCATATCTACCCTGCAAGCACGTGCACTACTATCACATGGCTACGAGGGTTATCTAGCTACGGTTCATGACATGGAGGCTGAATCCCCATCAATTCAGGATCAGCTGATAGTGTCAAAATTCCAAGATGTATTTCAAGAAGAACTTCCGGGCATACCACCTGCACGAGAAGTAGAATTCAATATCGAGCTCATCCCAGGAGCTGAGCCGATTTCCAAGGCTCCTTATCGCATGGCTCCCATAGAGTTAAAGGAGCTGAAGGATCAACTGCAAGAACTTCTCGAACGAGGTTTCATTCGACCGAGCGCATCTCCATGGGGCGCACCAGTCTTATTTGTTAAGAAGAAGGACGGAAGTATGCGTCTGTGCATATACTATCGCGAGCTCAACAAGATTATTATCAGGAATAGGTATCCAGTGCCACGTATAGACGATCTGCTTGACCAACTCCAAGGGGACAAACACTTCTCCAAGATTGATCTTAGGTCAGGCTATCATCAACTACGGGTTAAGGAGCAGGACATCGCCAAGACTGCTTTCCGTACACGCTATGGCCACTACGAATTTGTAGTCATATCATTCGGCCTGACCAATGCTCCAACAATGTTCATGGATTTGATGAACAGAATCTTCCATGAAATTCTGGAAAAGTTCGTCGTTGTCTTCATCGATGACATCCTGATTTTCTCAAAGTCCAAGGAGAAAAACGAAGACCATCTTCGTACAGTACTACAGATTCTTCACCAGAAGCAGCTGTATGCTAAATTCTCCAAGTGTGAGTTCTGGTTAGACAAGGTGGCATTCTTAGGTCACATTGTATCAGCAGAAGGAATCACTATGGATCAAGCGAAGGTTGAGGCTATTACTAAGTGGCCGAGGCCGACATCAACGACTGAAGTCCGTAGTTTCTTAGGCTTAGCTGGCTATTACCGTAGGTTCGTGGAGAACTTTTCCCGCCTAGCACTACCATTAACTAAACTGATGCGAAAAGGGGAGAAATTCGTCTGGACTGAAGAACGAGAGAAGAGCTTTGAAGACCTGAAGCAGAAGTTAGTATTTGCACCTATTCTTACTCTCCTATCTAGTACGGGTGGATTTCAAATCTACAGTGATGCATCGGGGAAGGGACTTGGCTGTGTTCTCATGCAACATGGGAAAGTGATCGTGTACGCTTCACGGTAGCTTAACCCTTATGAAGAAAATTACCCTACGCATGACTTGGAACTTGCTGCAGTCGTGTTTGCATTGAAGATATGGAGGCACTACTTATATGGAGAATGTGACATTTTCACGGACCACAAGAGCTTGAAGTATATCTACACTCAGCGTGAATTGAACATGAGGCAGAGGAGATGGTTAGAGCTGTTGAAGGATTATGACATTAATCTGTAGTATCATCCCGCAAAGGCGAATGTAGTAGTAGATGCACTTAGCAGGAAGTCTGGAATGATCAACGACATTAAGATTGAGGAGGAAATCATAAGAGACTTGGAGCGACTAGACATAGATATCATGGTACGTGGACAAACGGTTACTGGGCTAATCTTAGAGTAGAACTCGAGTTACTCTCTAAAATCAAGGAAGCTCAGAAAGATGATGGAGAAATCTGGGCGATAGTTCAAAATTTGGAGAAGCAGACGGAATTCAGAGTAGATGCAGATGATATCATATGGCAGAGCACGAGACTTTGTGTTCCTGATGATCAAGAACTCCGGGAAGCCTTGTTAGCTAAAGCTCATAGCTCCCCATTCTCTATACATCCTGGTTCGACTAAGATGTACCATGACACCAAGCAGTACTTTTGGTGGAGTGGTATGAAACAGGATGTTGCCTTACGTCTCCAAATGTCTTACCTGCCAGCAGGTTAAGATCGAGCATCAACGATCTGGCGGTCTCCTTCAACCGTTAGATATTCCAGAGTGGAAGTGGGACAAAATCACCATGGATTTTGTTACTGGTCTTCCGCCAACCAAGAGGAAGCACGATGAAATTTGGGTTATCGTAGATCGACTTACCAAATCAACTCATTTCTTACCGATCCGCAAGGAAGATTCGGTCAGTAAACTCGCTGATACGTATAGAAGAGAGATCATGAGACTCCATGGTGCTCCATCCAGCTCGTCTCAGACAGAGATCCTCGTTTCACTTCGCGATTTTGGAAGAGTCTGAAGAAAGCCTGGGGTACACTACTTTAGCTTAGCACAGCTTTTCATCCTCAAACAGACGGGCAACCGGAGCGAACGATTCAGACATTGGAAGACATGTTGAGGTCATGTGCGTTGGAATGGACGGGAGATTAGGACGATTATATCTGTTTGGTGGAGTTTGCATACAACAACAGTTGGCACGCAAGTATCAAGTGTGCTCCTTTCGAGATGTTGTATGCCAGAAAGTGTCGCGCCCCAATCTGTTGGGATCAGTTTGGTGAGCGAACACTTGAAGGACAAGAGATCATAGAGATGACTAATGAGAGGGTCGAAGTAGCTAAGCAGAAACTTCAAGAAGCACGGTCACGTCAGAAGAGTTACGCCGACAAGCATCCTAGGGGCATACATTTTAACGTAGGAGATCACGTCTTTCTTAAGGTTTCGCCGGCACGTGGTGTTAGACGCTTCAGGTTAAAGGGAGGCTCAGTCCTCATTTCATCGGACCGTTTGATATCACTGAACGAGTCGGTAAAGTATCTTACCATTTAGCGTTACCTCCACAGCTCTCGCATGTACACAATGTGTTTCATGTGTCCTTACTCAGAGGGTACCAGTATCATCCCCTTCACATGGTTCAGTATCCACTGGAACAGATACGTGAAGATCTCACTTTCATAGAAGAACCCGAACGAGTTCTTGACAGACAAGAACGAGTCATGAGAAGGAAGACGATTCCATTCGTCAAAATCCTTTGGAGGGATCATACCGAGCGGGAAGCCACTTGGGAAACAGAGGAGTCTATCCGGGCTTCTTACCCTCATTTCATATTTTGAATTCGGGTATGTTCTTCTTTTCCAGTTTACTTTATCTATAATTCGGGGACGAATTATTCTTTTTAGGGGGGAAGAGTTGTAAAACCCGCATGCTTTTACCATGAATAGTACCTTTTAGATCGTACGTACATGATTAGAACTTTCCTTTTATAGAACTTTACGTTTCACGTATAAGAATTTCAAGTATTATGTACGTGTTAGAACACGATAAGTATTTATTACGTATGAACACACGTTAATTATTCCAATAATAATTATAATCACGAACATGCGATCAGGAAATCATGAACGTAATTTAATCACGAGCTAATATTATTTACGTATATATATTTATTACGAACACGAATAAATATATTAAGTCACGATCAATAATTAATTAGAACACGTAAAACACGAATACGATAAAATACGAGAACACACTACAATATTTAGACACGAGAAAAGTACGGGTTACCCCATGTGGGTCCCCTACCCGCGGCATACACAAGAACATGGGCTTACCCCATGCAAAATTAACTAACTAGGGGGTTATGGTAAAAACATGTTTCACTTTTCACAAAAACAAGAAAATAGTTAAAACCCTAAAATTTTTCCTCCTTCCTCCTTGTCCTCTTTGGCCGCCGGTTAGACAACACCAAAAGGGGTGTTTGGGTTGTTTTTGTTCTTGGAATTTGTGCAAGGATTCGTGTGTGTTCATCCTTATTTGATTCACGTATTCGGTATAACTTTTTAACCTTTTTCCTTTAAGTTTTGATTTAACTAATCACATAAAATCATGATGTTTTTAATTAACTAATTAAAAACAATTATCTAAACATGTTAATGATCATGGGGTAAATCAAACAAGGGTTTTAGGGGTGTTTTGTTTCTAGCTGACGCCTAACCGAGCCCTTAAGGGGTCTCGGCTTGGCTTATGTAACACCACCGAGACCATATGGTCTCGGTATGGTGGTGGTGGTCCCACGACAGCAGCAAAAACAAGGGGAACCCCGACCTTGGTCGGGGTATGGTGTTAGTTACGGGTTCGGTTCATGGTTTTTAGTCACGGGTCCGGTTCATAAATTATTTTCAAGGTTTATGATTTTTACTAGTTATGTTTTAGACTTAAATTAAATAAATAAAAACATGACATGATTAATTTAATGTAAATGACTTAGGTTATAAATTTAATTAGTAATTCATGAATTTTAACCTAAGTATTTATATTAAATTAGACTTTATAATTAATTAATTATTTAAAACCATGAGTATAATTAATTAATTAACATGACTTAGGTTATATTATTAATAGTTAATAATAAATGTTTTAACCTAAGTATTTTACTTTATTTAATTAAAATCATGTTATATTTAATTAAATACTCTTAACCTATAGTTTATTTAATTTACATGTAATAATTAATAAACTATACTTTATAATCACATGACTTAGAATAATAATCAGAAAAACACTTAAGCTTATATAATTCGCTTATTTAACCAGCTTATATCTATTGATGGAAACTTTCTATTTTTAGAAACTTATTTAATTAAGGTAGCTAATCTATTTATGGAAAATTTCTATTTTTTAGAAACTTATCTATTTTAAGCAGTAATTATATTTTTGGAAAATTTCTATTTTCGGAAACTTTCTATTTTGGAAACTTTATATTTTTGGTAACTTTCTATTTTTGAAAACCTTCTATTTTTGGTAACTTTCTATTTTTGGAAACTTTCTATTTTAGGAAACCTGCTATTTTTAGAAAGTTACTTATTATTACACAACAAGTATAATAATACATGAAATACAAGTAATACTTAATCAGGATAGACAGAATATACGATAAACACAGTATAAAGGTTAAAACAGTAAAACATGACATGAACATATAAAACAAGCTAAGACATGATATAAAACCAGTTACGTATTTAAGAATCAGATACTTATACACATATGTATTTATGTAGCATTAGTGATACCAAAGTAGGACTCTCTTCCGTTCGTCTTCTTCGTTCACTGGACATAAGGTACGGATTCTCGTCCTTTCAGTATGGACATTCTTTCCTTATTAGGATTCCCCGTATGCAGCCAACTGTTTTCCCATAGTATAAGTTATATGTTTTATTGCTTATGTTTAATTAGAATACCTAAAGCCATATACTTGCATGACCAGTTTCACCTAGTTATGGAGGTACCATAACCATAACACTAGAAGCACTGGTGTTATGACTTCCCCACGGCGGAGTGATTGCTCGTGGCATCCCTTCAGGTTTTGGCCATATTATTATATTTATCATGTGGGGCGTATGGGTGCATCCTAGTTACATGTTTTTCCAGTAGATTACTTAGTGTGAATGTGGTGTGTGTCTTGCATCCTTCACAAGGAGCAGATCCCTCCTACCCAAAAACCAGTATATTAAATTAGAGGCAGCCCCTCTAATTTGCATGACGAGGTCACCCCTACAAGTATTCATGCACATTGATTTTCATGACCTATATTGGCTAATGGTAAAATATGTTAAACAGTTTTTATAAGATAAACATAAGGCATTTCAAACTATAAAACCAGTTTTACTAAGACTTAACCGGGTTATCCAGGACTTAGTTTCTTCCGCTGTTATATGCTTATATGCTTATATTATTCATGCTTTATTTGTACATCCGTGCACTGAGCGTATTGCTCAGCTGTTTTCCTTTTCATGTTCCCAAAACGGCAGGTACTTAGGGACGCTCGTAGACTTTAAGCGTACGTGCATATGGACTAGAAGCTTTCTAGCCTTTCTTTACTTTATGCATTATCTATACTTTGATACTCTTTCCATGGACATTGTTTAGTCCTTTCATTTACAGTACTTATGTTTGTGTGTGATGAGCTTTACTTTTGGACTACCGATGTTTGATTCCGGTATTTCCTTTTATGGTCATGTAATGTTTTATACATTTATCCTTGTATGCTTTGATGACACGCCATAATCACGCATGACATTCCATTTATCAAAATGGGGTGTTACATTTGTCCTTAGGAAAGATGGAGTTGAATGAAGTTGAATGCGGACCAATTACTTAAGTTAGAACTAGAACAATCACAACAAGGTGCTAGTGATGACGTATTGGTAAGCATTGAAGGAGTTGAATATTCTATGCAACTTAGGCAGAAACCGGGTTAACACATCTTTTGAAGACAAGTGTCATGGAACCAGTGATGCGATGCACAACCCTTCCCTAGCCATTCAAGTTTCTCTTAAAATAAACTTGTCTCATTGTCATGGAGATCAACACGTATCTATTGACTTTCTCACTCCGAGTTAGTTAATATTAAAAAGGTGGCAATTTGCTCCAGCCTCCGATTACCAAAATGAACTTATTGAGTCTAGAGCCAAACGAGATCTATCTTTCATCTCATTAGGACACAATTGAGTCCTACACATTATCCTTGTGATATTGCCAAAAAATCTGAGTGATACGATTCACAATGAAGATGGAAATCCTGCTTGAGCCAACATCAAACAAGCTCATGGTAGGTAACTTGTACGATTCTATACGAATCAAACTTGTGAGAATTGGAATGCAACTAGGTTTGGATTCTTAATTGATTCAAACTTGATTCCAGGTTTCTTCGCAAAATCCGTGTTATCTTGGCAGAACATTCAGAGTGACACTCTTTAGTGCTCACAGTGACGAATGGAAATCCTTCCAGTGTCAACATCAAACAGCACTGCGATAGGTGACTCGCAAGATTCTCTATGAATCAAGCTTGTGACAATCTGGAAAGCAACAATGGTGCGATTCTTTTAGAATCAAACTTGTTCTAGGAATTCTGAATTGACGACTCTAATCAGACGGATAATTTATCCTTATGATTCACTATTTACGTTCGCAGTCTGCTTTGAGACGGTTAAGTAAAGAGAACTGGCTACTACCGCCGGGAAACCCTGTCAAGGAGGTTCTTATTTGAATCAACCCTATCACAGGTAAGATATCAAATACCGTCTAACGGTCTTCACCGACCAGAGGTAAAACGCTACCGAACTAGGATGAAATGTTCAAAGCCATTTTATCCGTATCTATATATGTCAAGATGGTGGCGTAGCTGTGTACTAACCGAAGTTGTCTTCACATGTTCATACAAAAAGTTAAAGTCTTCCGCGACTCTGATGAATATATGAAGGACTAAAAACAACTATATTTATATGGGAGATTGTTAGCCTTTCGAAATCAACAAAGTATGAACATGTCGAATCAGAAGTCACAAGAGCACAAGATGGCGATAATCAAGATACTCAAGAATGTAAGAATGTAATACGTCATCTTGTCATAATAGCACAAGATGAACACTATTAAGGATAGACTGAAGATCTCAAGCACTCAAAGTCAAAAGACAAAGGCTCAAGATAAAGATCACAAGGCATGAAGGAACAAAACCATTACAAACAAGATCAAGACCAAGATACAAGACCAAAGAAGGAAGATCACCTCCACAAGAATGTATTCTCTCAAACATCTTATGCATTTAAAGATGACTGATACATTGGGGGAGATTGTTAGCCTTATATTTATATATAGTCGAACAAGAATGTAATAGGTCATCTTAGTCGATAATGGTCTTGTATTGTAATAGGTTAGTCGGGAAAACCGGGCTTGGACTTTAAACTAATATTGTATAAGTTAGGGGCGTAAGCCCAAGACAAAGCCAAGCCCGACCCATGTTACTTAAACCCACGGCCCAACAAGCCAAGGGTATATATACCCTCTTCCATGTGTGGAAGAGGGTGTTGGTTACCATTTTACTTTCTCTCTCTAAAGTGTTTAAACCTTCCACCATCTCTCTAGTTTCTCTCTCTACTTTTCTTCTCTTTCTCTCTCTAAATATCTCTTCTAAATCTTGTGTTATGGATTAAGTGGGAACAACATTTGGTATCAAGCGCCTAAGTGGATAGGTGATTGAAGATTCGTGTGTTGTGTTCTTGATTTTTCGTGCCTATTTTGATCTAAAACTCACGTCCCAATTTTTTTTTTGTGTTTTTATGGTTTATTCTTGATACAAGTCATCTACATAATATTGGTAGTGATTTGGTATTGTTACTTTGGTTAAAAACACAAAAATTTTGGGTGTTCTGATCATTTTTTGGCTTAAAATCTTGAATTGGTTGGGTTTTGTCCGAGAAAAGTGGGAATTTGATCAATTTGGTACTATTCCGACAGAATTCCATCAGAAAAGGGTTTCATATTTCGACAAATATGAAACCAAATTGGGACGTGAGTTTTAGATCAAAATAGGCACGAAAAATCTAGAACAGAACACACGAGTCTTCAATCACCTATCCACTATAGGCTCTGATACCAAATGTTGTTCCCACTTAATCTATAACACAAGATTTAGAAGAGATATTTAGAGAGAGAAAGAGAAGAAAAGTAGAGAGAGAAACTAAAGAGATGGTGGAAGGTTTAAACACTTTAGAGAGAGAAAGTAAAATGGTAACCAACACCCTCTTCCACACATGGAAGAGGGTATATATACCCTTGGCATGTTGGGCCATGGATTTAAGTAACATGGGTCGGGCTTGGCTTTGTCTTGGGCTTACGCCCCTAACTTATACAATATTAGCTTAAAGTCCAAGCCCAGTTTTCCCGACTAACCTATTACAATACAAGACCATTAACGACTAAGATGACCTATTACATTCTTGTTCGACTATATATAAATATAGGGATAATAGTTACAAAAACAATTACAAGGGTAACAACTATGGGAATCAAGGGGCTAATAACAATCAAGTTTCAAACAAAAATCAAAACAATGATTTTTAAAACAACAACAAGGGTTTGCAAACTTTGAAAGATCTTCCAAGTGAATTTGTTGAATACGCAAATGGAAACGATGCTAGGTTTGATAATATTCAAAGAGAGATCATTAGCCTAAGATCCGAGTTTAAGAATGACTTGAAAAAGGAGTTGAAAAATGAGTTAGCAAATGAGCTTAAGATCCATACCAACAAAATGGAGGGAAATGTAACTAGGTTACAACAAAACAAACAAAAAATGGAACAAGGGCAACATGAAATAAAACAAGAGATGCTTAACGCCGATAAGAGCTATGTTTGAGGATAAAATTTCATCAATGTTTGAGGCTATAATGTGTAAACCATCTTCGAGTAGTCTTCCTAGCAATACCATATCGAACCCTAAGGGGGAGATGAAAGTGATTACCACACGAAGTGGTAAGACACTTAAGGAACCGACTCCTCAACCAATTACTCCAACGGTGGAGGAAATTGAGGAAGAACCCGAGGTGGTGGTCGAAAAGGAGGATGTCCCAATCTTACAAAGTACCGCTCATGCCACACCTACGGTTAACCCATTACCATCATTGGAACCCGAGATTCCAAAGGCTATGCCTATGCCTCAACCCACACCACCCTTGCCCTACCCATCGATACTTAGAAAGGAGAAACGTCAAGAGCGCGGCAATTACCAATTTGAGCTTTTTATGAAGACGTTTCGTGACGTTCATTTCAATGTGAGTTTTGCCGACGCATTGGTCATGATGCCTCGATTTGCCGCTAACTTTAAGAGTATGTTAAACAACAAGGAGAAATTGCAACAATTTTCTAGATGTTCATCGGTTTATCTTAACCGCATACCTCAAAAAGTCGGTGATCCCGGTAAATTTTTGATTCCATGTGCAATCCAAGATATGGAAGAATGCTATGCCTTGGCCGATCTTGGTGCTAGTATTAACTTGATGCCACTTGCAATCTTCAAGTCGCTCAATCTTCCTAATCTTACTCCTTCACTAATGTCTATCGAATTGGCCGATCATTCCACTATCCCTGCATGTGGATTGGCCGAAGACGTTTTTGTGAAAGTGGGAAAGTTCTATTATCCAGTAGAATTTATCGCTGTCGATATTCTCACAGATCCTCAATTTCCTCTTATTTTAGGTCGTTCGTTTTTAGATACGTCTATGGCATTGATTGATGTGCATGCTAGAAAGATCACCTTACGTTCCAACGACGAGGAACTTGTTATAAACGCAACTCAAAATTCTCCAATTTCTCATGTTTATTCCGTCGGGACCATAAACCTCGTTGATATGATGGACGTTGTTTGCGAGGAATTTTCACAAGAAGTTTTAGGTTTTGGTGACGATGAAAATAGTGGCAATCCCACTATGCTTGATCCCATTCTTGATAATTAGAAACCATCCTTCACTCTATTTGAAGGTGGTGGTTTTACGTTGGAAGAATTTGATGTTCCACATACTTGTGACGAAGACCTCGACAACGATGAGTACTTCTCAATTATCAAGGATATTCTTAACGATTTCCCATTTCCTTCACCCGAGGAGGTTATGAGTATCAAACCCAAATCTTCAATTGAGGAACCAACAATCCTAGAGTTGAAAGATTTACCTCCTCATCTTGAATATGTATTCTTGGAGGAGGACGGTAATTTGCCGGTTATTGTTGCGAAAGATCTTTCGAATGATGAAAAATCGCACTTGTCGATGTTCTAAAGGATCACAAAGGGGAAACTGCATGGAAATTATCCGACATTAAGGGGATCGATCCCAAATTTTGTACCCACAAAATCTTAATGGAGGAGGACTACAAACCCGCGATCGAATGTCAAAGGAGGGTGAACCCCAAAATTCACGACGTCACTAAAAAGGAGGTCCTTAAACTCCTTGACACGGGAATGATTTACCCTATTTCCGATAGCCCTTGGGTGAGTCCTATTCATTGTGTCCCTAAGAAGGGAGGAATGACCGTTGTGCCAAACGATGCCAACGAGTTAATTCCAACTCGACTCGTGACCGGTTGGAGGGTGTGTATCGACTATCGTAAGTTGAATGACGCCACTCGTAAAGACCATTTTCCCTTGCCCTTCATGGACCAAATGTTGGAGCGTCTTGCGGGAAACGATTTCTATTGCTTTTTAGATAGTTTTTCCGGTTACTTCCAAATCCCCATCGATCCTCGTGATCAAAAAAAATTACGTTTACATGTCCATATGGAACGTTTGCCTATCGTAGAATGTCATTTGGACTTTGCAATGCACCGGGAACCTTTCAAAGGTGCATGATGGATATTTTTCATGACATGATCGAGAAGACGATGGAAGTCTTTATGGATGATTTTTTCGTGTTTGGTTGTTCGTTCACTTCGTGTTTGTCGAATCTTGAGAGAATGTTGAAACGTTGTGAGGAAACCAACCTTGTGCTTAATTGGGAAAAATGTCATTTTATGGTTAAGGAAGGAATCGTCATAGGGCACAAGGTTTCGAAAGCGGGGATTGAGGTAGACAAAACTAAGGTAGACGTCATCGCCCATTCTTTTTGCTCCCAATTGGAACCTCCCCTTTGAGCTCATGTGTGATGCTAGTGACTACGCTATTGGGGCCGTCTTGGGGCAACGTCATGAAAAGAACTTCTTGCCTATTCACGATGCTAGCAAGATGATGACCGAGGCTCAACTTAAATACACTACAACGGAGAAGGAATTCCATGCCGTGGTGTATGCTTTTGAGAAATTCCGACCTTACCTCGTCTTGACTCGATGCATAGTGTATACGGATCACTCGGCTATCAAGTATCTCATGGCTAAACAAGATGCAAAGCCGAGATTACTTCTTTGGATTCTCCTCCTACAAGAATTTGATGTCGAAATCCTTGACAAAAAGGGAGCCGAGAATCTAGCGGCCGATCATCTTTCTCGTTTGGAAGATCCTCACCAAAGTGTTTACGAGCCAAAGGAAATAACCGAAACACTTCCTCTCGAGACACTTGGTGTAGTGAGTTCTAAGCTTGATTCATCCACCCCATGGTTTGCGGACATCGCAAATTACCATGCGGGCAACTTCATCATCAAGGGTATGACGACTCAACAAAAACGAAAATTCTTTCCTGACGTCAAGTTCTATTTTTGGAACGACCCTTACCTCTTTCGGACTTGTGCGGATCAAATTATTCGACGTTGTGTATTTGGAACCGAAGCTTCTAATATACTTAGAGCTTGTCACGAGGGACCCACGGGTGGTCACCACGGTGATAATCTCACGGCTAAGAAGATCTTTAATGCCGGGTTCGTTTGGCCTACTATTTACCGAGATGCACATGAACTTGTGAAGTCATGTGACTCATGCCAACGACAAGGAAAAGCCTCACAAAACGATGAAATGCCACAAAATATCATCCAAGTGTGTGAGATCTTTGACGTTTGGGGAATTGATTTTATGGGGCCCTTCCCATCATCTCGTGGTAATAAGTACATCCTTGTCGCCGTTGACTACCTATCCAAGTGGGTGGAAGCTAAGGCTTTGCCCATAAACGATGCTCGTGTGGTAGTCAAGTTTTTGAAAAGCTTGTTTTCTTAGTTTGGAACCCCTCGTGAGATCATAAGCGATCGTGGAACTCATTTTTGTAATGACTAATTCGAAAGGGTCCTAAGGAAATATGGGGTTACACATCGGCTTTCTACGGCTTATCACCCACAAACAAGTGGGCAAGTCGAGGTTTCAAACCGAGCGTTGAAGAGGATCTTGGAGATATCGATTGGAGAAAACCGACAATCTTGGTCGGATAAGTTGGACGATGCTTTATGGGCCTTTCAGACCGCTCATAAGACACCCATCGGGTGTACTCCTTATAACGTTTTGTATGGGAAGAATTTTCATTTGCCAATTGAACTCGAACACAAAGCTTATTGGGCCCTTAAGCATTGTAATGATGATATTGAGACCGCGGGAAAACACCGGAAAATGCAATTAAATGAATTGGATGAATTGAGAGACACTGCTTATGAAAATTCATTGATTTACAAAGAAAAAACTAAAAAGTTTCATGACTCAAAAATTAAAAACCGGGTTTTTGACATTGGAGATCAAGTGTTGCTTTTTAACTCACGTTTGAAAATCTTTTCCGGTAAGTTGAAATCCCGTTGGTCCGGTCCATTCACCGTTACCCACGTTTTTCCTTATGAGACCATCGAGCTAGCTCAAAATGATGGCCCCAATTTCAAGGTGAATGGACATAGGTTGAAGCACTACTTTGGCGGGGAAGTTCCCTCTTTGAACTACCTCGACCAAATCACCTTCCCCAATGATAATTATTATTGAGGGGATCGAGTCGAGCTCATGACTCGGTAATAAAAAACGAGGTGCCTCGTGGGGGAGTCCCATGCTTATCCATGTACATATTATCGCTTTCTAATGAAGTAACGTGAGGGGATTTGTGCCCTTCCAACCTTTGTTTCGTGGTTGTTTGTGCTATGTGGTTTTTAGATGATCATGATCTTCACGATTGGAGCCTCTCGTGTTCGTTTTATGGGAGCACTCGATCATTTGCTTTGTATAATTTTTCAATATCCATGATATATCCTTATATGTTCTAACCTTAGGTTTTTTAGCACACTTCATAAAGGGCTATAAATATAACGGTTACACCCTTTCCATGCTAGATTAAGCATTCGACTACGTCTCTAGTATGGGGTTTTCCAACCCTTAGAATCAAAACATTGAGGACGATGTTTAACTTTAGTATGGGGGGTGAATAGATACTTGCCTTGCCAAACCTTCACGGTTTCCAAAGTTTATCTTTTTGTTTATCGTTTTGTTGCAAAATAAGGATAAAAATGGCCAAATTTTAAAATTTTTATCATGTTTTATAAGTGTTTGAAGACACGAATGTAGATTTTCCGATGGCGAGAACAAGAGTAATTTTGGACTCGACCGTGCATGTTGAGCACTTAGCTTTGATTCCTTAACTTTACATTAGGCTGAGTCTCTTAAATGAGGATGAGAATTGATAGAGTTAATTATAAGTTACTATGCTAAACGTAGATTACTCGTATTCTTTCAAAAACTCATGTGTTCTCGTTGTTTGCTTATTCTCCCTTCGCTTGTATATAATTTTGCTTAATAAGTATTGGCTTAGCGGTTCAGTCTTGATTGTTGGTTTCTAGTCTTTTCTAGTAGCTTCCATGTAATTAAATTGGGAAAACATTAAGGTATCGCCAACGTCACGGTTTTGAAGTATTGGCAACCCGAATAATTGAAAGCTTCACCTAATAATAAGATTTCAAGTGCTCACCTAAGTCAAGCAAACAATTTGAAGCTCACAAGGCCGAAAAATCTATGTGAATTTGAATGTGAATTATGGCTTAATCTTTAAAGCTTTAAAGATCCAAAATTCGCTTTTAGCGTGAGGATATACGTCTTTGGCCATGATAAACACCTCATGGAGAGGTTAAATAAAAGGTAAGGCAAGACCGAATTCATAATAAAAGCTTCATTGCAAAGTTGAATAAAAGATGGAGGTAAACCTATGATAATAAGGTCCATCCGTTAGGGGACATATAAAAGCCTTGGTAATAAGTCTCATGTTCAAAACCGTTATAAAACCGTGTTTATCGATCCTTCTTGTTGACTTAATTTTTGACATCGTTGTCTATTAAGGGGGGGGGGTTATTAATTCAATGGTCTTGGTTACACCGTTATGACTCTATTTTTAGACCTAAATCTCTATCATCGCATAAGTAAAAAATGTATCCTCGTGAACATTCAAGACAAAAATAAAATATAAGAGACACAACTTAGGAAACTGGGAGGATAAGTACGTGATTAGGGCATATGAGTAGTGTTGGCATTACTAACTTATAATGACCATGATCTCGTTGCACGCTTGGCATGGAATTAGGGTGAAAATCAAGGATGACGAAATTAATTCTTACGAAGCATTTCTGTGTTCTTGTTCTATGAACCTAAACGTCCTATTTTGCGATGAAAATCATACATTATGTCAAAAACACAAGTGGTACTAATAGTACTAGTGTAGCAATTTTATCATTTAATAAAAGTGCATAAAATGAATTTTGGAGGTGCTACAATACTTTATTCTAGCATTGTGTGAGGGCACGACATTGATTTAGTATGTGGGAGTGATGAGATTGCTTTTATACATAGTCTCATCGTCCAAAATGGGCTTAAAATGCATTAAAATATCATGAAAAATGCCAAATATATGCTTGTGTTTGTTACATGTGTATTTTAGGTACGGATATTGAGAAAATGGCAAAAGATCACAAGAAACAAGCAAAAACGAACACGGGAAACGAAGCCGAACAATGAACCAAGCCCTAATGGTGATTTTCCAAGAATAACCCTTGAAGATTTGAAGATTGTACAAGAAGGGTCCTCCAATATTGAAGAATTGACACTCTAAACCCTTGTTTATTCGTAATTATAAGATTGGTCCTTAAAGTTTGTCAAATTGCAAAAAGGACCCTCCACTTTGAAGAATTTGCAAGAATGGTCCCTCATAAATGAAGACTTGTCAATATTAGTCCTCCAAGAAGTCAATCATACAAGTCAAGACCATAAACTTTGAAGAAAATGCCAAAATAGCCCTTCAAGAATCATCAAATGGCAAGAAATACCCCTGAAATTACCTTTGCAAACTATTTGGGGCAAAAGTGTGAAAACTGAAACTTTATTAACAAAGGGTTTTCAGTTTTACACATTCAAAACAAGAATGAAGAGAAGAAGAACGAAGGAGGGTTAAATCTGGCCGACATACAAACTTACCTAGACTAATAGTGGGCTGCCATGTGTCCCACTCACACATTCAACCAATCAAAACCCACCTTCATGCCACCTCACTCTCCACTTAAATCCGGTTATAACTAATTATTTTAATTAGTTAAAACACGCGCCTAGCACAATTCTAAACTTAAATCTGGATTAAAACATGCACTATTCATCTCAAGAACAAGATTAGGGGTTTTTGTTTAAGCCAAAATTAAGCCTCCAAACTATCCAAAATTATGATTAAGGTCATCTTAATCATAACCCAACTCACTTTAACCCTGCCACATCACCCCACAACTCACATGTATCACCCTGCTATACAACTTTTGGGAAGAAGCCTAAATAGTGCCAGAAATCCAACGCCCCACATTGAAGCTTACAACCTAATCTTATTTGAGGCCTTTGATCAAATTCCACCTAGTCAGCAATAACAAAACGTCGAGAAGAACTCACATGTTCAAGCAGATTCTCAAAATCCTCAAGGGCAATTCAGAGACTTCACCAGTTAGGGTTTACGTTAAGCTTTCTAGTTCACAAATGTAGCCTATATAAGGCATTAGGGTTGCAACACTTAGCCCTGCTCTTGGTTTTTCCTTTATCACAAATCTTTAAATCCTTGTTTCATTTTAATGAAAAAGAGTTAGATATTGCTGATGAAATCCAAGTGCCAATCTTATTCTATGCTTTTTTATGTTTCATGTTTGTGATTTTGAAGTATCAAAACCTGTTTTTAAACATTATGCAAGAAATTGCATAATTTTCTCAAAAACTTGATATTTGGATTACAAGTGATCTAAACACCCTGATAAGAAGATTATCAAGGTGTTGGGAGCTTGTGGTTAGGGGATAATCAAGGAGTGGGTACAAAGGTTGCATTAATCAAGCTTTTTCACTTTTCTGTTTTAGATATATGTGCTCTAACCTTGTTGAATCTTAGCAGGGTTGTATTGGAAGCTTGTGTCTTGTTTATCTAGACACATTAGCTCAAAAATTAGTGAGTGTGGATGTACATTCATGAGGTTAGAGCATTTTTCACCCAAAATCTAATAAAATACTTGATTTTTGGTGATTTTGTGTTCTGCTGTTATATTTGTTGTTCTTGTAGCTTAAATCTGCTTGATACTACATAATATTAATGCTATTATGTTAGATTGGGCTTAGGTAAGACTGAATCACACATTTACTTTGTTAAATCTTGGATTGAAAAAGTTAAGGGGTGTTTGGGTTAACCTGTTTAAGTTTGCAATTTGATTTTGAGTAGGAGTTTGTTGTTTATTTGTGTTGGTATCTGATAAATACTTAGTTGTGTGCTATTGACTGCAAGTTTTTGGCTTTTGAACATCAAAATCTTCATTGTGCTATAACTTGTTGATTTTTGCTTGTTTTGACCTAAGATCTTGGTAACACTTAGATTGTATGCATGCTTAGGGCTAACAAGTGATTAAATCAAGTTTATATAACCTGTTAAAGAGATTTGAGGGTTTGAATCTGGTCTTGTGGTCAAGTATATCAGCAAAGTTTGAAATCTGCTTGTTCTTGTTCATCAATAACTTTTTGTGGCTTGAATCTTTGTCTATACCTTGAATCATTGCATGAAACCAGATAATTTATGTTCATTTAAATTAATCTAAGCTGTTGGGTGCATTTGGTTCAATTTGGTTGGCTTATTCTTGCTAAAACTGCTTATTAAGTTCATAACTGCTTGTGTTCATGTCTGGTGCTTATCTGGTGATCTTTTGATTAAACTGTACTAATTGGCTAGGTGAAATTGTGATTTTATTGTTGTTATTGACTCCTTGTGATCCACTGATTACAAGGGTGTCTTTGCTTAACTTGAATCCAACAAAAATCCACATAAGACAAAAAGTCAAAATAGTCAAGCAGTGGGAACTCCTTTCCCCTGCTGCTAGCCACTGCTAGTGTAATTTGATCATCAGCTTATTCATAAGCTCTTCTAGCTTATTTGAACTTGCAACAACTTATTTTTTGTGATCAATCTTCGTTATTTGACCCATTGAACTAATCTGGAGCATATTAGGGTTTGACTTTTAGGTTTGACTAGAAAACCAATTGAGTTGACTTTTACATAAGTGCTTATTTGCTTACTCCAGCTTATTCAGTGTGCTTATTGGAAAATTTTTTGATTATTTTTCTTAATTAAGTCATTTAAAACCTTTTGAAACTTGAATCACCACTTGAGGTATCCTAGAACTCAAAAACGACTATTTTGTCGTTTTGTGAAGAGAGCTTTTGCTTATTTCAGGCTTATTTCATGGGCTTTTTCAAAATTTATTTTCACATCTCGTTGGTATCCCAAAAAAAGCTTGTGTGTCAAATTAGAGCTTATGGCATTAGCTTATGGCTTAATGGGCCAAAAAGCCCATTAAGAATAAGTTGTTGACAATTAAGCTGTGATAAGCTCACTTTCAGCTTTTGGGCCTTTAGCGTTTTGTTCTTAAAATCAAATTTTGAGTAAGATAGGAAGCTTTGGGCTTAATTGGACAACTTTTTCTTATTGGGCCTAATTTCAGCCCATTAAGGGTCTGTTTTGTCATTTAGCCCATTTTAAGTCCCAATAGGGGTATTTAGGTAATTTCAAGTTCATTTATGTATTTATTAGGTTAAAATAAACTAGTTTGCAACTTTTTAGAATTCTTTATAAATTTTGGATTTTTATTAATGTTTTATTATTATTTTATTATTAAAAATTAAAATTTAGATTTTTGCAATTTTTTCATTTTTCCTAGTTCAAATACATTAAGTTAGGAATTTTAAAATTTTTAGATTAATTTTATTGTCATTTAATTAATTTTTAGAATTATTTTAAGTCTTTAGAGTTTTTAGTTATTTTTAAATAGTTTTAATTAACTTTAAAATTTTCAAAAATAGTTTTTAATTTAGTTAAGTCATTTTAGAGGTTTACAAAGTGAAAAATCTCATTTTGGGCTTTTTGTTAATTAAATTGATTTTTTGGGCTTTAATTAGCAATAAAAAATTAATATTTAATTAAATAAAAGGTTTGAGTGAATTTTGATTTTTTGTAAACTCTAATTACATTTTTTAGGATTTATTGCAGTTTTCTAGGAATTTTTAGGGTAATTTTTAAATTTAGTCATTTTCGACGGGTTTACGTGCACGACTGGCTTATCGTCTTAGTTTAATTCATAATCGTAACCGTCATTCTATTCTCTTTTCTATTTTTCTTTTCTCATCAATATAATCACAAAGTTAATCATTTCTTTACACAACACACTTGCATCCTTGGGAAACAAACTTGAACTTAATTTGGTCATTAGTGCTTGGTTTTCCTAAACCGACACTTAATACTTGCCACTTTTACGCCTTTTTCCTAAAAGGTCGTGTCATACTACTATCAACAGTACTTGTTTCCCTCTAAAAATTAATATATAAAAACCCGTTTAAAAGAGGGATTATATTAGTGGGGTGTTGACATGGCGTTGGTGAGGTGGTAGGGGGAGGCGATGTGGTGGATTGTGAGTGAGGGATGGAGTATCTGTGTCTGGCCAATATGGTCCCTGGACTCCCATAAACTTTTCAAATCAACTTTTCATTCAGCTTTGTCCCATTACCTTTGTTAACTTCTTTGAGCTAATTGCAATTTCAGTCCCTCAGTTTGGTAGGTAATAGAACAAGGACCATACATGCAATGTTTGCATTCTTCAAGGGCTCATAATGTAATATCTTGATACTTTAGGGACCAAATGCAATATTAAAGTTTTGCAAGGGTATAAAATGTCTAGTCTTCAAAATATGAGGGACCAATCTTGACAAATCTTCAAACTTCAAGGACTTGATTGGAAATTCATGATTCGGGTCCGGTTCTTTGTGCGGCTTCGTTTCCCGTGTTCGTTTTTGCTTGATTCTTGTAATATTTTGGTGAATTCATGATATCCATACGTAAAATACACAATGAACAAAAACAAGCATATTTTTGGGTATTTTATGACATTTTTAACCGTTTTAAGTCCGATTTGGACGATGAGACTATGTATAATTGCAGTCTCATCACTCCCCCATACTAAACCATTGCCGTGTCCCCACGCAATGCTAGAATTAAGTATCATAGCACTTCCAAAATTCATTTTTAGGTGACATTTATTGAAAATGTAAACTTTAAATAAACTAGTACAGGTGTATTAGACATAATGTATTGTTTTCATCACGATTAAGTGGCTTTAGGGTCAAAGAATAAGAACACGTGAATGCCTCATAGAGATAATTTCTTCATCCTCTATTTTCACCTGATTCCATGCTAAGCGTGTAACGAGATCATTGTCATTATAAGTTAGTAAAACAATCATTACTCATGAGCGTTAATTACGTACTTAGACTCCCTTATTCCTAAGGTGTATCTCTTATATTTTATTTTGTGTTAATGATCACGAGGATGCATTTGACTTATTCTGATATTTTATAAAGGTCGAAAATAAAGTAGGACGATTTAATTAATAGTTAGCTAAAGGACACGATCTTTTAAAACGGCTTCTCGTAATCTCCTTAAGTTCATATCTTGGCATAACTCGTTTCACGATTTGAGACCTTTCTCGGACTGATATTTGCATGTACTTCATACTTCGAATCTTGGAAGACGTTCTTGAAATAATGGTCTTCTCTTCATATATGGAATTTCTTCACTTGGACCACGACTTCATCATTTTTTTTCAATCTTTAATTGGGATTTTGATATACAACGATCCGCCTCCTTTTTGGACTTGGATATATTTATCCTCATACGTTGTTAGGGTCTTTTTGGATAGACTTCTCCATGATATTTAGGGGAGTATATTGCTTTTCGTCGTGTGTCTTGATCCTTCATTTTGATTTTGGAATAATGATACTTCACAGCATCTTGGATCTTTAGCAACAAAATGGAGCCCTCATGCCTTGTTAGGGCCTTTCTGGAACTTTGCCAATCTTCGCACCCCGCTTCAATAAGTTATGCCTTGGCTATGAGCGCTATTCGAACACGAGAAACTTTTAAACGATCTTGGGCTAGAAGCTAAGTAATCTTTTAAATTGTACGACCTTACTTATTGCATTTATATAAATAAAAGCGTGGGGAGAAAAAGCTAACAATTACCACACATGAGATCATGAAAGATTACGTAACTTATAATTAACTCTATCATTTCTCATCCTCATTTAAGAGACTTAGCCTAATTACAGTTAAGGAATCGAAAATAGGTGCTCAACACGCACGGTCGAGTAATATATTACTCTTATTCTTACCATCGGAAAACCTACATTTGTGTCTTAAACACATATGAAAAACAAGAAAAAATTTAAAATTTGGCCATTTTTAGCCTTATTTTGCATAAAACGATAACAAAAAGATGAAAATTAGATTGCGTGATGACGTAAGCAAGGTGATGTATCTACTCACCCCATACTAAAACTAAACAATGTCTTCAATGTTTCGAGTCTAGGGATGAAAACACCCCATACTAGAGACGAAAGTCGAATGCTTAATCTCTAGCATGGAAAGGGTAAAACGAATAATCTAAAAGCCGTTTATGAATTATGCTAATAAGATAAACGTTAGAACATAAAAGGATATCATCGGATATCAGAATCTTCAAAAGCAACAATCGAAGCTCAAGTGATCCGTAAAATGAACACGAGAGGCTTCAATGATGACGATGAACCTAATAAATCAGAATCACAAACAACCACAGAACAAAAGGTTGGAAGAGCAGAAGTCCCCTCGTTAAACTATTAGAAAAGCAATACTATTTACAAGGATAAGCATGAGAATCCCCCACGAGGCACCTTGTTTTTGATAACCGAGTCAAAAGCTCGACTCGAATCCCCATAAATGTGATCATTTAAGGATAATCATGGTTAGGTCATTTTTGGTGGGGCTTACCTGATAAACAAGTCCCAAAAGTACGTGGAGTACGTTAAAAACCCGATAAACGTATAACGGGGTCAAAGATAGCGTCCACGTTTTCGGATGAAAGAAGAAACAATGCTACTCCAACCAAAAACCCGATAGGGTCAAAGAAAATAGATGAGAAGAAATAGAAGGGTGGGACAATGGGTGGGGCATAACAATGAGCTACTCAAGGTAGACTCACACCTAGAAAATAGATAATATTTCCATTTATTTTATCTGTGGAAGACCGAGATTTCCCTTTATAAGAAATTCCGGGATCGAATATCTCGTCCTCGGTGGTAAAGTGTGAAGAAACATAAGGGGCTTTCCCCACACTAAAACCACACACACCATCATCAAAAGGAGTAGACGAGGTGGCAGAACTCAAATAACGATGTGATGACGAAGTTAGACATGTAGAAAAATCTTTTAAATCAATTTTAAAATCTTTTCCTTTTCATTGTTTTTAAACTCTTTATGGAAACCCGATTGAATTATGTCAAAATATTTGGCGTTTCAAATTCAAGATTAGTCACGCTAAAATCCTCACATTTAAGTCGCGGTTAGGCGGTGGTGGATTGTATAAGTTCTCAAAACATTGATCAACAAAGAACACCGCCCCCTCGGGGTCAACATATTTGTCATCCTCATGATCGTGCATCTCATCGATTTCTTCATCATAGATGGGTTTGTCAAACCAAGGTTTTTCATTCCCTCGTTGAGGATTTTAGAAACTCTCTCGAAGAGATCACGGTCAAACACAAAACCATCAATCTTTTATGGGGATCGTTGATAAGTTATATCCTCACAAATATGGTAAACGTCATTCTCAAATGAGGAGTGTTGATTAGGTAAATCCTCGAGAATGGGATTTTTGGTCACGTGAGTTGGTTCATCATCAAAGATAAGACGTTCCAACTCATCAAGTTCATCCTCGATTTTAGAAAAATCTACCTCACTTGTAGGTGGAAGTGGAGGCATAAGAGCTAGCTCTCGTTCGATAATTTCCTCAATCTCGGGATCAAACTCATAATCATCGTATGTCCCATGTAAAGAGGTCGTTTTAGGGGAATCCTCAAAAATGGCATGTGGATTTTGAAGCATGTGATCAATCTCGGCAAAATCGCCATCGTCATCATCAAAGAAAGAGTCGATGTGAGCACTCACAACCATGGTCTTACAAGCCCTAGGGCTATGCTTAGGTGACTTTTCCATGACGAGAGGATCGATGTCGATAAAACCTTTAGCCTCAATAGATGTTGGGAAAGGAAATAGAGGCACTTAAATGGTTTTAGAAGTCGATGCCTCAAAGAGGTGGTCCTTCGAAGGTGGTGAAGACGAGTCCATATTTGTCATTGTCGTGATGGCACTAACGTCACCCTTCAGAATTGGTTGTTCACCGAATATATCCCATATGATTTTTCATCATAAATCTACGAATACCCTTTTGAATCAAGTAAACGTATTCTTTATCATTAAAATCATCGTCTTTAAAAGCGTTCATTTTAATTCTTTCAAAACATGCATTAAGCCTAATATTTTTCGCTAAAGTTAACATTTTGAAATCATTAGAATTTGAAACCTCGGTTTTATCATGATCATTTGAAACTTGGGATCTACTTGTGAAAAAGTCCATTTTCTCCTCCCCATATTTCATAGTGCGTTTCCTACCGTGAACGTCGAATACGGCTCGAGCCGTCGATAAAAAGGGTCGACCTAAAATAATGGGACATATAGGGTCACACTCGTAATCGGAAATGACGAAGCCCGCGGGAAAAAAAAACTTCCCAATTCTAACATAGACATCCTCGGCTACTCCAATTGGTTTTAAAGGCGTACAATTTGCTAGATCAATAGTCATGTTCGTGGGGGTAAGTCTATCCAATCTAATCAATTTCCAAAGAGGATGAGGCATGATATTGATGCTAGCACCTAAATCAGCAATGGCTAAACATCCCTCAATCTTAGAAAAATCACAATGTAGTAGAAATTGGCCGGGATCCTCTTCCTTTCTCGGCATATTCCTTTTGGTTTTTTAAGAAGTATCGAAGCACAAGTTTCTTCAAGGGTTACATTGGTGAGGTTGATAAAGCTCTCTTTTTGAACCGTGGTTGGAATTTGAGGTACACGAGGGTGTGCACTCTTTTCCTTTGGCACCACGTTCACCCCATCGACTTTAGAACATGAAGGCGTCTTCAAGTCGAGGGTTGAGATGAAGGAACAAATCTAAATCCATCAAGGGTAGGGGTAATGATGTAGTGTTTTTGTACACCTTTAGGAAAAGGATGCACAAAGTAGGGCAAGCGTGTACGACGATTTAGGAAAACCGTGTGTGTATGACCCTAAAAGTGAGTTCGTTCTCTCGAGGAGGCTAGTGTGTTGTGTAATGAATGATGATTTTGTTTGATGATTTTATTAAGAGGAAAAGAGAATAGAAAGTAGAAATGAGAAAGGAAAGAAAAGACGGTTACGAGGATGGATTAAACTAAGACGAAAACGCGTTCACGCAAAACCGTAAAACTACAAAAATTAAAAATTTTGAAACCTAAAAATTAAATTAAAAGCTAAAACAAGTCTAAAATAATATAAATAAGAATAAAAATCCAATAAAAATATTTTAAAACCTTTTATTAATTAAATATTCAATTTTAAATGCTAATTAAAGCCCTAAAATTAAATATAATTAATCAAAATTTCCAAAAAATGATTTTATTGAACAAATAACTTACTTATATTATCTAAAGACTAAAAAGTATTTTTCCTAATTTTTAAAAACTAATTTTCTATTTTTAAATTACTAAAAACTATTTTTAAACTAAAATAATTATAAAAAATAATAAAATAATGCTAAAAATAATCTACCAATTTTAAAATTCCTAAATTACTCTAATGAACAGTAGAAAAATGAAAAAGATTGAAAAATATTAAATTTTTCACTAAATGACAAAACTAGTTTAATTAAAACCCTAATTAAGTTAAATTAATTCGAAAAAATAATAAAAAGATGAACAGTAAAATCTTTTTTAACCAAAAATCTTAAAATAATATTCTAAGTCCAGGAAAATTGATTAAACTGAAAAATATTACTTTTTGGCACTAAAAGACAAAAACAGAAATATTAAAAAGTTAATTAAATAGCTAAATAATCTAAAAATTACTAAATGAACAGTAATAAAAATTTTAATTAAACTAAAAATTCAGAAATAAAATAAGAAAAATAACAAAATTGGTTTGAAGGTCTAATTCCCAATTTAGGGCACTAAAGACAAAAAACAAAGAAAACTGATAGTGACTGGTTGACCAAGTTGTCTGCTAGTGAAGCAGTGGTAATTTTTGTGATAGCAGGGGAAACTTTCTTCCCACTGCTAGTGCAATAATTTGGTCAGGAGACCAATAAGCTTAGGAAAGCTTATTTGATAGCTTATTTTGGACAAAAAGGCACCCTTATACTCTTTGGAGTATAAGGAGTCAGATTATACACAAAAAACAAGCAATCACTTCACAAAATTCTTCACAAATAAGCCACAAAGTTTCTGATTAAGCCAAAGGTGTATTTGATGAACAGGATGCTGATACACTTGGCACAAAATCGAATTTCAAGGTCAAATTACTTGCACACAACCAAACCAAATAGCATACAATCAGTTCACAAACCTTAAACAACCCTACTTCTAGCAGATTTAACAACTTGGAGGCACAATCAAACTCAAATCCTGGCAAAACAAAGACTTACTGATTTTTATGCTTCTTTTCAACTTTTAGCATGCAACTTTGGTTAAAACTTCAACAAACAGAAACTCAAATACACATATCATATGTTAGCAACCTAATAAGTGTGTCTAGATGATTTTTAAACCAAAAGCACTCAATATCCCTAGCTTAAAACTCAAATCCAAACACCCCTTTAGGATTCTGAAATCATTTTTAACAAAGCAAATCACATCAACTCTATACCAAACTGATTTTAAGCCTTCTAAACATGCATAACAATCATCAAAACACCTAATCAAGCAAGTAAAACACACAAACAAGCAGCCTTTCACAAATCACATAAATCAACAAGAACTGAAACTTTCTGAAAATGGAAAATGAAACAAGGGATTTTACCTCAAGGGACCTACATCCAGGTCCCTTAGTGGTTGAAGAACCACCTCCTTATAGGCCCGGGCCTATGCTAGACCTTGGACAAGCTCCAATGGATTCCTGAAAATAGCAATGAACAACAAGCAAACACTTTCTGATTTTTACCAAACTTATAAACCTTTTTCACAATCTGAAAAAAAAACTTTTAAACCAATAAAAAGGTTTTTAACCAAGAACAAATTCACAAATTTAAGACTCCAAATCCACTTTCACTTCATTGAGGTCTTAAGTTTCTAAAATTTGAGCAAATATGAAACTTTTTTGAAAATTCAAACTTCAAAATTTGAACTTGGTCAAATCGTCCATGTGAATGAGAGTGATGTGCCAGCTGGTGTAGGATGATCTTGGACGTCAAATTTAGCTTGGGGACCAAGGAGTGTGATCCATCCATTTATCTTGTCTGCTTGTTGGTATTGGGGGAAAAAGACGTGTGCATGGGAATCTTGGGGGGTCACATGGGTGTGTCTAGGGTGGGTTAAGGATGTGGGTTTTGGTGGGAAGGGGTTTAATCAAGGATCTGGATGGATTGAGATAATAACCCTTTGTTTTGATTCTAATTGACCCTGGGGTAATTTAGGGTTTAAGTGAGATTAAGGTGGTGGTTTAATCCGTTTTTGGTAAAAAGGGATTTAAAAAATGTGTTTGGGTGGGAAAAGGGGAAAGTTTGACTGGGGCTTTGACCAAGGTTTATTAATTTAAACCTGGTTGGGCGGGTTTTCGGGTATGGACTGGGTAGGGTTATGGGTGATTGGGTATTCGGGTAGGTAATGGTGATGTGTCAAGATGTGATTGGATGGGTGGGATTGGTTGGTTGGCAGTTTAAGTCCCCAAGCTTTCTTCTTCTTTGCACTTTGTATAAAAAGCTATCAACGCCTATTTTTCATGTGTCAACTTTTGGCAAGTTGTCAAAAATGGCACAAATACTTTTTAAACTTGAACAAGGACTTCAAATGCATATTTTTGGATTCTTCAAGGACTGGTCTTGTAATATCTTCAAACTTTAGGGACCCTATTCATAATTTTGAATATTTGAGGGGTATAAAGTGTAAATCTTCAAAAGTTGAGGGACCAAACTTGACAATCTTCAATTCTTCAAGGGTATTTTTGGAAATTCAAAACATGGGCCCGGTTCATTGTGCGGCTTCGTTTCCCGTGTTCGTTTTTGAATGATTCTTGTGATCTTTTCCCATTTCCTCAATATCCGTACCTAAAAATACACAAGTAACAAACACGAGCATATATTTGGTATAATTAATGATATTTAATGCATTTTAAGCCCGATTTGGACGATGAGACCATGTATAAAAGCAGTCTCATCACTCCCCCATACTAAACCATTGTCGTGCCCTTACGCAATGCTAGAATAAAGTATCATAGCACCTCAAAAATTCAATTTTATTCACTTTATTGAATGATAAAACTAGCTATACTATTACTACTTGCGTTTTAGACATAATGTATGATTTTCATCGCAAAATGGGACGTTTAGGTTCATAGAATAAGAACACGTGAATGCTTCGTTAGAAATAATTTCGTCGTCCTCGATTTTCACCCTAATTCCATGCCAAGCGTGTAACGAGATCATTGTCATTATAAGTTAGTAATGCTAACACTACTCATATGCCCTAATCACGTACTTATCCTCCCATTAGTCCTAAGTTGTATCTCTTATATTTTATTATGTCTTGAATGTTTCACGAGGATACATTGTTGACTTATGCGATAATAGAGATTTAGGTCTAAAAATAGAGCCCGAACGGTGTAACTAAGACCATCAAATCAATAACCCCTCCTAATAGACAACGATGTTAAAAAATTAAGTTGACAAGAAGAATCGATAAACACGGTTTTATAACGGTTTTGAACATGAGACTTATTACCAAGAATTTTATACGCCCCCTAACGGAAGGGCCTTATTATCTTTGGTTTACCTCCATCTTTTATTCAACTTCGCCATGAAGCTTTTATTATGACTTTGGTCTTGCCTTGCCTTTTATTATCCGCCTCATCGGTGGTTTTATTAGCCAAAGACGTATATCCTCACGCTAAAGCGAATTTTGGATCTTTAAAGCTTCGAAGATTAAGGCTTGATTCTATTTCAATTTTGCATAGATTTTAGGCCTTGTGGGGCTTCAAATTGTTTGCTAGATTTAGGTGAGCACTTGAAATCTTATTATTGGGTGAAGCTTTCGATTATTCGGGTGCCAATACTTCAAAACCGTGACGCTGGCGATACCTTAATGTCTTCCCAATTTAATTACACGGAAGCTACTAGAAAAGACTAGAAACCCAACAATCCTAACTAAACCGCTAAGTCAATATTTATTAAGCAAAAAATATTTACATGCGAAGGGAGAATAAGCAAACAACGAGAACACATGAGTTTTTGAAAGAATACGAATACTCTACGTTTAGCATAGTAACTTATAATTAACTCTATCATTTTCGTCCTCATTTAAGAGACTTAGCCTAATGTGTAGTTAAGGAATCAAAGCTAAGTGCTCAACACGCACGGTCGAGTCAAAAATTACTCTTATTCTCGCCATCGGAAAACCTACATTCGTGTCTTCAACACTTATGAAACATGAGAAAAATTTTAAAATTTGGCCATTTTTAGCCTTATTTTGCAACAAAAACGATAAACTTTGGAAAGCGTGAAGGTTTAGCAAGGCAAGTATCTATTCACCCCCCATACTAAAGTTAAACATTGTCCTCAATGTTTCGAGTCTAGGGGTGCAAACACCCCCATACTAGAGACGTAGTCGAATGCCTAATCTTGCATGGAAAGGGTGTAACCAATAAATTAATAGTCATTTATGAAGTGTGCTATAAACCTAAGGTTAGAACAATCAAGGGATATATCATTTGGATATTGAGAAATGTCTTCAAAGCAAACGATCGAGTGCTCCCATAAAACGAACACGAGAGGCTCCAATCGTGAAGATCATGATCAAAAAACCACAATGCACAAACAACCACGGAACAAAAGTTGGAAGGGCACAAATCCCCTCACATTAAACTACATTAGAAAGCAATAATATGTACATGGATAAGCATGGGTCTCCCCCACGAGGCACCTTGTTTTTGATAACCGAGTCAAAAGCTCGACTCGAATCCTCATAAATGTGATCATTTAGGGATAATCATGATGTGGTCAATTTTTAGTGGGGCTTACATGATAAACAAGGCCCAAAAACAACCGGTATTAAGGACTAAGTCCTTTGATGGTGCAAAATACCGGGATCAAAGATGGCGTTCTCGTTTTCATTGGAAAAATTAATCAACGCCACTTCATCAATAGTCAACATAAACTCAAAGAGTTTCAAGAAAATAGGAGAGAAGAAATAGAAGGGTGGGACAATGGGTAAGTCTCTAAAAACATGAGCTACTCGAGGTAGACTCGCACCAATCAAATGAAAAGATTTTCCATTTATTGCATCGGTGGGAGACCGAGATTTCCCTATATAAGCAATTCCAGGATCAAATATCTCGTCCTCGGTGGAGAAAGGGGAAGGAACATAAGGGGATTCCCCCACACTAGGTCCACACAAAGCATCGTCAAAAGGAGAAGACGAGCTTGTAGTACTCAATACACGCGGTGATGACGGAGTTAGAGTTGTAGAAAAATCTTTTAAATTCAAGTTAAAATCTTTTCCTTTTTCATCTTTTAAACTCTCCTTGTGAAATCCCGATTTAATTATGTCAAAAATATTTGGTGTATCTAAAACAATGTTAGTCACACTAAAAATTCTCACATTTTGAAATCTTTTTGGTTTGGGTGGTGGCAAGTTTTCAAAACGTTTGTCAACAAAGAAAACTTCCCCATCGGGATCAACGTATTCATCATCCGAAGAATCACTCGAGATTGGAATCGTAGGCTTAACACTCTTAACCTCCACCGGCGGAGGGGACGGAACTTCATTTTTCTCAACAACTCCTAAAACTCTATTGGAAATCTTTTTGCAAATGTTTTTGATGGGATTGACATTGTACAAAGATGTGATATAATACACATGAGAAAGAGTGGAGTTTTGGGTCGCATTAATGACGAGTTCTTCCTCATTGAAACGAAGAGTGATTTTTCTTGCATGCACATCGATAAGTGCTCTCGAGGTATCCAAAAAGGATCGACCTAAAATTAACTGAACTTTAGGATCGATGGGAATGTCAACAACAATAAAGTATACAGGATAGTAGAACTTTCCAACTTTTACAAAGACGTCCTCGGCTACTCCACAAGCTAGAATCGTAGAATGATCAGCCATTTCGATTGACATTCTTGAAGGCGTGAGATTTGGAAGATTGAGCGATTTAAAAATCTCAAGAGGCATCAAATTAATACTAGCACCAAGATCGGCCAAGGCGTAGCATTCTTCCATGTCTTGTATAGCACATGGGATTAAAAACTTGCCAGGATCACCGACTTTTTGAGGTATGCGGCTTAGAAAAACCGAGGAACAACTAGACGATTTTTGCAATTTTTCTTTGTTATTCAACATACTTTTGAAGTTCGCGGCAAATCGAGGCTTCATGACTAAGGCGTCGGCAAAACTTATGTTAAAATGCAAGTCACGAAACATTTTCATAAAGAGTTCAAATTGATAATTATTTAGTTCTTGTGCCTTTTCCTTGTCTCGTCTTGAAGGGTAGGGTAAAGGTGGTGTGGGTAGGGGCAAAGTAGGCATAGGCATAGGCCTTGGAATCTCGGGTTCCATTATGGGTATTGGTTCAACCGTAGGTGTGGTTTGAGCGGTACTTCGTGGGCTTGTAACGTGCTCCTTTTCTACCACAACCTCGGGTTCTTTCTCTTTTTCCTTCTCCATAGAAGTACTTGGACGAGAAATGGGTTCTTTGAAATTTTTACCACTACGAGTAGTAATAACATTCAATTCTCCTTTCGGGTTCACGATGGTATCACTAGGAAGACCACCCGAAGAAGAGGGTTTACACATGATAGCTTCAAACATTTTAGCCATACGGTCTTCAAACTTAGATTGCCTAGCATCCGCTTTTAACAACTCTTGCTTAATCTCATGTTGACCTTGCTCCATTTTTTGTTGATTTTGTTGGAGTCGTGTGACATTTCCTTCCATTTTATTAGCATGAGTTTTAAGTTCATTAGCAAGTTCGTTTTTAAGCTCGTTTTTCAACTCGGATCTTAAGCTAACCATTTCACGTTGCATATTGTCAAACTTAGCATCATTAGCCTTTGCATAATTCAAAAATTCTCCTTGAAGATTTTTGGTGTGATCGTTTTGAAAACCTTGGGCATTGTTTTGAAAATCACGGCTTTGGTTTTGATTAGAAATTTGCCCATTTCCACTTTGATAATTACCTTTGTTATAATTCCTTTGATTTCCTTGGTAATTTCCACCTTGGTTGTTGTTTCGATAGTTGTTAGCATTTTGATTTGGTGGAGCTTGATTTTGGCGGGAACCTTGGCCGTTTTGGTTATAAGTTCCCGTGGCTACAAAAGCATTCGAAGTGTTACCATCCGCGGTAATGCACTCGGAAAGATCATGAGCTCCCCCACACGACAAACAACTTTTAGAAACCGCTTTAACCGAAGCGGAATTGGAAGCTTCTTGAGCTTTCCAATGGGACATAAGGGTCGAAAACCTATCGAAAAACCGATTTTCCTCATTTGCTTCATCATGTAAGGCATTGATGGAACGAGACGATGATGAGCCCAATTTGGCAACACTCGGTGTGTTACGAGGGCTATAAACCTTAGACCTATTCTCAATTATGACCAAAGCTTCTTCAACCGTTTTACACAAAAAATTACCACCCGCGGCGGCATTTAGATAATCTCTTTCATGATCATTAAGTCCATTGTAAAACATGTCGATTTGGTGTAAGTCGGAAAAACCGTGATGATGACATTCATGTAACATCTCTTTAAACCTATTCCAAGCCGTAGAAAAACTTTCATTTGATTCTTGTGAAAATTTTGAAATCTCATTTTTCAAATGCGTAGTCTTAGAGGGCGGAAAAAACTGGTTCACGAATTTCAAAACGAGATCCTTCCACGTCAATATAGAATTGGGTGGCTCTTTCTCTAACCAAATTTTAGCGAGCCCCGCTAAGGAATACGGAAAAAGCATCATCTTAATCGAGTCATTCGAGACATCCTTGAATTTGCACGTGGCGGTAAGACGATTAAATTGGCGGATATGGTTGTGGGGATTGTCCTTCTCATCACCACGGAATTTGTTGTTTTGAATCATCGACAACAAACCCGTTTTCACCTCAAAATTCTCCGCAAGGATAGCGGGAATCACAATAGCTTCTCCATAACCCTCGTTGGGTGCTTGAAGTAACTCCATCATAGTTCGATTCGCCATGGTTGGTGCTTCTCGTTCAATGGGTTCGTCAATAGGAGACTCCTCACTAGAATGAGTTGGAGTGGGAGTTTTGTTCTTTCGTTTACGTGCACGTTTTGCTTTGTTACGAGTTAGCATAAACGTCACGTACAACGTGGAGACGAGCAAATAAGATTCTTTTTGGTGTTTTTAATTTTTCAATTTTTTTTTTGTGGTTTTTGATTGTATTAACTTTTTTTGGAAATTGGTGAAATGTATTAAGTAGACACAAATCTACAAATCTCCTCCTTAATCAAATCTCTTGATTAAAGAAGCCTCAAGGAATGAAAAAGATCACGTGGAGTGAACGCCTTCGATGACTATAGAACGATGGTGGAACACCAAATCGTTCAAGAGGGTTTAATCAATAGAAACCAAGAAAATATATATGATATGTAGTAATGCTTTGGGAGGCCAAACCCTCGATTCACTCTCAAAATCAAATACGCACAAGCAAGCGGAGGAAACGAGGCGGCGCGAAGCACTTAAGAGCCTTTTTCCTTTAGGTCGTGAAATACAACCGCCTTATACCCACCTTATAGTTTGTATTTTCAAGATTAAGCTTCACGAAAGTATTTATCTATTTTGCCTTTTTCTTGGGTTTGAGATTCGAATACAATGATTGGGTAATGACCTCCCAAGTCAAGGTTGTGATTTCTCACGTATTTGGAGTACTTGTGAATTTATTGTTCTACGTATACAATATATTAATAATATTCACACAAAAACCGAAAAACGATAATACGTATTAGTAGAGTGCTACTAATACAAATACTATTTATGGCTAGTATAAAAAACAAAAATTGCAATCAAAACACAACACGCCTCCCCGGCAGCGGCGCCAAAAAATGATGTAGTGTTTTTGTACACCTTTAGGAAAAGGATGCACAAAGTAGGGCAAGCGTGCACGACGATTTAGGAAAACCGTGTGTGTATGACCCTAAAAGTGAGTTCGTTCTCTCGAGGAGGCTAGTGTGTTGTGTAATGAATGATGATTTTGTTTGATGATTTTATTAAGAGGAAAAGAGAATAGAAAATAGAAATGAGAAAGGAAAGAAAAGACGGTTACGAGGATGGATTAAACTAAGACGAAAACGCGTTCACGCAAAACCGTAAAACTACAAAAATTAAAAATTTTGAAACCTAAAAATTAAATTAAAAGCTAAAGCAAGTCTAAAATAATATAAATAAGAATAAAAATCCAATAAAATATTTTAAAACCTTTTATTAATTAAATATTCAATTTTAAATGCTAATTAAAGCCCTAAAATTAAATATAATTAATCAAAATTTCCAAAAAATGATTTTATTGAACAAATAACTTACTTATATTATCTAAAGACTAAAAAGTATTTTTCCTAATTTTTAAAAACTAATTTTCTATTTTTAAATTACTAAAAACTATTTTTAAACTAAAATAATTATAAAAAATAATAAAATAATGCTAAAAATAATCTACCAATTTTAAAAATCCTAAATTACTCTAATGAACAGTAGAAAAATGAAAAAGATTGAAAAATATTAAATTTTTCACTAAATGATAAAACTAGTTTAATTAAAACCCTAATTAAGTTAAATTAATTCTAAAAAATAATAAAAAGATGAACAGTAAAATCTTTTTTAACCAAAAATCTTAAAATAATATTCTAAGTCCAGGAAAATTGATTAAACTGAAAAATATTACTTTTTGGCACTAAAAGACAAAAACAGAAATATTAAAAAGTTAATTAAATAGCTGAATAATCTAAAAATTACTAAATGAACAGTAATAAAAATTTTAATTAAACTAAAAATTCAGAAATAAAATAAGAAAAATAACAAAATTGGTTTGAAGGTCTAATTCCCAATTTAGGGCACTAAAGACAAAAAACAAAGAAAACTGATAGTGACTGGTTGACCAAGTTGTCTGCTAGTGAAGCAGTGGTAATTTTTGTGATAGAAGGGGAAACTTTCTTCCCACTGCTAGTGCAATAATTTGGTGAGGAGACCAATAAGCTTAGGAAAGCTTATTTGATAGCTTATTTTGGACAAAAAGGCACCCTTATACTCTTTGGAGTATAAGGAGTCAGATTATACACAAAAAACAAGCAATCACTTCACAAAATTCTTCACAAATAAGCCACAAAGTTTCTGATTAAGCCAAAGGTGTATCTGATGAGCAGGATGCTGATACACTTGGCACAAAATCGAATTTCAAGGTCAAATTACTTGCACACAACCAAACCAAATAGCATACAATCAGTTCACAAACCTTAAACAACCCTACTTCTAGCAGATTTAACAACTTGGAGGCACAATCAAACTCAAATCCTGGCAAAACAAAGACTTACTGATTTTTATGCTTCTTTTCAACTTTTAGCATGCAATTTTGGTTAAAACTTCAACAAACAGAAACTCAAATACACATATCATATGTTAGCAACCTAATAAGTGTGTCTAGATGATTTTTAAACCAAAAGCACTCAATATCCCTAGCTTAAAACTCAAATCCAAACACCCCTTTAGGATTCTGAAATCATTTTTAACAAATCAAATCACATCAAATCTATACCAAACTGATTTTAAGCCTTCTAAACATGCATAACAATCATCAAAACACCTAATCAAGCAAGTAAAACACACAAACAAGCAGCCTTTCACAAATCACATAAATCAACAAGAACTGAAACTTTCTGAAAATGGAAAATGAAACAAGGGATTTTACCTCAAGGGACCTACATCCAGGTCCCTTAGTGGTTGAAGAACCACCTCCTTATAGGCCCGGGCCTATGCTGGACCTTGGACAAGCTCCAATGGATTCCTGAAAATAGCAATGAACAACAAGCAAACACTTTCTGATTTTTACCAAACTTATAAACTTTTTTCACAATCTGAAAAAAAACTTTTAAACCAATAAAAAGGTTTTTAACCAAGAACAAATTCACAAATTTAAGACTCCAAATCCACTTTCACTTCATTGAGGTCTTAAGTTTTTGAAATTTGAGAAAATATGAAACTTTTTTGAAAATTCAAACTTCAAACACACAAGTGTTACACAAATGAAATGGAACTCAGAGATTCTAGCAACCCAATACCAAACTTTTAAAAATAAGATA
Organism: Glebionis coronaria; assembly: GCA_025667525.1. Taxonomy (NCBI): domain Eukaryota; kingdom Viridiplantae; phylum Streptophyta; class Magnoliopsida; order Asterales; family Asteraceae; genus Glebionis; species Glebionis coronaria. The sequence goes on along the minus strand of CM046876.1, from coordinate 483,628,914 downwards.
AAAGGAATTACAATTTCTTTGAAAATACCAAACTTTATATTAATTTAAAAAGGCATTACAAGGATTTGCTAAAAAAAACTAGAACAAGAGCTTAATAGAGGTACAAGCACCTCTATTTATACTACATTATAGAAGAAACTGGAACTAAAACCCTAAGTGACTGAAATGCCCAAGTTGCCCTTGGTCTTCAAAATTTGAACTTGGTCAAATCGTCCATGTGAATGAGAGTGATGTGCCAGCTGGTGTAGGATGATCTTGGACGTCAAATTTAGCTTGGGGACCAAGGAGTGTGATCCATCCATTTATCTTGTCTGCTTGTTGGTATTAGGGGAAAAAGACGTGTGCAGGGGAATCTTGGGGGGTCACATGGGTGTGTCTGGGGTGGGTTAAGGATGTGGGTTTTCGTGGGAAGGGGTTTAATCAAGGATCTGGATGGATTGAGATAATAACCCTTTGTTTTGATTCTAATTGAGCATGGGGTAATTTAGGGTTTAAGTGAGATTAAGGTGGTGGTTTAATCTATTTTTGGTAAAAAGGGATTTAAAAAATGTGTTTGGGTGGGAAAAGGGGAAAGTTTGACTGGGGCTTTGACCAAGGTTTATTAATTTAAACCTGGTTGGGTGGGGTTTCGGGTATGGACTGGGTAGGGTTATGGTGATTGGGTATTCGGGTGGGTAATGGTGATGTGTCAAGATGTGATTGGATGGGTGGGATTGGTTGGTTGGCAGTTTAAGTCCCCAAGCTTTCTTCTTCTTTGCACTTTGTATAAAAAGCTATCAACGCCTATTTTTCATGTGTCAACTTTTGGCAAGTTGTCAAAAATGGCACAAATACTTTTTAAACTTGAACAAGGACTTCAAATGCATATTTTTGGATTCTTCAAGGACTGGTCTTGTAATATCTTCAAACTTTAGGGACCCTATTCATAATTTTGAATATTTGAGGGGTATAAAGTGTAAATCTTCAAAAGTTGAGGGACCAAAGTTGACAATCTTCAATTCTTCAAGGGTATTTTTGGAAATTCAAAACTTGGGCCCGGTTCATTGTGCGGCTTCGTTTCCCGTGTTCGTTTTTGAATGATTCTTGTGATCTTTTGCCATTTCCTCAATATCCGTACCTAAAAATACACAAGTAACAAACACGAGCATATATTTGGTATAATTAATGATATTTAATGCATTTTAAGCCCGATTTGGACGATGAGACCATGTATAAAAGCAGTCTCATCAGGTAATCACACAACTTTTTCCAAAAGACAATGCGGATTTAACTTGTTCCTTCGGGTTCGGTACGATGTTACTAGGTAACGTACTCAAAGACGAACTCGCTTGATTGCTCATAATGGCCGAAAACATCTTTTTAATCTCACTTTGACTTTGATCAATTTTATTATTTTGACCCCTCAAAGTGTTGGAAAATTCGTTTTTCATTTCACCAACTTGCGTTTCTAATCTCTTCATATTAGCGTCATTTGATTTAACGTAATTTTGAAAATCATTTGAGCCGTTAAAATTTTGATTGAAAGCTTGGTTTTGATTCTGTTGAAAATTGTTTCCTTGATTAGCGTTGTTTGAAAAATTCGAGTTTCGATTGTTGTTGTTATCTTAATTTTGCCAACTCAAATTACGTCCTTGATTATAACCTTGATTCGAAAACTTTCCTTGTTGATTATTTCCTTGAAAATTGTTACGGTTTTGAAAATTATTGCCATGATTATAATTTCCTTGTGGTGGACCCGCGTTATTTTGATTTTGAAAATTGTTGTTTAACTCGTTTACACTCGACGTTTGGCCATCCGTAGCCGTACACTCGTAATAATTATGAGGTCCACCATAGAACATACACGATGCCTCAACCGCTTTCACCGTAGCGGGAGCGTCTTTCTATTGCATTTCTTTGAGAAAAGACGTAAACACATTCGTCAACTTATCGACTTTTACGTCAACCCTCTCAATGTCGCGATTAAAATTACTAAAATTCGCGACATTGGCAGCACTCGGTGTGTTGCGGAGTTGGTAAACCTTGGATCGATTTTCGATAATCATTAAAGCGTCTTTCGGAGTTTTACACAAAAAGTTGCCACCTGTGGCGGAATTTAACGAATCTCGTTCTTGAAAACTAAGACCGTTATAAAACGTGTCTATTTGGTGTAGCTCGGAAAATCCATGGTGAGGACATTGCTTAAGAAATTCCTTAAAATGATCCCACGCGTCTCTAAACGATTCATTCGACTTTTGTTCAAATCTCGTAATCTCGTTTTTGAAAAACGTCGTCTTAGACGGTGGGTAAAAATGATTAACGAATTTTGAAACGAGATCCTTCCACGTAATTATGGAATTAGGTGGCTCTTTCTCGTACCATTCCTTGGCGGCACCATCGAGCGAGTACGGAAAAAGCATAAGCTTGACGACATCGGTGTCGATGTTCTTAAACTTGCTCGTGGCCAAAAGACGATCAAAATTTCGAATTTGATCGTGAGGATTATCCGACTCACGACCTCGAAACTTCATAGATTGTATCAACGAAAGCATTCAGCTCTTAATCTCAAAATTCTCCGCTTCAATAGCGGGAATAACGATCGCGTCTCCATAAACCTCGGTGGGAACTTGGAGCAATTCCATCATCGAACGATTGTCGGACATTTCGTCTAAGGTCTCGTCAACGATATTAGGAACGTCAGTTTCTAAATCCCGTCTACGTCGTCGATTCCTTCGATTACGATTGCGGCGATTCGAAACGTCGCTAGAATTAGAATAATCCTTCGATCAAGTGCGCATGCACTAAACGTAGAATGGGGGGGAGCAAAGAATATTCCTTTTGGGGTTTTACGTTTTTCCAATTTTATTTTGGTTTTTGATTGTTTTTTATTGTTTTTGGATTTTTTTTGTGTATTATGTAGACTCAAATCTACAAATCTTTCCTCGAACCAATTCTTGATTAAAGGAGCCTTAAGGAATGAAAACGATCACGTGGAGTGAACGCCTTCGATGACTTTAGAACGTTGGTGGAACACCAAAACGTTCTAGAGGGTTTAATCTTGAAAACAAGCAAATATAATATACGTAGATAATACTTTGGTCGGCAAACCCTCGATTAGCCCTCTTTCTTAAAACGCGCACAAGCAAGCGGAGGAAACGAGGCGACGCGAAGCACTTAAGAGTCTTTAACCTTTAGGTCGTGAAATACAACCGCCTTATACCCACCTTATAGTTTGTGTTAATCAAAATTAAGCCTCACAAAAGTATTTATCTATTTTTCCTTTTTGATTTTTGCTTTAGATTCGAATACAATATCTAAGTGATGAATCCCAGTTAAGGTTGCGTTTTCACGCTTTTGGAGATATTGTATATTTATTGTGATACGTATTACAATATATTAATAAGATTCACAAGAAAAACAAAAACGATTATATCTACAATATACTAAAACATTGTTGTGTGTTTAATTTAGGAAAACTAAACACGATTTATATGGATATTATAATATAGTAAAGAAAAATAACAAAAATGAGTATGTATGATATTTACGATTTCCAAAAATTGAAAAGCAAAAACGCACTACTCACACACACACATGATATATATAATGGCTAACACACACACCTTCTCCGGTAGCGGCGCCAAAATGATAGTAGTAAAAATACGCTTTTAGGAAAAAGACGTATAATGGGCAAGTATTAATCGATACGGTTTAGGAAAACCGTAAAGACGAAAAGTCCAAGTTCGTTCTCGAGGAAGGTTTATATGTGTTGTGCCAATAATATAAAATCAAATGTTTGGATTAGTGTTGTTTTTGGGTTTAAGAAGAGAAAATTAAAAGACGGTGTTATACTACGATTAAACTATGACGAATGACGTAAAAACGTGAACGTATATACGTAAAACGCGACGAAATTAAAATTTTAACCTAAAAACAATTTAAAATTTTAAAATAAGTTTAAAATAATATAAATAAGAATGAAAATTCAATAAATGAATTTTAATCCTTTTATTAATTAAATATTCAATTTTAAATACTAGTTAAAGCCCTAAAATTAAATATTGTTAACAAAAGGCCTAAAATATTATTTTATCAAACAAATATCTTACTTATATTAATTAAAAACTAAAAAGTATTTTTCCTAAATTTTGAATACTATTTTTCTATTTTTAAATGCTAAAAACATTATTTAAACTAAAATAATGATTAAAAATAATAAAATAATAAGAAAATTAATTTTACTTTTTGAAAAATCCTAAATTATTTATCTAAATAGTAGAAAAATGGAAAAAGTTGAAAAAGTAGTTTTACCCTAATAAGACAAAACAATTAACTTAAAAATCTATTTTATCTTAAAATAATCCTAAAAATTAATAAAGTAAAGTGAAAAATGAAATTCTTTTTGTAAGAATCTTAAATTAAATTACTAAAACTATGAAAATTGGAAAATCTGAAAAATAATACTTTTTGCCACTAAAAGACAAAAACAGTCTTAATTAAAACTAATTAAAACTTAAATTAAATCTAAAAATATTAAAAAGCAAAAAAACAAAAATAAACTTTTCTAAAATTCTTAAAATAAAATAATTAACCAAGGAAAACTGAAAAATCAATAAAAAGCTAAAAATTTACCACTACAGACAAAAAAGGGTAAAATCTGAAAGTGACATGTGCTATGGCTTTGTCTTTTAGCCCAGTAGTGGCAAGAATTATGCTATCAGTGGGAACCTAGTTCCCACTGATCTTTAACAGAAAACATGGTCTGGGAGACTTTTTGCTTGTTTTGAGCTTTTGGCCAAGTTTTTCTTGGTACAAATGGCACCCTTACAACCAGTTGGGTTGTGGGGAGTCAAGTAAATACTAAAACACACAAGTCCAAAACAAGAAAAGCACCAAATAAGCAGATTATAGTTACTGTCAAGAACTAGGAGTCTGGGCAATTAGTTGCTGATATAGATGGCATTTAAGTGAGATTTAAGAGCCAATAACTACCAAACTAACAGTCCAAATCACAAAGTAGCTACTAGTAATCAAAGATTACCACTTATACTAACTGATGAAAAGATTTTAGAACCAAAAACCAAGGAGTAAGCCTAAATAAGACCTACTGATTACCATATTGCAGTTTCAACACAAAAACATGTAAACTCTTTTTATGCTTAACAAACCAAGCAAACCACTAAACTACTCTATCACTGTCTATATAGGTATGTTTTAAACTGATATTACCTAATCTTGTGTCACTTCAAAGCTGGTAATCCTCAAATCCAAACACCCTTTATATCCAGAAAATGGTATTTAAGAAAAAATGATTTCTCAAATCACAGTTAACTCTTCTAGACTATATTTAACTTTACTCAATCATAAAAAAACTAATTAACCACTAAACCTAACACATAATACAAGAAATAAAATTTTTTGCTACACTTAAAACAAAATCCTAGCCAAAGGGAGTTCAAAAGTTGACTTGTATTGCCTTGTTCAGGTCAATAGGGAACTTGATGCCACCAGTTGTTGGTTTAGAGAGCTTATGAGTGCAAGGGAGAATTGCTTGTGCAAGTGATAAAGAGAGGACTACTACAGTCCTACCCCCATAGACTACAACAGTCAAAATGAGGGTATTATGTCTTGAAAAAGATCACCTTGAGATACCTACTATGAACAACAAAACACTAACTCCAAAAGCTTCTTCAGAAGCTGGTTGTTAGACAGCTTTTGAAGAAGAGCTTATGGAATAGTAGGTTAGAAGCAAACACAAGAAAAACAAGAGCCATAGTTTTGAAAATCTTTTAGAACCAATTTTTGAAAAACTTTTGGAAAAATGCCAACTTGTGAAAGAACAACAAACAACAATATTATACAAACTTGGATACTTATTTGATTGTTAGTCAAACAAGCATTCAATTCATTATAAGTGGAGCCTTAAAAATGAAATTTTTGGCTAAGTGTCCTTAAGCCAAGAACTTATTTTGATTAAACCTTTACTAACTTGCAGGAAAATAAATGTTTTACACCATAAAAAACAATAACAGGAACTCAACAATGTAAAAGTTAAAAACTTAAATTTTCATTAATTTGAAAAATTTACAAATACTGGAACAAAGTATAAAGGTCACAAATCGATCCTTTAATACTGACACATAGAGGGTTCTAGGTTTCAAAACCCTAAACATATGAAATCCAATACAGCCCTTGGAGAATTGTGAGTTTGAAAACTTGGTCTTTGTCCAATCTGCCCATGTGACGAATTTTGTTGTGCAAGCTGCTAATCTTAATCTTGAACCGTTCATTCCATCCTTTGGGAGCAAGTTTTTTTATGGGACGTTGATTGGACTGTAAAGATCCCCTCATTGCTATTTTTGTTCAAGCAGGGGTGCAGGGGAGGGGTCCACTGCCATGTGGTGTGGTCTAGTGAGAGTTTTGTGTGTTGGGTTTGAGTGAGGTTGAGTGGAATTAGGGATCTGGTAAGTTATAATGAAAACCCCTTGGTTTGATTAGAAAGTGGATTAGGGTTTATATGGGACATTAGGGGTGGATTAGGGGGGAGGTGATAAATAGTACTTGTTTCCCTATAAAAATTAATATATAGGGATTATATTAGTGGGGTGTTGACATGGCGTTGGTGAGGTGGCAGGGGGGAGGGGATGTGGTGAATTGTGAGTGGGGGATGGAGTATTTGTGTCTGGCCAATATGGTTGTAAAACCCGCATGCTTTTACCATGAATAGTACCCTTTAGATCGTACGTACAAGATTAGAACTTTCCTTTTATAGCATGTTTACGTTCACGTATAAGAATTTTAAGTATTACGTACGTGTTAGAACACGATAAGTATTTATTACGTATGAACACACGATAATTATTTAAATAATAATTATAATCACGAACATGCGATCATGAAATCATGAACGTAATTTAATCACGAGATAATATTATTTACGTATATATATTTATTACGAACACGAATAAATATATTAAGTCATGATTAATAATTAATTAGAATACGTAAAACACGAACACGATAAAACACGAGAACACACTATAATATTTAGACTCGAGAAAAGTATGGGTTACCCCAAGTGGGGCCCCCTACCCGCGGCATACATAGAAGCATGGGCTTAGCCCATGCAAATTTTACTAATTAGGAAAAAGGGGTAAAACATGTTCATTATTCACAAAATATTGAAAATAGAAAAAAAAAACCCTAGTTCTTCCTTTGGTTCCTCTTTGGCCGCCGGTTATACATCATCACAAGGGGGTGTTCGGGTTGATTTTGATCTTGGATATTTTGCAAGGATTCGTGTGTGTTCATCCTCATTTGTTTCACGTAATCGGTATAACCTTTTCTTTTATGATTTGATTTAATGAATCACATAAAATCATGATGTTTTTAAAAAACTAATTAAAAACAATTATTTATGGGGTAAATCAAATCAATGGTTTAGGGGTGTTTGTGGTCTAGTCAACGCCTAACCGAGCCCCATAGAGGTCTCGGCTTGGCATATGTAACACCACCGAGACCATATGGTCTCGGTATGGTGGCGGTGGTCCCATGGCAGCAACAAAACCAAGGGGAAACCCGACATGGTTCGGGTTATGGTGATAGTTACGGGTCCGGTTCATGGTTTTTAGTCACGGGTCCGGTTCTTAAATCATTTTTTTCAAGGTTTATGATTTTTATATTTTAGACTTAAATTAAATTAATAAAACATGACATGATTAATTTAATGTACATGACTTAGGTTATAAATTTAATTACTAGATCATGAATTTTAACCTAAGTATTTATATTTAATTAGACTTTATAATTAATTAATTATTTTAAACCAAGACTATAATTAATTAATTAACATGACTTAGGTTATATTATTAATAGTTAATGATGGTCCAGGATACTTGTGCAAATATCGAATCAATAAGAAACTATGAAGAACATTTGCACAATTAAACCAATTGACTAACTAATAACACAAGCTTGTACTTTTCATCATATATATATCTTATTAATAATGAATCAACAAAATATACATGACTTGCCCGGTTGTTTGCGGAATAACAACCGGGCGATGAATGACAAACTAAACTCCCATGTTCATAGCTAGCTAAGCATATGCAACCATGGGAGGATGAAACCCCTATCCACCAAAGTGTTACATGTGTGTTTTCTGTGGTGGGAATCATTGACTATTCTATTACAAGTACCACATATATATAGTGGGAGTGTGAAGCTTCCTTGAGAAGCTTTACCAAAATACAAGTAACCACCTTATACTTTGTAGTCTTCCTTTTTGCACCTTTGACAAAGCCATCCTCTTTGTCTTCATTGCTAATAAGACATGTTCCCACTAATACATAAGACACTTCTTCAGGTCTTCTTAACATCTTCAGGTCTTGTAAAGGAGTAATAGTCTTGAGGAGTTAGTAAGCTATTATGTCATCACTTACTAACTCCATCATCCTTGATTCTTTGCACACTTACTGAGATCTGCCTCAACTAATGACGAGTCTATCTCGTAGACTCTAAAGAACTCTAAAGAATGACACACTGAACTTGTAACATACGTAAGTTCAGTAACTAACACTACTTAGGATACTTTACATCCAAATCCTATGCAAGGGACAAATCAGGCACTGAATTGGCCCAACAATCTACCCCTATTTGGATAGAAAGGTAGCCTATGTTAAATAGCAGAATGTGAGCATAAAGGCTTCTTCTTACATACTAATATACAACAAAGTGACATAATAAATATAACAATCTTCTGATCCTTTGTTGTTGGAAAAAGAGTAATAGTGTTCAGACCAGATCTTCATCTTCATGACTGTGTCATCTCTGATGAACATCTTCAGCAACTGAGATTATCTTGGTGTTTCAGAGACTTGCTTCAAACAGTGGTGATCAGACTCGGCATGAACTTTACTCCAAACTACTAAGTACCCAAGTATACCATCGAATCCCAGAACACTAGTTCACTACATCTGATGTTATCAGCTATGCACAACTCTTTTACCCTAAACCAACTTCTTTCATTAAATAAAAACCTCTAACTTGTTCAAGCACACTACCAATACCAGCTTCATCATTACTTTCTTCAAACATTCATCAGATACCCTTTGATAACTATTTAAGGAACGTGATGTATTTTTTTGAGTGATGCTCCTGGATAAAATTTTGATTTTTTGGTATGTGATTGGTTTTGTTATTTTGGTGTGGTTTGAGAGGTTGTATGGTAGTAATGGGGTGGTTGTGTTGTATGGTATGGAGAGGATATCTATGCGGTACAGTCATCAGGGATGTGTCTTCATCAGGGAGTGTGTATCTCTAAGGTACAATCATCACGGAGTGTGACTCTCTCCCTCTCAAAAAATGCTTCCCAAGAAGTGATTTATGTAACCATTTCACACTCCTATTATTCACCATTTTAGGGATTGAATCCCTTGATCGAATTGCTTCGATACTAAGGTTTGAACCTTAGATTTATTAGGGTGTTTGAATACCCCTGTGTGGTCTCTGGTTGAAGCCCAGAGACTTAACCAACTTAGCTGGTTCTATAGTTTTTGGCAAACTATCAGCCATCAACGGATTTGATGATTCTTTACCGGTTAGCCGTTTAACTCCGGAATAGCCAATTCTTTATTGTTGGTTAGACATGGTGAATTGATGACAATTTATGGTGTGGTGGTGAAACCGACACTTGGTGAACTTTCAGCCTGTGGCCATCCCGTTCAAGGATCTGCGATGCTTTAGCCTTAAGGCAAGGAGATTCTTCCTATCTGTTCCGACTTCACTCGGATTAGCTTTAAGTTTATAAAGTTAAGAGCTGATGTTGAAAAACAAACTTCTGATGTTGTAAAACTTCTGACTTGTAACATTTTAAAATCACTTAACTTTTGAAATCGTTTTGATAAAAAGTTTAAGTATAAAAAATAAGTCTTTGAAAATTTTAAGCAACATATGGGTACCTGAGGTCCAGAGGTCTCTGGTTACACGTCTGATGGTGTAAACTCTGATGGTGACCTCTGATGGTGCGAGCTCTAGTGGCAACCTCTGATAGGTGCGAACTCTGACGGTGACATCTGATGATGATGGGTGTGACCTCTGATGGTTACACCTCTGATGGTTACACATCTGATGAGGACCTCTGGTGGGTGCAACCTCTTGGGTGTAAAGTACTAACCAAGTACTAACTTCTGATGGTGGGAAAGAGAAGAGGTTATGATAGTTGTATGGGTATACAAATAGCCCAAATGTCGTCTTCTTTCTTTGTCTTGGTTTGAGGTAATGACTTGTACCTGATTGACCAAGTCCTGAATGAGGCTTCAGGCTATGTGAAGATGACATGATTTATTGTTGTACTTCTCTTGAGTAAAGGTATCTTCTTTCTTTATCTTAGTGTGAGGAAATAATTCCTTAGTGACCAAGTCCTTCAAATGCTGAAGGCTCTGAAGATAAAATATTGAGTGTCTTGCACTCGAACCTTTGGTGTGTGCCAAGAGTAGTACTTGGTGTGGCTCTCCAAGGGTATTGAACTACTTTGGTTAACGGTTCATTACAAACCTATGAAGGTTAGGATTACCCCTGATGTGATTTTGTTATTGTTGATCTTGTTCATACATACATAAACGCTGGTCCTTTTTGTTTCCATTAAACGATACTAACTGAGCTTTGCATTCTTGATTTGTAGAGTGGACCAATGGTTGTTGCAATGACTAAGTCATATGAGGAAGAAGGTGAGAAAAGTGTTGAGAATGAACGTGAGAAAGATGATGGGGATGAATGAAGGAATTTTTGTTTGTTTGTTTTGGTTTTGGTTTTGTGTAGGTGTTTGTGGGGTTGAATGGATACAGGTAGGTATATCATTGTTGCATATAGATCACATCTGCGTGTATGTCACAGCGGCATCTATATCACAGCGGTGTGTAGATGTCCGTGTTTCTCTCCCCCTCAAAATATGCAGCATTAACAACATCTTTTGACTCCGAATAACCTCTTATCACATCAACCAAAAGGCGTACAACGCGCCTCAACTCATTTAAGTTTGGATAAAAATCCACCAACATACCAAGTATCTGGAGTATTCATCATCAGATACCTCAAACTTTGTAAGTTTTGACGTCTCAACTACTGCTTTTAACATGAAGAAATGTTCTGGTTTACTGAAGGAAATCAAGTATAAAACTACCTGAAGGAGAGTTCTCTTCAGCGAACTCTGGGGGTTCAGAGACACCGGGTTGGGGGTACAATGGCTGTGGGACCTCTGGGTTCTCGACCTCTGGGCTCTCAACCTCTGGGGAAGCATCGACCCCTGAGGTTCTATCATAATAAATCATAACACCTTTTCAGCGATCCCTAATGGTTATGATTCAGCAACAACGATCAAAGGCCAACTTTGGTCATTCAGAGACCTGGGGACAGGGGTCCAAAGAGAGAGGTTAAGGACAGTGGTCTATGCTCAGTGACAGGGATCAGTAGCTGGAGAGTTGAAAGTTATTGGTTGTGCGTGTGGGGTTATCGTCCTTTAAGATACTTCGACCTAATATTCCGACCCTCTGATGATTAGATATCTAAATATACAACACCTCTCCCTCTGATGATTAGATATCTGACTATACAACACCTCTGTGGTTTTCCAAACGCCTGATGATCAATTACTTGTTTATACTTCATATTTTGAAGTATACCTGCTGTGTATGATCTTTATCAGCCTTTGGTGCACCTTACTGAACATATAACTTCAGCGACTTTCATCACATCCCCTTTTGCCAGCTTCATTTTAAAGCTAAGTGAATTCACAGACCCTCTGATGATTTCAGAGACGTCAGAGGTATAAATAAATCTTGTGATGTTACTTTTGAACATCAAACCCCTGTGGTATGTGGTATGTGGCTGTGGGTTTAGCAGCAGGGTTCAAAACAGCTTGGCTGTCTATTCAGCGACCTCTGGGTGCTTAACAGCAATAATGATAGAGGGTCCGTTGACCTTGGTGTCTTTGATCAATGCTCAAAGCCTGAAAGAGTTCTCATTTGGGCAGTCTTTAGCATTCTTTGCCAGCTATTGATAGGCTAAACATTTCCACCATAAGATAGCCTATCACCCCCTGAATACTCAACATTTATAAACCTCAGAGACCATTCATGACAAACATTATAGCTGAACATTTATCAGCTTCCTTTTAACATCACCCATTTATTTGCATAGCCATTCGTCACTTATCTCCCACATATTTTGCTTTAATTTCCACATATCATCATTGGATCCTTAATACTTGCTGTGATACCTGCTGTATATGATTTATAATCTTTATCACCCTTTTGGTGCAACCTCACAATTTTAGCAAGTCAGCGGGTTTTGGGTCAGCTGTGGGTATGATTTCACAGCGTTTGGGTCATCAATTCTTCCACCCCTGTGGCTTATGACATGAGCCATTTGAGTATAAACAATACTCAGCCAAAAATACACAATCTGTCTGTAATCTCTTATCAGCCTTTTGACACCAATATCAGTCATTAGCTGAAGTTTATCAGGTTCAGCCTTCCTTTTTTTTATATATACCCTAATGGCTTGATGTCGGCTCAGCCCTACGCTAGCGTCATACATCAGCTGATATTACTCAGCTCATAAACATCAGACCATTACTCCCCTTATGAAGTAAAACTCCATAAACTACGCTGTTTTAATGACGTGGGGTGACTCAGCGACTTGAATCGACTTGATTTCAGCTGTAGGGTCAGCGATCCCTGTGTGATATTCCAACTTTAGATCCAACTGTGTATCATCACCGATACATCATTTTAACAGCTTTTCTGTCATATCACAACTATTTTTCAACTCAACATTTCAAAGCTATTTTTCAACGTCAGTCATCCAACTTATGCTACAGCCAATTTTTATCAGTTCTTGACTAACTAGAGATCGAGGTGCCAATCAAGCCATCACGCTCATTAACCGTATCAGGCTTATCCGAAGAACACGACACCACCCTTTTTTTGTTTTAACCAAATCGGCCAGCTCATACGAACACACCTATTTCATCTTTTGAACTAACACATCGTTAGCTTCTCCAACTTCAGCAGCAATCCTATTACATCCGTTACAGCTTTTCTTGAAGCTGAACGCCTTTTTCAATCTACTCCTTGAGTACCAATCACAACACTCAACTCTTCCATCAGATTTATTGCCCAGGGGTCCACTAATACCTTTTTTTTAGTTTCACAGCCATCAGATATTTGAAGTCCACCAACCACAACATCCTTGCATCAGCGTTGATATTTTATCAACTTCCCTCTAATCATCAGCTTCCTTGAAGCTTGATACAAACACACCATTAAAACATCATCCTTTGTTTTGTTTCGGCTATACATAAACATATACCCATCTGCTCATACGTCAGCATCATACCTCGATAACATCACCTATCATTATACCACAAACATGACCCATGAAAATCAATCTCAATCGATCATATTGATCCGAATAACAAACCGTCGTTCACTATATACCAACTACAAAAATAATCCCAACCATTCAAGCATAGCTCGGTATCATCACCACACCTTTTTTTAAAAAAAATCTTCATGTGGCCACAAGGAAGGATTTATCTTCGAAATCGATAGTGGGTTCATTTTTGTTGATGGTTGTTGTGATATTTAATACTTGGCTTTTAGGCCTAGTATGAAAGTTCTTATCTCCGATCTTTTCGAATTGAAAACCGGTCTTAAGTGCGACTCAATTGTCTTTTGGTGAATCAAGAGAATGGTTTGGTTTGTTTTAAACTATTTGCAAGTAATTAAAGTGTCGTTGAGTAAATGGAAGAATGACGAGTAAAATAAAAGGTAGCTAAACATAAAGATAAGATTAAAAAAAATGCTTAAACACTTAATAAAACCAACACTTAGAAAATTTCTCAAAATAAAAACTCAATAAAAAAGGTACTATAAGAAAGTAAAATCGGAAGAAAACAAAACAAGCCAAAAGGGCCCTGATCGGAATATTTTCCGATCAGTAGATCGGAATATGGGACGATGACACAATCGGAATATCACAACGAGGGTCAATCGGAATGATACTAATAGGTACCAATCGGAATAACAATCAAAGAAGATGGATCGGAATGTGGGATAATGGCCACAATCGGAATACTTAGCAAAACTACCAATCGGAATAAAGGACATGCCCTGCCGTCGGAATATGAAGACCAATCGGAAAGGGGTTTTGCCACCCTTTCCGAAAATAATGGGAATCGGTTAGATGGTGTACCCGATCGGAAAACCCAATCGGAAAGGGGTTTTAAACTCCCTTTTCCGAAAATAAAGGGATTTGGTTAAGCTAGACAATAAGCTAAGTTCAATAAGCTAATATCCACAACTTAATAATCCGAATACTTAACCGAATCAAATAAGCACTTATCTCAACTTATTCAACTCGAAAATAAGCAACTTTTTAGATCAAACCATAAAAACATAAACTTTTTAATAGACCTTTTTAATAAGAACGATAAGCTAATCATAAAAAATAAGCCAATAAGCACAAAAGTCTTAAAGCTTAATCAAATGAAAACTTATAAGATGATCAAAAGATTAACTTTTTAAGCACGAAATCATTAAGAACAACACGGATCTATTGATAATCGCACCAAAACCAATCTTAAATCAAAGAAAAGTAGAATGAGATTAAGAAATAAAAGCTTAAAATGAACTTGATTAATAAAAATAAGCAATACAAAGTGTTTAATCTTGAAAGATTAAAAGAAAAAGATGAACTAGTGAGAGAAAGTTTAAGACTTTCTCTCTCTAAAACTAGAGAAAAACTAAAAAGTGAAAAATTAACTAAAAACTAACCACCCTCCTAATGACTATTAGGAGGGTATTTATAGGGAAGGTGGAAGGAGTGCATGTGTTGTATCTTCTTTCTTGCTTTCTTCACTTTTTCTCGACTCGACTTTAATTCTTCGTCTTTGTCGTCTCGGGATTTGAACTTGTCTTTTAATTTTCTTCTTCTGTTAGACTTAAGTTCTTCGACTTCGTTAAACTTCCGTCTTTTGACTTTTTCTTCGATAAATCTTCAGAATAGGCCTTGGACTTCCGTTCTTTTTGCACTCTTGTTCTTTTGACTTCGTCTTTTCCCTTTTTCTTCGATAAAAGCCCGTGAAAGCCCGTGTTTTCTTCCTTTTTGATATTTTGGTCCTAAAACACAATAAAAACACAAACCACGCATAATTCCGACTTTTACAACATAAATCACACGTTTTGGTCTTGTTATTATTGGAAATAAGTGGTAAAAGGATAAGTGTTTTCACACTTATTAAATCCCCTACACTTGACCATTGCAATGCCCTCATGCAATGCATTAATTTTAAAGCACGGTTTACATTTTCCATCATAAATAACCCACCTTGGCCTTATTTAAATGCTAAATATAAAAGACAGAAATAAGTAAAGAACTTAAAAACTTGCATTGGGTTTTGGCAGCCATGAACGTTTATCATCCTCAAGTTTCACGTTCCCCATACCAAGCTTAAAAACGAGATCATTGTTATTATAAGTTAGCAAACTATCACGAACTCATGTGGGCCAATTATTCACTTAGACTCCCTTATTCCTAGGTGTATCTCTTATATTTTATTTTTGTCTTGAATGATCACGAGGATGCATTGTTTGACTTATTTCGATAGTTATTTAATCTGAAAATAAAGTACACGATTTAATCAATAGTTAGCTAAAGGACCAAATCTTTTAAAACTGCTTCTCGGGATATCAAAAAGTTCATATCTTGGCATAACTTGGTTCGCGATTTGAGACCTTATCGGGCCGATATTTGGCAGCGACTTCATACTTCGAATCTTCGAGAGACGTTCTTGAAATTATGGTCTTCTCTTCATAATAGGAATTTCTTCACTTGGAGTTTTTTAGAGATTCTTCATCTTTGGACCACGACTTCTTCATTTTTCTCCAATCTTTATTTTGGACTTTGATATATAACGATCCGCCTCCTTTTAGGACTTGGATCTATTTATACTCATACCTTGTTAGGGTCTTTTCGGATAGATTTCTCCATGACTTTTGGGGAGTTCTTGCTTTTCGTCGTGTGTCTCGATCCTTCATATTGATTTTCGATAAATGATTCTTCACATCACTTTTGGATCTTTAGCAACAAAATGTAGCCCTCATGCCTTGTTAGGGCCTTTTCGGACTCGCCAATCTTCGCGCCCCGCTTCATAAGTTATGCCTTGGCTATGAACTCTCGTCATTACCGAGCAACTTTTAAACGATCTGGGGCTAGAAGCTAAGTAACCTTTTAAATCGTACAACCTTATTTATTAGCAGAAAAATTATTTAGCAAGTGGAGGGAGAATAGGCTCATAATTAACTCACATAAATTCACGAAAGAATACCGAACTTATAATTGACTCTATCATCTCTCGTTCTCCACAATTTAAAATCTCAAGGAATGAGACTCGTGGATGCTTAGCCTATTAAATCAAAGTTTTGGGTTTTCGAGTCGCCTATAGGATCTTGCAAATTCTTGGACTTTTTCAAGTTTAGAAATTGCATTTTAAAGTTCCCTTGATAAACGACTCTCTAGGATCAATTATAGGAACTTGCGAAAAGTTCTTGTTCTTAACCCGTGAGAGTTAAGACTTTCGCGTTTTATAGCTCCCTATATAAAAGCCTAGCAAAACTTGACTTAAACATGTTAAGGATACTAGCTAGAGTAAACTTAGGTAAGTAAACTCGGGTTGAGTCAAAATGTTCACGACTAAGAAAAATCTAAAACCACTTTATTAAAAATTTATTCTAGCAAAGGAAACATAACAAAGGCAAATACAACTATACAACTAGGCCAAGAAAGATTAAAAATTTTGAAAAATGTCGAAAAATCAACTTTCCGGTTAAAATGAGGGCAAATTCATGGAAAAGACCACTTACTTCGATAGAAGTCCCCCCTACACTTGAGATAAACATTGTCCTCAATGTTTAAGCATGTGGGAGTAAACTCCCCTACACTTAGGACATTGTGCACTTTGTTTAAATCTTGCTAAGGAAAGGACAACTAAAGTGAATTCAATGTGAACATATAAGATATGAAATATTGAATCACAAGAGTTTAGGATAGAACCGGGAAGATAGGAAACACGGTATCACAGTTCGTCAAAAGTCATCAAGATGCTCTCTGAAGCTTGAATCCCTGCACAGCACAAGAAACAAGACAACAAACATATGTGGGGCTCCCCCTACACTTATTATGAAAGCAGTAAAGGATAGAACACGGGTTGCCTCCCGAGAAGCGCTTGTTTTTGTTTACCGAGTCATGAGCCTGACTCGACCCAATTTTAGTTCATGGGGAACGTGGTGAGGGATGGAATCATCTCGTGAGAGATGTCCTCACCAAAGTACAGCTTCAGACGCTGGCCATTCACCTTGAAATTGGGCCCATTCGGCTGAGAAAGCTCAATGGTCCCATACGGAAAGACTTTGGCGACGGTGAATGGACCAGTCCAGCGGCTCTTCAACTTGCCAGAGAAGATCTTCAACTGAGAGTTAAAGAGTAAGACTTGATCATCAACGTGGAACTCTTGGTTCTTGATTTTAGCATCGTGGATCATCTTCGTCTTCTCCTTGTAGATCAGCGAGTTCTCATAAGCTTCATTCCTTAGTTCATTTAGCTTGTTGAGTTGAACCTTGCGATGATCACCGGCTTTGATGATGTCGAAGTTAGCCCACTTCAAGGCCCAGTGCGCCTTATGTTCCAGCTCGATGGGTAGGTGGCAGGCTTTCCCGTACACAAGACGATAAGGTGTACAACCGATCGGGGTTTTGTAAGCAGTACGGAAAGCCCACAGAGCATCATCTAACTTATCGGCCCACGCGGCACGATGCTCTCCCACAGTACGCTCCAAAATTCGCTTCAAGCCACGATTGGATATCTCGGCTTGCCCATTGGTTTGGGGATGATAGGCGGTGGAAAGACGGTGATTGACACCATACTTAGCCATGACTCTAGCAAATTGATCGTTGCAAAAATGAGTCACGCGGTCACTGATAATAGCACGAGGAACGCCAAATCGAGCGAAAAGCTGCTTCAAAAAGTTCACAACCACCATCGCATCATTCGTAGGAAGAGCCTTAGCTTAAACCCATTTAGAGACGTAGTCGACAGCGACGAGGATGTACTTGTTTCCTTTGGATGATGGAAATGGCCCCATAAAGTCGATGCCCCATACATCAAAGATTTCACATTCCTGTATGAAATTTTGAGGCATCTCATCCTTATGTGTGATCTTTCCTTGACGTTGGCAAGCATCACAATGCTTAACCATTTTGTGAGCATCACGATAAATGGTGGGCCAGTAGAATCCAGAATCAAACACTTTCTTAGCGGTGTAGTTGGGACCAAAGTGACCACCGGTGGGTCCTTTGTGGCAAGCTTGGAGGATGTCAAAAGCTTCCGGTCCGTCAACACATCGACGAATAATCAGATCAGCACACTGTTTGAATAGATAAGGGTCATCCCAAAAGTAAGTCTTAACATCATTCAAGAACTTCTTCTTTTGTTGGGATGTTAACCCTTGGATGAGAATACCACCCGCTAAGTAGTTTGCAATGTCTGCAAACCACGGGGTGCCATCAAGATTGAGATTTATAGACATTAGGGTCTCAAGGGGGAAAGAGTCATTGATCTCTTTGTTCGGATGATCCCCTTGATATGGATCCTCAAGTCTGCTCAGATGATCCGCGGCCAGGTTTTCGGCTCCCTTCTTGTCACGAATTTCAATGTTGAATTCTTGAAGGAGCAAAACCCAGCGAAGAAGTCTTGGCTTAGAATCGTTCTTAGTCATCAAGTATTTCAACGCGGAATGGTCCGTGTATACGATGGTGGTGGATAGAACAAGATAGGGGCGAAATTTCTCAAAAGCATAGACAACAGCTAAAAGCTCTTTTTCGGTTGTCGTATAATGCAGTTGAGCCCCCGTCATTGTTTTGCTAGCGTAGTGGATTGGTTGGAAGTGTTTATTCACTCTTTGGCCCAGAACCGCACCAATAGCAAAATCGCTAGCATCGCACATCAATTCAAAAGGCAGCTCCCAATTAGGGGTAACCAAGACCGGTGCCTTAGTTAGCTTGTCCTTTAGAAGATTGAAGGCTTCGAGACACTCTTTAGAGAAGATAAAAGGAGTATCTTTTTCCAAGAGGTGGGTCATCGGGCGAGCGATTTTAGAGAAATCTTGAATGAATCAACGATAGAAGCCCGCATGACCCAGAAAGCTTCTCACACCCTTCACGGTTGAAGGTGGAGGTAATTTGGCTATGACATCTACTTTAGCACGGTCGACTTCAAGACCGGCTTTAGAGATTTTTTGTCCTAGCACAATGCCTTCTTTTACCATAAAATGGCATTTTTCCCAATTTAGAATAAGGTGAGTGTCTTCGCACCGCTTAAGCATACGTTCCAAATTGGCAAGGCAAGAAGAGAAGGAATCCCCGAAGACCGAGAAATCATCCATGAAGACTTCCATGGTTTGCTCAACCATGTCATGGAAGATAGCCAACATGCACCTTTGGAAAGTCCCGGGGGCATTGCATAAGCCAAAAGGCATTCGTTTGTAAGCAAAGGTGCCATAGGGACAAGTGAATGTTGTCTTCTCTTGATCTTGGGGATCGATGGGTATTTGAAAATAACCCGAGAAACCATCAAGAAAGCAGTAATATTCATTACCAGCTAAACGTTCAAGCATTTGGTCCATAAAAGGTAGAGGGAAATGATCCTTTCTCGTGGCATCATTGAGTTTGCGGTAGTCTATACAAACTCTCCACCCAGTAACGAGACGGGTAGGAATTAACTCGTTGTTTGCATTGGGCACAACGGTGATTCCGCCTTTCTTAGGCACACAATGGACTGGACTAACCCATGGTGAATCCGAAATAGGGTAAATCATACCCGCATCAAGAAGTTTGATAACCTCTTTTTTGATGACTTCATGGATTTTAGGATTCACCCTTCGTTGACTTTGAATTGTGGGCTTAAAGTCGTCCTCCATGAGAATTTTATGTGTGTAGAAGTGAGGATCAATTCCACGGATGTCAGAGATTTTCCAAGCGATAGCGCGTTTATGCTTCTTCAACACAGCGACAAGTCGGGCTTTTTCGTCTTCTTTCAGATCCTTTGCGATGATGACCGGTAGCTTCTCGTCGTCTTCCAGAAAAACGTACTCAAGATGAGGCGGTAGTTCCTGAAGCTCAAGAGTAGGGGGATTCTCAATAGATGGTGAAACTAACGATGGATCATCATTAGTCACCTCTTTAGGAGCAGGAGGAGACAACGGGTCCTCATTGAGAAGTCTCTCAATAGTACGAATATCTTCATCCCAATTGGTGGACAAATTATCATACTTAATATCAAGAGGACCCAAACTAGCTTCGAAATCATCCAAGTCACTTTCTCCGAAAGGAGTCAATGCTGGAGCAATTGAGGCAACGGTCTCAACATTGGGTAGAGAAGACGGAGTACTTTTGCAAGCATCATGAAAATGTTCTTCACAAGCCTCATCGAGAACATCAATAGCATTAACACTCTCATACGAATAAGGTTGCTTAGAAATCTTACCCATGTTGAAGACAATTTTATCGTCACCAACTCTCATGATTATTTCGCCCGCGGCTACATCAATTAGAGTGCGACCGGTCCTCAGGAAGGGACGTCCAACGATTAATGGAACACGGGGATCCATCTCGTAGTCAACGACAACAAAATCCGCCGGGAAGGTGAATTTGTCAACGCCAACAAAGACATCTTCGGCTATCCCCACTGGATAAGCAACCGTACGGTTGGCTAATTCCAATGTCATTTTAGTGGGGACTAGCTCGGGGAGAGATAATTGCTTCCAAACACTTAAAGGCATTAAGTTTATACTGGCACCTAGATCGGCTAGGGCCATGCAATTCTCTACTCCCGGGAAGTTACAAGGAATCAAGAAGCGACCCGGATCACCAAGTTTGGTGGGCAATTGCCTTAAGAGCACTGCGGAGCAATTCTCATTAAGGTGGGTCTGAGCAATGTCCAGAAGCTTTTCCTTATCGCTTAAAAGATCTTTAAACATCTTAGCGTATTTGGGCATGTGAGCGAGAGCCTCGGCAAAGGAGATGTTAAAATTCAGTTGTTTAAACATTTTAAGAAAGTTTGAAACTTGAATATCATCCTTGCTCTTTTGCTTCTCTTTCCTCAACCTTGAAGGATAAGGTATATTGGATGAAGAAGAAGGCGTTAGTGGAATAGGATCACTCACAACCACGGGTGGTGGGGAAATGGGGATAGAAGGTGAAGGAGGTGGGGAAAGTTTCTCTTTTTCCTTGTTCACAATCACCGGTGGAGGTGTAGGAAGCTCGGGTTCCATATAACCTTTTCCACTACGAGTGGTGATTGCTTTCATCTCCCCTCTTGGATTCGCAACGGTATTACTCGGAAGAGTAACCGAAGAAGAGGGTTGATTACTTTGGATGAGCGAACCAATCATATCACGAAGGTGAAGAGCTTGATTGTTAAAAGAGTTTTGCATGTTTGCATTAATTGCATCACTGTGTTTGGCCATATCATTCCGTAGCTCGACTCGAATATCGTTCCCTTGTTTTGCCATTTCTCCCTTCAAATTGCGGACCTGACTCTGAAGATTCGTCACCAACTCCCGATTAGTCTTCATGAATGTCTCGACATCTTGGTTCACTGCCATCGGTTGATTGAGAGGTGGAGCCTGGTAAGCTTGATAATTTCCTTGAGTTGGGTATGGGTTTCTTTGGGATTGATACTGATTGTTTGCACGAGGTTGGGATTGGTTTGCAGGAGGGAAACCAGGAGGAGCAAGATAATTGTTGGAGCGATAACTTAGCAAGTTACGGTCTCCTTGAGGGCGAGCTGGATAACCTCCCGTAGGATAAGTACCATATGCTGCGTTAACGTATTCAGAATAATTGCCGTGAGTAGAAGGACACTCATTGTAGGAATGAGGACCACCACATGTGTCACAAGAAATAGCAACGGCTTTCGCTTGTTGGGTTTGGTTAGAAGTCAAAATTTGGAGACTTTTGTTAATATCAAGAATAGCACGTTCCAAAACAGACGGGTTGGTGGTGGAAGAAGTAGATGAAACATTGACTCTCTGATTAGATCTTGAGGATGCGGATGAAAATTATCCCGTATGAAAATTATCGTTCTCGTGGTCTTGGTCTAATCGAATTGATCTAGGTTCTCTATGTGACTCAGTTTTATTTTGGTGGAAACAAATATTTTTGGTTGGTTTTTAAATTTAAATGTGCAAGACTTAAAAGTAAATGTCGTTGAAAGTAAAGTGGAGTAAAAATAAATCTAAGTCTAATTAAAAAGAGAGGTGTGCGATATTTAAAAACGTGACAGGAAGTAAAATAATTAATTGACTAAAAATAACAGCGTGACGGAAATTAAAGTTAGACAAGTAATAAAAACGTAAACTAAAAATAAAATAAAACAAAACAAGAAGAATACCCCAATCGGAATATATATTCCGATTATACCAATCGGAATGTCAAACCTGCTCAATCGGAAAGTTGGTCGGAACCCAATCGGAATGCTGTCACCACCAATCGGAATATCCAAAACACCTCCAATCGGAATGTTTAACTTCCTCTTGATCGGAATATGGTGACCTGGTCGGAATGCTAATCGGAAACCACTGATCGGAATATTGTCACTGTCCCAATCGGAATACTGATTATGCACCTCGATCGGAATTTGGAAAGGAGAACCAATCGGAATGTTTGTCACTCACACACGATCGGAATACCACTACCTTGCCCCAATCGGAATACCAAGCTCCCTCAATCGGAATATTAAAACCCTTTTCAGATTGGTACCAATCGGAATGTATAACCCTTTTCCGATTGTCACGATCGAAAAAAGGGGAAAAGTACACAAAATAAGCTACACAAATAAGCTAAGTTTCTAATAAGCACAAGACTAAATCCTAAGGTAAAAACGTGTAAAAATAAGCTATGAAACTGAAAGTTAAAAACTTTTAAGACACGAAATTAATAAACTTTAAGAAAAACAACTTTTTATATAAAAATAACTTTTGTAAAAACTATATAAACTTGAAAATAAATCAAATAAGCTATGAAAATAAGAGATTTAAAACAATCAAAAGCATAAAAATCAAATCTTTCAAACAAATCAACAAGTTAAAAACGTGTAAATCAAAGAAAGGTAGAAGAAGATTAACAAAATAAAGTAAAGGTGCGAGTAATTAAAGAAACACTTACTTGAATTTAAAAGGTAATTAAAGTGCAAAACATGTATTTAAATGTGCAAGAAATTAAAGGTGCATAAAATAAAGGTGGAAGAACTAGTTTGTCAATCTAGCCAACAAAATGAAAAGTGATTAGCTAATGACTATATATAGGGGATTAGGGAGGAGGTTAGAGGAAGCTTCCTCCTCTCCCTCCTTTCTTCCTTAATTGCATGCTTAGGTCCCTCCTCTTCTTTAATCTTTTTGTTAATTGCGCCATTAGTCCTTAAGCCTTTAAATCTTCTTTAATCTTGGACTTTATCGACTTTTGGCTCGGGATTTCTTTTGGACTCGTCTTTTAATTCTTCAATAAATAAGACTTGAGTTCCTCGGCTTTAAGTGAACTTCCGTCGTTTGACTCTTTCTTCGATAAATCTTCAGAATTGGTCTTGGACTTCCGTTCTTTTTGCACTCTTGACTTCCTGACTTCGTCTTTCATCTTTTTCTTCAATAAAAGTCCGTAAATGCCCGTGAATTCCCGTGTTTTCTCCACTTTTCACCTTTTCATCCTAAATCACAACAAAAACACAAACCACGCATAATTCCGACATAAAAGACATAAAATACACGTTTTGGTCCGGTTATTATTCTAATTAAGTGGTAGAAAAGATGTGTGTTTTCACACATATCAAATCCCCTACACTTGACCATTGCAATGTCCTCATGCAATGCATTAGTTACAAAGCACGTTTACATTTTTCATCATAATCAATCCACGTTGGCCTTTGTTAAAGAGATAGAAAATTAAAGACATAAAAAATAAAGAAATCAAAAGCATACCTTGGGTTTTGGAAATGTTATGAATAATCATCATCCTCAAGTTTTCACTTTCTCCAAACCAAGCTTAAAAACGAGATCATTGTTATTATAAGTTAGTAAACTATCACGAACTCATGTGGGCCAATTATTCACTTAGACTCCCTTATTCCTATGGGTATCTCTTATATTTTATTGTTTGTCTTGAATGATCACGAGGATGCATTGTTTGACTTATTTCGATAGTTATTTAGTCTGAAAATAAAGTGAACGATTTAATCAATAGTTAGCTAAAGGGCCAAATCTTTTAAAACTGCTTCTCGGGACCTCATAAAGTTCATATCTTGGCATAACTCGCTTCGCGATTTGAGACCTTTCTCGGACCGATATTTGGCAGCGACTTCATACTTCAAATCTTGAGAGACGTTCATGAAATTATGGTCTTCTCTTCATAATGGAATTTCTTCACGAGATTCATACTTGGACCACGACTTCTTCATTTTTCTCTAATCATTATTTTGGACTTTGATATACAACGATCCGCCTCCTTTATTGACTTGGATCTATTTATCCTCATACCTTGCTAGGGTCTTTTCGGATACACTTCTCCATGACTTTTGGGGAGTATTTGCTTTTCGTCGTGTGTCTCGATCCTTCATATTGATTTTTGATAAATGATTCTTCACATCACTTTGGATCTTTAGCAACAAAACATAGCCCTCATGCCTTGTTAGGGCCTTTTCAGACTCGCCAATCTTCGCGTCCCGCTTCAATAAGTTATGCCTTGGCTATGAACTCTAATCCATACCGAGCAACTTTTAAACGATTTGGGGCTAGAAGCTAAGTAACTTTTCAAATCGTACAACCTTATTTATTAGCAGATAAATTATTAGCAAGCGATGGGAGAATAGGCTCATAATTAACTCACATAAATTCACGAAAGAATACCGGACTTATAATTGGCTCTATCATCTCTCGTTCTCCACAGTTTAAAATCTAAAGTAATGAGACTCGTGGATGCTTAGCCTATTAAATCAAAGTTTTGGGTTTTCGAGTCGCCTATAGGATCTTGCAAATTCTTAGACTTTTTCAAGTTTAGAAATCGCATTTTAAAGTTCCCTTGATAAACGACTCTCTAGGATCAATTATAGGAACTTGCGAAAAGTTCTTGTTCTTAACCCGTGAGAGTTAAGACTTTCGCGTTTTAAAGCTCCCTATATAAAAGCCTAGCAAAACTTGACTTAAACACGTTAAGGATACTAGCTAGAGTAAACTCGGGTTGAGTCAAAAGATTCACAACGTTTGAAAATTAAAACCACTTATTAAACATTTATTCTAGCAAAGAAAGAAAATAACTATACAAAGGGTAAAACTAATAGGCCAAAATAGATCAAAAATTTTGAAAAATGTCGAAAAATTGATTTTCCGGTTAAAATGAGGACAAATACAAGGGAAAGACCACTTAACTTCGATAGAAGTCCCCCCTACACTTAAGATAAACATTGTCCTCAATGTTTAAGCATGTGGGAGTAAGCTCCCCTACACTTAGGACATTGTGCACGTTGTTTAAATCTTGCTAAGGAAAGGACAACTAAAGAGATTCCTATTTTAATATTGAGAAAATATATAAAATAGTGAATCGAAAAGAGTTTAGGATAGAACCGGGAAGAAGTAGAACATGGAATCACGCGTCGTCAAGAATCATCAAGAGTGGATCATTGAAGCTCGAATCCCTGATTAAGAAGTGAGGAGAGGAAAGCAAACCAAAGGGTCTTCCCTACACTTATGATA
This sequence comes from Glebionis coronaria, assembly GCA_025667525.1. NCBI lineage: Eukaryota > Viridiplantae > Streptophyta > Magnoliopsida > Asterales > Asteraceae > Glebionis > Glebionis coronaria. The sequence goes on along the minus strand of CM046876.1, from coordinate 483,603,080 downwards.
AAGAAAGCAAAAAGATATATGCATGGGTTGCCTCCCAAGAAGCGCTTGATTTTTGTTAACCGAGTCGTGAGCCTGACTCGACCTTGATCATCAACGGAAGAAGCATGAAACATATCCACCAGGATCAAAGACATAGTTTTCATCCATCAATAAGCAAGAGCTTAAGGCGAACAAGGCAAGCCAAAGAAGAGTAGGCAAGGTTCCCTTAAGCAACGATGGAGCACGGTGGAAGCAAGTAGGAAGCGGTGCAAGCATGTCTTCAAAATTTCCAAAGATTTTTCCTTTTATTTCATCAGGTGGATACTGAGATGGCTTAAAAACTTCAATACCGGGGTCGAACACCTTTTCCTTTAAGGGAAAATAGCACTCAGGCTCAACCGAGTGTGAAGAAGATCCGCAAAGAAGCACAACCTCGTCCTCAGAAGGGGGACAAAGAGGTGTCAAATCATAAGTGCAACGGATTTCGGTGTCAACCGGTTTCTTCTCCTTTGACAAAATGCTCTTCAAATCCAAAGTAGGATCAAGGCGATAATCTTCAAAGTCATAAGGAGGAGCATCACTCTCATGAGGGGAAGTATGTGTTGAGAAATTCAGAGAAATCTTCCTCAAATGAATAATCGTCCAAAGTTGGATCGAGTGATGGCGGAGGATCTTCATCATGTGAAGAATCGCTCGAAAGAGTATCAGCCTCATCAAAATCATCGAAAGTGGGCAGCTCGGGATACTCAGAAGTACAATCATCAAAATCATCCGAATCTGAGCTAGAATCATCATTATCATAAGCGTCAAAGACCGGTGGCGAATCATAAATGGGAGAAGCGTCGAAAGTAGGGAGAGAATCATCCACATTATCTTCAAAAAGTGGATTATCAGTGGAAGACTCGAATAGAGGATTGTCGTAGACGGTAAAGTCATCGAGCACATTTATCATATTCACTGATTCTCGGCCTCCAAAGGATTTTCCTGTAAGCTTCCCCATTTTAAAAACTTTAGAATCATCCCCGACTCGTAAGATTAACTCACCTTCGGCCACATCTACTAAAGCTCGTCCGGTTCTCAAGAATGGCCGACCAAGTATTAAAGGAATACGAGGGTCCATTTCATAATCAACTACGACAAAATCGACCGGGAAAGTAAATGCGCCAACTCTAATGAATACGTCTTCGGCTATACCAACAGGGTAAGCGAGATTGCGATTTGCAAGTTCAAGAGTCATCTTTGTTGGAGTGAGGTCGGGTAATGATAGTGTTTTCCAAACACTCAGTGGCATCAAATTAATACTAGCCCCGAGATCAGCAAGGGCAGTAAATTCTTCAGTTTTGTTGAACACGCAAGGCAACACAAAACGACCGGGATCTCCAAGCTTTTCCGGAAGCTCTTTAAGAATAACTGCAGAGCAGTTTTCATTTAATCGTGTGTTGGCGAGTTCAATCAGCTTCTCCTTCTTGTTAAGCAATTCTTTAAATGCTTTAACAAATTTGGGCATGTGGACAAGTGCTTCAAGAAAGCTAATGTTAAAGTTCATTTGAGAAACCATTTTGATATAGCTAGTCACTTGAGCGTCCTCTTTGTTTAGCATTTTGTTCTTGCCAAAGCGAGAAGGATAAGGAATATTAGGTTTGGGTGGTGAGGGTGCAGGTGTAGGTGGTAAAGGTTGAGATGTTGAAGGGTCATTGGTGGGAACTTCATCACGTCGAGGCGGAGATGGTAATGGTGTACTAATACTAGGTGTAGGAGGAGTAGGGATAAATGGTGGTGGAGGAGGTGTAGATGATGGTGGTGGGATTGTTGGTCCTACGATGGTGACTCCACTACGAGTAGTAATAGCACTCACATTGGCTCGCGGATTAGTGACGGTGTTTGAAGGTAGAGAACTCGAAGAAGAAGGTTGAGCGGCGGGTAAGAAGCTAGCAAGCATATTCTTCAAATCATTGGTTTGATTGCTGAAGGAGGATTGAATAGTATCACGAACTTCGGATCTTATCTCATTTCCTTGCTTTGTGATATCTCCTTTCAGATTGATAATTTGGCTCTGCAAGTTCTTGATTTGCTCACCTTGGGTTCTCATTATGGCCTCAACATCGGGATTAATGGGTGGGGTTTGTTGGGCGGGTGGTTGATAAGGGTTAGAAGCTCTTGGTGGGATTTGGTTGCTTCTATTGTAGTTGTTGGCGAGATTTTGGTTTTGAGGAGAAAAACCGGGGGAAAGGTAATTGTTGGATCGGTAACTCAGCAGATTTCTATCCCCTTGAGGTCGAGCTTGGTAATTTTCCGGTGAATAATTACCATAAGCTGCATACACATTTTCCGGATTTCCTTGTGTCGAAGGACAATCGGTGTATGGGTGAGGACCGCCACATGTTTCACAAGGATTAGCAACCGCTTTAACTTGTTGTTGTTGTTGGTTTGAAGCGAGAAGCGTAATACTTTTGCTCATTTCGGCCATCATGCGGGTGAGTTCGGTCATCTCAGGGTTTGCTGAGGTTGAGGAAACATTGACTCTCGGGTTTTTCCTTGAAGAAGCAGAGGAATCCCAGTTCTTATGATGAGTAGTCATGTTCTCAATTAACTCTCTACACTCCTCGGGTCTCCTTTTCATGAATGTGCCACCGGCGGCTGCATTGATCGTATCACGATCTCGAAAAGTCAAACCGTTGTAGAAAGTATCGATTAAGGTCACAGGGAGCATGTTGTGGTTTGGACATCTATCGATCAAGACATTATATCTCTCCCAAGCATCAAAAAGAGATTCATCGGGATCTTGCATGAAACCGCTGATCTGATTACGAAGGCTTGTGACCATGGATGGTGGAAAGTAGCGCGATAAAAAGCGTTGAGTCATGTCATCCCAAGTGTGAATAGAATTCTTCGGGAGACGATCAAACCATTTCTCGGCATGATGTAATAAGGTATGTGGAAAGAGTTGTAGGCGAAGTTCATCCATTGTGGCACCAGCCAACTTCATGCTCTGGGTGATAGTAATGAACTTGTCGAGGTGTTTGTTGGCATCATCATCAGGCAATCCTCTAAATGGGTTTGTTTGTACTTGCTGAATCATGTGGTGCTTCAACGAAAACTCAGGAGCGTTGATTTGCATCGGCGCAATCGGTCCTCCTCGTCCAAACATTGTTGGTTGACAAAGTTCCTCCATGGTCCGAAGATCGGATTGTGGAAGAGCATTGTTGTTATTATTATTATTGAGGTGCGGTGGCATGTTGTTGTTGTTAACACCTGCCATATCTAAATCTTCTTGAGGCTCGGGCTCTTGATAATTAGAAGATCTAGTACGCATACACCTGAAAATGCAAAAGAAAACAAAACCAAACACAAAAACAATATATATACACAATAAAGATACAATCTTTTTGGATTTTTGAAATTTTTAATTTTTATGGTTTTTTTATCAATTTTTATGGTTTTTAATTTTTTTTAATTTTTTTTTTAATTTTTATGATTTTTTGAAATTTTTATGCAAGAAAAATAACGTTCACAAGTGAACGGATCCCAAAAAGCAACGTGTCTCTCACAAAAAACTGTTGATCTTTACGAAAAGAGCCGGCAGCGGCGCCATTTAATACAAGGTTTTTAGCCCGTATGAAAATTATCGTTCTCGTGGTCTTGGTCTTATCGAATCTAGGTTCTCTATGTGACTCAGTTTTATTTTGGTGGAAACAAATATTTTTGGTTGGTTTTTAAATTTAAATGTGCAAGACTTAAAAGTAAATGTCGTTGAAAGTAAAGTGGAGTAAAAATAAATCTAAGTCTAATTAAAAAGAGAGGTGTGCGATATTTAAAAACGTGACAGGAAGTAAAATAATTAATTGACTAAAAATAACAGCGTGACGGAAATTAAAGTTAGACAAGTAATAAAAACGTAAACTAAAAATAAAATAAAACAAAACAAGAAGAATACCCCAATCGGAATATATATTCCGATTATACCAATCGGAATGTCAAACCTGCTCAATCGGAAAGTTGGTCGGAACCCAATCGGAATGCTGTCACCACCAATCGGAATATCCAAAACACCTCCAATCGGAATGTTTAACTTCCTCTTGATCGGAATATGGTGACATGGTCGGAATGCTAATCGGAAACTACTGATCGGAATACTGTCACTGTCCCAATCGGAATACTGATTATGCACCTCGATCGGAATTTGGAAAGGAGAACCAATCGGAATGTTTGTCACTCACACACGATCGGAATACCACTACCTTGCCCCAATCGGAATACCAAGCTCCCTCAATCGGAATATTAAAACCCTTTTCAGATTGGTACCAATCGGAATGTATAACCCTTTTCCGATTGTCACGATCGGAAAACGGGGAAAAGTACACAAAATAAGTTACACAAATAAGCTAAGTTTCTAATAAGCACAAGACTAAATCCTAAGGTAAAAACGTGTAAAAATAAGCTATGAAACTGAAAGTTAAAAACTTTTAAGACACGAAATTAATAAACTTTAAGAAAAACAGCTTTTTATATAAAAATAACTTTTGTAAAAACTATATAAACTTGAAAATAAATCAAATAAGCTATGAAAATAAGAGATTTAAAACAATCAAAAGCATAAAAATCAAATCTTTTAAACAAATCAACAAGTTAAAAACGTGTAAATCAAAGAAAGGTAGAAGAAGATTAACAAAATAAAGTAAAGGTGCGAGTAATTAAAGAAACACTTACTTGAATTTAAAAGGTAATTAAAGTGCAAAACATGTATTTAAATGTGCAAGAAATTAAAGGTGCATAAAATAAAGGTGGAAGAACTAGTTTGTCAATCTAGCCAACAAAATGAAAAGTGATTAGCTAATGACTATATATAGGGGATTAGGGAGGAGGTTAGAGGAAGCTTCCTCCTCTCCCTCCTTTCTTCCTTAATTGCATGCTTAGGTCCCTCCTCTTCTTTAATCTTTTTGTTAATTGCGCCATTAGTCCTTAAGCCTTCAAATCTTCTTTAATCTTGGACTTTATCGACTTTTGGCTCGGGATTTCTTTTGGACTCGTCTTTTAATTCTTCAATAAATAAGACTTGAGTTCCTCGGCTTTAAGTGAACTTCCGTCTTTTGACTCTTTCTTCGATAAATCTTCAGAATTGGTCTTGGACTTCCGTTCTTTTTGCACTCTTGACTTCTTGACTTCGTCTTTCATCTTTTTCTTCAATAAAAGTCCGTAAATGCCCGTGAATTCCCGTGTTTTCTCCACTTTTCACCTTTTCATCCTAAATCGCAACAAAAACACAAACCACGCATAATTCCGACATAAAAGACATAAAATACACGTTTTGGTCCGGTTATTATTGTAATTAAGTGGTAGAAAAGATGTGTGTTTTCACACATATCAATATTTTCTCCAAATAACAATCACATATCTTTTGAAAGTGGTTGTTTTATGCGATATTTATGACGAGGGAGGGTAGGGATTTGTTTTGTGTGGGGTATAACATGGATTGATTTATTTCTTTTGTTGTGTTGGGTGACGTTTTTGTTTGCTTATGAAGATGGTGATTTAAGTTTTGGATCTTTAGTGTTTATTATCCAGGATTTGTGAGATGTGTATTTGTTTATGTAACGGTGGGTTTATTGTGGTAGGTGGGTTTTCAAAAGGATAAGGTGTGAGTGGGTTTATTTTAGCAAAAGTCAAAACAGTGGTGTTATCTCCCCCAAAAACGGCTACTGTAAAGACAGTTTTTTTTTTCAACACACGGATGATTTTCAACACACGGATGATTTTCAACACACGAATGATTTTCATCGTATGTATATCATATTAATAATGAATCAACAAATATACATGACTTTCCCGGTTGTTTGCGGAATAACAACCGTGCGATGAATGAAACTAAACTCCCATGTTCATAGCTAGCTAAGCTTATGCAACCATGGGAGGATGAAACCCCTATCCACTAAAGTATTACATGTGTGTTTTCTGTGGTGGGAATCATTGACTATTCAATTACAAGTACCACATATATATAGTGGGAGTGTGAAGCTTCCTTGAGAAGCTTTACCAAAATACAAGTAACCACCTTATACTTTGTAGTCTTCCTTTTTGCACCTTTGACAAAGCCATCCTCTTTGTCTTCATTGCTAATAAGACTTGTTCCCACTAATACTTAAGACACTTCTTCAGGTCTTCTTAACATCCTCAGGTCTTGTAAAGGAGTAATAGTCTTGAGGAGTTAGTAAGTTATTATGTCATCACTTACGAACTCCATCATCCTTGATTCTTTGCACACTTACTGAGATCCGCCTCAGCTAATGACGAGTCTATCTCGTAGACTCTAAAGAACTCTAAAGAATGACACACTGAACTTGTAACATACGTAAGTTCAGTGACTAACACTACTTATGATACTTTACAAACAAATCATGTGCAAGGGACAAATCAGGCACTGAATTGGCCCAACAGTTAATAATACATGTTTTAACCTAAGTATTTTACCTTTATTTAATTAAAATCATGATATATTTAATTAAATACTTTTAACCTATAGTTTATTTAATTTACATGTAATAATTAATAAACTATACTTTAGAACTACATGACTTAAAATAATAATCAGAAAACACTTAAGCTTATAAAATTATCTTATTTAACCTGCTTATATCTATTTATGGAAACTTTCTATTTTTAGAAACTTATTTAATTAAGGCAGCTAATCTATTTATGGAAACTTTCTATTTTTAGAAACTTATCTATTTTAAGCAGTAATTCTACTTTTGGAAACTTTCTATTTTTGGAAACTTTCTATTTTTGGAAACTTTCTATTTTTGGAAACTTTCTATTTTTGGTAACTTTCTATATTTGGAAACTTTCTATTTTAGGAAACCTGCTATTTTTAGAAAGTTACTTATTATTACACAACAAGTATAATAATACATGAAATACAAGTAATACTTAATCAGAGTAGACAGAATATAAGATAAATACAGTATTAAGCTTAAAACAGTAAAACATGACATGAACATATAAAACAAGCTAAGACATGATATAAAACCAGTTACATATTTAGTAATCAGATACTTATACACGTATGTATTTATGTAGCATTAGTGATACCGAAGTAGGACTCTCTTCCGTTCGTCTTCTTCATTCACTGACGGATTCCCGTCCTTTCAGTATGGGCATTCTTTCCTTATTAGGATTCCCCGTATGCAGCCAACTATTTTCCCATAGTATAAGTTTATATGTTTGATTGCTTATGTTTAATTTAGAATACCTGAAGCCATATACATGCATGACCAGTTTCACCTAGTTATGGAGGTACCATAACCATAACACTAGAGGCACTAGTGTTATGACTTCCCCACGGCAGAGTGATTGCTCGTGGCGTCCCTTCAGCTTTTGGCCATATTATTATATTTATCATGTGGGTCGTATGGGTGCATCCTAGTTACATTTTTTTCAGCAGATTACTTAGTGTTAATGTGGTGTGTGCCTTGCATCCTTCACAAGGACCTGATCCCTCCTACCCAAAACCAGTATATTAAATTAGAGGCAGCCCCTCTAAGTTGCATGATGAGGTCACCCCTCCAAGTATTCATGCAACGTTGATTTTCATGACCTATATTGGCTAATGTTAAAATATGTTAAACAGTTTTTACAAGATAAACATAAGGCTTTTCAAACTATAAAACCAGTTTTACTAAGACTTAACCGGGTTATCCAGGACTTAGTTTCTTCCGTTGTTATATGCTTATATGCTTATATTATTCATGCTTTATTGTACATCCATGCACTGAGCGCATTGCTCAGCGGTTTTCCTTTTCATGTTCCTAAAACGGTAGGTACTCAGGGACGCTCGTAGACTTTAAGCGTACGTGCATATGGACTGGAAGCTTTCTAGCCTTTCTTTACTTTTTGCATTATCTATACTTTGATACTCTTTCCATGGATATTGTTTATTCCTTTCATTTACAGTACTTATGTTTGTGTGTGATGACCTTTACTTTTGGACTACCGATATTTGATTCCGGTATTTCCTTTTTATGGTCATGTAATGTTTTAGACATTTATCCTTGTATGCTTTGATGACACGCCATAGTTACGCGTGACATTCCATTTATCAAAATGAGGTGTTACAATGGTCCTTGGACTCTCATAAGCTTTGCAAATCAAGTTTTCATTCAGCTTTGTCCCATTTCCTTTGTTAACTTCTTTGAGCTAATTGCAATTTCAATCCCTTAGTTTGGTAGGTAATAGAACAAGGACCATACATGCAATGTTTGCATTCTTCAAGGGCTCAAAATGTAATACCTTGATATTTTAGGGACCAAATGCAATATTAGAGTTTTGCAAGGGTATAAAATGTCAAGTCTTCAAAAGATGAGGGACCAATCTTGACAAATCTTCAAACTTCAAGGTCTTGATTAGAAATTCATGATTCGGGTCTGGTTCTTTGTGCGGCTTCGTTTCCCGTGTTTGTTTTTGCTTGATTCTAGTAATCTTTTGGTGAATTCACGATATCCGTAGCTAAAATACACAATGAACAAACACAAGCATATTTTTGGGTATTTTATGACATTTTTAACCGTTTTAAGCCCGATTTGGACGATAAGACTATGTATAGTTACAGTCTCATCAGGGGGTCAACACAAGGTTGGTGAATTCACAAGTTTAGTTATAAAGTAAAAGTACTGATATGCAAAACACCACGAAGATAGTAGAGCACCAAGTTTCCTACTATTGAAGTTCCTATTGCCCTGTAATAGATGCTAGACAATGTTTCTCAGGTGCCTATCTGGATCATCCTGATGAGAGACCCTCAGTTCGACAATGAAATACACCTGTTTCTTGGCCTAAGCGTTTCGTGATAGCAAGTCACGCAGGCCGGGTGTTGTCAATACCCAAATAGATCTATTTATAACATTTCGAGCTACACTATTAACTATTGCAGTCTACGGGAATAAATGCGGCAAACAATAGGCAGTAATCTGTTGTTGTCTGTAAGTGTTTGCATATACAATAATTATGTATGTTTTCTCCCCTAGTTATAAAACATTAAAAGATGGGGCCATGAACTCCCCTCAATGATAATGCAGTGGTAGAATGTCACTGGGTATGCTGATATGGTATAATCACGGAGCAGTAAAATTACCTAATTAATTTATATGACTCAGTATATGCACAGTAAAAATGCACATATAAATGTTACTGATGAAAATGCACGATCACTAAGTAATAAGTTGTAACTATTGTTTAAACGTTAAACTTATAGTAAGTTATCGATAATAATATATTTTTAGTTTCTAAAATATATTTAAATTGTTCGTACGATAAAAGTGTAATAAATTAAATAAATAGATTTTTATTTAATTGTAAGAAGTAATATGTCTCACCAAATTTCCTTAGCGTTTCAAATACACTAATATAGTTCGTTCGTTATACCAATGTCGTAAATAAACTCCTATTGTTTATTTAATTTAAATAATTAAAATAACTCAATTAAATTTATTTCAAAACAATTTTATTAATGTTTTTAATTAAATTAATTTGCACATTAGTCCTTGTAAAGAATATAGTTTCCAAAATAACCCCTAGGGTTTCGTTTGTTAAATGTATTGCATCGTTAGTCCTTGTCTGTTACATTTGTTTTCAAAACACACCCCTAGGGCTCACAATAGTTTCGAATAGTGGCAAAAGTAGTCCCTAGGGTTTAATAACTTTGGGTAATTGACAAACCGAGTCCCTAGGGCTCGGTTAATGTTTATAAAATGGCAAGTTTAGTCCCCCTAGTCTCAAAAATATTTACAAAGCACCAAAGGGAAAACTAGGGCTTGTTATAAGTTTGAGAAATGACACATATGGTCCTTGTGGTTTGTTTGAAGTCTCAGTTAACACAAAACACAACCTTATACTTTTGAAATTGGTAGTTTTAGCCCTTAGACTTTACAAAAGTCACGAATTTAATATATATGTTTTTATGTATTACATTTTCGACCTATACTTTCACCTCTTGGCATAAATGGAACGAAAACTCTCCAAGTGGTAAACTCGGAGCTAAATGGGCTCGTTAGGCCCATAAATGGACCGGTTTGGGTTACTGGGTTTAATGGACTAACATTTTTGGGCTTGTTAATACTAGTACAAGTTATTAACTTTCCTTAATCCAATCTACTATGTGGGCTTATGGGCTTAACTTCATACACGACCCACTAAATAAGCCGTGTAAAGGGCTTATGGCTTATTTGGCTTATGAGCTTATTTAGTTCGTGGCTTATATGGATTAGGAGCTTATTTAAGTGAGCTTATATAAGCTTTTAACTTAATTATGAACATTTATCTAACCCTAAGTACCAACTTAAGCTAATGGCTTATTAGACAAATGTTCTATACCCGGTTCTTATAAATAAGTCGAGACCTATGGGCTTATATATTAGTGTACATGGTTAGCTTGTTAGATCTAGTTCATCTAGGGTTTTAGAGTAAGTTTTTCTAGCTAGTTTCCATAGATCTATGATTTGAGCATGTTAGACATGAAAGAAAAACAAGTCGTAGGCTTCTAGTGTCTTTGTGGCTCGAGTTCTAGCAAGTTTCACGTATGCATGTTCACCTTATCATGTCTCATATTAGTGTAACAAGCATGGGTTCATATGTTCATGAGTTGATGATGTAAAAGGAATGAAAATGGATAGGAGGATGATAAACTTACTTGTTTAGTGAATATGGTGACAAATGAATGAGACTAGCTTGGATTTCGTATGGATCTATCTGTCTAAGCTTCTTTAACCGTGACCAAGGATGGTTTTGCTTGCCTTTACCAACAAGATGCGAGTGAGAACTTGCACTAAATGCTAGTGAGACCAAGATTCGGGAAGTAAATGATGGTGTAAATGTGTTTCGTGTATGTGAGGTAGGAGATCTGAAAATAGGAGTTTGTCAAATGAGAGTTGTGTGTTTTTGTAAAACCCGCATGCTTTTACCATGGTTAGTACCCTTAGAATCGTACGTACATGATTAAAACTTTACTTTTATAGCACGTTTATGTTTCACGCATAGTAATTACAAGTATTACGTACGTGTTATTACACGAAAAGTATTTAATACGTATTAAGACACGATAATTTTAATCAACAATAATTATAATCACGAACATGAAATCATGAACGTAAATAATCACGAACCTATTATTATGTACTTACGTAATATTTATTACGATCACCTATAAATATATATATAACACGAACAATAGATAAATAAATCACGTAAACACGACACGAGAACACGTAAATAATTTAGAACACCGAAAAACAATGGGTTTCCCTTGTGGGCCCCACATACCCGCGGAAAGAAACAAGGAAAGGGGCCAACCCACTTTTAATTTAGCTTAAATAGAGAAAGAAGGGAAACATATTTTTCATAATTACAGAAAAGTTAGAAAAACACAAAACCCTAGCCTTCTTTTTCTCCCCTCTTGGTTGCCGGTTAGAACACACAAGGAAGGGGTGTTCTTTGATTTTTTGTGATCCAATTCTTGCAAGATCGTTCATGTTATTATTCCTTTTTGTTTCACGCATTCGATAATCCTTAAACCTTTTTCTTTTAATTATTTATTGGATCAAGAACACATGTAATCAAGGGTTTGTTAAAAACTATTAATAAAACATGTAATTAAATCATGGGTGTTAAAAACATGGTGGTTTAAGGGGTCTTTTGGTTCGGCCGACGCGTAGAACCGAGATCCGAAGCTCTCGGTGAGTTTATGATCACCACCAACCGAGACCTCAAGGTCTCTATGTGGTTTGGTGTCTTGGCCGCAAGGATCAAGGGACTCCGACGCATGTTGGGGTGGCCTTGTGGTGATGTTGGGGGTCTCGGCTGAAAACAAACAAACACCACCGGCATAAGCCGGTGGCTAATATGACCTAGCAGGGGGAACCAAGCCGCGGCAGCAGGGGGAACCACCGGCTAACTGCCGGTGGGAACTTTTGCCTAGCCAGCAACTAGCCGAGGACCAAGGGAACCACCGGCGTAATCCGGTGGTTGTTTTGCGAAAACAGTGGCAACCAGCCAAGCCGGTTCACCACTGTTAAGGGTGTGTTTGTTGGTCCGGTTCAAGGGGTTTCACGGACTGGTTCATGACATTTTTAGATTTAAAACACGGGTTCGGTTCATAATTATTTTTACAAGTTAAATAATTACAAGATTAATTAAATTAATTTAACATGCTATATAATTAATTTAATTTAGACATGACTTAGGTTAATTATGATTAGTAATAATACATGATTTAACCTAAGTATTTTATGATTTAATTTAGACCAGAGTAATTAATTAATTATTAAAACATGACATATACTTAATTAATTTCCATGACTTAGGTTATATTAGTAATTATATATTAATACATGTTTTAACCTAAGTATTAATTACACTTTATTTAATTAAATCATGCTATATTTAATTAAATCTTATAACATATAGTTTATTTAATTTACATGTAATAATTAATAAACTATACTATTTAATCACATGACTTAGGATATTAATCAGTAAACACTTAAGCTTATCTTATTAGCTTAATAATCCAGCTTAGTTCTATTTACGGAAACTTTCTATTTTTAGAAACCTATTTATTTTAAGCAGCTAATCTATTTATGAAACTTTCTATTTTTGGAAACTTTCTATTTTAGGAAACCTGCTATTTTTATAAAGTTACTTATTATTACACAACAAGTATAGTAATACAAGAATTACAAGAAATACTTAATCAGAATATTCAGAATACATGATAAACACAGCATAACGATAAAATCAGTAAAACATGACATGCACATATAAAACAAGCTAAGACATGATATAAAACCAGTTATGTACCCAGTAATCAGAATACTTATACACGTATATGATTTATGTAGCTTTAGTGATATCGAAGTAGGACTCTCTTCCGTTCGTCTTCTTCATTCACTAGACATAAGGTACGGATTCTACGTCCGTTCAGTATGGACATTCTTCCTTATTAGGATTCCCCATATGCAGCCAACTATTTTCCCAGTATATGTTTTATATGTTTTGATTTGCTTATGTTTAAATAAATGCCTAAGCCATATACATGCATGACCAGTTTCACCTAGTTATGGAGGTACCATAACCGTAACACTGGAGGTACTAGTGTTATGACTTCACCACGGCGGAGTGATAGCTCGTGGCGTCCCTTTCAGCTTTTGGCCATATTATTATGTTATCATGTGGGGCGTATGGGTGCATACTAGGTTACATGTTTTTACAAATTATTCCGGTGAATGTGGTGTGTGCCTTGCATCCTTCACAAGGAGCTGATCCCTCCTACCCAAACTTATATTAATTAGAGGCAACCCCTCTAATTGCATGACGAGGTCACCTCTCCAAGTATTCATGCACGTTGATATTTCATGACCTATATTGGCTTAACGGTTAACATGTTAAACAGTTTTTATAAGATAAACATAAGGCTTTCAAACAATAAAACCAGTTTTACTAAGTTATACCAGGTTTTCCAGGACTTATACATTTCCGCTGCTATTAGTCTTATTTATGTTTCAGCCATTCATACTATGTCGTATATCCATGCACTGAGCGTTATGCGCAGCCGTTACTTTCCTTTCCATGTCCCAAAACGGCAGGTACCCAAGGACAGACTCGAGCATTTGGAGGACGTGCATAGGATGGAAGCTGCCTTAGACTTCTTCTCCTTTTTTTGCCTTCATATACTTATGCTTGTTTAGTCATTTCTCATTTCCTTTACTTTATTTATGTTTTGGGCTTATGTTTGGGAAACCGATGTTTGATTCTGGTTTTCCCTATGGTCATGTATGTTTTAGTACATATTACCTTGTATGCTTTGATGACAAGCCATAATTACGCGTAACAGTCCACTTATCAAAGTGGGGTGTTACAATTATGGTATCAGAGCCAAGGCTTTGACCTGTAGGCTCTAAAACTTGACATGTGACTAGTGGGTAGTCATCAGGAGCTTCCTAAGCCAACGCTTATTATTCCATGTATTTATGTTTTCAGCACCTTGTTGTTTTAACCATGATGTTTTTAGCACCTTGTTGTTTTAACCATGATGTTTTCATCAGTATTGCTTTTACTAATACGGACTGAACAACTTTCATCCATACTTAGTTACATTTCATTGTTTCATGCACGATGTTCCTTGTAAACTGTGGCTAATGTGAACTGAACCCAGTAGTTCATAATTGGTCACGTAATTTTTTTCTATTAAGTTTTGACAGCTGAGTTTCATTTATTTATTCCATGTATCATTGTCGCAGGAATTATGACTAAGTAATGGTTGGTACAGGACTGGCCCTATTTAGTCGCATGTTCTTTTATCGAAACTTTTAACTTTGGGACCAACCCATAGGCGTACCCTCGCCATGTATTTTGTTTTGGGTAAACTGACCATAGACGTTTACCCTCGCGCATATAAAGGTTTTTATAAACTGCATCATGCATTCACGCACTGTTTTCACGCATAAAATTTTTCTCATGATTTATTGGCATAATTTTTTTTCATGTCCCCTCATAAGTTACTACGTATTTTATGTCAATTATGTTTTCATACTGTCATGGTTAACTACAGTTTCATGCTGATTATGTTATATACTCCTTCATGTTTCTTCATGATGATTTCGTCTTCATATTGATTACGTCTTACGTCTCTTTTGTTGTTTATGCTTTCATGCAAGACACTGTTGGAATTCAATTAAATCCTGCTTTCAAGATAGGCATGTTTGGTTTTCATTAATCATGCTTTCGGGAAAATCATCGTTGAAATTCGTTTAACCACATGTTAGCGTTTCTCTATGAAACTAGAATGAGGTATATACTGGCATTTCCAGGTTATCATGATGGTCTTTCTAACCGTTTAACCAGTTATTTTCCTTTAAAATCATGTCAGATGATCGACCCCATACCGATCATTTCATGTGCATTACATGTGTACTCCATGTACCGTATCCCGTGTGCGTATTCTACTTGCTGATACTCTACAAATTGCTGATGTCGCTCATAGCTTGGAGATGTTACTAAGGGTTAATGCTGCGGATTTTAGAGACGCTACGAGATGCTGATGCTGGTAACAACAAGGGTTAATGCTGCGGATTTTAGAGATGCTAAGAGAAGATGCTTCACCACCAGACGATTTCTATCAATCATTGTCCCTAATTCTTAGTTACATGTCACACGTCATTCAGTTTTCATTTCAGTCATATGAGTGAGAACCGGCACCAGGCGGCCACTCAGCTGAATAGTTACATGAATCACAGTCATGAGAATGACCGTCATGGAACTGACAGACCAGACAATAGTAACCACTAGTATGACAACAACTATCCTAACAATCGCAACCGAAGCTCCGGCCGCGAACATGATTAGAAATACAAAGGATCAGTAGTCCAACCGATCCGCCAATTTTGGCATAATAACCTAATATTTGTAGTTCTATTTGTTTCACATCTTGAGACACATGTCAAGACATCAGTAAAGACACATGTCTCACGTATACTTTATGAAGACACATGTCAAGACACCAGTTAAGACACATGTCATGCTTATATTTCCCAAGACACGAGTCAAGACACATGACTCACGTCCATCTTCTACAATAGCCTTAAGAAATTCAGGGCACCCCACAAGGGGTATACCTATTTTGTTGTGCTATGCATAAATCAGGCCACAAGAATTTCCATGCTATCACCGGTGTTTTATTCACGCTTGGACACGCAGAGTTTATTCTTCGTGAGACAGGCAAAACAAATTCAACAAGATCTGTTACGTTACTTCATGACACTCTCATTTCTTGAGTTCATATTGTGTATATCCAAGACCATAAAAGACACTATTCATATCACCCATGTATACGAAAGTTCTCCTTCAGTCTAAGGATAACATCCAATACGATAACGCACTTACCTCAGACAAAAGCGAGTTAAACATGATTCTGATTATGGACTATGAACAACACACCAGGCTACGATTGGTCGCCATTCATATCAGATTATGTACGGTGATGTTCAGGCTCCTGAATATTTTTAGCACGGTTTTTCGTCAAGAAAATCTATACAAAATTTTTATGCTCTACGAGCACGTGTTTGTTACTCCATGGCTGCGAAGATTTTCCAGCTAGCAGTTGTGAAACACTTCTAAAGTTCCTTTTCATTTATGACCAGTTGATTATTTTATAATTTTCCGATATAAATTCCAAAAGAACCTTCAAGGAGGAGGACAGTAACATAAGATTATGTGTCGACTACCGTCGATTTGAACAAATCACCATTCATAACCGTTATTCTCCTCCGCGTATTGAAAACATGTCCAATCGACTTTAGGGTGTTAATCACTTTTCCAAGATAGGACTCATGATCATACTGCCAACAGTGACGAGTAAGAGAGCAGGACATGTCCATGACTGCTATTTGTTCACGACTAGGTCATGTTAGATTTATGATTTTGTATTACTCTCATAAATGCTCCAGCAACATTATGGACTTAATATATCGAGTTTCCATGAACTCAAAAATAAACTCATCAGTGTTTTCATTGAGGACAACCTGATTTTCTCTAAGTATAGAGAAGAGCAGGAAGACCATATTTGCACTATGTTGCAAATTCTACGACAAGAGAAATTTCACCCCGAATTTTCCAATATAAATTCTGGTTGAATACAGTGACACGTTGAATCACATGGATTCTCACGGTTAATCTTACCATGACTCAGCTTATGCGTAAAGGTGAGAACCCTACACTACATTAGGTGTTCCAGAAAATCTTACGCTAAGAGAAGTCTATTTTCGGAGACTCAGAGTTTCACAAACTCCTATGTATCAAGTTTCTACAAAGCAAGATACAATTACGTTCATATCTAAGTACCTGGCATACCAACAGGCTAAGATAGAACACCAATAGACTAGGATGTTTTTCCATCATCAGAAATTGTGAATAAAAATGGGACAAGGTCTCCATGGATTTTGGTTACCAGATTAATGCAAACTCAGAAGAAGCATGATGATATCTGGGATATTGCCAACAGTTTGATCAAGTCTGCAGAATCCTTACATCCGTAAGGATTTCAGAACCAACAGATTGATTGGACATGTTCCAGCCAAGGCTCATCCGATCACTTGGTAATCCGTAAGCTATCGGGTCAGACAAAGGTTCGCATTTGTGCTCCTTATTTACGTTCACGTTCTTGTTCCAATTTTACAACTTGCTTTCACACTCACGTGAAAGTTTATGGACTTAAAATTAATAGTCATGAGATAGGATCGAACTCGGGATCACGGGATTGCACACATAACGTAAAGGGTTAATTTATTTATTAAATATATATTTTATATATTTATTAAATCAAACCAAAGCTTAACTAACAATCGTTGATAAATAAAAGTTAAGTTATAACGACCGTTATGGAATTAAATAGAAGCTAAAAGAAGAAGGAAAAATTACACAAACACCCCTTATGGGGGGTGTCAATCGGCGGCAACAAGAGGGGGCAAAGGGAAACATTGGTTTCCTAATTGGTTATTACTTGGAAAGGAAGTTTGCCAAGTCTATATAAACAAACCCCTAGCCTCATAATTTTTCACTCCCTCTCTCTCTTTTTCTTCTTTGATCGCCGGCCACACAACACCCAACTTAGGGTTTCGTTTGGTTTTCGATCAAGTCTATTTTTATCTAGTCCTAGCCCCTCTCTAGAGTTGTTGGGTAGATATTCCATAAGCGTTGAAGCTCGGTTTGTTCGTGCTAGACTCACGGTTAACTCGCCGTATTACGTGTGTACAAGAACGTGATATAGTCTTACTTTAGACTATATTCTTGGTGGTGTTCGTGATCAACCCTAGTTGCCGTTTGTTCCGTCGTCTTGTGGATCTTGCTAGGATAAAGGTATGTAACCCTAATCTTGATTAATATAATTGTGTTAAATTAATGATCTTGTTAATCGCTTCCGCTATGCGTTCTTTGATCCATATTAGGGTTTTAAATAATTGTTATGAACTATATAAACCAACAGTGGCATCGAGAGCCGTTTTAACATGATTATAATTATCGAGATCTAAAGATTGTTTTAACTAGTAATTGTTTTGAGTTAAAACTACATGTTTTTTTTGAAAAGAAAATTTAGGGTTTTGGTTTTGTTTTTTTTTTAAATCCGATTTAAAAAAAAAGGGTCGGTTTTTGTTTTTTTTGCCGTTTATATATTAAAAAAAAGATAGTTTTTATGTGAAACCCTAAATTGCATGTTTTGATCTTTAGATAATTACATGATTAATTGTTATGTCATGTATTTAAGGTTACGATCCGTAGTGATTTAATTAAATTGTTAAGTGATTTGGGTGGAATTTTGATGAATTGCATAATTAATTGTTATGTTGTGTGAATTCATGTTTCGATCCATAGAGAATTTAATTGTTAAGATATGTGGGAGATCCGTGAAGAACATGCATGTTTTTCATGGATCATATGTTTTATGTGGTAATTGTTACGTTTTTTTGCTACATGCTTTATTTGATTCAATAAATCTAAAATTAGGGAAGACTTTTATATGAATATAAAAACCTAGATTTGATATTATTTATTGAATAAATCGTATGCATGTGGCTATTTGATTTATTTATTGCACATATAAATTGTTATTATGTGTTTATGATTTAGTTTTTTTTTGTACCTACTTGTTTTCATACGTTTTGTTTGATTGTATGTTGTAAACAAGGGTAATTTTTTACAAGAAAATTAATATGGACTAAATCATATCAAAATAAATGAATTGTTTTGAGATCTAAATTACATATGATTTGCGTTGATTAGAATTGCAATTGCAACTTAACGGCCTACTCAATTTTGGCAAACTATAAAGTGGGTATAACGCACTGCTGGTCATGTACCCGGTTAAGGAAGGAGGTGTTATGCTTCAGCGCTGACCAAATTCCCGGCTCGCCTGTGCGTCAAAATTGGAATTACCTACGGTTGTTATTGGTATAATTCTTTAAGGTTGATTTAACTACATTGATTCACATCCGAAACACAATGAATAAGGTTATTGCTTTGTGCTATAACTGAGTTCTAGAAAAAGTACGGTGTGAATTTAGTTGTGTGTAAAATCTTTAATTGGTTGAACCAATACCTCAACTTGCAAATATATGATGAACTTTTAGTCTCACCAAAAAGTTTACTAAACGTTTTATTAAACTTATGTTATGGAGATGTATGCATGCTTCTCCATACATGATTTTGACACCAAAATCTATACCCTAAAAATTTAAGTCATATGCCCTCTAATTGACGAACACTTGAAGTTACAATTGTCGTCATATAAGATATCGGACGATGTTGTAATGGAGAGAAAACTTCACGACTGAATAAGATTGCACATGAAGGTTTTACGTTCTTTAGATTAGTCGAATTAATTGAGTTACTCAGTGAGATCTGGAAACTTAAGGCATAAAGAAGGGATGAAACATGTTTACAATGCAAAATGACTTTTGGCAATGTAAATCCCTTAAAAATCTAGAAATTGCAAATTTGTTTGTCAATCATTGTTCGACAAGTTACCATCTTGAATACTTTCATTGCTAGCAGATCAACTGATGTGATGAAATTATGTCAATTTGGATTCTAGTTTTCAAGGAAAATATTAGATGATACCGGGGTAATTTTATTTTCTTGAATGGTATTATCGGAAATACTAAAATCGAATTTTGTAAATTCTTTTGCAAATGTATTAATGCAACGTTACACCGTAAACGTGGTTGATTCATTTATTGATCTACAAACCGTATGGTTGAGGATAGAGTCAATTTACAAATGAAAGATAAACCTAAAACTCTTTTTCATGAGTAAAGAAAGAGTAATAAGGATTTTAGAAATGTCAAATTCAAATCCATAACTCATAGCAAACTTTAAAAGTTAAGAAAAATGCATATTTTGAGTTATTTAAAGTTACCGCAAATTGGTTATAAGGCAAACTAGCATATTTGTCTAGTAGTTGTGCTTTGACCATTTATAGGCACTACATACCATTGTAGGGTTGGTAGACCTATTAAGGAAGAAATTGCATGTCAAGTCTTTCAAGTTAAAAAGCATTTGATGGATAAGTCATCATTTACGAAGTAGAGTACACTCTTAAACACTATAAGTAATTGTTGCGAATGTGTTTTTCAAAAGTGTAAGAAAGTAAACACAACACTAATTATTTTCACCGATTATGAAACATTTTCAATGTTGTCAAGTTCAGTGGGAGAATTGTGTTGTATTACTGATTTTGAGTCTATTAAAACATTCTCTAAGTCAGTGGGAGTTACAAGCTTTGTTGTCTTGGTAATAACCCATGTTATCTTTAGTATGTCCTAAGATAATTACTTTCGAATTGTTGACACTAATATCTTCAAAGATAGTTATGTACTGATTCTTGTTGATTAAGTGGTTCTACATCTACTTGTAAAAAGCTAATATATGTGGCACAATCATATTTAGTATAGACGAACGTTAAACGTGATGTTTATCTTATATATGAGGTTGTTCCATGCACAAGTGGGAGAAATGAACATTGTGTGCAAGAAACACCTCATAAAGATATGATTCTCTTGTCTTCAAGATAAGATACTAACAATCTAATTAATATTAGATGAGAGTTAGATCATGTGTCAATATGATTAGAAGACTACTTAAAAGTATATATGTATCATTCACATTAAGAAACACTTGTTGTTTTGATTTAGTCATGTGAAAGCTTGTACTAAATTGTAAACTTAAGGGTAAAATATCCACATGTCGTAAGATCGGGCGTGGAATGTTTTGGAGTTTCTTAAAATGGACAAATTCATGGAATGACATAAGATACATAGAGTAATCTTATACTACTAATGAAACCTAGTGGTGTTCATATAATAGTATAGGAGTGAATTAACTTGAAAAGATGAATGAAACCTAGTGGTGTTCATGATTTACTTTAGTTATACATGTTTATGATTTATTGAATAAAGTCACAAACATAAAGTCTTGAAAGACGTATAATATAAAGTAAGACGTTAATGTATTGTGTTTAAATACATATACATGAAGTCATGGTCAAATGACTTAAAACGTATGATAGAATTATAACTTCTATGTTTTTAAAACATGGAAATGAAGTGACTTTGTATTAGAAGTACTTGAGTTATAAAGCATGCAAAATGGTTAGGAAATCTATTATACCATTAAGATGATTTAGTTGGTATATAGGTAAGCCTAAAGATATATATTTATCTTAAATATTGTTAAATTTGACTTACAATATTTCCCTAAATGAAATACATCATTGATATGGTATGTTCATTAGGCGAATCAAAATTCTCAATTTGATGGTGATAATTGATTCAAGATAACTATATCTTCCTTTTCTTCCAAAAGATATCAAGGTTAGAAAGTTGAGTATGACTTGAGCTAAGAAGATTAATAAGATACCATTATATATGGAATGTGATGAATCACGTAATATCTTAAATGGAGTTCGGATTTTGCTAAACTACTTATGAAGTGGATTGTTTAGAAAATAAAGAGTATGGAACGGCCATTGTGTTTTGTAATGTCCCATATAGATAAACGTTGGAGTGTTGATCTATTTGCTATGTATTTAAAGAGTAATTTTAAGTTACTAAAAGCAAGTGGGAGTTTTGATCTTGAAAGATAAAATTACAAGATACATAATCTTCTGAAATACACTAGTAATTATCATGAGGAAGGCTTGTAAAAGCTAACTCTCAAGATAAAGGAATTTACGTCATAGGTCCGTAAGGATATCTCGGATATGCGATTTATATGCTGAGAATTATGAGTTACAAATAATTGTTGTGATTTGTTACCAAATATTGACTTGGGTAAATTACTCATACTATGATTGTTATAGATGTTGTCCAACAAGATAATCAAATTTCGGTTTTGGTTTATCTTAAATAGTTTGACTAGAAATTGAAGATGAGTTTCGTCAAAGGAAGAAAAACGCCAATTGTGGTGGTTTAATCTTTGTGTCGAAATTATATGGACAAAATTGTACACATATTTAATGTATGTATTGTGAATAGATTATTAATCACACTTGAGTAATTAATTGTGATTGAGTATTCTTTCCTAAACACATTAAATGTATAAAGATTTTGATGGTCATATTTTAAATTGACAAATTTGGATGTGTATGAACTATTTCTTGAATGACTACTTGAGAAAGGACTTAAGTAATCGAAATGAGTTTATTATTTCAGAAATAAATCTTTGGAAAAGTACAAAATGCAATTATCCATGAATGGATAAAAGCATGCATCTAGGAGACTATTCTTATGTTTAATTTGAAATCCAAGATTGGATTTAAATTTGAATAAGATGGTTTCTAAGTATTCCTAAAAGCTAGTGGGAGTATTATGGTTATTTTCTTAAATTATATGTGTCAAATAGACATGTAAGAAAGTAAGTTTTCATTCAAATTAAATGTTGATTTGGTTTAGATTTGAGATGAAACTTTACTTTGGAGATTTAGAAAATAAGATATACATAACCTTGGGACAAATAAATTTATTTATTTATGCGGTGGAAATACAACGTAATATGCCATGTAGTAAGTTTACATGGATATTTAGGACATGAAGAAATCTAAATCTGGTTTGAGAAATTTTCATGTGTGTCGTGTTGTATTTGTATCATGCTTAAAATACATGATGATTTGAATATATTAATCTATTTAAGAAGTTATTAAATAACTTGTGTAATGAATATTCTGAAGGAATATGTTTGGAAATAGAATAACATCCTAAATCTTGGATCGGCTTCCATATTCTATAGATGAATAATTTGTCAATCGTTGTGCAAATTATCATAGCCAACAAACTTGAAGGTTTTGGTTGGAATCAAACATTACATAATAGATATTAAAGGTAACGTATTTATATCTTTTATGACAAGTTGTAAAACTTGAAAAGATATAATTGAGGTAACACTCAATATTAGTCATGGGATCTTTTGGAGATGACATGTTGATTAAAGTTGCATTATACATTAAAGAATTAGAATACTTTGAACTTCAAATGTCTTTTGGAAGGTTAGGAAATTGGTGATCAAGGATGTTTCATAATTTTGATACTATGTGGCAATATCAAATTGTTTGAATGCACATGTACAAGAGTTTCAATAAATTGAATTCTTGAAGAAAGTATTCTCAAAATCCCAATAGGCCAAGACTGGTTATTTTATGCTTTGCAAAACAAGTATGAATGTCATTACTAGAGGCATGATGCATGTAACAGTTTTATGCATTGATCTATTTTTAGTATTTGGATAAAGGATGTAAGACATTATTGAATTGATAGAAATAAAGATTGGATTTCGTTTATTTTTCTGTTATTTGATTTTGTATCCTATTTTACATGTTTTAATCCATGAGCATTATGATGTTTCTAAATGTCCGTTGTCGATTAATAATATGGGAATATTATCAAACTAAGACAATTCAAAATAGTGACAGAGTATACTTAAAAGTATATTGGTCAATTTTGGATGATATTTGATGGATCAAATATTGGACTTATCCCAACTATATGATTTTACTTTATGGATCTTTGTCATCAAGTAAATCATAAATAGTTATCCTTAGACCTGAGATACCAGGAAACTGTCGTGGATCTAGTGCATTTCTGTGGAATAATCTAACGCTAAACGTAATTGGTAGCTATAAGGATTATTTCCGGAAGTGTTGCAAAGTTCATAAGTTTTGCTTGTAGTCAAAATGGGATTCGTTTCCTTCAAAATTTATTTTGAAGTATAATACAGCTGGGCCCCTCGGGGGAGTAGTAAGATATTTGTGCGGCCGCACCCAAATTTGTTTTGGTGATCTTGCTATATCCATAAACGAGAAACAGAATGGTTAATGAAAGGAATGACTGAGATCCATATCCTTATTAACGTTGTATTTGAAATGAAAGGATAATAATAATGATATAATCATTAAAAGGTTCTTGTCCAGGAGACCTTACCCGAGTTGTACTAGTGACATTGCTAGTGTAACTAGACGCTAGTCAATGTGATCACGATATTAGAATTTTGTCCAAGTGGGAGCTGAAAGTTTATGGACTTAAAATTAATAGTCATGAGATAGGATCGAACTCGGGATCACGGGATTGCACACATAACGTAAAGGGTTAATTTATTTATTAAATATATATTTTATATATTTATTAAATCAAACCAAAGCTTAACTAACAATCGTTGATAAATAAAAGTTAAGTTATAACGACCGTTATGGAATTAAATAGAAGCTAAAAGAAGAAGGAAAAATTACACAAACACCCCTTATGGGGGGTGTCAATCGGCGGCAACAAGAGGGGGCAAAGGGAAACATTGGTTTCCTAATTGGTTATTACTTGGAAAGGAAGTTTGCCAAGTCTATATAAACAAACCCCTAGCCTCATAATTTTTCACTCCCTCTCTCTCTTTTTCTTCTTTGATCGCCGGCCACACAACACCCAACTTAGGGTTTCGTTTGGTTTTCGATCAAGTCTATTTTTATCTAGTCCTAGCCCCTCTCTAGGGTTGTTGGGTAGATATTCCATAAGCGTTGAAGCTCGGTTTGTTCGTGCTAGACTCACGGTTAACTCGCCGTATTACGTGTGTACAAGAACGTGATATAGTCTTACTTTAGACTATATTCTTGGTGGTGTTCGTGATCAACCCTAGTTGCCGTTTGTTCCGTCGTCTTGTGGATCTTGCTAGGATAAAGGTATGTAACCCTAATCTTGATTAATATAATTGTGTTAAATTAATGATCTTGTTAATCGCTTCCGCTATGCGTTCTTTGATCCATATTAGGGTTTTAAATAATTGTTATGAACTATATAAACCAACATCACGTTCATGACACTATTCACGTTCATGATCGTATCATATCTTACGATTTTACGTTCTTTTTCGTTCTAGGAGGTTTTGCAAGAACTTGAGAGACCAGTCTCAAGTTTAGTATAACTCTCTATCCTCAGACAGACGTTTCACGTCACATTCCACGTTTCACCTTATAGCGTTTGGCGTTACCGCCGCCGTATTCCATGTTCACGATATGTTTCACATGTCATGTTCATTCCACGGTTTCCATATCACGTTCACGATATGTTACACGTGTCATTGATCATGATATGTTTGCCCATATTACACTCACCATATCTCCACACACCACGTTCAAAATTGTTCACGTATCACGTTCACAATTTTTCACGTACTACGTTTCAGTATGTCGCGCGCATCATTGCTAAGACAGTACTATTATATGTTAGTTTGGGTTATTTTGCATCATAACGTTTCATCTACCCTTGCACGTTAGTTCTTATTCCCTCGATCAAATTCAGAAGGATCTATCTTAAGTTGATGACCATGAACTTTTACGTATTGTCAAGTCAAGGTCAGGAAGACCAAGATTTATCATTTGGGTCATGTGCTTGTAGAGGAACCGTTCTGAGAGGGAAGCCACTTGGAAACGGACGATTCCATCCGGATTTTATCCTCTCATCCTTCCATAATTCAGTAAGATTCTTCAGTCACGTCACGTTCCAAGTCCTTTTTAGCCATGTCACGTTACACGTTCCTTTCTAGCATGTCACCTTCATGTCCTTTTATTTTGCATACCCTTTCAGTTGATACGGGTATGTTCCGCTTCCAGTTATGTTATCTATAATTTGATGACGAATTATTCTTTTTAGTGGGGAAGAGTTGTAAAACCCGCATGCTTTTACCATGGTTAGTACCCTTAGAATCGTACGTACATGATTAAAACTTTCCTTTTATAGCACGTTTATGTTTCACGAATAGTAATTACAAGTATTACGTACGTGTTATTACACGATAAGTATTTAATACGTATTAAGACACGATAATTATTATCAACAATAATTATAATCACGAACATGAAATCATGAACGTAAATAATCACGAACCTATTATTATGTACTTATGTAATATTTATCACGATCACGTGTATATATATATATATATATATATATATATATATATATATATATATATATATATATATATATATATATATATATATATATATATATATATATATATATATATATATATATATATATATATATATATATATATATATATATATATATATATATATATATATATATAACAAAAACAATAGATAAATAAATCACGTAAAAACGACACGAGAACACGTAAATAATTTAGAACACGGAAAAACAATGGGTTTCCCTTTTGGGCCCCACATACCCGCGGCAAGAAACAAGGAAAGGGGCCAATCCCACTTTTAATTTAGCTAAAATAGAAAAAGAAGGGAAACATCTTTTTCATAATTACAGAAAAGTTAGAAAAACACAAAACCCCAGCCTTCTTTTTCTCCCCTCTTGGCTGCCGGTTAGAACACACAAGGATGTGATGTTCTTTGATTTTTGGTGATCCAATTCTTGCAAGATCGTTCGTGTTATTATTCCTTTTTGTTTCACGCGTTCGGTAATCCTTAAACATTTTTCTTTTAATTATTTATTGGATCAAGAACACATGTAATCAAGGGTTTCTTAAAAACTATTAATAAAACATGTAATTAAATCATGGGTGTTAAAAACATGGTGGTTTAAGGGGTGTTTTGGTTTGGTCGATGCGTAGAACCGAGAGCTGAAGCTCTCGGTGAGTTTATGATCACCACCAACCGAGACCTCAAGGTCTCGGTGTGGTTTGGTGTCTCGGCCGCAAGGATCAAGTGACCCCGACGCATGTCGGGGTGGCCTTGTGGTGATGTTGGGGGTCTCAGCTAAAAACAAACAAACACCACCGGGATAAGCCGGTGGCTAATATGACCTAGCAGGGGGAACCACCGTCTAACTGCCGGTGGGAACTTTCGCCTAGCCAGCGGTTAGCCGAGTACCGAGGGAACCACCGGCGTAAGCCGGTGGCTGTTTTGTGAAAACAGTGGCAACCGGCCAAGCCGGTTCGCCACTATTAAGGGTGTGTTTTTTGGTCCGGTTCAAGGGGTTTCACGGACCGGTTCACGACATGTTTAGATTTAAAACACGGGTTCGGTTCATGACTTATTTTTACAAGTTAATTATTTTTACAAGTTAAATAATAACAAGATTAATTAAATTAATTTAACTAGCTATGTAATTAATTTAATTTAGACAAAACTTAGGTTAATTATTATTAGTAATAATACATGATTTTAACCTAAGTATTTTATGATTTAATTTAGACTAAAGTAATTAATTAATTATTAAAACATGACATATAATTAATTAATTTCCATGACTTAGGTTATATTAGTAATTAAATATTAATACATGTTTTAACTTAAGTATTAATTACACTTTATTTAATTAAATCATGCTATATTTAATTAAATATTATAACATATAGTTTATTTAATTTACATGTAATAATTAATAAACTATACTATTTAATCACATGACTAAGAATATTAATCAGTAAACACTTAAGCTTATCTTATTAGCTTAATAATCCAGCTTACTTCTATTTATGGAAACTTTCTATTTTTAGAAACCTATTTATTTTAAGCAGCTAATCTATTTATGGAAACTTTCTATTTTTGGAAACTTTCTATTTTAGGAAACCTGCTATTTTTAGAAAGTTACTTATTATTACACAACAAGTATAATAATATAAGAATACTTAATCAGATTATTTAGAATACATGATAAACACAGCATAACGATAAAATCAGTAAAACATGACACGAACATATAAAACAAGCTAAGACATGATATAAAACCAGTTATGTACCCAGTAATCAGAATACTTATACACGTATATTATTTATGTAGCTTTAGTGATATCGAAGTAGGACTCTCTTCCGTTCGTCTTCTTCGTTCACTGGACATAAGGTACAGATTCTTCGTCCTTTCAGTATGGACATTCTTCCTTATTAGGATTTCCCGTATGCAGCCAACTGTTTTCCCAATATATGTTTTATATGTTTTTATTTTCTTATGTTTAATTAAATGCCTAAGCCATATACATGCATGACCAGTTTCACCTAGTTATGAAGGTACCATAACCGTAACACTAGAGGCACCAGTGTTATGACTTCACCACGGCGGTGTATCCTTGGTTGCATGTTTTTACAGATTATTCAGGTGAATGTGGTGTGTGTCCTGCATCCTTCAAAGGAGCTGATACCTCCTACCCAAACTTATATTAATTAGGGGTGGCCCCTCTAATTGCATGACGAGGTCACCCCTCCAAGTATTCATGCACGTTGATATTTCATGACCTATATTGGCTTAACGGTTAACATGTTAAACAGTTTTTATAAGATAAACATAAGGCTTTTCAAACTATAAAACCAGTTTTAATAAGTTATACCAGGTTTTCCAGGACTTATACATTTCCGTTGCTATTAGTCTTATTTATGTTTCAGCCATTCATACTATGTCGTATATCCATGCACTGAGCGTTATGCTCAGCCATTACTTTCCTTTCCATGTCCCAAAATGGCAGGTACCCAAGGACGGACTCGAGCATTTGGAGGACATGCGTAGGATAGAAGCTGCCTTAGACTTCTTCTCCTTTTTTCCTTCATATACATACGCTTGTTTAGTCATTTCTTATTTCCTTTACTTTATTTATGTTTTGGGCTTATGTTTGGGGAACCTATGTTTGATTCTGGTTTTCCATATGGTCATGTATGTTTTAGTACATATTACCTTGTATGCTTTGATGACACGCCATAATTACGCGTAACGGTCCACTTATCAAAGTGGGGTGTTACAGTTTTAAGGTTAGCTAAATATCTAAGTTTGTAATGGGTGTGTCGTTCGGTGTTAAGCCACGACAAGAGAGAAGAATGAAACAAGATTCATGTAATCTAGGTTAGTACTAGGAAAATCCTAGGTACAAGATACTAAGTACAATGTCATTAATGGGAAACTCAAGTACTCTTGGCTTTTGGCTTTGTAACACCCCATTTTGAAAATGGAATGTCACGCGTAATTATGGCGTGTCATCAAAGCATACAAGGATAAATGTTTAAAACATTACATGACCATAGGGATAACCGGAATAAAACATCGGTTCCTAAACATATGCCCAAAACATAATAAAGCAAAAGAAATGAATGAAAGACTAAACAAGCATAAGTATATGAAGGCAAAAAGGAAAAGAAGTCTCTAGCAGCTTCCATCCTATGCACGTCCTCCAAATGCTCGAGTCTTTCCTCGGGTACCTGCCGTTTTGGGACATGAAAAGGAAAGTAACGGCTGAGCAAAACGCTCAGTGCAAGGATATAGACATAGTATGAATGACTAAAACATAATAAAGACTTAATAGCAGCGGAAATGTATATGTCCTTGAAAACTTGGAACATGTTCATAAAACTAGTTTTATAGTTTGAAAAGCCTTATGTTTATTTTATGAAAACTGTTTAACATATTTTACCATTAGCCAATATAGGTCATGAAAATCCACCGTGCATGAATACTTAGAGGGGTGACCTCATCATGCAAATTAGAGGGGCTGCCTCTAATTTAATATACTGGTTTTGGGTAGGAGGGATCAGCTGCTTGTGAAGGATGCAAGGCACACACCACATTCACACTGAGTAATCTGCTGAAAACATGTAACTAGGATGCACCCATACGCCCCATATGATAAATATAATAATATGGCCAAAAGCGGAAGGGACGCCACGAGCAATCATTCCGCCGTGGTGAAGTCATAACATCAGTGCCTCTAATGTTATGGTTATGGTACCTCCTTAACTAGGTGAAAGTGGTCATGCATGTATATGGCTATAGGTATTCTAAATTAAACATAAGCAAATCAAACATATAAACTTATACTACGGGAAAACATTTGGCTGCATACAGGGAATCCTAATAAGGAAAGAATGTCCATACTCAAAGGACGGGAATCCGTACCTTATGTCCAGTGAACGAAGAAGACGAACGGAAGAGAGTCCTACTTCGGTATCACTAATGCCACATAAATACATACGTGTACAAGTATCTGCTTACTAAATACGTAACTGGTTTTATGTCATGTCTTAACTTGTTTTATACGTTCATGTCATGTTTTACTATTTTAAGCCTTATACTGTGTTTATCTTATATTTTGTCTATTCTGATTAAGTATTACTTGTACTTCACGTATTATTATACTTGTTGTGTAATAATAAGTAACTTTATAAAAATAGCTGGTTTCCTAAAATAGAAAGTTTCCAAAAATAGAAAGTTACCAAAAATAGAAAGTTTCCAAAAATAGAAAGTTCCCAAAAATAGAAAGTATCCAAAAATTGAAAGTTTCCAAAAATAGAATTACTGCTTAAAATAGATAAGTTTCTAAAAATAGAAAGTTTCCATAAATAGATTAGCTTCCTTAATTAAATAAGTTTCTAAAAATAGAAAGTTTCCATAATTATATATAAGCTGGTTAAATAAGCTAATTTTATAAGCTTAAGTGTTTTCTGATTATTATTCTAAGTCATGTAGTTATAAAGTATAGTTTATTACATGTAAATTAAATAAACTATAGGTTAAAAGTATTTAATTAAATATATCATGATTTTAATTAAATAAAGTAAAATACTTAGACTAAAAGATGTATTATTAATTATTAGTAATATAACCTAAGTCATGTTAATTAATTAATTATAGTCAAGGTTTTTAATAATTAATTAATTATAAAGTCTAGCAAAATATAAATACTTAGGTTAAAATTCATGATCTAATAATTAAATTTATAACCTAAGTCATGTTAATTAAATTAATTATGTCATGTTTTATTAATTTAATTTTTACCATATAACTATTAAAATCATAACCTTCACATAATCAATGAACCGGATCGTGACTAGAAACCATGAACCGGACCCGTAATCATAACCATACCCCGAACCAAGTCGGGATTCCCCCTTGTTTGCTGCTGTCGTGGGACCCACACCACCATACCGAGACCATGAGGTCTCGGTGGTGGTTCATAAGCCAAGCCGAGACCCCCTTCGGGGTTCAGTTTAGGCGGCGGCTAGAACAAAAACCCCTAAAAACCCTTGTTTTGATTCACCCCATAATCATAGACATGTTTTAATAAATGTTTTTCATTAGTTTTTAAAAACATTAAGATTTTATATGATTCATAAATCAAAACATAAAAGAAAAGAGTTAAAAAGGTTATACCGAATGCGTGGATCAATCAAGGATGAACACACACGAATGCTTGCCCAAAATCCAAGATCAAAATCAACCCGAACACCCCTTTGGTGTTCCTAAATGTGGCGGCCAAAAAGGAGAGGAAGAAGAGAATTAGGGTTTTTTGTTATTTCTTGATTTTGTGATAAATGACACAAGATTTTCCCCTTTTCTTGTTTAGTAAAAAAACAATGGGCTTGGTCCTTTTCTTCCTAATTTCGTGGGTAGGGGCCCACATAAGGGTAACCCGTACATTTCTCGAGTCTAAATATTATAGTGTGTTCTCGTGTTCGTGTTTTACGTGTTTTAATTAGTTATCGATCGTGACTTAATATATTTATTCGTGCTCGTGATAAATATATATATATATATATATATATACGTAATTAATATTTGCTCGTGATTAGATTACGTTCATGATTTCATGATCGCATGCTTGTGATTAAAATTATTATTGGAATAATTATCATGTGTTCATACGTAATAAATACTTATCGTGTTCTAACACGTACGTAATACTCGTAATACTTATACGTGAAACGTAAATATGTTATCAAAGGAACGTTCTAATCATATACGTACGATCTTAAGGGTACTATTCATGGTAAAAGTATGTGGGTTTTACAACTCTTCCCCCCTAAAAAGAATAATTCGTCCCCGAATTATAGATAACGTAACTGAAAGAGAAACATACCCGAATCAAACTGAGAGGGTATGTAAAATAAATGAAGGTGCAGGTTTCCTGGCATAAGGAACGCGGAACGTGACATGTCTTGAAAGGACATGGAACATGACGTGACTGAAAGGACATATCTAATTGATAAGAGAAAAACGGATAAAAGTCCGGATGAACTTGTCCGTTTCCAAGTGGCATCCTTCTTGGAACGGTTCCTTCACAAATCTTGACACAGATGATTAATCTTGGTCCTCCTGACCTTGACCTGAAATACGAAGAAGTTCTTGGTTATCAACTTAAGGTAGATCCCCTAAATTTGATCGAGGGAATAAGAATTAACGTGTAAGGGCAACTAAAATGTTATCGTGCAAAACACTTCAAACTTAACTGATAATTAGCAACGATGCGCGAGACATAAGGAAACGTAGTACGTGAAAAATTTTGAACGTAATACGTGAAAATTTTTGAACGTGATACGTGGAGTTATGATGAGTGTAATATGAGTAAACATCTCGTGATCCATGATACGTTTAACATATCTTGATCATGATACGAGGAACGTGGAATGTACATGACATGTGAAACATATCGTGAACATAGAATATAATGGCGGTAACGCCAAACGCTACAAGGTGAGACATAGAATATGACGAGAAACGTCAATCTGAGGATAGGGAGTTATACTAAACTTGGGTCTAGCCTCTCAAGTTCTTGCAAAACTTCCCAGAATGAGAATAATGAACGTAAAATCGTAAGCCGATATGCCAGCATGAACGTGAAAAGTGTCATGAACGCGAGCGCGAAAGCAAGTCGTGAAATTTGAACAGGACGTGAAGTAAATAAGTACCACAATTATGAATATCTGTCTGACCCGATAACTAAGGGATTGCCAAGTGATCGGATGAGCCTTGGCTGGAACATGTCCGATCAATCTGTTGGTTCTGAAATCCTTGGGGATGTAAGGATTCTGTAGACTTGATCAAACTGTTCGCAATAACCCAGATAGCATCATGCTTCTTCTGAGTTTGCGTTAATCTGATAACCAAAATTCATGGAGATCTTGTCCCATTTCAATTCACAATTTCAGATGATGAAAACATCCCAGTCTGTTGGTGTCCTATCTTAACCTGTTGGTATGTCAGGTACATAGATATGAACGTAACTGTATCTTGCTTCGTAGAACTTGATACATAGGAGTTTGTGAAACTCTGAGTCTCTGAATCTATACTTCTCCTAGCGTAGGATTTTCTAGAACACCTAATGTAGTGTAGGGTTCTCTCCTTTACGCATAAGTTGAGTCATGGTAAGATTAACCGTAGAAACCCATGTGATTTAGCGTGTCACTGTAACCAAACATAATTGATATTGGAAAATTTTCTAGGGTAAAATTTCTCTTATCATAGAATTTGCAACATAGTGCAGATATGGTCTTCCTGTTCTTCTCTAGGCTTAAAGGAAATCAGGTTATCCTCAATGAAAACACTGATGAATTTGCTATGAGTTCATGGAAACTCATTCTTATAATGCCGTTGGAGCAGAGACTAGTTTAAAATCATAAATCTAGCATGACCGAGTCGTGTACGAATAGCAGTCATGGACATGTCCTGCTCTTTCACTCGTCACTGTTGGCAGCATGATCATGAGTTCGATCTTGGAAAAGTGATTAACACTATAAGGTCAATTGGACATGTTGTCAATACGTGGGGGAGAATAACGGTCATGAATGGTGATTTGTTTAAATCGACGGTAGTCGACACATAATCTCATGGTACCATCCTTCTCCTTGTAGGTTCTTCTGGAATGTATAGGGAGATTCTGAAATAATCAACTGGTTATGCGTAAAAGACTTAAGTGGTCGTGTCTTACTGACAGCTAGAAAATTTTAGCGACCATGGCTAACAACGCACATGCTTGTAAGCATAGATAATTTGTACAGATTTTCCCGATGGAAAATCAAGCTGAATGTATTCAGGAGCTTGAACATTACTGTACATAACTATGAATCGTAGCATGGTGTGCTGTTCATAGTCCATAATTAGGATAAAATTCAACTCGTGTCTGTCCGAGGAAATGCGTTTGCAGCTTGGATCTCATCATTAAGCTGAAAGAAAACCTTCGTATTCGTGGAAATACGAAAGGCGTCTTTTATGGTAATGAATCTATGAGCTATGGTTACAAGAAATGAAAGTGTCATCGGGAAATGTGACAGTTCTCACTGATGCACCGGTAATGGTACTGAAATTCTTGTGGCCTGATTCATACCTGGCACAACAAAATGGATATACCCTTGGAGGGTGCCCTGAATTTCTTAGAAATGTTCCATAATTAGACGTGAGTCATGTGTCTTGACTCGTGTCTTGAGAACTGTAAGTGTGACATATGTCTTGACTAGTGTCTTGACATGTGTCTTTAGAAAGTATACGTGAGAGATGTGTCTTGACTGATGTCTTGACATGTGTCTCGAGATGTGAAATAACTAGAACCACAATATTAGGGTATTATGCCAGAATTGGCAGATCGGATGGACCACTGATCAATTGTATGTCTCATCACGTCCGCGACTGGAGCCTCGGTTGCGATTTCTAGAACAGTTGTTGTCATAGTAGTGGTTACTATCATCCTGTCTGTCAGTTCCATGACGGTCATTCTCATGACTGTGATTCATGTAACTATTCAGCTGAGTGGCCGGCTGGTACCGGTCTTCACTCATATGACTGAAACGACAACTGGATGACGTGTGACATGTAACTAAGAATTAAGGACAATGATTGATGAACATCGTCTGATGGTGAAGCATCCTCTCGTCCGATTGCTTTGATCTAACGCCTTTGTCTTCGTCTTGTATGAGCTCCAGGTTGTGAACAGCATCAGCATCTCGTAGCGTCTCCCAACATCAGCAGCATCAACCTTTAGTAACACCTCCAAGCTATGAGCGGCATGGGCAATCTTGTAGAATATCAGCAAGTGAACGTATGCCTGAGATGATTGAGAATCGACTAGCGAATACTCGTGAAGTATTGCAAGTGAAATACACATGGATTTAGGTATGTGAAATACACATGGAATACGGTACATGGAGTACACACGGAATGCACATGAAATGATCGGTATGGGGTCGATCATTTGTCTAGATTTCAGGAAGGTGTATTGGTTAGACGGTTAGGAAAAACCATCATCATAACCTGGCAGTATTAGCATAGACATCATTCTGGTTGTATCGAGAAACGTTAAAGTCTGGTTACACAAAATTCAATGATGATTTGCCTGATAGCATGATCAATGAAAACCAACCATGACTATCATGAAAGCAAGATTCAATGAAATCCAACAGTGTCTTACATGAAAGCATAAATTACAAAAGAGGCATAAGACGTAATCAACATGAAGACGGAATTATCATGGAGATACATGAAACAATCTATCATAAAGGAGTGTATAACATAATCAGCATGAAACTGAAGTTAACCATGAAAGTATGAAAACATACTTGAAATAAAAACATAGTAACTTATGAGGGGACATGAAAAAAATTTATGCCAATAAATCATGAGAAAAATTTTATGCATGAAAAACAGTGCATGAATGCGTAATGTAGTTTATAAAAACCTTTATATGTTCGAGGGGACGCCTATGGGTCGGTCCCAAAACAAAAGACATGGCGAGGGGACGCCTATGGGTCGGTCCCAAAGTTAAATGTTTCGATAAAAGCACATGCGACTAAATAGGGCCAGTCCTGTACGAACCATTACTTAGTCATAATTCCTGCAACAATGATACATGAAACATAAATAAATGAAACTCATCTGTCAAAACTTATCAGAAAAATAAATTATGTGACTAATTATGAACTACTGGGGTTCAGTCCACATAGCCACAGTTCACGAGGAACATTATGCATGAAACAATGACACATAACTAAATATGAATGACGGTTGTCCACCCATATTAGTAAAACAATATCGATCAAAACATAATGGTTAAAACCTCAAGGTGCTGAAAACATCATGGTTAAAATAAAAATGAGCTGAAAACATCAATACGTAGAATAACAAACGTTGGCTTAGGAAGCTCCTGGTGACTACCCACTAGTCACATGTCAAGTTTTAGAGCTTACAGGTCGAATCCTTGTCTCTGATACCATAATTGTAACACCCCATTTTGAAAAAGGAATGTCACGCGTAATTATGGCGTGTCATTAAAGCATACAAGGATAAATGTCTAAAACATTACATGACCATAGGGATAACTGGAATCAAACATCGGTTCCTAAGCATAAGCCCAAAACATAATAAAGCAAAAGAAATGAATGAAAGACTAAACAAGCATAAGTATATGAAAGCAAAAAGGAAAAGAAGTCTCTAGCAGCTTCCATCCTATGCACGTCCTCCAAATGCTCGAGTCTTTCCTCGGGTACCTGCCGTTTTGGGACATGGAAAGGAAAGTAACGGCTGAGCAAAAAGATCAGTGCACGGATATAGACATAGTATGAATGACTAAAACATAATAAAGAATTAATAGCAACGGAAATGTATAAGTCCTGGAAACCTGGAACATGTTCATAAAACTGGTTTTATAGTTCGAAAAGCCTTATGTTTATCTTATGAAAACTGTTTAACATATTTTACCATTAGCCAATATAGGTCATGAAAATCCACCGTGCATGAATACTTGGAGGGGTGACCTCATCATGCAAATTAGAGGGGCTGCCTCTAATTTAATATACTGGTTTTGGGTAGGAGGGATCAACTCCTTGTGAAGGATGCAAGGCACAACCACATTCACACTGAGTAATCTGCTGAAAACATATAACTAGGATGCACCCATACGCCCCACATGATAAATATAATAATATGGCCAAAAGCTGAAGGGACGCCACGAGAAATCAATCCACCGGGGTGAAGTCATAACATCAGTGCCTCTAATGTTATGGTTATGGTACCTCCATAACTAGGTGAAACTGGTCATGCATGTATATGGCTATATGTATTCTAAATTAAACATAAGCAAATCAAACATATAAACTTATACTACGGGAAAACATTTGGCTGCATACGGGGAACCCTAATAAGGAAAGAATGTCCATACTGAAAGGACGGGAATCTGTACCTTATGTCCAGTGAACGAAGAAGACGAACAGAAGAGATTCCTACTTCGGTATCACTAATGCCACATAAATACATACGTGTATAAGTATCTGTTTACTAAATACGTAACTGGTTTTATGTCATGTCTTAGCTTGTTTTATACGTTCATGTCATGTTTTACTATTTTAAGCCTTATATTGTGTTCATCTTATATTCTGTCTATTCTGATTAAGTATTACTTGTATTTCACGTATTATTATACTTGTTGTGTAATAATAAGTAACTTTCTAAAAATAGCAGGTTTCCTAAAACAGAAAGTTTCCAAAAATAGAAAGTTACCAAAAATAGAAAGTTTCCAAAAATAGAAAGTTTCCAAAAATAGAAAGTATAACACCCCCAAATCATATGCGCAGCGGAACTACAACATTTGGGTGCTATGCAGTTATCATCACACACAAGCTATTTTGAACGACTCAAAGAGACGTAGGAATTTAAACATAAATTAAAGATTGTTTAAAACATCAAAGTCTACTGTTTTCCAAACCCCAAAGATAATACAAGACAGAGTCGTGTTTTGGTCCCCACTGAATCTCAACCCAAAAGTACATTTTCATTCACATGACATAATATAAAATTTTTAAGTGCAAAAAGGGAGGAAAAATAAAGTAGACCGCCAAGCCACAACAACTTCCGTCCTCGCATGCTCCGCTTCTATCAATCTTGGTTACCTGAAACACATGCTTAAAACCGTCAACACAAAGGTTGAGCGAATCTATAGGTTTATCAAATCATAAGTTGAACATAAGTATTAAAACCAATCATGACCATTCAATAGCATTGTCGTACTCACAATCTATTACTCAAGGATATTATCTTTAGCAATAGCTAATAATTGTGTTTAAGCTCGTGACACTAATCTGTTAACTCAATCACCTGCGCCACATTGACCGGCATGATTAAGATGAAACCAGTGCCCCTTCTAAAGGCATCAGTTGCAATTATACCTTATTTCTTATCACAAGTTATCCGTCCGCAGAGGGTACTCAACGTACTAGCTCTCGTCTCAGATAGGGTCGTCAACCCCATAGTACTATCAATTGTATAAGCGGCTATTTCCATCCCACACAAGGGCAAGACAGTAGTTAATAGTTCACGAATTTAGGGACTTTTGCAACTAGGTACTTAACACAATTCAAGGCAACATTCGGGTCCAACAATCATTCATGACTTATGTTCATTTTCATTTAAATAGCATGTATCCCCCTCGCGGGTAAAAACATTTGAAATAAGTAAAGAGCGAGGCTATAGACTCACCTTGCGTATTAGTAGTGGTTCTAGCGAAGACGTAACGAAAATATCACCGACGATGTGGATGCCCCCGGGAAATCAAATACAACACCTAACGAATAAACACTTAATGAATAAACTCCTTCAAGTACTTTCAAGTATTGTATGTATATAATTAAAGTCACTCAAAGTTTGTATAAACTCACGCCAAAATTCCATACAAGTGATTATTACTAGACTCGTACTATCTATATATGTAATTAGAAATATTTCAAATTTTATACTTTGTCGGTACTTACCAAAAGTACGGGCTGTTTTCTATGACTTAAGCATTTCTATAAATTACAAGAAAAATTGTAAGAATCCCTTATGACCGGTAGAAAACCCATTTTAAATCCTATAAAAAGTTTCCACTTTTATGACCCATTACTCATTACATCACTAGACGTACCCTTTTCGGACTGATTTTGCACTTGTACAACGTAAGACTTGTTTGACTCATTTAAAAGACACCATTAGCTAACTTGACAATTAAGTCTAAAAATAGACTCTAAAATGCAGGTTTGAAACCAATGAACAACTTTCAATCATTTATAAAACTCTATCTATGGTCCCCGGGATTTGACCCAAAACCAAACATAATTTCGGATTATGTTGATTCTCATCTCCCGGTACACGAACTTTCAAAATAGCATAACTTTTGACTCGTTTGGAGTCGCATGCTCTACCTTATACCAAAACGAAGCTAAGACAACGCTCTACAACTACATCCTATGTTTATGACCTGTTTACAAAGTTAAACCCACGAAAAACAAGCTTGAACAATCTGGTCTAAAATTACCCTTCCAAAATCTTAACAAATCATCATTCCAATCACACCTAATGATTCCTAGACCTATTATAACATCAATTAATCAAACCAAAACATCCTAACTATCCTTAATCACTTGTATGAACAATCACAACAAAAACCCATTTCAAAAATTAGACATGCAATGTAATTAAATAATTTAAAAATGATAAACACATGAACATAGATACATACCCATCATATTTAAGATCAAACACCCAAGAACACCCAAACCCCCAATAATTTTGTGGGTTTTGGGGCTGTAGAACACCAAAAACATGAATCCCCATCTTGTTTAATTAATATCTTCACTCCTAAACACAAGATTTAAACATCCCTTAAGAAAAATTAGATCAAAACCCACTTGTTCATAAGAATAAATTTTTGTAAAAATTAAAGATGATGCATGTTTGAAATTATTGGTGGGATTCACTTACATGATGATTATAAACATGGGTCTTTGATTGGTTTTTCAAGAAATCAAGTTTTGTGGCGGTTTTTGGTGGCGGAGTGGTTGTGGCCGGCGGCTAGGGGAGAGAGGGGAGAGAAAACCCTAATTTTTGAAAGTAAAAATGAAGTGTGTGTGTGTGTGTTAATGGTTCCTTTTGTAAAAATGGAGGGACTAATTTTGACAAGTTGGCTATCTTTTGGCCTTAGTGGCAAATCTACTTTTAAGGAGCGGGATTACGAGTTAGTAGTCGGTTTTGAAAATTTACGGGAGTCGGGTTTCGTCCCGGCTTCCTCAAAATAATTTTAAATGGTTCAACGCACACAAAAGGAATATACACATGGTTCCGACTCGACTTAAAACGTAATTAAGATAAAAATCTCGAAAAACTCAAATATCGATCAATCGATAATAAATTGTAAGTTTTGGGCATCCGTCGGTATCGTAGTCGTTATCGGTTCTTCTTAAATCGTCAAACGTTAAATTACGACCGTAAACGTTGGTTTCAACTTAAACCGTCAAATATATAATAAACGAAATTTCTTAAAAATTTAAAAAATATTCGTAAAATAGGATTAAATAAATAACGTTGGGCTCGGGATATCACATCCTCAAGTGAGTCGCAACTTAGGAGAGATGCTCATACTGAACAACTCTTGAGACAATAACTTAGCATCATACGGCACGTTCACGGGTATTACATCCTCCCCTCCTTAAGGGAGCGACGTACCGGCGCTCTCCGGTTCTTATACTCGCATTTCGTACTACTAGAAAGATGAGGGTACTTCTTACTAAAGAGGTATTCACGTTCCAATGTGGACTTCGGTTCACGTCTCGGGTTTCATTACACCTTCACTATGAGTATTACACCTTGCTTCAATCTCTTAACATCTTGATCCATGATCTCCACTTCAATTTCCCAAAATTCTTCCTACGGGTACCAACACATCTCTTTCCACAGCTTCTCGTGGTTATCAAGTGATTCTTAATCTACACCATCTCTTCCGTAGCCTCTCAAATCATTTCAAGTCCATTCAACTGACTTTTTCCTACTTCATTCTATCCAACTGGCGATCTACATTTTCATCAACATTTTCTTCAAATGCTGTAGCTTTAATGCTAACATGGTAAATGTCGTTGTACAAAGGTACTACCAACGGCAAGTGCCGATCTCAACCACTACCAAAATCAATCACACACGCTCGGAGCATGTCTTCCAACATTCGAATCGTCCTTTCACTTGGTTCATCGTCTCATAAAAACAACTAATCATAAAGAAAATCACACGGATCGCACCTAACCCCATCGAAAACGTTCAGAATATACAAAACACAGTAATTAATACTAGTCGTACAAATATACTTATTACAATATTACGTACATACAACCTATTTCGTCAAAAACGAATTCATCGATACGAGAAATCATTCGACGTATACATAACTCTCTCGAAAACATCACACCCAATCAACCACAAAAGTCATTATGAAACACATACAACCACATCACAACATGTTTGCAAAAATAGCCAAACCATGCCTAGTTAATCAGTTCAATCAAGTTAACCCACGCTTGCTAATCAGCCAAGCCATGATAAAATAAGAATATTTGACATGATTCTCGGATGAGTCCAGTCAAAAGAAAATTGCAAGTTAAAGAAGGTTCACAAGCTTGCTAGCTAAGGATGCATATTCATAAAAAAGAAAAATACATACATATGTCATCGCAGGGTGCTCACACACGGATCCATACCCAAATATATATATATATATATATATATATATATATATATATATATATATATATATATATATATATATATATATATATATATATATATATATATATATATATATATATATATATATATATATATATATATATATATATATATATATATATATATATATATATATATATATATATATATATATATATAATACAAGAACACCATCTCACCTTCCATCTCAAACATGGTCAAAATCTCAATAAGGATCATCGTTCACAGTAAAAAAAATATATATATTACATGGCACG
The DNA here is from genome assembly GCA_025667525.1 of Glebionis coronaria. Taxonomy (NCBI): domain Eukaryota; kingdom Viridiplantae; phylum Streptophyta; class Magnoliopsida; order Asterales; family Asteraceae; genus Glebionis; species Glebionis coronaria. Next base: position 483,561,538 of record CM046876.1, on the reverse strand, counting down.
TGTTCTCCATGATCGGACGTCATTGGACAATGTCGTCTCAAGTTCTCACAACTTTCGATCACTCGACTAGATCACATACAACATAAACACATAAAAGACAAGGGTTCACCATAAAAAAAAAACATCAACTATGTTTATCCGTCGTTTAACCATCGATAATCAAGGAAGGTTGAGTCAAGCAAAGAGGATTCCTCACTTAAATAAACGAAGACGGCAATGGAATTGTCTTTCAACTACCGATGCACAGTTGGTAAACTTCAACAGTTTATCGCGTGTTGTTAAACATATCAAAAGAACGAGAAAAGAAAATAAATAAGGTACGACACGTTTGATGTAGGAGAAGTCGTTGTCATTTCTCTCAAAGTTGTTCGAACTCGGCTTTCCTCTACTTCGGCATTTTTCTATTTTTGTTAAAATTCCTTCTCAGTGTCGGCACGAGTCCCTTTGGTATTTCATCAACACCCTAGCGATTCCGATAAATTTCACACGTTACATATAACTCATAAAAACATTTTCCATAGTTACTCGGTCACGGTGACTTACTAAGTCAACGCAAAACGAAAGAGAAGATTTCAAGGAACACAAGAAAATTAGAAAAAAAAATTCTTTAGGAATTAAAGAGAATACGATTACTTGCATAAGGATCCACCGTTTTAAAAGCGTTCTCATCCAAACATTCATCAAAGACACTACCAGTTTTAAAAATGACCAATTGATTTGACACTTCATTGCCCTTCCTAAACTATGCATAATTAGCTAGATCATGCATACTTGAGGACCAAGCAACGACAATCAACAAAACATGACTCCTCCCGAATTATGCATAGTTAGCTAAGCTGTGCATAATTGAGGATCGAGTCACGACACAAATATTATTATTACATACCAAATATGACTACGAAACGTTTCTACCTAATCTTTAAGATAATTAAATTATTTGAAATGAAATTTGAAATAGGACAATATAGCTACCATCGTTTCAAGAAACAAATTAAACATTTTTCTTCCATTTTGAAAACATACCTTTGCTTTGCCTTTTTATGAGGAAAATAAATAAATAATTATATAAATAAAGCGACACCATTTACATTTGGTTGAACGAACCATTTGACACACTCGTACATATTTTCAAAATAGACTATTCACAAAATAACGGTAAGGTGGTTCAAGATCAAAGATCATTGCAAGCACAACAAGTAATAAATAAAAAATCAATGAGATCGAACGAGGTAAACGAGCAATATAATTGCCAACTAATTAACTACATTAGAAATGAAAATACTTCAAATATATGACAAAAGTCTCGGGATAACAACAGCGATCTACGAATACATGGAGTAAAAATTGTATATCAACACAAGCGTAAAAAATAAAACAACGATCATAATTTTCATCGTCTTGAGTTGCACACACATTCCACCAAGGGTATACGGGGAGATGAGAATAATCACTTGGTCGAACAGAAACAATTTCACCAGGAAGATCGAGTTCTTTCACCTCGGCTTCGCCTCCTCGCTTTTGTTCAATATAAATAAATAACCACTTTAATGAAGATTCATAGCATCATTCAAGTAAATACAGAATTTTAGGTTCCATTAACCGAAAGAAGAAAAGTTACGGCGTCCATAAACAGGACAAAAATACACCGGGTGACATACCCTCATTATCATGTAATAGTGAAATAGTAATTTAAAAATAAATAACGGTTTCATACCAGGAACAATATTAAAACGAACAATCCCATTACTACCCAAGTTCAGATATAGACTCGCAAAATCAAAGAAGGGATGTCGTACCATCGAACCATCGTGACTCAAAACATTATACATACATCTTTATAAAATATTATACAAGTAGGCGTGTGTTGGGTAATCCATTTGCATATTCAAATCAATGTTACTTCGTATATTGTAAAACGATCATTTGCATATTTTTAGTTTGGGTTACACCATTAAAGAATTTATACCTTTCATTTCTCAATCTTTACAAAGTTTTTATTTCTGGAAAAATTAAAATCTCTAGGTAATTATTAACATTAGTAGATGCGGTGACTCGGTCATTATAATTGATAAAATCATTAGGTTTGAAAATCTCCATACTTGTGTCAAAATCTCATTAATGTTCAAATCTTAAGTACCAAAAACTAATACAGTAAGAATTTTCAAAGTTTTACGTTATTATTACGACTTACCTTACCACATATATACACGTATCTAACACGACTCAAACTAGTCCAATTGACTCTTAAAATTAACCTTGACTTTTTATTATACACATGTCTTCCTTAAAACTGATTTGTTAAATCATATTCACGCGGTTCGACTCAAATGCTAAAGAAGTTTCACGTAGTATTATTTCGAATAAATTACTGATTTTAGTCGACACTTGAATCTCGATGATAAAAATAATAATAATAAATAATTAAGATGCTTATTTCAATAATTCTAAAATGTAGAAAATTCAACCTTTAATTCTTAGCCCATTATCAAACGATTTTTAACATTAACACATCTCGCAGCGGAATAAAACGAAAGATTTTTATTATTTTTATTTTTTATTATTATTTTTTTTTCAAACGATTTTAAACAAGCATCATCAAATTATGCATAGTGATTCTCTATGATGACAATTAAACAAACAAATGATTTCAAATGACGTTCCATCCATATTTAATAATTTATTTCAAACGTTAGGATTTCTCACTTAAAGTGTACATTCCGATTTTTATCCCAGTTTATTCACTACAACAAGTAACGTGTTCTAGTTTATACCAATGCATACGTAAACATAACCTTATGTTTAAAATAAAACCAATTTTACAAAGTTTTTAGCTCCAAAATACATGACCAATTCTTCTACTCATGTTTTATATTACAAGATACGCCAAAAGTTTGCTACATTGACCCGAAAATTAATTCATACTAAATCCAAAGTTACATATACTCAACAGTCATATCGTAAATTTTATTATAGACTCCTTTTTCAAATTATATTAAACAAATTCTTGACAAATCCATCACAATCTTCTAGTATCGAATTATTAATATATGAAAACAAGGATTTTACGAGTAATATAAATTACTTATTATGATCTACCAACCAAGGTTGAAAGAAAATTAATTTTACTTTATTCATTTATTCTCTACACATATTTTACTGGTTACAAGACACATCATAGGTCGACTTTTTATCCAAAAGTTTCATTCATCATTTATTTAATATGTAAAACACTTTATGTTTAAATTATTCAATCAACAAAATTTAATGCTTATTTAACTCACACAAATGCCGGACCTCGTCATGTATATTATCGAATTCCAAATAATGAAACAACAAGACTAATGCAATAAACGGAATGAGAATACGTATGTCAACTAAGTGTTGATATCGGCTTCGGGTGGGTCTCAAAATCGTACTCAAATAAAATTAACACAAAACATCTAAACTTCAAGCTCTCTCGCTTGATCACAACGCTAGTCTATTTTTAAAATGCATTTTTAAAGTCGAGTAAAATGGTAAACAACGATTAAATGACGATACACCTCAACCATGTTTCATAATATACACACATGATTCGCCGCCACGATGTACGCATCATTGATTATACTTCGGCTTTATTATAGTTACGCCAACTAATATATCAAACCCATAAGAGATAAAGAAAATACAGTAATACGATAGTAATTTACGTTCCAAAAAGAAGATGTCCCAAGACGACACATCACGGTGCGATAACGACAATCAAGATCGATCTAGTAATATAAAATATGTTACAAAGCATCATTTACGTATCTAGAGTATCAAATGAGGTTCACACTCGGTTATTCGGACAATAAATTAATTATCAAGATTTATAATTAGCGGTAAGGCCAAATTCTCAACAAAACCGCATTATAAAATGTACGATAATCGCACAAGGACCATTGCTTCGCGTGCAATGCCTTTAAATACCATAGTATATACATACTTATACATACAATCATTCCTACAAACACGTAGGATTACAACGCAGTGTTGCCATGTAATGCAATGTAGCCCGTTATGCCAAATACATGCAACATATAAGATAATCTTACGAGAATTTGTAAATTCCGATAATAAGTACTCAACGTACACAACAATATATCTTAATATATATCATAGTATTTACTTACTAAATACTAGGGAATTCATGTCAGTTTGAGGGATACATCTAAAATACAAAGCAATGCTAAAGAAATCTTACTGGAGCCATGCAGGATAGTTGTGTGCTTGGACAATTTCTTACGACACCAAAAGTTATAGTTTAGGATTTTTCAAAATGACCTAGTTCTCTATAACTCATGGCTCTGATACCAATCTATAACACCCCCAAATCATATGCGCAGCGGAACTACAACATTTGGGTGCTATGTAGTTATCATCACACAAAAGCTATTTTGAACGACTCAAAGAGACGTAGGAATTTAAACATAAATTAAAGATTGTTTAAAACATCAAAGTCTATTATTTTCCAAACCCCAAAGATAATACAAGACAGAGTCGCGTTTTGGTCCCCACTGAATTCAACCCAAAAGTACATTTTCGTTCACATGACATAATATAAAAATTTTAAGTGCAAAAAGGGAGGAAAAACAAAGTAGACCGCCAAGCCACAACAACTTCCATCCTCGCATGCTCCGCTGCTATCAATCTTGGTTACCTGAAACACATGCTTAAAACCGTCAACATAAAGGTTGAGCGAATCTATAGGTTTATCAAATCATAAGTTGAACATAAGTATTAAAACCAATCATGACCATTCAATAGAATTGTCGTACTCACAATCTATTATTCAAGGATATTATCTTTAGCAATAGCTAATAATTGTGTTTAAGCTCGTGACACTAATCCGTTAACTCAATCACCCGCGCCACATTAACCGACATGATTAAGATGAAACCAGTGCCCCTTCTAAAGGCATCAGTTGCAATTATACCTTATTTCTTATCACAAGTTATCCGTCCGCAGAGGGTACTCAAGGTACTAGCTCTCGTGTCGGATAGGGTCGTCAACCCCATATTACTATCAATTGTATAAGTGGCTATTTCCAACCCACACAAGGGAAAGACAATAGTTAATAGTTCACGAATTTAGGGACTTTTGCAACTAGGTACTTAACACAATTCAAGGCAACATTCGGGTCCAACAATCATTCATGACTTATGTTCATTTTCATTTAAATAGCATGTATCCCCCTCGCGGGTAAAAACATTTGAAATAAGTAAAGAGCGAGGCTATAGACTCACCTTGCGTATTAGTAGTGGTTCTAGCGAAGACGTAACGAAAATATCACCGACGATGTGGATGCCCCCGGGAAATCAAATACAACACCTAACGAATAAACACTTAATGAATAAACTCCTTCAAGTACTTTCAAGTACTGTATGTATATAATTAAAGTCACTCAAAGTTTGTATAAACTCACGCCAAAATTCCATACAAGTGATTATTACTAGACTCGTACTATCTATCTATGTAATTAGAAATATTTCAAATTTTATACTTTGCCGGTACTTACCAAAAGTACGGGCTGTTTTCTATGACTTAAGCATTTCTATAAATTACAAGAAAATTTGTAAAAATCCCTGATGACCTGTAGAAAACCCATTTTAAATCCCATAAAAAGTTTCCACTTTTATGACCCAATACTCATTACATCACTAGACGTACCCTTTTCGGACTGATTTTGCACTTGTACAACGTAAGACTTGTTTGACTCATTTAAAAGACACCATTAGCTAACTTGAACATTAAGTCTAAAAATAGACTCTAAAATGCAGGTTTGAAACCAATGAACAACTTTCAATCATTTATAAAACTCTATCTATGGTCCCCGAGATTTGACCCAAAACCAAACATAATTTCGGATTATGTTGATTCTCATCTCCCGGTACACGAACTTTCAAAATAGCATAACGTTTGACTCGTTTGGAGTCGCAAGCTCTACCTTATACCAAAACGAAGCTAAGACAACGATCTACAACTACATCCTATGTTTATGACCTGTTTACAAAGTTAAACCCACGAAAAAAAAGCTTGAACAATCTGGTCTAAAATTACCCTTCCAAAATCTTAACAAATCATCATTCTAATCACACCTAATGATTCCTAGACCTATTATAACATCAATTAATCAGTCCAAAACATCCTAACTATCCTTAATCACTTGTATGAACAATCACAACAAAAACCCATTTCAAAAATTAGACATGCAATGTAATTAAATAATTTAAAAATGATAAACAAATGAATATAGATACATACCCATCATATTTAAGATCAAACACCCAAGAACACCCAAATCCCCAATAATATCGTGGGTTTTGGGGCTGTAGAACACCAAAAACATGAATCCCCATCTTGTTTAATTAATTATCTTCACTCCTAAACACAAGATTTAAACATCCCTTAAAAAAAATTAGATCAAAACCCACTTGTTCATAAGAATAAGTTTTTGTAAAAATTAAAGATGATGCATGTTTGAAATTATTGGTGGGATTCACATACATGATGATTATAAACATGGGTCTTTGATTGGTTTTTCAAGAAATCAAGTTTTGTGGCGGTTTTTGGTGGTGGAGTGGTTGTGACCGGCGACTAGGGGAGAGAGGGGAGAGAAAACCCTAATTTTTGAAAGTAAAAATGAAGTGTGTGTGTGTGTGTGTTAGTGGTTCCTTTTGTAAAAATGGGGGGACCAATTTTGACAAGGTGGCTATCTTTTGGCCTTAGTGGAAAATCTACTTTTAAGGAGCGGGATTATGAGTTAGTAGTCGGTTTTCAAAATTTACGGGAGTCGGGTTTCGTCCCGGCTACTTCAAAATACTTTTAAATGGTTCAACGCACACAAAACGAATATACACATGGTTCCGACTCGACTTAAAACGTAATAAAGATAAAAATCTCGTAAAACTCAAATATCGATCAATCGATAATAAAATGTAAGTTTTGGGCATCCGTCGGTATCGTAGTCGTTATCGGTTCTTCTTAAATCGTCAAACGTTAAATTACGACCGTAAACGTTGGTTTCAACTTAAACCGTCAAATATATAATAAACGAAATTTCTTAAAAATTTCAAAAATATTCGTAAAATAGGATTAAATAAATAACGTTGGGCTCGGGATATCACATCCTCAAGTGAGTCGCAACTTAGGAGAGATGCTCATACTGAACAACTCTTGAGACAATAACTTAGCATCATACGGCACGTTCACGGGTATTACAGAAAGTTTCCAAAAATAGAATTACTGCTTAAAATAGATAAGTTTCTAAAAATAGAAAGTTTCCATAAATAGATTAGCTGCCTTAATTAAATAAGTTTCTAAAAATAGAAAGTTTCCATAATTAGATATAAGCTGGTTAAATAAGCTAGTTTTATAAGCTTAAGTGTTTTCTGATTATTATTCTAAGTCATGTAGTTATAAAGTATAGTTTATTAATTATTACATGTAAATTAAATAAACTATAGGTTAAAAGTATTTAATTAAATATATCATGATTTTAATTAAATAAAGTAAAATACTTAGGCTAAAACATGTATTATTAATTATTAATAATATAATCTAAGTCATGTTAATTAATTAATTATAGTCATAGTTTTTAATAATTAATTAATTATAAAGTCTAGTGAAATATAAATACTTAGGTTAAAATTTATGATCTAATAATTAAATTTTTAACCTAAGTCATGTTAATTAAATTAATTATGTCATGTTTTATTAATTTAATTATTACCACATAACTATTAAAATCATAACCTTCACATAATCAATGAACTGGATCGTGACTAGAAACCATGAACCGGACCCGTAATCAACACCATACCCCGAACCAAGTCGGGGTTACCCCTTGTTTGCTGCTGCTGTGGGACCCACACCACCATACCGAGACCATGAGGTCTCGGTGGTGGTTCATAAGCCAAGTCGAGACCCCCTTGGGGGTTCGGTTTAGGCGACGGCTAGAACAAACACCCCTAAAAACCCTTGTTTTGATTCACCCCATAATCATAGACATGTTTTAATAAATGTTTTTAATTAGTTTTTAAAAACATTAAGATTTTATGTGACTCATAAATCAAAACATAAAAGAAAAGAGTTAAAAAGGTTATACCGAATGCGTGGATCAATCAATGATGAACACACATGAATGCTTGCCCAAAATCCAAGATCAAAATCAACCCGGACACCCCTTTGGTGTTCCTAAATATGGCGGCCAAAAAGGAGAGGAAGAAGAGAATTAGGGTTTTTTGTTATTTCTTGATTTTGTGATAAATGACACAAGATTTTCCCCTTTTTCTTGTTTAGTAAAAAAAACAATGGGCTTGGCCCTTTTCTTCCTAATTTCGTGGGTAGGGGCCCACATAAGGGTAACCCGTACATTTCTCGAGTCTAAATATTATAGTGTGTTCTCGTGTTCGTGTTTTACGTGTTTTAATTAGTTATCGATCGTGACTTAATATATTTATTCGTGCTCGTGATAAATATAAATATATATACGTAATTAATATTTGCTCGTGATTAGATTACGTTCATGACTTCATGATCGCATGCTTGTGATTAAAATTATTATTTGAATAATTATCGTGTGTTCATACGTAACAAAAACTTATCGTGTTCTAACACGTACGTAGTACTCGTAATACTTATACGTGAAACGTAAATATGTTATCAAAGGAACGTTCTAAACATATACGTACGATCTTAAGGGTACTATTCATGGTAAAAGTATGCGGGTTTTACAAGCTTTGTGTAGCCGACGGGTGCAAGAGGTCAATGGGACAAATATGCTTAGAATAGTGTTAGGTTTAATGAGGGAGTGTTGTACATATTTTAATTTATAATCTAATGTAACTTGTAAGATTTTAAGTAAGTGTAAGTGTGGTTTATGTGTTATTCGGCTAACATATAGTGTCTAGGGTAGTTTTAGGGTTAACGTCAAGTGATTTGGTATAGTTATTAGGAGTCTAGGTATTGTAGTGTGAGTGTAGGTTCAAGTCCAAGTCGATTTGGTTAGGTTTTAGGGTTTTTGGTGAAAGTATAGTCTTAAATTAATAAAAGTATAGTTTTATTTATTTAGAGTATGAGACACTTAAATAAAATGTTATAAATTTTGTTAGTTACAAAATTATATTGTTGCAATAGCTTTTTATGATTGTAGTAACACTTAAAGTGTGTATAAAATATATAGTATATATATATATTTTGTAGTAATGTGAAACTAGATAAATGTTATTAATTGTGATCATGGTTTTAGGTTTTCATAACACTAAAATGATGCATGAATATGCTCATGTGTTTATAGGTGACTTAATAGTCCCAAAATGATTGTTTGTGGATTCTGTATGCTCATAAAGATGTAGTCATACTAAATGTTTAATGAAGTGTAGTATGTTCGTATGCTCATAAAAATGTAGTCATACATGTTGTTACTGTGATCCCATGATTGAATATTCACAATCATAATTTATTATTCAAAGTTCTTGTTGATCAAATGTTTCAACTATTCCCAGATATGATAAAATGCTCAAAGCTCTAGAGCTCTGATGAGATGGCATTTATACATGATCTCATAGTTCTTTTTGGGCGTTAACATGCATAAAATGTCATAAAATACCGTATTATGTGCTTGTGTTTGTTACATGTGTGTTTTAGGTATGGATATCATGAAAAGACAAAAGACCACAAGAAACAAGCAAAAACGAACACGAGAAATGAAGCTGCACAATGAACTAGGCCCAATATGTGATTTTCCAAGAAAAAGTCCTTGAAGAATTGAAGATGTATAAGAAAGGTCTTTCATCATTGAAGAAATGAAACTTTATACCTTTGTATACTCATAATTATAAGTTTGGTCCCTAAAGTTTGTCAAAATTATGAAAGAGTCCATCAACTTTGAAGAATTGGCAAGATTGGTCCCTACAAAATAAAGACTTGTCAATATTGGTCCTCCTCAAAGTCAAACATACAATGAAGATCTTCAAGATACAAGAAAGAACAAGTTTGGTCTTTTAAATATCAAGAAATGACATAACAAGTCCTTGAAATACCTTTAGAAAAGTTTTGGGGCAAAAGTGTGAAGAATGAAACTTTGATAACAAAGGAGTTTGAGTTTTAAGCTGTTAAGTTGAAATGAAGACAATTGCAAAGATTGGGGGTATAATCTGCCAAGACAACAAACTTACCTAGACCTATTACGCGTTGCCACCTCACCCCACTCACTTTCTCCACCAATCAGCATCCACCCAACCTCCACATCACCATCCCACTAAACGGATTAATATTTATTAATCCTGTTTAAAAGTTATGGCGCCTAACACTTTCTTAAACCCAAACAAAGATCAAAAACCTGTGTTCTTAACCAAGAACACAAATTGGGGATTTTTAGCCTAATGACAATTACATCATAACCATCTCTAGATTTATGATTAAACACATGTTTAACAAAACCCAAACCTTACTTTGGTCCCCCATCACCCAAGAGTGCTACACGTAGCTCCCCTGCTCACTCCTCATTCGTCTTCAACATAAAGCCAAAACCAAAAGTTCCATCCAACGACCAAAAGCATTTTCTTGGTCCCTACACATCATTGAACACCTGAGATCACTCCATAACAACTCAGCATCAGCAAAACGCCAAGAACTCTTCACAAGACGTCCAAATTCAAAAGTTAACAAGGGCATACTTGGAACTTAAGTAGCTAGGGTTTTATTGTTTCCTTAGTATTCTAGAATCATTGTAAGGTCTATATAAGGCCATTAGTTGAGTAGCTTAGTTCTTGTTATCAGTTTTACTTTGTCAAACCTTGTAAAGACCTTTTCTGATTAATGAAAGTGTGGTATTGTGTTATGATTGAAAACTGAGTTCCATTATTCTTGTTATTGTTATAAGCTTTTGTTGTCACGTTTTTGTACTTATACAAAACCTTGAACAAGTCTAAAGTTCTCCCATAAGCCTGTAAATCCATTGTTCTTTGTATGATAAATAAATTGGTTTGGCTTGGAGAAGGATTGTTCATTGAGGTGTTTATTTAAGTGACATAAGTCACATTTAAACTGCTTAAACAATTTGGAAGTGTGTTACATAGTTTTCCTAACAAAATCAGTCAAGTGTTTTGCTAAGTACTTATGGTTTAACAACTTGCTTATTTGAGCTTAAGGGTGATCATAACCTCCTAATCTTGACTGATTAAGGGGTAGTGAGGCCTTAAGGGAGGATTCAAGCCTTGTGGGAACCTAATTGTTGCAAATACTTGGTCTTTTTGTCACTTTATCCATTATACTTGTGCTAACCATAGGTCTAAGCCTTGGACAGTGACTTTTCTTTGTTCTTAGCAGTGGAAAGCTGGTGCTTGTTTAGCTAGGACCTAAGCTCTTTGATTCTAATGTGTGGATGTACATCTTGGAGGTTTGAATACTCAATCTTTCATTTTTCTGTTTAAAAAGAGAATGCTATGTGATTTAGAGTTTCATGCTTGAAAGTTGTGTTCTTTGTGCTTGAATATCTCCCATAGGTTCCTAAGAAGTTAAATCAGTTATAAAATTGCATGTTACAAGGTTAAAATCAACAATTGCTTTAAAATCAGTAGGCTTAAAGGTTGTTTGGATTTGCCTGTTGCTAGGGCTTAAGGACTTTGGCCTTTGGTTCCTTTGTTCTTGGTGCTATTGGTTGTTCATTTTAAGGGTTATTTGGTATATGCTAAGTGTTGAACACAGATAACAAGAAGTTTGCATGTTAACCACTTTTTCACCTAAAACAAGGTCAAACACATCAGATAGGATTATTTGTTTGTTAGTTTGAATTAGAGTCTGAAATTTGGTTTGTTTCTAGTTCCTGGTGGTGTTTATCTCTTCATAATCTGGTTTCATATTTTGGTGGCTTATTGAAAAAGTTATTGCTTATTGAATCTCAACTTTTTGGTCAAGTACATCAGTAAAATGCATGCTATTCTTGAATAGAGTTGTGTGGTTTTTTGCTTGATATTTGTTCATTGTTGCCTACTTGTAGTGTGCTAAGTGTTTGCAGCTTATTTCATCAGCTCATAAGCTCACTGGCTTATTGGCCTTTATTTGCAAAAATCCAAGTCAAGTTAGCTAACTAGCTAGCTTGATTCATAGGATTCAGCCTTGAATCCTTCACAAAAATTGCTCAAAACAAGCTCAGAAACACGACCTTATAGTTTGGTAACGTTTGGAACACTTTGACTTTTGGTCAAATAAGCTCAATTTGGCTTAATTTTCAGTTTATCTTATTGGTGTGTGCAACAACTTTAATTTTGTAATAGGTGTCATTTTTCTCAGCTTATAATCAATATTGGAAGTTTCAAGCTCATTTGGTTAAGCTTTTACTAGGAAACCATCTTTTTATGCTTTTTAAGAGTGCTTATTGCCTCCTACAACTTATTCGACTTAGCTTTTAGAAAATTTCTTTGTTGATTATTCTTAATTAAGCCATTTAGAAGCTTTTTCACAAAGAATCAAATCTTGAGGTGGTCTAGAACTCTAACCCGACTATTTTGTCGTTTTGTGAAAAAGTTCTTTTCAAGATTCTGGCTTATTACTTGAGCTTTTTCAAAATTTCTTTTTGCAGAAAGGTTTATAATCTCAATAGAAGGTTGTGTGTTTAAGCAGAGCTTATGGCATTAGCTTATGGCTTAATGGGCTTATTAGCCCATTAAGAATAAGTTGTTGGTTTATTAAGTTGTGATAAGCTCACTTTCAGCTTTTGGGCCTTTAGAGTTTTTTGTTTAAAATTGAATTTTGGGTCAGATTGTGCTTTTTGGGCTTATTTGGTTGACTTTTTGCTTATTAGGCCAAAAAGCCCAATTAGGTGGACTGTTTTCATTTTTGGCCCATTTGGAGGCCCATTAGGGGTATTTAGGTAATTTTTCTTTTATTTTCTGTTTAATTAGGTTAAAAAACTAGTTTGTAAGTTTTTAGAAATTTTTATAATTTTTGAATTTTTTATTATTATTTTATTATTAAAAAATGTTTTTAGGGTTTTTAAATAGATTTAATACGTTTAAATTTTTGGATAAATATTTTTTAGTTTAATTAAGTCATTTTTGAGGTTTACAAATTTAAAAATCTTTATTGGGCTTTTTATTAATTTATTTGATTTTTAGGGCTTTAATTAGTATTAAAAAATTAAATATTAATTAAATAAAAGGTTTGAAAAGTTTTGATCATTTGGAAACCCTTAGTTTATTTTTAGGAATTTTTGTTAATTTTTTGGGAATTTTTAGTGCAAATTTTTAATTTTGTCACTATTCACGGTTTTACGTTTTTACGTCTTAGTGTAATTTTCACCGTAATCCGTCATTTTCTTTTCCCCTTTTTCTTTCATCAATATTAATCCAAAATCATACAATTTAAACACACACATTAGTCCTCCTTGGTGATCATTCAAGACAACAATAAAATATAAGAGATACACCTAGGAATAAGGGAGTCTAAGTGAATAATTGGCCCACATGAGTTTGTGTTAGTTTGCTAACTTATAATAACAATGATCTCGTTTTTAAGCTTGGTTTGGGAAACGTGAAACTTGAGGATGATAATCATTCATGACATTCCAAAACCCTAAGGTAAGTTTTTGATCTTTTTACTTGTTCTCTTCCTTTAAATATTTTGTCTCTTTAATAAAGGCCAACGTGGATTGATTATGATGAAAAATGTAAAACTTGCTTTGTAATTAATGCATTGCATGATGACATTGCAATGGTCAAGTGTAGGGGATTTAATAAGTGTGAAAACACTTATCCTTTTACCACTTAATTATAATAATAACCAAGCCAAAACGTGTATTTTATGTCGTAAATGTTGGAATTATGCGTGGTTTGTGTTTTTGTTGTGATTTAGGATCAAAATGTGAAAAGGGAAGAAAACACGGGCATTCACGGGCTTTTATCGAAGAAAAAGACAAAAGACGAAGTCAAAAGATCAAGAGTGCAAAAAGAACGGAAGTCCAAGGCCTATTCTGAATATTTATCAAAGAAAAAGTCTAAAGACGAAAGTTTATTGAAGTCGAAGAACTAAAGTCTAATAAATGAAGAAATTATAAGACGAATTCAATTAATCCCGAGACAAAGTCGAAAAAGTCGAAGAATTTAGAAGACGAAAAGACGAGAAAGAAAGAAAGAAAGAAAGAAGGAAGCTTCCAACACATGCTTACCTCCCCTAATCTCCTATAAATACCCTCCTAATTTCACATTAGGAGGTGTTGGCTAATTTGACAAACTAGTCTTCCACCATTTTCATTTTCATGCACTTTAATTTCATGTCATTTACTTAATTCTCAATTTAATTACCTTGTTTTGCACCTTAAATTTCTTGCCTTTAATTCCATGTAAGTCTTTTAATTTTGTTGTTGAATCTTTGTTTTCCTTTAATCAAGCTTTTTATTATCCATCGTATTCTACTTTTCTTGCTTTTGATTTTGATTATTAATTCGGATTAAGCATTCATTTGCATGATCTTATTGCTTATTTGATTAAAAAGTTTATCTTTTTATTCCTATCTAGGCTTTTATACGATTTAAGCTTTAAGCTTGAAATACTTATTGGCTTATTTTGTATTTAGCTTTTTAGTTTTAAAGTTTTCTTAAAATTTTATCTTTATAAAGTCAATTTTATAAAGTTTGGTTATTTTGTGTCTTGAAAGTCTTTAAATTTGTGCTTATTTTATTCGTCTTATTACAGTTTGATAAAGTTTGGATTTGTGCTTATTAAAGTTAGCTTATTTAGTTTTGCTTATTGTGAAATTCACTCTATCGGAAAGGGAACTAAGGTATTCCGACAGCTTCACTTATTCCGATCGTGACAATTAGATTAGGGAATTGAGATTCCGACAGTTTTTCCCCCTTATTCCGATCGTGATTGCGATCACTCATTGCGATCGTATATTGCGGCGGGTCTTAAGGTTTTATTGTGACGAAGTGCTGCCAAATTTTTGGTAGCCAAAAATTCGATGCATTATTCCGATGGATTTGATTTTTAGACATTCCGATGCTTTAGTTTTTATTACATTCCGATAGAATTGATTCTACTATATTCCGATAGTTTTGTCTTAATACATTCCGATAGATTTTGATTTCAAGTATTCCGATAGTTGTCTTTTTCTTGCATTCCGACAGCATCATTCCGATCCTGTTCTGACGGATTATTCTGATGGCTTTGTTGTGACAGCATTCCGATGGGATTCCGATGGATTGGGTGTTGTGTTATTATTTTGCCTTAGTTTATTTTTACAAAGTTTTAAGTTTTGCACGCTTCCCGAAATCTTTGTTTTCACCAAGTGTTTTTCTAGTAATTTTTAGTTTCATTTTTAAAGTTTATTTTTCCGCCATTTTACTTTAGTGTTATTTTCATCGTTTTTCTTTATTTTAAATTTCAAGTTTACATTTTTATTACATTGTCAAATTAATTTTTCGTCAAGCTTTAATTACTCGTATTTTAATTAATTTACTTTTAAAAGTTTAAATATTGCACCATTTACTTTTTAATTAGTTTTAGTTTTAATTACCGTCATTTACTTTAAAGTGTTGCAATTTAAAGTACTGCAACGACTAATCTATTTGTTTTCACCAAAAGACGACTGAGTCGCACGTTAACCAGTAATCAATTCGAATAGACCAATTCAACGAACTTTTCTAACTGAATAAAACCCAGTTATTAAATGGCGCCGCTGCCAGCTCTTTTCGTGAAGATTAACGGTTTTCTGTGAGAGATGCGTTGAATTTTGGGATCCGTTCACTCGTGAACGTTATTTTTCTTGCTTAAAATTTTTCAAAAAATCCATAAAAATAAAAAATTTTCAAAAATACAAAAACATTAAAAAACGTATAAAAAGCATCTCTTTTTCAAAAGTTTTCCACCAAAAAGATTTTATTTTTCTAAGTGTATATATATTCTCTATTTATTTGGTATCTTTTTCTTTTTCTTTTGCAGGTGTATGCGTACTAGATCTTCAACTTATTCAGAGCCCGAGACTCGTGAAGATTTAGATATGGCTAGTGTACACAACAACAATAATAATCCACCCCACCCCAACATGAATAACAACAACAATGTTCCCCCACCCGACATTCGAACGATGGAGGAGCTGTGTCAACCTACGATGAATGGACGAGGAGGACCAATTGCGCCGATGCAAATTACAGCTTCGGAGTTTTCGTTGAAGCATCACATGATCCAACAAGTTCAAAACACTTGTCCATTTCGCAGATTACCAGATGATGATGCCAACAAACACCTCGACAAGTTCATTACCGTTACTCAAAGCATGAAGTTGTCCGGTGTTACTATGGATTTTCTTCGCCTTCACCAATTTCCACACACCTTATCCCAGCATGCTGAAAAATGGTTTGATCGTCTTCCGAAGAATTCAATTTATACTTGGGATGAGATGACTCAACGCTTTTTGTCGCGCTACTTTCCACCATCCATGCTCACGAGCCTTCTGAATCAAATTAGTCGATTTACTCAAGAACCCGATGAATCACTTTTTGATGCTTGGGAACGATATAATGTTTTGATTGATCGATGTCCAAACCATAACATGCTCCCCGTTACCTTAATTGATACTTCTACAACGGTTTAACTTTTCGTGATCGTGATACGATTAATGCAGCCGCCGGTGGCACATTTATGAAAAGAAGACCTGAGGAGTGCAGAGAACTTATCGAGAACATGACTACTCATCACAAAAATTGGGATTCATCCGCATCCTCAAGATCAAACCCGAGAGTCAATGTTTCTTCTACTTCTTCAAACCCTGATATCACCGAATTGACCCGCGCAATGGTCGAAATGAGCAATAATATGCAACTTTTGGCTACAAATCAACAACAACAAGTTAAAGTTGTAGCAATTTCTTGTGAGATCTGCGGCGGTACTCATTCATACACTGATTGTGAAAACCCTAGGTTTTGAATTTGTCACTTGGTCTTACTTTTAGGTTATTTTATGTGTGCTTACTTGAATTGTGTGTTTACGTGTTTATTTTGTGTGAACGAGGTTGGTGTGGTTATCATTTATGAGTATAGAAGTACTCATAAGTAAATCAAGGAACGGTTATTTCATGTTCATGAGCTCACAATTAGTGACTATGAAATGAAATGGTGATATTTTGGTGTTTACGTATACGTATAAGTACTAGAGTAATAGTATTTTTTTGGGATTTACGGTTTAGCTTTTAGAGGGCTCGGATGAGGTAATTAGTCATATGAATATTTTTCGGGATGGTTTTAAGTCATTTAGGACTTAGTTATAAAGTTTATTTCAAAATTTGGGATTTTTTTTAAAAGTGTATATTTTACGACTTTTACGGTAAAACGCGTAAATTTGACTAGTTTTACGGTTTTGAGGTTTTGGGAGTTTTAGGAGCTGAAATAAATTAAGGTAATATTAATAAGATATTAATTAACAATAAAAAGAAAAAAAAATAAAGAAAAAAACGAATTTAAGGGGGTTAGGTCGGTTTGGAAAAGAAAAAAAAAAGGAAAAAGAGGAGAAAAAGGAAAGTGGGCTTATTCTTGGACTAGGATTTTATGTACACCCTGTATATTGTTTTAATAACAATCAAATTCATTATTATTCCCTAGAGATATTAAAAAATTCGTGGGTTACATAGAAGGTTTTTAGGGTTCTTCATAATTTTGGGGGTTTTCATAAATCAAAGGTAAAGTCTTTAATCCCTTTTTAATTTAATTGTTTTTATGTTTTTATAATCATCTTATGATGGATCTAGGTTAGGGTTTAATTTAAGAACAGTAAATTAATGTTATATTAATGGTGTTATAATGATTACATAAATTAGGGCTTGTAATTAGAGGGATTAGGGTTAATTAAGGTGGTTGATTTTGTTAAACCCGTTTTTAAAAACTGGGCAGAATTTTGAGTCAATTGTTTTGGTCATATTGGGAGTTATACAAACTCTTATTTTACGATCCACATATCCCTGAAAAGTTATTTGAAGTGGCTTTCCAATGCAAGAAACTAGAACTAGATTGGAGGTCGGGAAGTGGGTCAAAAACAGGTTACAACAGTCGGAGGTCAAAATAGTTTTGAATTCAGCCTGTTTTCTTTTTAAGTTTTGGGTTGTTTGGGGTACTTAGGGTTGCATTGGGATCTTCTAATGAACATGAGAGATGGTTTATATATTGTAGTAAGTATCTGCACTTGGGCTAAGATTGTGGTTTAGGGTAAGACCCTCTAATGGTAACAAACTTTTCATACGTTTAAAATCAGTAAATTCTGGATAGTTAGCAATATATACACATATATCTGGGCCTTAACAGTAGCTTTAAGGTTAGGGCAAGTGGGAGGTTTTAGCTAACATGTATAAAAGTGTGAATATTCCTTTTAAAGAAACCATGGGTATATTTAAGTGGACGTTTGACTTAAAGTTTTGAGACCTAAAACTAGGACTGTTTTGTGTAAAATTATGAACGGGATAGCTATTAAACTTAACCAAGTTAGGGACTTGTTAAGGAAGGGTAATGGGGTGATTAGAGCTTAACAATGAGGTAATTATTCGGGAATAGACTAGATGTCCATCATAGGTTGATGAGCCATCTTAGTGATTGGTTCGTGTATTGATTTCGTGTTTTTGGTTTGTTAGCTTGTTGCTAGTGCGAGGACTTGTGATGAAGCTATCAGGTGAGTTTCATATTCCCATGTTTAATATTGATTTTGACTTCCAGATGGGATGGAAGAGACACTGTGTTGAGTGATTTTCTAAATTGATGCTGTGAATGTGTTTGTGGTTTGAGATGGACTTGTGTGTACATTATGTGATTAACTGCTATGTGATTCTTGATTGTGTATGATTTGGATCGGGGGACACGTGCCGTCTCAGTTATTGTGGTTTGACAAGGTAGTGGCCTTGTGGTTTGACAAGGTAGTGGCTTGTAGTTTGACAAGGTAGTGGCCTTGGGATAGGTACATAGTGTGATCATCTATGGTACCATGATGTTGTTTGGCAAGGTAGGAGCCTTGGATTGGTTTGGTATGATTAATCTTGATTGATAGTTGTTAATGCATATTTGTAACACATTGTCCATATGTTCTTTTGTTGATGGTTGTTATTCACAGCTTGTAACTGATTAAGCGTTGGAGTCTAAACCTATGATCACCAACTTTATGTTGACGTGTTTTAGTGTCTTTTTCAGGTGATGCTTTGGGTAGATGTGAGAGCTTAAGTGGCTAGGATTCGGAGAACATAGGAATGCATATAGAAGGATATCCCTGTTTCCTTCTTAGTTTTTATTTGTTCTTTTAATAAGTGATATTGTGGCACACATATGTTTGTTTTGGTTATGTTACTTGTTTGTCTCGGGTAAGAGGTAGGACTGTTACCTACTTACCTAGACCCCTTGCATTTGTTGAGATATTGTCATGACCTTCGTGTCACCATTTATATGACATTTCTTATTTCATATAGTTATCTCTATAGACACGCCATGTTGTGATGATATTCATACGTCGCGCCCCATATTCTGCCCTGGTGGGGTGTGACAGAATGGTATCAGAGCCAATGGTTACAGAGAATTAGGTTGCCTAGTCGCGTAGCCTAGTCTATAGCTTAAGGGTCCTTGCATATAGGAGTCATAGGAGTGTGTGTGCATTTTATAATAGTTGATGTGTTTGGATGTTATTTTTGCGATATTTGTTAAGTTATGAACTAGTATGGTTCATACTTAACTACATGTTATTTTCTTTACGAGTTTTGACTAGTGCGGGTTGAACCATGGTCGTATACGCTAGTCATTGTTGGATTTCGTTTAATTATGTTTTCATGTTCTTTATATATTTTGAATTTTGTCTACGCTGGTTCAGCTGGACTACGAGTTTATTTGTTTCATGCATTGGCTACGTTATTTTAATACATGGATTTTGGATCTTATTTTATGCTGTGTGCTTATATGAGTTGTAGGATCTATGTGCTTATTTAAGTTGGTAGACCGATGTGTTATGTGTAGTATTAATTCTTATAAGTGTCATCATAGGAGGGAGTGCATTGGTGAATGGGGACTTGTATAAGTATGGTGGCCAACATAGTTATATAAGTACCACAACACCAATGGATTCCTAAGTATGGTTGCATGAAAGAGGGTTAATACATGCTTGTAATAGTATATGTTGGATGAATTTGAGTGTATGTATGCATATGCCTATATATGTATAACTCCCTTCTACTTATCGGTTGTATTCTTGGGATATTTTGCTAGCTCGTTCCTCTTCGAGATGTTTAACTTCCGTAGTAGTACATTTATCAAGTTCTCATTTCTTGTGTTCTTTTGTACGGTACTTTTGGCGTGAAGGATTTTGAGATGGTGGAGATTTCTTTTTGGGATAACGATGTCTTTTGTTTCGAGTTATACATGGTAAAAAATAGAACTTGCAAATTGAAAAAAATAGTTGTTGGTAGTCGATGAAATAAGGAAGTGTCGGAAACATGTTTCAAATAAGGTGGAATATAAATTTTTTAACATATAAGCATGGCTCGGTTATTTTAAAAATATTTTGGTTTTGAGCACCTAAAGTTATTGTTCTTAACTTACAATTTTGTTCTTATTTAGTGAAATATGTTAAAATCATGTAATTAATAGAGTTTTAATTTTCTGGAATTAAAATAAATTAGGTTTTAAATTTGGTAATTAATGAGGGTTTTTAGGGTTTAAAAATCGTTTTTTTTTAGTATAAATCGGAGTAGGTAGAAACTGTCGCTAAATAGTCAAAATATGTCGCTAACTGTCAGAAACTGTCGCTAATGCCTAGGCAGATTTTGAGAAAAATCGTTTTGGTTATAAATTATTTGTTTTTAAATCTTTTTGGGTGATTCAAAAGCCTAAAATTATGTACTCGGAACATACTTTTCAAAAAATTCAGAAAGTTTAGTAATTGGAGGTCAGTAGCTTGGTCGAGTTAATTGTACAAGTGTCGAGTTCAAGATTAACAAACGATATGGTTTAAACTTGTGTTTTGGATATTTTGGGATAGTGAAAATTTAGAGGGCTAACATAGGGCTTATTTAGGATAGGACTTGAGATGTATCCATCATAAGGATTGTACATTGATGAAGGATGTGGGTTCCGGAGTCAATGTTGACGTTTGATATTGTATTGTGTGCTTTAGACAATTGATCGTTTGTGAAGAGACTTTAGATTATTTTCGTTCGATGATTACATAAATTACTAATGTGATACCATGGTTTTAGAACAACTAATATACAATTACAGTACAACATCCATTCTGGGGTAAAATTTGGTTTTCCACAAGGTTTTAATAGTATGTCGCCGGTCGTAACACATTTCAGTTGTCGTTGGGTGCTTGTTGTCATTGGTCCGTTTCCATGGTTCGTTGGGAGTCGATACATGTTTTATGTTGAGTATCTTTTGGAGTCTCATGGTTTTGGTTCATTCTTTTAAATTCGTTCACGTAAACGTCCCTTAGTTGTCCATGGATTTGATCCGTTATCCGAAGTTGGGGGTCCTAAAATTTGTCGTGAGCTTATATTCATTGAGAGTGTTGTTGTAGTCATGATCCGGTTACGTTCTTATGAGAGAGATAGTGTGTTGGCTGTGAAATGAATTTATTGAGCTTATGGAGTAAATCTCGGGACGAGATTTCTATTAGGAGGGAGTGATGTGACAACCCTAGGTTTTGAATTCGTCACTTGGTCTTACTTTTATGTTATTTTAAGTGTGCTTACTTGAATTGTGTGTTTACGTGTTTATTTTGTGTGAACGAGGTTGGTGTGGTTATCATTTATGAGTATAGAAGTACTCATAATTAAATCGGGGAACGGTTATTTCATGTTCATGAGCTCACAATTAGTGACTATGAAATGAAATTGTGATATTTTGGTGTTTACGTATACGTATAAGTACTATAGTAATAGTATTTTTTTGGGATTTACGGTTTAGCTTTTAGAGGGCTCGGATGAGGTAATTAGTCATATGAATATTTTTCGGGATGGTTTTAAGTCATTTAGGACTTAGTTATAAAGTTTATTTCAAAATTTGGGATTTTTTTTAAAAGTGTATATTTTACGACTTTTACGGTAAAACGCGTAAATTTGACTAGTTTTACGGTTTTGAGGTTTTGGGAGTTTTAGGAGCTGAAATAAATTAAGGTAATATTAATAAGATATTAATTAACAATAAAAAGAAAAAAATAAAGAAAAAAACGAATTTAAGGGGGTTAGGTCGGTTTGGAAAAGAAAAAAAAAGGAAAAAGAGGAGAAAAAGGAAAGTGGGCTTATTCTTGGACTAGGATTTTATGTACACCCTATATATTGTTTTAATAACAATCAAATTCATTATTATTCCCTGGAGATATTAAAAAATTCGTGGGTTACATAGAAGGTTTTTAGGGTTCTTCATAATTTTGGGGGTTTTCATAAATCAAAGGTAAAGTCTTTAATCCTTTCTTAATTTAATTGTTTTTATGTTTTTATAATCATCTTATGATGGAATTATGTTAGTGTTTAATTTAAGAACAGTAAATTAATGTTATATTAATGGTGTTATAATGATTACATAAATTAGGGCTTGTAATTATAGGGATTAGGGTTAATTAAGGTGGTTGATTTTGTTAAACCCGTTTTTAAAAACTGGGCAGAATTTTGAGTCAATTGTTTTGGTCATATTGGGAGTTATACAAACTCTTATTTTACGATCCACATATCCATGAAAAGGTATTTGAAGTGGCTTTCCAATTCAAGAAACTAGAACTAGATTGGAGGTCGGGAAGTGGGTCAAAAACAGGTTACAACAGTCGGAGGTCAAAATAGTTTTGAATTCAGCCTGTTTTCTTTTTAAGTTTTGGGTTGTTTGGGGTACTTAGGGTTGCATTGGGATCTTCTAATGAATATGAGAGATGGTTTATATATTGTAGTAAGTATCTGCACTTGGGATAAGATTTTGGTTTAGGGTAAGAACCTCTAATGGTAACAAACTTTTCATACGTTTAAAATCAGTAAATTCTGGATAGGTAGCAATATATACACATATATCTGGGCCTTAACAGTCGCTTTAAGGTTAGGGCAAGTGGAAGGTTTTAGCTAACATGTATAAAAGTGTGAATATTCCTTTTACAGAAACCATGGGTATATTTATGTGGACTTTTGACTTAAAGTTTTGAGACCTAAAACTAGGACTGTTTTGTGTAAAATTATGAACGAGATAGCTATTAAACTTAACCAAGTTAGGGACTTGTTAAAGAAGGGTAATGGGGTGATTAGAGCTTAACAATGAGGTAATTATTCGGGATAAGACTAGATGTCCATCATAGGTTGATGAGCCATCTTAGTGATTGGTTCGTGTATTGATTTCGTGTTTTTGGTTTGTTAGCTTGTTGCTAGTGCGAGGACTTGTGAAGAAGCTATCAGGTGAGTTTCATAGTCCCATGTTTAATATTGATTTTGACTTCCAGATGGGATGGAAGAGACACTGTGTTGAGTGATTTTCTAAATTGATGTTGTGAATGTGTTTGTGGTTTGAGATGGACTTGTGTGTACATTATGTGATTAACTGCTATGTGATTCTTGATTGTGTATGATTTGGATCGGGGGACACGTGTCGTCTCAGTTATTGTGGTTTGACAAGGTAGTGGCCTTGTGGTTTGAAAAGGTAGTGGCCTTGTGGTTTGACAAGGTAGTGGCCTTGGGATAGGTACATAGTGTGATCATCTATGGTACCATGATGTTGTTTGGCAAGGTAGGAGCCTTGGATTGGTTTGGTATGATTAATCTTGATTGATAGTTGTTAATCCATATTTGTAACACATTGTCCATTTGTTCTTTTGTTGATGGTTGTTATTCACAGCTTGTAACTGATTTAGCGTTGGAGTCTAAACCTATGACTCTCACCAACTTTATGTTGACGTGTTTTAGTGTCTCTTTCAGGTGATGCTTTGGGTAGATGTGAGAGCTTAAGTGGCTAGGATTTGGAGAACGTAGGAATGCATATAGAAGGATATCCCCGTTTCCTTCTTAGTTTTTATTTGTTCTTTTAATAAGTGATACTGTGGCACACATATGTTTGTTTTGGTTATGTTACTTGTTTGTCTCGGGTAAGAGGTAGGACTGTTACCTACTTACCTAGACCCCTAGCATTTGTTGAGATATTGTCATGACCTTCGTGTCACCATTTATATGACATTTCTTATTTCATATAGTTATCTCTATAGACACGTCATGTTGTGATGATATTCATACGTCGCGCCCCATATTCCGCCATGGTGGGGTGTGACACTGATTGTCCTTCTACTCATGACAATCCAGAAAACGTGTATGCTGCTTATGGTAACTATTCAACGGAAAGCCATCAAGCTCTACCTCAAGGTGATCGTAACTTGCTAAGTTACCGTTCCAACAACTTTCTTTCACCCGGTTTTTCTCCTCAAAACCACAACCCCAACAACTACAATAGAAGCAACCCAAACCCACCTCGAGCTTCTAATCCTTATCACCCACCCGCTCAACAAGCACCACCCATTAATCAAGATGTTGAAGCTTTCATGAAGACCCAAGGAGAGCAAATTAAGAATATGCAAAGCCAAATCATCAACTTGAAAGGAGATATCACTAAGCAAGGGAATGATATTAGAACCGAGCTTCGACAT
This sequence comes from Glebionis coronaria, assembly GCA_025667525.1. Lineage (NCBI taxonomy): Eukaryota > Viridiplantae > Streptophyta > Magnoliopsida > Asterales > Asteraceae > Glebionis > Glebionis coronaria. The sequence continues at coordinate 483,536,894 of CM046876.1, read as the reverse complement.
GATATGCAAACCTCCTTTAGCAACCAAACAAATGATTTGAAGAATATGATGGCTAGTTTCTTTCCAAGTACTCAACCCTCCACTTCGGGCTCTCTTCCTTCAATTACTGTCACCAACCCAAGAGCGAATGTGAGTGCTATTACTACACGCAGTGGAGCAACCTTAGTAGGACCATCTATCCTATCCCTAGTTACTCCATCTACACCTCCTCCACCACCATTTATCCCGCCTATTCCCACGCCTAGTATTAGTTCTCCATTACCGTCTCCACCTCTTACTGAAGTACCCAAGAAGAACCCTTCACCAACCTCACCTTCCACCTATAAACCCAATATCCCTTATCCTTCACGCTTAGACAAGGGCAGATTGCTCACCAAGGATGACATTCAAGTGTCAAACTTTTTGAAGAATATTTCGGGAGTGACCATCACGCTTAGCCTTGTTAAAGCTCTTACCCAAATGCCGACATTCGTTAAGATGTTTAAGGAATTGCTTAATAAGAAGGAGAAGATGGCCGAGTTTGTTAATACTCGATTGAATGAAAACTGTTCTGCAATCCTTCTTAAAGAACTTCCGAAGAAACTTGAAAATCCCGGTCGTTTTGTGCTACCATGTACTTTTCACCAAACCGAAGAATTTACTGCCTTAGCCGATCTCGGGGCAAGTATAAATTTGATGCCTTTAAGTGTTTGGAAAAAGTTATCATTACCCGACCTTACTCCAACAAAGATGACTCTTGAGCTAGCAAATCGCACTCTCGCTTACCCCGTTGGTATTGCCGAAGATGTGTTTATTAAAGTTTGTACCTTCACTTTTCCGGTCGACTTTGTTGTTGTTGATTATGAAATGGACCCTCGTATTCCGTTAATACTTGGTCGGCCATTCTTGAGAACCGGAAAAGCATTAGTCGATGTTACCGAAGGTGAGTTAATCTTACGAGTCGGGAATGATGCACAAGTTTTTAAAATGGGGAAGATCACAACCAAACCCAATGGAAGAGAATCAAAAAATATGATTAATGTGCTTGATGATTTTGTCTTCTACAACAATCCTCTTTTCGATACTTGCTATGACAATCCACTTTTCCAATATGATGTGGATGATTCTCTCTCCAATTTAGATCCTCCACCAATTCATGAGTCTCCACCGATCTGTGATGACTATGATGATGATTCTAGTACTGATATGGATGATTCTGATGATTTTACTTCTGAGTATCCAGACATGCCAACTTATGATAACTTTGATGATGTCGATACTCTTTCGAGTGATTCTTCACATGATGACCTTGCACCTACTTTCGATGAAGATCCTCCACCAACAATGCTTGATCCTACTTTTGATGACTACTCATTTGAGGAAGATTTTGCTACTTTTCTCAACACTTACTTCTCAAATGAGAGTGATTATCCTCCTTTGGACTTTGATGATTATGGTCTTTATCCTCTTTTGGATATGAAGAAACACGTTTCAAAGGAGAAGAAACCGGACGACACAGATATCCGCATTACTTATGTCTTGACACCTCTCTATCCCCCTTCTGAGGATGAGATTGTGCGATTTATGAGCGAATCCTCTTCAAGGTCTACTGAGCCTGAGTGTTATTTTCCCCTAAAGGAAAAGGTGTTCGGTCCCGGTATTGCAATTTTTAAGCCATCTCAGTATCCATCTGATGAAATAAAAGGAAATATTTTTGGAACTTATGGAGATATGCTTGCACCTCATCACCCTTGCTACCACCGTGCTCAACAACTGCTTAAGGGAACCTTTCCTACTCTTCTTTGGCTTGCCTTGTTCGCCTTAAGCTTGTGCTATTTGATGGATGAAAACCATGTCTTTGATCCCGGTGGATGTGTTTCAAGCTTCTTCCTATGCTAATCAAGGTCGAGTCATGCTCACGACTCGGTTACCAAAAACAAGCGCTTCTTGGGAGGCAACCCGAGTATCTATCCTTTTTCTTTGGTTTTTATAATAAGTGTAGGGGGAGACCCTAGTATGTTCTTGTTGTTTTCTTTCTTATCATGTGCAGGGATTCGAGCTTTCAAAGATCCATTCTTGATGACTTTTTACGACCCGTGATTCCGTATACCCGTCTTCCTGGTTTTATCCTTAACTCTTTTGATTCATTATTTTATCATTTATGATTGAAATAGGAATCACTTTAGTTGTCTCTTCCTTTGCAAGATTTAAGGAAAGTGCACAATGTCCTAAGTGTAGGGGAGGTTACTTCCACATGCTTAAACAGTGAGGACAATGTTTATATTAAGTGTAGGGGGGACTTCTATCGAAGTTAGGTGGGCATTTCCTTGTATTTGTCCTTATTTTAACCGTAAAATTGATTTTTCGACATTTTTCAAAATTTTTGATCTATTTTGGCCTATTAGTTTTTCCTTTGTTATAGTTATTTTCTTTCTTTGCTAGAATAAATTTTAATAAAGTGGTTTTAATTTTTCAACGTTGTGAATCTTTTGACTCAACCCAAGTTTACTTATCCAAGTTTACTCTAGCTAGTATCCTTAACGTGTTTAAGTTAAGTTTTGCTAGGCTTTTATATAGGGAACTTTAAAACGCGAAAGTCTTAACTCTTACGGGTTAAGAACAAGAACTTTTCGCAAGTTCCTATAATTGATCCTAGAAAGTCGTTTATCAAGGGAACTTTAAAATGCGAATTCTAACTTGAAAGAGTCATAGAAGTTGCAAGATCTTATAGATGACTTGAAAACCCAAAACTTTGATTTAATTGACTAAGCATCCACGAGTCTCATTCCTTGAGATTTTAAATTATGGAGAACGAGAGATGATAGAGTCAATCATAAGTTTGGTATTCTTTCATGAATTTATGTGAGTTGATTATAAGCTTTTTCTCCCATCGCTTGTTTATAAATTTAATTGCAATAAGTAAGGTTGTACGATTTGAAAAGTTACTTAGCTTCTAGCCCAAGATCATTTAAAAGTTGCTCGGTATTAATTAGAGTTCATAGCCAAGGCATAACTTATTGCAGCGGGATGCGAAGATTGGCGAGTCCAAAAAGGTCCTAACAAGACATGAGGGCTACATTTTCTTGCTAAAGATCCCAAGTGATGTGAAGAATCATTTATCAAAAATCAATATAAAGGATCGAGACACACGACGAAAAGAAAATACTCCCCTAAAGATCATGGAGAAGTCTATCCAAAAAGGCCCTAACAAGGTATGAGGATAAATAGATCCAAGTCCTAAAAGGAGGCGGATCGTTGTATATCAAAATCCCAAATAAAGATTGGAGAAAAATGAAGAAGTCGTGGTCCAAGTATGAAGAATCTCTCAATACTTCATGTGAAGAAATTCCTATTATGAAGAGAAGACCATTATTTCATGAACGTCTCTCAAAATTTGAAGTATGAAGTCACTGCCAAATATCGGTCCGAGAAAGGTCTCAAATCGTGAAGCGAGTTATGCCAAGATATGAACTTTATGAGGTCCCGAGAAGCAGTTTTAAAAGATTTTGTCCTTTAGCTAACTATTGATTAAATCGTCCTACTTTATTTTCAGCCTAAATAACTATCGAAATAAGTCAACAATGCATCCTCGTGATCATTCAAGACAACAATAAAATATAAGAGATACACCTAGGAATAAGGGAGTCTAAGTGAATAATTGGCCCACATGAGTTTGTGTTAGTTTGCTAACTTATAATAACAATGATCTCATTTTTAAGCTTGGTTTGGGGAACGTGAAACTTGAGGATGATAATCATTAATGACATTCCAAAACCCTAAGGTAAGTTTTTGATCTTTTTACTTGTTCTCTTCCTTTAAATATTTTGTCTCTTTAATAAAGGCCAATGTGGATTGATTATGATGAAAAATGTAAAACTTGCTTTGTAATTAATGCATTGCATGAGGACATTGCAATGGTCAAGTGTAGGGGATTTAATAAGTGTGAAAACACTTATCCTTTTACCACTTAATTATAATAATAACCAAGCCAAAATGTGTATTTTATGTCGTAAATGTCGAAATTATGCGTGGTTTGTGTTTTTGTTGTGATTTAGGATCAAAATGTGAAAAGGGAAGAAAACACGGGCTTTCACGGGCTTTTATCGAAGAAAAAGACAAAAGACGAAGTCAAAAGATCAAGAGTGCAAACAGAACAGAAGTCCAAGGCCTATTTTGAAGATTTATCGAAGAAAAAGTCTAAAGACGGAAGTTTAATGAAGTCGAAGAACTCAAGTCAAATAAATGAAGAAATTATAAGACGAGTTCAATTAATCCCGAGACAAATTCGAAAAAGTCGAAGAATTTAGAAGACGAAAAGACGAGAAAGAAAGAAAGAAAAAAAGAAAGAAGCTTCCAACACATGCTTACCTCCCCTAATCTCCTATAAATACCCTCCTAATTTCACATTAGGAGGTGTTGGCTAATTTGACAAACTAGTCTTCCACCATTTTTATTTTCATGCACTTTAATTTCATGTCATTTACTTAATTGTCAATTTAATTACCTTGTTTTGCACCTTAAATTTTTTTCCTTTAATTCCAAGTAAGTCTTTTAATTTTGTTGTTGAATCTTTGTTTTCCTTTAATCAAGCTTTTTATTATCCATCTTATTCTACTTTTCTTGCATTTTATTTTGATTATTAATTCGGATTAAGCATTCATTTGCTTGATCTTATTTCTTATTTGATTAAAAAGTTTATCTTTTTATTCCTATCTAGGCTTTTATACGATTTAAGCTTTAAGCTTGACATACTTATTGGCTTATTTTGTATTTAGCTTTCTAGTTTTAAAGTTTTCTTAAAAGTTTTATCTTTTTAAAGTCCATTTTATAAAGTTTGTTTATTTTGTGTCTTGAAAGTCTTTAAATTTGTGCTTATTTTATTCGTCTTATTATAGTTTGATAAAGTTTAGATTTGTGCTTATTAAAGTTAGCTTATTTAGTTTTGCTTATTGCGAATTTCACTCTATCGGAAAGGGAACTAAGGTATTCCGACAGCTTCACTTATTCCGATCGTGACAATCGGATTAGGGAATTAGAATTCCGACAGTTTTTCCCCCTTATTCCGATCGTGATTGTCGTCGCTCATTGCAATCGTATATTGCGATGGGTCTTAAGGTTTTATTGCGACGAAGTGCTGCCAAATTTTTGGTAGCCATATTCCGATGCATTATTCCGATGGATTTGATTTTTAAACATTCCGATGCTTTAGTTTTTATTACATTCCGATAGAAATGATTCTCCTATATTCCGATAGTTTTGTCTTAATACATTCCGATAGATTTAGATTTCAAGTATTCCGATAGTTGTCTTTTTCTTGCATTCCGACAACATCATTCCGATCCTATTCTGACGGATTATTCCGATGGCTTTGTTGTGACAGCATTCCGATGGGATTCTGATGGATTGGGTGTTGTGTTATTATTTTGCCTTAGTTTATTTTTACAAAGTTTTAAGTTTTGCACGCTTCCCGAAATCTCTGTTTTCACCAAGTGTTTTTCTAGTAATTTTTAGTTTAATTTTTAAAGCTTATTTTTCCGCCATTTTACTTTAGTGTTATTTTAATCGTTTTTCTTTATTTTAAATTTAAAGTTAACATTTTTATTACATTGTCAAATTAATTTTTCGTCAAGCTTTAATTACTCGTATTTTAACTAATTTACTTTTAAAAGTTTAAATATTGCACCATTTACTTTTTAATTAGTTTTAGTTTTAATTACCGTCATTTACTTTAAAGTCTTGCAATTTAAAGTACTACAACGACCAATCTATTTGTTTTCACCAAAAGACGACTGAGTCGCACGTCAAACCAGTAATCAATTCGAATAGACCAATTCAACGAACTCTTTAACTGAATAAAACCCAGTTATTAATTAACCAATAAATAGTATTTGTGTGATTAGCACTCTAATCACACGTATTATCGGTTTTCGTTTTCTTTGTGAATGTTATTACTATATTGTATACGTATCACAATAAATCCATAATATCTACAAAAGCGTGAAAACGCAACCTTAATTGGGATTTTATCACTCAAATATTGTATTCGAATCTAAAGAAAAAAAGGCAAAATAGATAATTACTTTCGTGAAGCTTGATTTTGATTAACACAAACTATAAGGTGGGTATAAGGCGGTTGTATTTTACGACCTTAGGGAAAAAGGCTCTTAAGTGATTCGTGCCGCCTCGTTTCACCCGCTTGCTTGTGCGTGTTTTGAGAAAAAGGGCTAATCGAGGGTTTCCCACCACAGTATTATCTATGTATCATATATATTTGCTTGGTTTCAAAGATTGAACCCTCTTGAACGTTTTGGTGTTCCACCAACGTTCTAAATTCAGCGAAGGCGTTCACTCAACGTGATCGTTTTCATTCCTTGAGGATCTTTTAATCGAGAAATCGATTCGAGGAGAGATTGGTAGATTTGAGTCTACGTAATATGATTGTAGTGTTTTACTACTCTTTAGGAAAAGAGAGTAAATAGGGAAAGTATCGAGCAATGATTTAGGAAAATCAAGCACTAATGACCCTTATGAAGTTCGTTTCCCAAGGAGGTATATGTGCGTGAAAAACTTGTTTATGTTTATGATTAATGATTGGTTTAGAAGGGGATGAGAAAAGAAGATGACGAAGACGTGAAAATAATACTACGACGACAAAACGTAAAACCGTAAAAACCCCAAAAATAAAAATTAATTCTAAAAATTACCAAAAATTCACCAAAAATCAAAATAGTTAAACTAAGAGTTTACCAATGATCAAAACTTTCTCAAACCTTTTAAAATAATTAAATATTCAATTTTTAAATGCTAATTAAAGCCCTAAAAATCAAATAAATTATCAAAAAGCCCAAATAAAGATTTTTTAATTGGTAAACCTCTAAAATGACCTAAAAAGATTAAAAACTATTTTTATAAAATTTTAAACTAATAAAAACTATTTAAAATGATTTAAAAACTATTAAAACTCAAAATAATTATAAAAATTAATCTAAAAGTGATAAAAATATTCTAAAAGTTGCTAAATTCCTATTTTAATGTATTAAAGCTAATAAAAATGTAAAAAGTTGGAAAATGTGAAATTTGAAAAATAATAATAAAATAATATTAAAATATTATTAAAAATCTAAAAATTATAAAAAATTCTAAAAACTTGAAAACTAGTTTATTTTACCCTAAATAAACAGAAAATCAAAGTGAAATACCAGAATACCCCTATTGGGCCCTCAAATGGGCCAAAACCAAAAACAGTCAAACCTAAATGGGCTTTTGGGCCCAAAAAGTCAAACTTGGCCCAATTGACTTGGAAAAGCCCTATCTGACTCAAAATTTAATTCTAAGAACAAAACTCTAAAGGCCCAAAAGCTGACTGTGAGCTTATCACAGCTTAATAAGCAAACAGCTTATTCTTATTGGGCTTTTTGGCCCATTAAGCAATAAGCTAATGCCATAAGCTCTAATTTGACACACAACCTTCTTTTGGGATGCTTATGAGATCTGTAAAAAGAAATTTTGAAAAAGCACACTCAATAAGCCAGAAATAAGCAAAGTAATATTTCACTAAAAGACAAAATAGTCGTTTTTGAGAAATAAGGCACCTCAGGACTTGATTCAACTTGCAAAAGGTTACAAATGGACTCAATAAGCCAAAACAATCAACAAAATTCCAATAAGCAAAACCAATAAGCCAGAATAAGCCAATAAGCACTTATGAAAAAGTCAATTAAGTTGGTTTTCTAGTCAAACCCTAAAGTCAACCCACCAAATGCTCTAGTATGAACAAATGGGTCAAATAATGAGTACCTATTACAAAATCCAAGTTGTTGCTGGTTAGAATAAGCTATTATAGCTTATTGATAAGCTGACACCAATTTAACACTAGCAGTGGTAACCAGCAGGGGAAAGGAGTTCCCACTACTTTGACTATTTGACTGAGCTTTTTAGAGAGTTCTGGTTGGATTCAATTGGAAACAAAGGCACCCTTGTGATCAGTGAATCACAAGTAGTCAATAGAAACAAGAAAATCACAATTTGGTTCACACAATAAGCCACAATCAATCAAACAGTCACCAGATACCACACAGACATGGAAAATAAGCAGTTATGCAATAATAAGCAGATTAAGCCTGAATAAGCCAACCAAACTCAACAAGATGCACACACAAGCTATATAAACTATGAATAAGCACAAACAAACTCAATTCAAACACTGAATCAAAGTGAATTAACAGAAATAAGCAAGTGAAGGTTACTGATGAACACTAACATGCAATTGATGAACACTAACTCTTTGTTGATCTATTTGACCACTAGATCCAATTTCAAGCCTCAAATCCTACTTCCCTGGTGTATTTAACCTAGATTTAACACTTGTTAACCCTAGTCTATGATTAGATCTAGGTGTCCCCTAAATTTCAGTCAATTTCACCAAGTAAACAAGATTTTATGACCTAATTATGAATCTATGTGTTTAAGACCACAAGTATTGCAGATAAATGACCAAGTATACCAGCAAAGCATATACCAACAGATAATAACACAAATCCAACACTTAACAAACCACAAATCCTTCTTAAACAGTTAACCCAAACACCCCTTAAAAACCTGTTTTCACAAATTTTCAAAGGATCATGCAGATTTCACCCACAAATCAGACTAACAACACTTCATAAACATCAAACAAAACCAGATTAACAATAATCAACCACAATATCACAGATTCAAGAACAATCAAACCAAAATCACAAATAATTAGAAACTTAAAGAGGAAATGAAAAGGGAAGAAGGTGCAAACCTCCAAGACCTACATCCAGGACTTGGATTGTTTGAGCTGAGGTACTAGCAGAACAAGTACCAGCTTCCAAGCTGCTAAGAAGAACAAACCACAAAAGTGAGATCAAATAATACCAAACTTTCTGATTTTTGAAGCACAAGCCTTATCACTTAAAACCTTGCCTCAAAAACCTTCAAACATGATTATGGAACTCAGAATCAGGCTATTCTAACACCAACTTTTAACAAAATATAAAAGAGATTTTTCAAAATTCAGAAAATCAAATTTTATTAATTAAAAAGGAATTAAAAAGATTGATAGCCTAAAACTGGAACAAAGGGACTCTCACATGTTGAGGTCTCCTTTTATAGGCAAATGCCTGGCTACACTATTCACAAACCCCAGAAGTGAATTCTCTAAAATGCCCTTGAGTGCTTCTAGATCATTTGATGGAATGAGCTGTCCAAATGCATCTAAAACGTTCATTTTAGCTTTGTGATTAAGCAAAGAGTGTCAGTTGTTGATTTGGACACGTAGGATGACTTGGAGGCTAAGTTGTGTTTTGATTGGGTGACGTGTTGAATGGTGGGGCCATTTGGTGAGTGGAGATGAGGGTTTTGTGTGTGGGATGTGTTTCTGCATGTTTGAATCACACATGTGCTAGGGTAATTGAAAATTACCCTTTGTTTAAGTGGAGTAAAAACTGGGGGTGAAGAAGGGTAAACAGTGGTCCTTTTGATCCGAAATTGGGGGAAGTTGTGGTGTTTGGCGCAATTTCGTTTCAAATGTTTTAAAGTGGCAACTTTAACCCTTGTTCTTTGGCATAGTAGGTATAAAACGTTTTCAGCTACAAAAACTTCATTCCCTTTGTTAATTTCTTTCACAACTTGACACTTTTGGCACAAGACTTTTCCAAAAGAGTTATAAGGGTTGTTTTTGGAACTTTTGCATAATTCAAGGGCTGATCTTGGACATTCTTGATCTTCAAAGGTCTTCAATGTATCTTTGGCTTCATGAGGGACCATAATTGGCAATTTGAAATTGTTGAGGGACTAAACTTGCCATTTCTTCAAAGTTGAAGGACCATTTGTGTAATTTTGACAAACTTAAGGGACCAAACTTGTAATTATTAATATACAAGGGTTTTAAGTGTCATTTCTTCAATAAATGAGGATCAATCTTGTATGTCTTCAAGTCTTCAAGGGTATTTGTTGAATATTCCATGAATTAGGGCCCGGTTCTTTGTAAGGCTTCGTTTCTCGTGTCCGTTTTTCCTTGTATCTTGTGATCTTTTGTCTTTTTCTTGATATCCATACCTAAAATACACAAGTAAACAAACACAAGCATATATATGGTATTTTATGACATTTTTATGCATTAAAAGCCCGAAAAGAACGATGAGATCATGTATAAATGCCATCTCATCACTCCCCCATACTAAGCCATTGTCGTGCCCTCACGCAATGCTAGAATAAAGTATCTAAGCATCACCAAAGTTCAATTTTATTAAACTTTATTAAAGATTAAAAGACTTGCAACATACTACGAAGATGTGTAAAGACATAATATATGATTTTCATCACAAAAAAGTGACTTTTAAGGTCAAAGAATAGAAACAAGTAAATGTCCCTTAGAGTAAACTTCGTCATCCTTGATTGTCATACATTCCATGCTAAGTGCAAAAACGAGATCATTGTTAGTACAAGTCACAATGCTAACACTACTCATACATCCAAATTGTGTAATACTTTTTCTCCCCGCAATCCTAGTTATTATAAAAGGAAATGGGTTACTAGCATTTTTTAACTATTTGTCATGGATCACAAGTGATTCATATTGACTTATTTGAGTAGTTATTAGTCCGAAAGCAAAGTAGCACGATTTAATCGATAGTTAGCCGAAGGACAAAATCTTTTAAAACGGCTTCTCGTGTATCTCCTTAAGTTCATATCTTGGCATAACTCGTTTCACAATTTGATACCTTTCTCGGACCGATATTTGGCATGTACTTCATACTTCAAATCTTGGGAAGAAGTTCTTGAAATTATGGTCTTCTCTTCATATATTTGGAATTTCTTCACTTGACGTTTTTGAGAGATTCTTCATATTTGGACCACGACTTCATCATTTTTCTTCAATCTTTACTTTGGATTTTGATATACAACGATCCGCCTCCTTTTCGGACTTGGATATATTTATCCTCATACCTTGTAAGGGTCTTTTTGGATAGACTTTCTCCATGATCTTTAGGGGACTAATTACTTTTCGTCGTGTGTCTCGATCCTTCATCTTGATTTAGGAATTATGATACTTCACATCCTCTTGGATCTTTAGCAAAAATAGAGCTCCTCATGCCTTGTTAGGGCCTTTTTGGATGATCGCCAATCTTCGCGTCCCGCTTCAATAAGTTATGCCTTGGATATGAACTCTATTCAACCCCGAGCAACTTTTAAACGATCTTGCGCTAGAGGCTAAGTAACCTTTCAAATCGTACGACCTTACTTATTGAAATTATGATTTATTCCTAATGCATTGATCTTATGGGAAGAAAAAACCACAATTAAAAACATATGAGTTTTTGAAAGAACACTTTCATGTTCTATGTTTAGCATGATCACTTGTCTAACTCTATCATCTCTCGTTCTTCACTATATAAAGACCTCTAATTAAAGAGACTCGTGAATACTTAGCCATGCAAGTCAAAATTAAGCCAAATTTGGATTAGCTTTCATTGAGACTATATCAAATCAAAGTTTTGGGTTTTCAAGCCACCTATAGGATCTTTCACTTTCTTGGACTTTTTCAAGTTTAGAGAATGCGTTTTATAGTTCCCTTGATAAGTGACTTTCTAGGATCAATTATAGGAACTTGCGAAAAGTTCTTGTTCTTAACCCGTATGAATTAAGACTTTCGCGTTTTAAAGCTCCCTATATAAATGTCTAGCAAAACTTGAATTGAGCGGGTTAAGGAATGTAAATGGCTCTAAATGCCCATCAAGTCAAAAATTATCTCTTATTCTACCCATCGGAAAATATACATTCGTGTCTTAAAAACACATATGAAAACTAAGAAAAATTTTAAAATTTGGCCATTTTTTGCCTTATTAGAACAACAAAACAAAACATTGAAAGTTGGAAAGCGTGAGGGCGTAGCAAAGCAAGTACCTATTCACCCCCATACTAAAAGTAAACATTGTCCTCAATGTTTCGAGTCTAAAGGTGTAGCACCCCCATACTAGAGACGAAGAATCGAATGCTTAGGATCTAGCATGGAAAGGGTGATCAACAATATATCTAAAGCCGTTTATTAAGTATGCTAAAAGATAATTGTTAGAACAATAAAGGATATGTCATGGATTCGTGAAAAACTTCTTCAAGCAAACGATGGAGGCTTACGTAAACGAACACGAGAGTCTTCCATCGTAGATGATGATGATGATCTAGATAACACAATCACAAACAACCACGAGACAACGAGTTGAAAGGGTACAAGTCCCCTTATTAGTGAATAGTAAGCATAAAGGATAAGCATGGGATCTCCCCCACGAGGCACCTCGTTTTTGATTACCGAGTCATGAGCTCGACTCGATCCCCTCAATGCTAATTATCATTGGGGAAGGTGACTTGGTCGAGGGCAACCATTGAAGGAATTTTCCCACCAAAGTAGTGCTTAAGCCTATGTCCATTCACCTTGAAATTAGGACCATCATCTTGAGCTAGCTCGATGGTCCCATAAGGAAAAACTTGTGTAATGGTGAACGGACCCGACCAACGAGATTTCAATTTCCCGGAAAATATCTTAAGTCGAGAGTTAAAAAGTAACACTTGATCACCAACGTTAAAAACCCGGTTTTTAATCTTTGAATCATGAAACTTTTTAGTCTTTTCTTTAAAAATTAATGAATTTTCATAAGCATTATCTCTTAATTCATCCAATTCATTCAATTGTATTTTCCGGTGATCTCTCGCGGTCTTCAAGTCAAAGTTTGCATGCTTAAGGGCCCAATATGCCTTGTGCTCCAACTCAATGGGCAAATGACAATTCTTTCCACAGACTAACTTATAAGGAGTGCAACCGATAGGTGTCTTATAAGCGGTCCTAAAGGCCCATAAAGCGTCATCGAGTTTGTCGGACCATGAAGCACGGTTTTCTCCAATTGACCTCTCTAAAATCCTCTTCAAAGCTCGGTTCGAAACCTCGACTTGCCCACTCGTTTGCGGGTGATAAGCCGTAGAAAGACGATGAGTAACTCCATATTTCTTTAGAATTTTTTCGAATTGGTCATTACAAAAATGGGTTCCACGATCGCTTATAATAGCACGAGGGGTTCCGAACCGAGAGAATAGTTGCTTCAAAAACTTCACTACCACACGAGCACCATTAGTAGGTAAATCCTTAGCTTCCACCCACTTAGAAAGGTAGTCTACCGCGACGAGGATATATTTGTTGCCATGAGACGATGGGAACGGCCCCATAAAGTCTATTCCCCATATGTCAAAAATCTCACACACTTGAATTATGTTTTGCGGCATTTCATCACGTTGAGACAATTTTTCTTGATGTTGGCACGAATCACACGACTTCACAAGTGCGTGTGCATCACGATAGATAGAAGGCCAAAAGAAGCCGACATCGAACACTTTCTTAGACGTGAGATTAGCACTGTGGTGACCACCCGTGGGTCCCTCGTGACAAGCTCTAAGGATATTAGAAGCTTCGGCACCAAAAACACAACGTCGAACGAGTTGATCCGCACAAACTCAAAAGAGATAAGGGTCGTCCCAAAAATAGAACTTGACGTCACGAAAGAATTTTCGCTTTTGTTGTGTCGTCATACCCTTGATTATGAAATTGCCCGCATGGTAATTTGAAATGTCGGCAAACCATGGGGTGGTGTCTTTAGAATTCACTACACCGAGAGTCTCAAGAGGAAATGTTTTGGTGATTTCCTTGTTCTCGAAAACATCTTTGTGAGGATCTTCTAGACGAGAGAGATGATCGGCCGCTAGATTCTCGTCTCCTTTTTTGTCAAGCACGGTGACATCAAATTCTTGGAGGAGGAGCATCCAACGAAGCAATCTCGGCTTAGCATCTTGCTTAGCTAAGAAATACTTGATAGCCGAATGGTCGGTATACACGATGCTTTTAGTTAAGACGAGATAAGGTCGGAATTTCTCAAAAGCATCATAGACCACGGCAAGGAATTCCTTTTCCGTTGTGGTGTACTTTAATTGAGCCTCGGTCATCGTCTTACTAGCATAGTGGATAGGACGGAAATGTTTGTCATAACGTTGCCCTAAGACGGCCCCTATAGCATAATCACTTGCATCGCACATGATTTCAAAGGGTAATTCCCAATTAGGAGCAACAAGAATGGGAGCTTCGGTAAGTTTCCTTTTGAGAGTTTCGAAAGCTCTAACACAATCCTCATTGAAGTTAAAAGGAGCATCCTTCTCGAGAAGGTGTGTCATAGGTCGAGAGATTTTCGAAAAGTCCTTGATGAAACGACGATATAAGCCCGCGTGGCCTAGGAAACTCCTAACTCCCTTAACGGTTTTGGGATGAGGTAACTTGGCGATGACATCTACCTTAGCTTTATCGACCTTAATCCCCGCTTTCGATACCTTATGTTCTAAGACGATTCATTGTTTACACATAAAATGACATTTTTCCCAATTAAGCACAATATTGGTTTCTTCACAAAGTTTTAACATTTGCTCGAGATTAGATAAACACTACGTGAACGAATTGCCAAACACCGAGAAGTCATCCATAAACACTTCCATCGACTTCTCGATCATATCGTGAAAAATCGCCATCATACACCGTTGAAACGTACCCGGTGCATTACAAAGTCCGAAAGGCATCCTACGATAAGCGAACGTTCCATAAGGACACGTAAACGTAGTCTTCTCTTGATCACGAGGGTCGATAGGGATTTGAATGTAACCGGAAAAACCATCTAAAAAGCAATAGAATTCATTTCCCGCGAGTCGCTCCAACATTTGATCCATGAAGGGCAAAGGAAAGTGGTCTTTACGAGTGGCGTCATTTAACTTTTGGTAGTCAATACACACCCTCCAACCGGTCATAACACGAGTGGGAATTAACTTGTTGTTTTCATTAGGCACAACGGTCATTCCTCCCTTTTTAGGGATACAATGGATTGGGCTCACCCATGGGCTATCAGATATAGGATAAATCATTCCTGCGTCAAGGAGTTTAAGGACCTCCTTTTTAATGACATCGTGAATTTTGGGATTCACCCTTCTTTGACTTTGAATTGCGGGTTTGTATTCCTCCTCCATTAAAATCTTGTGAGTACAAAATTTTGGGTCAATACCCTTAATGTCGGATATTTTCCACGCAATTGCCCCTTTATGAGCCTTTAGAACTTTCAAGAGCTCGGTTTTTTCATTATTAGCAAGACATTTTGAAATAATAACCGGCAACTTGTCATCACCTTCCAAGAATGCGTATTCAAGGTGAGAAGGAAGATCTTTCAATTCAAGGATAGGTGGTTCCTCGATTGAAGATTTTGGTTCAACACTCATAACTTCCATCGGCGGAAGAAATGGTGGAATAGAAGTATCATCACTAATCAACACCTCATCTTCTTTGTCGATTTCATTTGAAGTGAGATCGCCTCCTTGGAATGGAGTGAGATTTGGTGTGGAATTAGCAAGAATCGGATCCAAAATAGTGGGATTGCCACTTGACGAGCTATCGGAAAAACCTAACACTTCTTGTGAAAACTCATCGCAAACCACATCAACGATGTCAATGTGATTGATGGTGGAGATTGCATAAACATGAGAAGGTTTCGAGTTTTGAGTAGCGTTTATAACAAGTTCCTCTTCGTTGAATCTCAAAGTGATAGTTCTTGCATGAACATCGATAAGCGATCTCGAAGTGTCTAAAAATGGACGACCTAAAATTAGAGGAACTTGAGGATCCGCGGGGATGTCAACTACTATAAAATCAACGGGATAGTAGAACTTCCCCACTTTCACGAAAACATCTTCGGCTATTCCACATGCTAAAATCGTAGAATGATCGGCCATCTCGATAGACATGTTCGAAGGAATAAGAGCCGGAAGCGAAAGCGATTTCCAAATGGAAAATGGAATCAAATTAATGCTCGTACCAAGATCGGCCAAGGCGAGGCATTATTTCATATCTTGTATGTCACAAGGAATGAGAAACTTTCCGGGATCACCAACTTTTTCCGGTATGCGGTTAAGATAAACCGAAGAACAATTAGCAAGCTTTGAAAGCTTTTCCTTATCGCTCATCATACTTTTAAAAGTGGAAGCGAAACGAGGCATATATAACAACGCATCGGCTAAACTCACATCAAAATGCACTTGTTGAAACATTTTTATAAAAAGCTCGATTTGTTGTTTGTTACGTTCTTGCAATTTCTATTTGTTTCGTCTCGAAGGGTAGGGTATAGGTGGTGTGGGTTGGTCATTAGGCAACTTCCTTGGAAACTCGGGTTCCACAATTGGTATTGGTTCAACCGTAGGTGTGGTTTGAGCGGTACTTCGTGGGATTGTAATGTGCTCCTTTTCGACCATCACCTCGGGTTCTTTCTCGATTTCCTTCTCTGTAGAAGTACTTGGACGAGAGATTGGTTCCTTGAAAGTTTTACCACTTCGTGTAGTAATAACCTTCATTTCTCCCTTCGGGTTTGCAATGGTATCACTAGGAAGACCACCCGAGGAAGAGGGTTTACACATGATTGCTTCAAACATCTTAGCCATTCGGTCCTCAAATTTTGATTGCCTAGCATCCGCTTTTAATAACTCTTGCTTAATCTCATGTTGTCCTAATTCCATCTTTTGTTGGTTTTGTTGAAGACGTTGGACATTTCTTTCCATTTTATTTGCATGAGTTTTAAGTTCATTAGCAAGTTCGTTTTTAAGCTCGTTTTTCAACTCGGATCTTAAGCTAATCATCTCACGTTGTATGTTGTTAAATTTAGCATTATTTGCTTTAGCATAATCCAAAAATTCTCCTTGCAAATTTTTAGTGTGAGCATTTTGAAAACCTTGTGTATTGTTTTGAAAATCACGGTTTTGGTTTTGATTTGAAACTTGTCCATTCCCATTTTGATAATTCCCCTTGTTATAGTTGCGTGAATTGCCTTGGTAATTACCACCTTGGTTGTTCTTTCGATCGTTATTAACATTTTGATTTGGTGGAGCTTGATTTGGGCGGGAACCTTGACCGTTTTGGTTGTAAGTTCTCGTTGCTACATAAGCACTCGAAGTGTTATCATCCACGGTAATGCACTCGGAAAGATCATGAGCTCCTCCACAAGACAAACAACTCTTAGCAACCGCTTTAACCGAAGCGGAATTTAAAGCTTCTTGAGCTTTCCAATGGGACATAAGATTAGCAAATCTATCAAAAAACCGATTTTCCTCATTAGCTCATCATGTAAGGCATTAATGCTACGAGACGATGATGATGATGACGAACCCAAATTGGCAACACTCGGTGTCTTACGAGGGCTATAAACCTTAGATCTATTCTCGATGATTTGTAAAGCCTCATTAGTCGTCTTGCACAAAAAATTACCACCCGCGGCGGCATTCAAATAATCTCGTTCATGATCATTAAGCCCATTATAAAAAGTATCAACTTGATGTAATTTACGAAAAATCATGGTGTGGACATTCATGTAACATTTCTTTAAAGCGTTCCCATGCCATTGAAAAACTTTCATTATTTCTTTGCACAAATCGTGAAATCTCATTTTTCAAATGTGTTGTTTTAGATGGTGGAAAAAACTTGTTCACAAACTTAGAAACGAGATCACCCCATGTCAAAATCGAATTTGGCGGTTCTTTCTCAAGCCAAATTTTTGCGGGTCCATCTAACGAGTATGGAAACAACGTCATCTTAATGGCGTCATGTGGAACATCCTTAAACTTGCTAGTGGCGGTGAGACTATTAAAATTCCTTATGTGATAGTGCGTGTTGTCTTTCTCATGACCTCTAAACTTATTTGCTTGCAACATCGACATTAAACCCGTCTTAATCTCGAAATTCTCCGCAAGAATGGCGGGAATCACAATGGCCTCTCCAAAACCCTCGGTGGGTGCTTGTAGCAACTCCATCATAGTACGATTAGCCATGACGACTTCTTGTTTTACAATAGGTTCAACAATTGGAGGTTGTTCAACAATCAACGTCTCTTGATTGGCTTGCTTTTGAAGACGTTTACGAGCTCGTTTTGCTTGATTACGAGTGATCATAAACTTCACGAAGAATGGGAGGTGAGCAAAGAAGATTCTTTTTGGGTGTTTTGTGTATTTTTCAATTTTTTGTGTTTTTGATTGTATTTAATTTTTTTGAATTTTGGTGTATCTTCGTAGACAACAATCTACAAAATATCTCCTCGAATCAAACTCTTGATTAAAGAAGCCTCAAAGGAATGAAAACGATCACGTGGAGTGAACGCCTTCGAATGACTTTAGAACTTTTGGTGAAAACCAAATTGTTCAAGAGGTTTTAATCACAAAGAAACCAAGCAAATATATTATACGTAATAATACTTTGGGCGGCAAAACCCTCGATTAGCCTTCAATCTTAAAATACCCACAAGCAAGCGGGGAAACGAGGCGGCGCGAAGCACTTAAGAGCCTTTTTCCTTAGGGTATATTTTATAATACCCGCCTTATACCCACCTTATAGTTTGTATTTTTCAAAATCGAGCTTCACCAAAGTATTTATCTATTTTTGCCTTTTTCTTTTTGTTTGAGATTCGAATACAATAATTAGGAGATCAAATCCCAATTAAGGTTGTGTTTTCACACTTTTGGAGATATTGTTTATTTGTTGTGATACTTAATACAATATAGTAATAATATTTTCACAAGAAAAACCAAGAAAACCGATAATACGTATTAGTAGATTTCTACTAATACAAATACTATTTGGTTAATATTAAAAACAACAATGCAAATTAATCACGAAACACCTCCCCGGTAGCGGCGCCAAAATGATTGTAGTGTTTTACTACTCTTTAGGAAAAGAGAGTAAATAGGGAAAGTATCGAGCGATGATTTAGGAAAATTAAGCACTAATGACCCTTATGAAGTTCGTTTCCCAAGGAGGTATATGTGTGTGAAAAACTTGTTAATGTTTGTGATTAATGATTGGTTTAGAAGGGGATGAGAAAAGAAGATGACGAAGACGTGAAAATAATACTACGACGACAAAACGTAAAACCGTAAAAACCCCTAAAATAAAAATTAATTCTAAAAATTACCAAAAATTCACCAAAAATCAAAATAATTAAACTAAGAGTTTACCAATGATCAAAACTTTCTCAAACCTTTTAAAATAATTAAATATTCAATTTTTAAATGCTAATTAAAGCCCTAAAAATCAAATAAATTATCAAAAAGCCGAAATAAAGATTTTTCAATTGGTAAACCTCTAAAATGACCTAAAAAGATTAAAAACTATTTTTAGAAATTTTTAAACTAATAAAAACTATTTAAAATGATTTAAAAACTATTAAAACTCAAAATAATTATAAAAATTAATCTAAAAGTGATTAAAATATTCTAAAAGTTGATAAATTCCTATTTTAATGTGTTAAAGCTAAGAAAAATGTAAAAAGTTGGAAAATGTGAAATTTGAAAAATAATAATAAAATAATATTAAAATATTATTAAAAATCTAAAAATTATAAAAAATTCTAAAAACTTGCAAACTAGTTTATTTTACCCTAATTAAACAGAAAATCAAAGTGAAATGACCAGAATACCCCTATTGGGCCCTCAAATGGGCCAAAACAAAAAACAGTCAAACCTAAATGGGCTTTTGGGCCCAAAAAGTCAAACTTGGCCCAATTGAATTGGAAAAGCCCTATCTGACTCAAAATATAATTCTAAGAACAAAACTCTAAAGGCCTAAAAGCTGAATGTGAGCTTATCACAGCTTAATAAGCAAACAACTTATTCTTATTGGGCTTTTTGGCCCATTAAGCAATAAGCTAATGCCATAAGCTCTAATTTGACACACAACCTTCTTTTAGGATGCTTATGAGATCCGTAAAAAGAAATTTTGAAAAAGCACACTCAATAAGCCAGAAATAAGCAAAGTAATATTTCACTAAAAGACAAAATAGTCGTTTTTGAGAAATAAGGCACCTCAGGACTTGATTCAACTTGCAAAAGGTGAAAAATGGACTCAATAAGCCAAAACAATCAACAAAATTCCAATAAGCAAAACCAATGAGCCAGAATAAGCCAATAAGCACTTATGAAAAAGTCAATTAAGTTGGTTTTCTAGTCAAACCCTAAAGTCAACCCACCAAATGCTCCAGTATGAACAAATGGGTCAAATAATGAGTACCTATTACAAAATCCAACTTGTTGCTGGTTAGAATAAGCTATTATAGCTTATTGATAAGCTGACACCAATTTAACACTAGCAGTGGTAACCAGCAGGGGAAAGGAGTTCCCACTGCTTTGACTATTTGACTGAGCTTTTTAGAGAGTTCTGGTTGGATTCAATTGGAAACAAAGGCACCCTTGTGATCAGTGAATCACAAGGAGTCAATAGCAACAAGTAAATCACAATTTGGTTCACACAATAAGCCAAAATCAATCAAACAGTCACCAGATACCACATAGACATGGAAAATAAGCAGTTATGCAATAATAAGCAGATTAAGCCTGAATAAGCCAACCAAACTCAACAAGATGCACACACAAGCTATATAAACTATGAATAAGCACAAACAAACTCAATTCAAACACTGAATCAAAGTGAATTAACAGAAATAAGCAAGTGAAGGTTACTGATGAACACTAACATGCAATTGATGAACACTAACTCTTTGCTGATCTATTTAACCACTAGATCCAATTTCAAGCCTCAAATCCTACTTCCCTGGTGTATTTAACCTAGATTTAACACTTGTTAACCCTAGTCTATGATTAGATCTAGGTGTCCCCTAAATTTCAGTCAATTTCACAAAGTAAACAAGATTTTATGACCTAATTATGAATCTATGTGTTTAAGACCACAAGTATTGCAGATAAATGACCAAGTATACCAGCAAAGCATATACCAACAGATAATAACACAAATCCAACACTTAACAAACCACAAATCCTTCTTAAACAGTTAACCCAAACACCCCTTAAAAACCTGTTTTCACAAATTTTCAAAGGATCATGCATATTTCACCCACAAATCAGACTAACAACACTTCATAAACATCAAACGAAGCCAGATTAACAATAATCAACCACAATATCACAGATTCAAGAACAATCAAACCAAAATCACAAATAATCATAAACTTAAAGAGGAAATGAAAAGGGAAGAAGGTGCAAACCTCCAAGACCTACATCCAGGCCTTGGATTGTTTGAGCTGAGGTACTAGCAGAACAAGTACCAGCTTCCAAGCTGCTAAGAAGAACAAACCACAAAAGTGAGATCAAATAATACCAAACTTTCTGATTTTTGAAGCACAAGCCTTATCACTTAAAACCTTGCCTCAAAAACCTTCAAACATGATAATGGAACTCAGAATCAGGCTATTCTAACACCAACTTTTAACAAAATATAAAAGAGATTTTTCAAAATTCAGAAAATCAAATTTTATTAATTAAAAAGGAATTACAAAGATTGATAGCCTAAAACTGGAACAAAGGGACTCTCACATGTTGAGGTCTCCTTTTATAGGCAAATGCCTGGCTACACTATTCACAAACCCTAGAAGTAAATTCTCTAAAATGCCCTTGAGTGCTTCTAGATCATTTGATGGAATGAGCTATCCAAATGCATCTTAAACGTTCATTTTAGCTTTGTGATTAAGCAAAGAGTGTCAGCTGTTGATTTGGACACGTAGGATGACTTGGAGGCTAAGTTGTGTTTTGATTGGGTGACGTGTTGAATGGTGGGGCCTTTTGGTGAGTGGAGATGAGGGTTTTGTGTGTGGGATGTGTTTCTGCATGTGTGAATCACACATGTGCCAGGGTAATTTAAAATTACCCTTTGTTTAAGTGGAGTAAAAACTGGGGGTGAAGAAGGGTAAATAGTGATCCTTTTGATCCGAAATTGCGGGAAGTTGTGGTGTTTGGCGCAATTTCGTTTCAAATGTTTTAAAGTGGCAACTTTAACCCTTGTTCTTTGGCAGAATAGGTATAAAACGTTTTCAGCTACCAAAACTTCGTTCCCTTTGTTAATTTCTTTCACAACTTGACACTTTTGGCACAATACTTTTCCAAAAGAGTTATAAGGGTTGTTTTTGGAACTTTTGCATAATTCAAGGGTTGATCTTGGACATTCTTGATCTTCAAAGGTCTTCAATGTATCTTTGGATTCATGAGGGACCATAATTGGCAATTTGGAATTGTTGAGGGACTAAACTTTCCATTTCTTCAAAGTTGAAGGACCATTTGTGTAATTTTGACAAACTTTAAGGGACCAAACTTGTAATTATTAATATACAAGGGTTTTAAGTGTCATTTCTTCAATAAATGAGGATCAATCTTGTATGTCTTCAAGTCTTCAAGGGTATTTGTTGAATATTCCATGAATTAGGGCCCGGTTCTTTGTACGACTTCGTTTCTCGTGTTCGTTTTTCCTTGTATCTTGTGATCTTTTGTCTTTTTCACGATATCCATACCTAAAATACACAAGTAAACAAACACAAGCATATATATGGTATTTTATGACAGTTTTATGCATTAAAAGCCCGAAAAGAACGATGAGATCATGTATAAATGCCATCTCATCATAATACATCACAAAATACAAAAAATTAAATATCATCAAAAACACAATTTTTTTTTTTGAAAAACGAAAAAAACCCTAAAAGAAAAATCTTTGCTCACCCCCACGTTGTACATCACGTTTATGCAAACTCGTAATCAAGCAAAACATGCACGTAGACGTCGTAATCGAAAGGAACGAACACCTAGTGAAGAATCTCCAAGTGCGGAACCTATTATAGAACAGGTTGTTCTCATGGCTAATCGTACTATGATGGAGTTGCTTCAAGCACCCACCGAGGGTTTTGGAGAAGCCATTGTGATTCCCGCTATCCTTGCGGAGAATTTTGAGATAAAAACGGGTTTAATGTCTATGCTCCAAGCTAACAAGTTCCGTGGTCATGAAAAAGACAACCCTCATTATCACATTAGGCATTTTAATCGTCTCACCTCGACTAGCAAGTTTAAGGATGTACCACATGACGCCATTAAGATGATGTTGTTTCCATACTCGTTAGATGGACCCACCAAAATTTGGCTCGAGAAAGAACCCCCAAATTCGATATTGACATGGGGTGATCTCGTATCTAAGTTTGTGAACCAATTTTTCCCACCATCTAAAACGACACATTTGAAAAACGAGATTTCTAGATTTACTCAAAAATCTAATGAGAGTTTTTCAATGGCATGGGAACGATTTAAGGAAATGTTACATGAATGTCCTTACCATGATTTATCCGGATTGCATCAAATTGATACTTTTTATAATGGGCTTAATGATCATGAACAAGATTACTTAAATGCCGCCGCGGGTGGTATTTTTTTTGTATAAAATGACCGATGAAGCTTTGAAGATAATTGAGAATAGATCTAAGGTTTATAACCCTCGAAACACACCGAGTGTTGCCACTATGGGTTCGTCATCGTCGTCTCGTAACATGAGTGCCTTGCAAGATGAAGCAAATGAGGAAAATAGGTTTTTCGATAGATTTTCATCTCTTATGACTCATTGGAAAGCACAAGATGCTTTGAACTTCGCATCGGTTAAGGCGGTTGACAAGAGTTGTATATCTTGTGGTGTAGTTCATGATTTTTCCGAGTGCATTACCACAAATGGTAACACTTCGAGTGCTTATGTAACGACGGGAACTTAAAACCAAAACGGTCAAGGTTCCCGCCCAAATCAAGCTCCACAAAATCAAAATGCTAACAACTATCAAAACAACAACAACCAACTTGGTTACCAAGGAAATCAAAAGAATTTTAACAAGGGTATTTACAACAATGGTGGTAATAATGGGCAATTGCAAAACAAAAATCAAAACCGTGATTTTCAAAACAATAACAAAGCTTTGCAAAACATGAAAGATCTTCCAAATGAATTTGTTGATTATGCAACGGCTAATGATGCTAAATTTGATAATATGCAAAGGGAGATAATTAGCCTAAGATCCGAGATAAGAAATGATTTGAAAAATAATTTGATAAACGAGCTTGCTAGTGAACTTAAGACTCATACAAACAAAATGGAGAGTAACGTGCAAAGGTTACAACAAAATCAACAAAAGATGGAACAAGGCCAACATGAAATTAAACAAGAGATGCTTAAGGCTGATAAAAGGCAATCTAAGTTTGAGGATAGAATGGCAAGCATGTTTGAGGCTATAATGTGTAAACCATCTTCTTCGGGTGGTTTTCCTAGTGATACCATTGCAAACCCAAAAGGAGAAATGAAAGTTATTACTACACGAAGTGGTAAAATTTCAAAGAACCCATTTCTCGTCCAATTACTTCTAAGGAGAAGGAAATAGAGAAAGAGCCCGAGGTGATGGTAGAAAAGGAGCATATTTCAAGCCCACGAAGTACCGCTCAAACCACACCTACGGTTGAACCTATACCAATCATGGAACCCGAGATTCCAAGGCCTTTGCCTCCTCTAAGTATTCATGTACGGTAAAACCTCATGACCTATATGGGCTATTGGCTAATTTAATACAGATTTTACATAAAACATAAGTCTTTTCAAACTATCAAACCAGTTTTATGAACATGATTCCAGGTTACTTAGGACTTATATTTTTCCGCTGCTATTAGTCTTTATGCTTATGTTATTCCATGCTATGCTTGTATATCTGTGCATTGAGCGTTTTGCTCAGCCGTTTTCCTTTCATGTTCCCAAACGGCAAGTACTCAAGGGCGCTCGTAGACTTTAAGCGTACGTACATATGGATTGGAAGCTATCTAGCCTTCTCTACTTTATGCATTTCATCATACATTTTGCTACTTATTCTTTGGACATTGTTTAGTCCTTTTCTTTTACAGTACTTATGTTTGTGTGTGATGAGCTTATACTTGGGGTACCTATGTTTATTTCCAGTATTTCCTTTCATGGTCATTTAATGTTTTTAAGACATTTACCTTGTATGCTTTGATGACACGCCATAATCACGCATGACATTCCATTTACCAAAATGGGGTGTTACAAATTTTATTGTAATGCTCTTTGAGGCATCTATAAATGCCTTAACTTATATCTGAACATTGTTTGCCAGCGATGTTGTCACAGAAAAAGAAGGCTTGCCTAATGATGAGACTGAGATACAGACTGGAACACTTGAGAATGTCCTTATGTGGGCCGGAAACTGGCGTCATGAGGTATGACATAATGTTTTGTGTTTAATATTGACCATGTTGCGTTGTAGAATTTACCCGTTCGGTTTAACTTTGTGTAGTCTGCCACTTTCCATTGCTCGGTTACCATTCATAATGTAAGGACCAAAAAGGGCTGGAGTTTCCCCACATGTGGTGGTGAGAAATGTCGTAAAGGACTTGACAGAATGAATGGCATTTGTTGGTGTGTTTCATGTGAGAAGAGCGTATCTTACCCGGTGTTGAGGTAAGTATTAGTTATTACAATTCAGTATGCAAATGCATTAACACCCGGTCATAATCTAAAGAATTCATTATACGTTTCGTAGGTACATATTAGAATTGGAGGTGTCAGACGATACTGCAAGTGTGCTGATTGTAGCATTTGATGAAGTTGCCACACGGTTGGTCAAGTATTCTGCAGACGCGGTCATGTAGTCTGAAGATGCAACAGATGGCCATTCGGAGCTGCCCACCCCCTTAGCAAATATAATTGGTGCGACACCGACTATGGAACTCAAAACATGCACGTATTTTGAGCATAACAACTATGAAAGTTTGACATGATGGGAAATTTTTGATGATGTACCCGGTGATGAAGTTGAATGCTCTGCAACGGACAACATACACTCCATTCCCAAGTCTTCTGCATTTCTAGAACCAAAAAATGATATAGCAGTCTGTACGCCTGCAAAGCCTGTTGAAGAAAAAAAGACAAAGTAAGTACTGTGTGGTGTCATTTTAATAATGTATTATTAAAGTCAATAACAACAGGCAATTGTTATCTAAAAAAATCCTGATGGTTTAGGATGTACCTAGAAGACCCTGACGATGAAGTTGAAGCAAATGAAACAAATGATCACACGACTGAGGCTACCAACATCAAGCAAAGGTATGTTGGCATATCATTTTTTTCCCATATACCATAAGAAAACTTCATTATTCATGATTGTTTGTGTTACACTAGAGTAAGGAAGAGGCCGTCTGCTGGCGCAATATCACAACCTACACATGACAACAATAATGTTAGGTAATGATATTGATAATGTGATCATGCGCACTAATGTGACTAAAGTTTGTTTGCTCACCTCATGTTTGTTCAATGATGGGGTGTCTTTTAGTATGGAACTTGATGAGTCTGACCCATAAGTCACATCCACAACGGTCATGGCGACGAGATCAAGGCAGCATTCCTTGTAGATTACCAAAAAGAATCGTTGGAAGTATGTTACTTATGTGTTGTTTATATGTGCGCCTTTTATACTTGATATTTACGCTTACCTTTTTTGTAACACCTTATTTTACAGATATGTCCAGAGCGATTGAGACGATGAATAAGCATGTCATACTTGCGTCTTCCGATGGCTCACCTGCATGTTATGCATAATTAGTGTAGTCACGGTTAAATAAACACGCTTGACAGTTAAGCCAACTACTTTTAGTTGTTTGTGTTTTTGTTTTTTGAACTTCAGTGTGTTGTTTCCAACTTTACTTAATGCAATTTTTGTTTTTTCTAATAATGTTTGTACAATCTCACTTTATTCCATGTTAAATCGCTATTATGCTATTGCTATATAACATTACAACACAAGTGTATTAACCAATAACAAAAATTGTATGCAAATCAATAGTGAACATATTTTGTATTCCCATACACGTTAACAAGACTAAACCAACAAGCTCATGATGCACATGATAAACACATGTTCCACAACTGACCATTATTCTTATTCTAAATAGGAACAAACCAATTAGTACCATTCCCTCATGGCCACCCTCTTATCAGGTCTTATTGCTTTTCTGAGTCGGCACTCACAATACAATCACATTCAACATTTGATGCATTCAAATCGGTAATCAACCAAAGCTTATCATGCCTCTTCCACTGGGTCTTACTGCTCATTAAACGTAAAGCAATTGACTTTGCCACATCATCCCTTTGTATACGTTTCAACAACTCCAATCCTTCTTGGATTACTACATCACTACTATGTTTCTTAAATTCAATCATATACATAACTCTCTTATGTGAAGCATATTTCAACCCTTCAGACAGTTGTGTAAGGTAACCAGCCAACTTATCATCTTCTACCATTTCCATTTCTAACATCTGTTTCAGTTTATTTATGCAGTTCTATTACTAGAATCCTTAGAAATGGCTTTCATACCAGATGATTCACCACTATTCTCATCCATGAGACTGAAAGCAGAAAATGAATGGTGTTTACTATTGATATTCTTAACTAAACACCTCTATAAATAATATGAATTAGTAACTGTTGTGGATCATTCAATGTGGTGTTTCAGGTGTCTGTTTAATTGCCATTAATAATCACACAAGATTTCAACAGACTCTATGGTAATTCTGTTTAACCTATATACCTGCCTACATCTTTCTATGTTTATTCTCCATCAAGGATGGATGGAGGTCTTGATAACATAAATATCCAGCCCAGTCCTAAAATCAATGGATCAAATCTCAATCTACTAGATAATGGTGTAACAATCCATTCTAATACGATCATTAGGCAAGATGTGTTGATCCCAAACTTAGATCGATTAAGCTTTGTGTATACGAGATTAGATCAAGTACTACACGTAGAGAAACCTTTGCTTATGAATAAAGTAACAAAGTGTTATGCGGAATTAACACTTGATCTAAAACACAATGATGTTAAACAAACTTTCACTTGTATTAGAATAATCGTACTTAGTTACAATGAAAGAGTTTAACTTGCGAATACTTATGAAAACTGATAATCAACATTAACCTAAAAGATCTTCTTTTATAGAACAAGAAGTCTTGTACAATAAGCTACGAATCAACTATTCTAGGTAAAGATAAACATAGAAAATACATTGTCGTTTCTATCCTTACTAAAGATATTCTAGAATATAATAAACGTGTAGCTCACATCTTCCATCAGTGCTTGTCTTCAATCTGTCAACGCTTGACTTTATCTTGTCAACGCTTATGCTGTCAGCGCTCACTTTGTTCTTGTCAACGCTTAAGTTGTTCTTGTCAGCGTTCAAGTGTTCTGGCCTAAATTTATTCCCAACAATCCTCCCCTAAACTTGATATCCACTCTTATGATCAAGTTTCTGAATAAACACTAAGAACTTGGAGGAGTCTGACAAACCTTATCATATTGGTAATAAATAAATCTGATCAAATTCTTTGCCACGTCACTTGTATAGTCTATCTCCAACTGGGTGTCCTTCATCTTCTCCAAAACAGCCTTGGATATGAAATACTGAGCATCTACAAGTAAATACTCAGCAAACTTTGTAGAACTCAAATGGTATACACCTGCAGCTGAATATAACCTCCATTGAAGACCACTGAGGTCATCTTCAAGATCCTTCCATATTTCAGGATCTTCTTCATTTGTCCCACACATTCTTTTGAATGTGGTCCAAAGTTTTATTCCATTGGCTGAAGTTGGTGCTTCAGACTCATACTTGGTCTCTAGCAACCTCCAAAGGTCCACCAAGTCTTCTCTATCACAACTTGCAAATAAAGATATGAGAGTGGTAAAAGTGTGTACCTCCTTGCTAAATCTTCCAATTTTCCAGAATCCACATTCATCTTCCTCATAACTTACAATTGGATTCCTGGAATCTAGTGGTAACACATGCACCATATCTGAAGCTTCTAATGGGGAGAGCTTGAGGCTCTTTCTAATGATTGCTTCTCTTGGATATAGTTGATTCATATCTTTTGGAAACTCAAGAATAAATCCCTTCTTTACTGGTCTAGGAACTATCATAGCTTTCTTGATTGCCATCTCTTCTGCAAGTTGCTCCTTTCTTTCATCTGAAAGAAGTCTGAAAGTATTTTCTTCTTGCACTTTCACCCAAATAGGATAAGCTCTATGTTCCAACTCATCAAATGTCAAAGCTTTCAGCTTCTGATGTGTCCATCCAACTCCATGACATTTGAGCAACATAAAGTAGAGCTTCCTTCTATCCCTTTTTAACTCAGAGAGAATGTTGCTTGCCTTGTACTTCAAAATCACCTTACAATCCCTTTGAACTCTAAGAAGAATTTCCAAACCCCATATCTGATCTGAAATGGTTAAGTCTGGATTATCCATACAGCTTTCTTCCCAAGAATTGTACATCTGAACTACCTCTGGCATATCAAAATCAATCTGCAACTTTAAATCTCTCAGCTTCTCCCTAGCAAGCTCATCACCATACTCAAGTCTTTCTGGTTCAACAATCATCACACTTGAGTCTGAGCTAGCTCCATCACTTTCTTCTTCAGAAGTCACAACAAATGGTGACTTTTCCTTTTCACCTTGTTCCATCATCTGCTCAGCCAATCTTCTATCAAATTCAACCTGAGCTGCATTCTTTGGAACAATTTCTTCTACCAACTTACCCTTACCCTTATCTGTTGGTGCAATTGTTGGTAGGGTAGATGATAATACCTGAGTAGGAACATCTTTGATGATAGATGATGACTGGAATACATCACCTCCATATGCAGATCTGTCAACGCCCAAGTTTCCTTTATCAGCGCCCAGAATACTTCTATCAGCGTCCAAACTTGTCTTGTCAACGCTCAAATATTTTCCCTCAGCGCCTTGTGTAACCTCTCTCAACATATCTGTAAATGATAAATTTAAATTGGTTGGAGAGATTAAGGACGTATCAAAACCTTTTTGTTCCTTCAATGTAGTAAGAGCTTCAGCAATATCCAATGATTGACCATCTTGACTGCTCTTATCACTCAGATTTCTTTGATCTTCCTCCCCTTTGGAAGACTCCTCCATACCTCCCCTTGAATGAGCACTCTCCAAAACAACAATCCTCTCCCTCAAGTCTTTGAGTTCAAGGCCTTGGTTACTGACAATTTGTACTAAGTCTGCATTTTGCTTTTGCAAGCTAATGCAGACAGCCGTCAATTCTAAAAGCGTCATTGGTTCCAGTCTGCCCTCTTCCAAAATGGGGATTTGACCTCCCAAGTCAGATTCATTGTGCATGGATGAGGACTTAATGATGGTGGGACTGCCTTGGCCAGCTGCTAAGCCAGAACCAATAGTCCCAGCCTCATCCAGGTCACCAGCCACACTTGTGGTGGTGGTTCTCTCTGCTTCATGGCTAGGACCACCAGAGGAGAACACTCCAGCAGTCCTTTGGCGTTTAATCAACCTATATTCAGGTGGTGTGGAAGATGGTGTAGAAGAAGGTGTAGATGTGGGTTGGTTAAGGGGTGTTTGGGATTGTGATAGTTGGGTGTCAGTGTTGGAAATAGGCACATCAACGCCCACATTAGATGTGTCAGCGTCAAAGGGATTTTGGTCTATTTGCATTTGGTCAGGGGAAGGTAAAGGTTCAGGGATAGGTTCAAGTTGTGGGTGAGGTTCAATATGAGGTTGGGGGTCTGGTTGGGGTTGTGCTGCTGCAATAACAGCAAGCATGGCTTGGGTCAAAGGTAGGTCTCTATGAGGTGGTGAATTCATCTTGGTAAAAATAGCCTTCTTTTGTTCAGGAATCTTATAAAAATCATTGTGATCCCTTGAACAATATCTTTGAGCATCAAAAACCATTTGCAGAAAACGGGGATAAGCTAAAGTCATTTTTGTCCCCTTGTTTTTACACATTCCTTCAAAAATCATTTTAGACCAATTATATTTTTGCCCTGTTGCAATACACACAATAGCAGTTGCAATGGATCTATTGATCTCATTGTGTGCAGTACATTTGGGACTCAAACACTGAAGGAGAATGTGAATGAGATACTTCCAGGCTGGGGGAAATTCCTGCTTATGGTACTTATTAAGAGTACCTTCATCAGGAATAGGGTATCCCAAAGCCCGAAGCCCTTGTTCTATTTCAGATATGGGAAGAAGGGTTACACCATCAGCATCATCAAGATGCAAGGCCTGACGTACCAAGGCCTCAGTAACCACCCAAGGTCTCCCATGAACAATAGAAGTTAATGTGGTCACTCCATTAACTGTTGAGGAACTGATAGTGTTCTAAAACTGTTTAATGTGTGTGACTGGAATGAGTGGTGCATGAGAAAGAGCATACCTTAATGGGGATGCGTTCAAATACTCCACCATCTGTGTGTATTGAGGGAACAAAGTATTATCAGCAACAAGATAAGCAATCATGTTGTGTTGAGACTTGAACCCCAAATCCAATTCTGCTGAGTTAAATCTTGGTGCCATTGATGAAAGTTGTTAATTTGAAGTATAAAAGATGAAGGTTGATAAGAGAAAAGTTGTTAGACAAGAATTATAGATACCCTGTTTAAAATAGGAGCCAAATTTATAGGAGTGGATGAATGCACGTGATTGGCCCAAAAATAGGCAAAGATTTTCAAAAATCAATCATGAAAATATTGAAAAAGTTTATAAGTTATCCCATGCATTTAATGAAAGTAACAACTCCTAAAATTACGGCTTGAAAATATGTCAAAAAGTAACAACTGGGTAGGTCCCATTGTTTGTCAACGGTCAAATATAACCCATCAACGCCCAACGGCTATAATCTTGTCAACGTTCGCCTAAAGCCATGTCAGCGTCCATTTTGGTCACAACAACGCTTGGAAAAATCTTGTCAGCGTCCAAAAATAAAATTGTTTTAAAAAGTGAAAAATGACCTTAACAAGTAATTTATCCTAGAGAAGATAACCAAAAGCTGATAATTATTATAGGGCGGCAAGCACTGTCCAGTTATGCACACTTGCATAAGCAAGATAGACATAACAGTCCTCTAGTGTCCCTTGCTAACCAAAATTTTTAACAACCAAGTTACCTTATAAAATCCTTGTTACTCCCAGGTAAAACCCATATCAAAATGATTCCCAAGTCTCCCAACAGACCACAACCAATTCTAGGCCAAAAATGTCTTGGCAGCATGCAAAGTTGATATACTATGCATGCTACAGTGCCTCATGGTTTAGTAAAACTAACCCATACTCACCTGTGGACACAATCTAGAATTGTGATAAGAGTATCCTATGAATACCCAGAAATCCTAAAGGTTCCTTAACCTCCCCTTAAACTATGATACATGAGTTCTCAAAATATATATGAACATTAAAAATTTATGTCAAGATAGGAATATAAATATTCCAACCATCATCCATAAACAAAAACATGTCCAAATAGCTCTTCAAAGATCCATAAGCAACTCTGTATCCAATGGTATAAAGCTACCATTACCTGCACATTTAGATGAAAACCACAAAACTAACATTTGTTGCTGACAGCGTCCCGACAACACTTGTCAGCGTTGAAGGAACTCTTGTCAGCGTTAGACAATAATATCTCTAACAACGGCAAAATAACACTTATCAGCGTTACATTTACCTTTGTCAGTGTTAGAAAAGAAAAGTGGAAAAATCTAAATCATCACAAAGACCAATAACAATGCATTATCCTGTACATACTTTTACAAAAAGGTTCCAAAACACATATTAAGTGAGATTAACCATTCCAATATTTGTTACCAAATATTGAAATCTTCCAGCATCAAAAGGTTTAGTTAATAAATCAGCCACATTGTCCTCTGTGTCTACCCTATCTGGTTGTATTAAACCTTTCTCAAAGCAATCTCTTATAAAATGATGTCTAATTTCTATGTGTTTGGTTTTAGAATGATGTACAGGATTTTTAATAATGCACAAAGTACTGTTATTGTCTACAAAAATCTTGGTATGCATAAAATTATACCCATAATCCAACAGCTGGTTCTGAATCCATAAGACTTGTCCACAACAAGCAGCTGCTGCAACATATTCTGCTTCAGTTGTAGAGTTGGCCACCACTGTTTGTTTCTTGCATTGCCAAGAGATTAATCTGCTCCCAAGAAATTGGCATCCACCAGTTGTGGATTTCCTATCAAACTTGTCACCACCATAGTCACTGTCTGAATATGCAATAAGGTCCAAGGGAGAATCTTTTGGGTACCACAATCCAAGATCTGGGTAACATCTTAGGTACCTAAAAATTCTCTTTACAGCAAAAAGGTGACATTCTTTGGGAGTCACTTGATGGCGTGCACATGCACACACAGCAAACATGATGTCAGGTCTTGAGGCTGTAAGATACATCAATGATCCAATCATTGATCTATAATGCCTAACATCCACATCCTTTCCAGCTCCAATTTTTCCCCAAGGGTGTTGTCTATCCATAGGAGTGGAAGCCTCCTTCTCATGTGGAGAAAAACCATATTTCTTCAAGATTTCAGCTACATACTTGTCTTGGGAGATGAAGATACCATCTTCTTTCTGCTGAACTTGTAAACCTAGAAAGAAGTTCATCTCACCCATTGCACTCATCTTGAATTTATCTGTCATGAGCTTGGAAAAGTCCTCACTCATTTTTGGATCAGTAGACCCAAAAATGATGTCATCAACATAGACCTGCACAAGCAACACATGTTTTCCTTTCTTCTTTGTAAACAATGTCTGATCTATGGTGCCCCTTTTGAAACCATTTTCCACCAAATAGGTGGACAATGTACCATACCATGCTCTTGGGGCTTGATGAAGTCCATACATTGCTTTCTTCACTCTATAAACCTTGTCTGGATTCTCAGGATCTTCAAAACCAGGAGGTTGCATGACATATACTTCCTCAACAATTGTCCCATAGAGGAAAGCACTCTTCACATCCATTTGATAAACAGTGAAGTTCATGCAAGAGGCATAAGCTAAGAAAATTCTGATAGCTTCAATTCTTGCAACTGGCGCAAAAACTTCTTCATAATCTATGCCTTCCTCTTGTGTATATCCCTGAGCTACCAAACGTGCCTTGTTTCTGACCACAATTCCCCTTTCATCTTTCTTGTTTCTTAGAACCCATCGTGTCCCAATTGGTCTCACATATCTAGGACAATCAACCAGCTCCCAAACATCCTGTATAGCAAATTGGTGAAGCTCATCCTGCATTGCTTCCACCCAACTTGGTTCTTTGAGAGCATCAAAAATTTTCTTGGGTTCTTCCTGTGACAGAAAACAGGCAAACAAACATGCTTGTACAAGAGGGGTATCAACCTTCTTGTGTATATTGGCAATAAATCCACCAAGACTTTGATGGGATCTTCTTGTCTGAACTGGAGCCATAACATCACCAATGATTTGAGATGTGGGGTGATCCTTAGCTGTGGAAGTGAGAACTCCTCCTTCAAAAAGTCTGGTGTCCTCAACTTCACGCTCCATGTTGCCAATATCTTCTTCCTCAGATTCTTCTTGATCAACAGAAATCCCTTCATGGACATTGGAAGGTCCACCTTGTTCAAAATGAGAAGAGAAAAGCTGTGTAAAGGTGTCTCCAAAGTCTGATCCTTGTTTATCAGCGTTTGGGCTAACAACGCTTGAACTGTTGTTGTCAGCGTTGGAGCCATCAGCGTTTGAATTGGTCGTGTCAGCGCTTGATTTCCCTTTGTCAGCGCCTGAAGAATCATGCATGTTTGTATTTGGTGGTATTTGAACACCACCATTATCTTTCCTTGCAGCAGTAGCAGCAGCATAATACTCATCTGTCCATATAGGAAGTGTAACAAATTCTTGTGTGGGAGATGATTCAACTGCTGGTGGTCCATCCTCCTTAGCAACCTGTATACCTGAAACATTACCAATTCTCTTTTCCAAAACACTTGAAGTTACCTTCACAATGTCTGGATCAGTAACAAGCATATAATTTAAAGCTCTAGATAAAGGTTCTAAGTCAAACAACCAATTTGGACCACTATCAGGATCACTAGGTTTACTCTCTAAAAACCTAACATGTACTTTTTCAAGTATACGTTTTTCCTTTTTAATGTAAACCCTATATCCTTTACTCTGCACTGAATAACCCATGAAGTAGCCTTCATCACCTTTTGAATCAAATTTACCTAGGGCCTCACTAGTTTCTAGAACAACTACATGACATCCAAAAGGCTTTAGAAAACCAATATTTGGCTTCCTTCCCCAAAGTAATTCATAAGGTGTCTTATTATGTATCTTGTTGACCAATGCCCTATTCTGAACATAACAAGCTGTGTTAACAGCTTCAGCCCAAAAGGCTATAGGAAAGTGGGCATCAGCCAACATGGTTCTGGCTGCTTCAATAAGGGTCTTATTCTTCCTTTCAGCAACCCCATTTTGCTGTGGGGTTCTAGCTATGCTAAACTGCCTAGTAATCCCTTTCTTGGCACAAAAATCATCTAGCAACTGATTTCTAAACTCACCCCCATTGTCACTTCTAATAATCTTGACCTCATTACCATTCTTCTTTTCAATTTGGGTAATGAAATTAATCAGACTCTGGGCAGTTTCACTTTTCTTGGCTAAAAAGAAAGTCCATGTAAACCTGGAATAATCATCAGTGATAACAAAACAATATGATTTACCCTTCAAACTTTCTATATTAGTTGGACCAAAGAGGTCCATATGCAATAAGTGAAGTGGTTTAGAACTAGAGTGCACCTGTTTAGACCTGAATGAGACCTTGTGCTGCTTGCCCTTAAGACATGCAACACAAGAGTGGTCATTGTGGAAAGCCTTTTCAGGCAAACCATCAACTAAACCAAGCCTCACAAGTCTATTGATATTCTTAAAGTTTATGTGCCCTAATCTCCTGTGCCAAAGATTACTTTCATCTACTGAGGCTTTAGCATAAAAACATGACATTTTATTATTTGTCTTAATTCCATTAAGATTCACATTATATATGTCTTTATGCCTTGGTGTTCTAAAATCTATGTATTTTTCCTCAGGGAGCTTATAATCTTTGCTTAACACCAAGCACTCAGTATCTGTGAAAAGAACCTTATTTTTGTTATCACACACTTGTGATACACTAAACAAATTATTATCCAGTTCTTTTACCAAGAAGACATTCTCAAACCGTAGATTGTTGGTGACAAGGGTTCCTTTTCCTGTGATTGTTCCATAGCCCCCTCCAAAGTATACCTTATCACCATCTTGAATAGGAGAGAAATTGGTCAGATAGTCTTCCTTTCCTGTCATGTGCCTTGAGCATCCACTATCCCAGTATCCATAATCATTGATCTTCTTCTGAATGCCCTGCACATAAAGAAAACACATTAGTTTTCTTTGGGAACCCAAGCCTTGGAAGACTTGGATTCATTTGGTTGTTCAACAAGAACAGACTTGGTTCTCATAACAACCCCATTTTCATCCCTGTTTGAATGAAATTCCCAGTTAACCCCAATTGGTGTTGACAATGCCTTTGAAATATAATGAAACCTGTTGCATGTCATAGAAATACCAGTAGAATTAGGGTTCTGGTCTTGTTTTGGTCTCCATGTTAAGCTAGTAGAAGCTTTAGACCTATTTCCATGTGGTTGCAAATACCTAGGTTTTCCAGTGTGTCTGTCAGCGCTGAAATTTCTCTTGTCAGCGCCCCGATTGCTCTTATCAGCGTTGAACCTAGGGTTTGCTACAGGAACCCATTGCCTATTTGACCATGTATTTGACTTTTGAAAAGGTCTTAGGCCTTGTGTGTTAGACCCTCTAGAGAAGAATGGGGCTGGTCTAACAACTTGTGAACTTTTGTTCACAAAGGAATTGGGTATGACAGTGTTTGACCTATGTTGACTTTTGTCAGCGCTGAAATGGTTCCTATCAGCGTTGACATTGGAAGCGTTGACACATCTGTAAGCCAAATGTGAGAAGCTACCACATGTGTAACAAGCTTTTCTAGACATAGTCTTAGGTCTAGAAGCAAAGAAGCCTGTTCCAGGGTTACTAACTTGGCCTTTTGGAGACCTAGTATTCCTATACATCTCTGCATACTTAACACTAGGTTTTCTAACAGCTTGTGGGCCAAGGTCAACAGCTTTGCCAGTGGTAGGGTGTGTGATCTTAATAGGTTTAGGATCATAGGACTCATCAATTGGTTTTATGATTGGTGTGGGCTCATTTGGACTTTCACACAACAACCCTCCCTTAACAAACAAAGTGTGGTTAGCTTTCTTCCACTCTTCTAGGTCAGTCAGTTTTTGCTTATATTCCTCAACTGGGGAAGTCACTCTAGGTGGAGGAATGAACTCCTCCTCTTGGCATTCTGGCAAGCCAGTCCAAGATAAGTCCTTTGATTGGACACCATAGAAATCCCCAGCTGGTGGTGGAACACCAGTATAATCCTTCATCCCAATCCCACTCTTATCCTTAGAGTCTCTCTGTTTACTAACACACTCTCCTAGGGATTGTGTGGCCTTATCAAATCTCTGGATTTTAAGACTCACATTATCTTTATTTTTGTTAGCCTCCTCTAACTGAGCTATCAAATCAAGATTAACCCTATTTACTATATCTTGCACATCTTTACTCTGATGTAACTCATGTTTTAAGATATTTATTTGATCCTTTAAATCAAACTCCATTTTCTTATACTCAGCTACTGTCTTTTCTGTTTGAGTAAGAGCAATTTGATAATTAGATACTTTGCATCTTTCAGTACTTGCCTCATCTAATAATTTAACTATCTCTTGCTTTAGTTTTTCAGTATTTAAACGACAACCCTTAGAACAGAAAGCATCATCATATACCTCATTATCTGATGAAGAGGAGGAGTGTGCCATGAGAGCATATTCAACATGCTCTTCTTTAACTTCAGCAACCAAAGCTCTGTCTTCTTCCTCATTCTTAGCCATCCAGCTCCAATCCCATTCTCCAACACCATCAATTTGTTGAACAGCAACCATGGCCTTGGGATCTGGGCTCTTAATCATTTGGCTTGAAGGCTTCCCAGCATCAGATCTTCTTGGAGATCTACATTCCCTCATAAAGTGTCCCATCCTATGACAGTTGTAGCACTCAACCTTGGACTTGTCAAAGCCAGCAACATCCTTAGCATTAAAGGTCATCTTCTTCTTGAACCTTTTATTGAACCTGTTTGCTCTTAAACTTACAAGAGCCATAGTCCACTTGATGTCCATCTCTTCCAATTGTTCATCACTTATCTGCTCAAGATCTTCATATGTAATCCTTGAATCACTGGGCAAAGAAGCAATGAATGCACACACAGTATCTAGATCAAAACCAGCAGGTTTAATTCTATCAGCGCCATGATTGTGTGTGTCAGCGCTTGAGTATAAAGCGTTGACAGGATATGATCCAGCGCTGACAGGCTGAGATCCAGCGTTGATACATTGAGATCCAGTGTCTGAATGTCCATAGAAGTTCATGGAATCAAATTGACCTTCACTTTGTGAGAAGAAGGCCATGTTGCTACTGGAAGATTTATTATCACTATCCAATTGCCATTCATTCTCCAACAGTCTTAATTTGTTGAAGATGTCATCAAACCTGGAAGTCTTGTGGGTATTATTGACAAGAATGGATCTTGTCTCTATCTTCCATACATCACCAAGGCTTTTGAGAAAAGTAGCATTCAATTCAGGGTCAGCAATCTGTGTTCCCATGAAGGAAAGTTGACTTGTGATGTCAAGAAGTCTACTTCTCACACTGCTGAGATTTTCATTGGAATGAGCTTTAAAGACAGCATACTCATGCAAGAGTTGCTTCTTCTTTTCTTCTTTTGTGTCAGCATTGCCACCATGTGCTACTTCAAGAGCTTCCCAAAGCTCTTTTGCAGACTCAAAGCGTTTGTACTTGTGCTGATTCTCATGACCTAGGGCATGTTTCAAGATGTTCAAAATTTTCATGTCCACCCTCTTCTTGGCTATATCTTCAACAGCTACAGCTCTCCCATCTCCAGGCTTTTCCACCTTATCAGCTTCAGGACAATTAGGAACAGCTGTCCTTGTGGCAATTGCAGCAGTAATCTTTGCTGCTTTATCGAATGTGTTCCCATATTCGATAATCTCCCAAAGAGTGTAGTCATGAATAGCTATGTATTGCTCAAAATTGGACTTCCAAAGCTCAAAGTTCCTGGCATCAAACATGGGAATTTTGATACTAGGACTTGTGGAGTTGTTTTGTAGCATATTAGCAGGTTGATCTGTGCCAGACATGGTGTTTTTAGGGTTTTGAGAAATTTAGGGTTTTTAGGGTTTTTGGTGTTTTAGGGTTCTTGCGTTACTTAAAGATCAAAAGTTTCTCAACAAGCTCTGATACCACTTGTTGATCCCAAACTTAGATCGATTAAGCTTTGTGTATACGAGATTAGATCAAGTACTACACGTAGAGAAACCTTTGCTTATGAATAAAGTAACAAAGTGTTATGCGGAATTAACACTTGATCTAAAACACAATGATGTTAAACAAACTTTCACTTGTATTAGAATAATCGTACTTGGTTACAATGAAAGAGTTTAACTTGCGAATACTTATGAAAACTGATAATCAACATTAACCTAAAAGATCTTCTTTTATAGAACAAGAAGTCTTGTACAATAAGCTACGAATCAACTATTCTAGGTAAAGATAAACATAGAAAATACATTGTCGTTTCTATCCTTACTAAAGATATTCTAGAATATAATAAACGTGTAGCTCACATCTTCCATCAATGCTTGTCTTCAATCTGTCAACGCTTGACTTTATCTTGTCAACGCTTATGCTGTCAGCGCTCACTTTGTTCTTGTCAACGCTTAAGTTGTTCTTGTCAGCGTTCAAGTGTTCTGGCCTAAATTTATTCCCAACAAGATGGACATGTCTAGAGTTTTTGTGAACTCAAGTTAACCGTTATAGGTATGATTGTTCTAAATTTAAGTACTCGCTATAATTATCATGTAAATTACAAAGTAATATGTGTATCCGGTTAACGTGTCAGGATCTTCATCCATGGCAGCAAATAACAAGCGAAACTTAAAACGGAAAACAATGGCCTCTACCTCCACAAGTCCATTTTTATGATCACATAGAAGAAGACAGAGTACTTGACATATCTAATACCGAAATTTTGTATATTTTTTCCCCTAACCTTTATCTAAATGTTTTACATTTAATGTTTTTCCTATAATTTATTCACCCCGACCGAAAGCACCCCCAAAAGGAGCTGCCTTAACATCCGCATGTCATTTCCCTAATATTTAAGGGTCGTTTATTATAACAAGTATTACATGCAATTGTATGTTTAATGTTATGTAGGTATATAATTTGGACTGAATGAATAACCTGCTTACTGCATTGCTCATTTGCCAAGGTGTCAATGTTTCATATCATAACTTGGGATCTCCATCCTATATATGTTCAATCTGTCACGCAACCATGTGGTATGATGAGCGAAGCAACAAGGGTAACAGAGCTATAATTCCATCATTCTCTCTGTTGTCAGGATGGTAAAGTCGTCATTCCCAAATATAATGAAACTCTGTCGCCAATGATGAAGTTACTGGATTACGGTGATCCTGTAACATCGTAATTCAGAGATCAAGTTAGAATCCACAACAGCATGTTTTGTTTCACGTCTTTTGGTGCAAGGATAGATCAGAAAATTAATGAAGGCAGGAGACTCTATACATTTAGAATAAACGGCCAGAACTACCATAAAATTGGATCTCTACTTCCTAATGAAGGCGACCAACCTAGATACACAAAAATTTGGTTCTTTGACACCCAAAATGAGGTTAAAAATCGTATGGGTGCTTTTATGACCAATGAATCGACTGAAGATATGGATAAAATGGTAATAATAGAATTGATGCAGATGTTGGATAAATTCAATCCTATTGCTAAAGCATTCCGAATGGCCAGGGATTGGTGTGAATCTAATGATTCTGTTCAACTTTAGTTGCACCTGCTTAGTGACCGGACCAACGCAAGACAATACAATGCTCCTTCTATGGCTGAAATTACGGACTCATTACGAATGATTTCGGGGACGGAGAGCCTACAAGAGATATAATCATAAATGTAAACGCTACGGGTCTTCAAAGAATTTTAGAACTTCATACATCTTACATGGTCCTGTAGTACCCGTTGTTGTTTCCTTTTGGTGAGGATGGTTACCATGATAAGATACCTTATCACACCAATGCAGGATTGAGCAGAACAAATCGGGGGTTTGTGACAATGAAAGAATACTATTCCTTCGTAACTCATTACAGATCTGACCAATGGACGACCTTACTTCGAGGAGGGTGATTGTTCCAACAATATTTGGTGGATGCATTCACATCTGTTGAAGAACAACACCTTAAATGGACTAGAAGTAACCAGGCTACATTACGTGTTGATCTGTATCACAATGTTTGTGACGCCGTCACGAGAGGGGACACAAATGCCGTCGGGCTTGGAAAAAGAATAGTGTTGTCGAGTAGTTTCACTGGAGGGCCGAGATATATGATGCAAAACTACCGGGATGCTATGGTTCTATGTCGTACGTATGGGAACCCCGGTCTCTTTATCACATTCACCTCTAACCCTAAGTGGCTTGAAATATCAGACATGCTTGCTCATGTTCCTGGCCAGAAAGCTCATGACCGTCCAGAAATAGGAACAAGAGTTTTTAAAATGAAGCTGACCGAGATGTTAGAAGATCTTACCAAGAATCGCATATTTGGCAAGTGTGAAGCAGGTAATTCTACGAACACTATATTATACATCGATATTAAGTGTGTGTGTATAACTAAGTATTCACTTACTAATGAATGCAGTTGTATATGTAATTGAATTTCAAAAGAGGGGACTGCCACATGCACATATCCTATTATGGCTTCAAGATACACACAAATGCAAAACGGGTGAACAAATTGATGACATTATCTCGGTTGAACTTCCGTCTCTAATTGATGATCCAGATGGCTATAAAGTTGTATTTGAATTCATGTTGCATGGACCTTGCTGGAAGAAAATAAAAAATGCACCATGCAATGTAGAAGGTAAATGTTCTAAACACTACCCAAAACCCTTTTATGCAGAGACAGTGATTGATGCAGATGGATACCCAATTTACCGCCGAAGAGACAACAAAGTTATAACCAAAAAAGGAAAAACTAAATATGATAATAGAAATGTTGTCCCTCACAATCGTTTTCTGCTGATCAAATATCAAGCCCACATAAATGTGGAATGGTGCAATAGGTAAAAGGCTATTAAGTACTTATTTAAGTACTTAAACAAAGGTCCTGATAGAGCAACTATTGTTATCCAGGAAAACGTACAACAAGGGGTTGATGGTCCATCCGTGAACGTGGTTGAAGTTGATGAAATTAAAAATTACCTAAATTGCAGATACTTAGCTCCATGTGAAGCTGTTTGGAGGATTTTTTCATTCGACATCCACTATTCATACCCATCCGTGCTGAAGCTGAATTTCCACCTTCCAAATCAGAATCCAGTAACTATGCACGATACGGAGTGTTTACCATCTTTATTAGAAAAAAAGGTATTGATGTAACGATGTTCACTGATTGGTTTGACTTAAATGAACGCGATCTAACAGCAAGATCGTATACGTATGCTCAAATACCTGAACATTACGTGTGGCATGCTAAGGACAAATTATGGAAACCGCGAAAACAAAATAAATACATAGGAAGAATCGTATGTTCAAGCCAAGCAGCTGGCGAACGGTACTATCTTATAATGTTGTTAAATGTCGTCCGAGGACTAGAAACATTTGAAAAATGTTAACGGTCAACAGTAAACTATATGGAACATTCAGGGAAGCATGTTTTGCATATGGACTACTTAATGATGACAAGGAATGAACCTGTGCTATATCAGAAGCAAGTGTTTGGGCAATGGCGCCACAACTACGTGACATATTTGTCACGATTTTGTT
Source organism: Glebionis coronaria (assembly GCA_025667525.1). NCBI lineage: Eukaryota > Viridiplantae > Streptophyta > Magnoliopsida > Asterales > Asteraceae > Glebionis > Glebionis coronaria. The sequence goes on along the minus strand of CM046876.1, from coordinate 483,494,082 downwards.
GTTCTGTGAGGTAAGCAGGCCTGGGAAGTTGTGGGAAGAAAATTGGGAAGTATTGTCCCAAGATATTCTATATAGAAAGCGAGAGCTTTATAGATATCCTGAATTGCAGCTTTCAATTAAACAAATAAAAAACTATTTTTTAATTAAGATCCAAACCCTATTGAACAGGAATGGAAGGAATATGACAGATATTAAGGATCTGCCACAACCAAGCCAGAAATTGTTGAAAAAAATAGACAACCGTCTAATCAGAGAAGCGTTAGATTTTGACATGAATAAGAGTGCAGTTGAACATCAACATCTAAAATCAACATTGAACCCTGAGCAGCTATTAATCTACAATGAGGTTATTCAATCTGTACATGGTCAACACGGAAAGTTCTTTTTTGTATATGGCCCGGGCAGAATAGGGAAAACATTCTTATACAACATAATAATATATCGGTTACGATCCGAGGGGAAGATCGTACTTGCAGTAGCATCTTCAGGTTGATAAACTCATACACAATTGGTTATTTATTCCGCATTTAGCACTAATCTAACTGACACTTTATTATGTGTGTACTATTTATAGGTATTGCATCGTTGCTTCTGCTGGGTAGAACTGCCCACAGCAGATTTGTATACCCCTAGAGATATTAGAAAACAACACATGCGGCATAAAACAAAACACCCAGTTAGTAGAGCTAATGCAAGAAGTTGACTTGATTATATAGGATGAAGCCCTAATGACACAAAAGTATGCGTTTGAGGCATTAGACAAAAGAATTAATGATATATTGGGATATCACACGGCAAGTAAGAGAGACAAAATATTTGGAGGTGTGACGGTTTTGCTTGGAGGTGATTTCAGGCAAATTCTACCGGTCATACCAAAAGCCAAAAGACTAGAAATTATGCAATCTTGCATCATTCGTTCAGCGTTATGGAAATATTGCAATTTATTCAGGCTTACACGTAGCATGAGGGTAAATGAATATTATGAGAACGGAGAGATAGATACGCGTAAGCAAGAATTTAATAAATGGGTTCTGGCCGTTGGTGATGGACGAGTCCGTGCTAAAAAAACAAAGGAGGATGAAGCAACTTGGATTAAAATCCCAAGTAGGTTCATTATTCCATCATGGACTTCTCCTATCAAACAGATTGTTGAAGAAACCTATCCGGATTTCATAACCCGCCAGACAGACGGCCGGTATCTGACAGAAAGAGCAATTTTAACACCTCTAAATGATGACGTAGATGAAATCAATGCGTACATGTTTAAGCAGTTACATGGTGGACCCGTAACATATCTTAGTGGTGATGAAATATGCAAAGCATCTACAGAGAACTTAGATAAACACACTTTGTATCCACCCGAATTCCTACATTCGTTGAACTTCCCAGGAATGCCCCCTCTTGAACTAAACCTTAAAAAGGAACTGCCTATAATGTTGTTGCGAAACATTAATCCAACCAAGGGATTGTGCAACAGAACCCGACTGATAATAACTGACCTGGGTGAGTTCGTGATTCATTCGAGAATCCCCACTGGATCACATATTGGCGATGATGTTGTCATCCACCGGATAATCATAACTTCAAATCAGTCCAAATGGCCATTTGTTTGAAAACAATGGCAGTTACCAGTAAAATCCTGTTACGCAATGACCATAAACAAAAGCCAGGGTCAGTCACTAAACTACCTTGGTTTGTATTTGCCAAACCCAGTATTCAGTCATGGGCAGCTATAAGTGGCATTATTTAGGGTCACATCTCCGGATGGGTTAAAAATCCTAATGATTCAAGATGAAGCGAAAGAACTTGAAAACTGTACACGGAACATTGTTTTCAAGGAAGCGTTCGCCAACCTATTCTAATGAACAATGTTTGGAACTTTTCATTCAAGTTTTTTCCCCCTTCCTTACAAACTTATAATTCGAAATAATAAATGTTTTGAATACAAAACACAACACGTTTTCCCTACTACATACTAAATCTGACAATTGCATTTTATACATAAACCACAAAACAACATTGGTAAACATTATAATTAAGGATAATTAATAAATATTTATGTTTACAGTTTCACATATCATCATTAATTTTTACAAATATAACTCTCATGTCATTCAACTACTATAAAGACCATATCATACCAGCATTAGAGTATTGTATACATTTTTAAGTATGTCAACACTAACACCTATTTCACACAACCAAAACTAGGATAAAAATTTAGGCGCAGATTCAAAAAATGTGGTCAACCATGATGTGACCATGGTGGTGGTTGCCAAAAGGGTGATACTGCCTTCAAGTATGACAAGCCGACAAACATATGAGTCGCTTATTACAGACATATCAATTCGCAAGCGTCGAAAGCTAAACATAGACGATCCAACAGCATCATAGTCCATCAACCAAACTTAATCAATTACAAAAGTCCTATCAGTATACCGCTTTTTTTTTCTATCCGTTATCTAATTTGAATAAAGTGTGTTCCTATCAGCATACATCTTTATCTTATACTGTTATCTTATTCTAATAAATAGTGTTTGCTTCATCCATTCTTTCGTATATTACTGAAATTATTTGCATTTCTGATATAATGAAACTAAACATATGCACTTGTCCTGATTGGGACTACAAATAATTCAAGAAAAATAAAATGGTTTACCTGTTATGCTGTATACATTTTATGTCACACGTGCTCACCATTTACACTTCACAAACAATCTGTCAAATAAAAAATTAGGGTATTAGAAATTGGCTAATATACTTACACCAATTGCTTTTCAACATGACAGCATAGCCATCGAATACCAAAGCGGCCATAATAGTTTTATGGAACGGCTCATTACAAGCCTATGTTGTTGTCGATGACATTAATAAAACATAAATATACACACATGTTGCAATCAAAACATTGGTTAACCAAACACAACATTTTGAACAAATTAACTAACACATTCAATACTAATACGTGCATATAATTATCATTACTGATGTTGAGTATTTATACGTCTTTTAGGAAAAAGAACGTAATTAGGGTAAGTATTAAACAAACGGTTTAGGAAAACGAAGTGTTTATGACCCAAAATGTGTGGGATCGTTCTCAAGGAGGCTAGTGTGTTGTGTAAAGAAATGATTAATATTTGGGATTATTGATAGGTGTGTAAACACCCATCTTTTCTACCACTTAATTACAATAATAACCGAGCCAAAACGTGTATTTTATGTCTTTTATGTCGGAATTATGCGTGGTTTGTGTTTTTGTTGTGATTTAGGACGAAAAGGTGAAAAGTGGAGAAAACACGGGCATTCACGGGCTTTTATTGAAGAAAAAGATGAAAGACGGAGTCGAGAAGTCAAGAGTGCAATAAGAACGGAAGTCCAAGACCAATTCTGAAGATTTATCGAAGAAAAAGTCGAAAGACGGAAGCTTACTTAAAGCCGAAGAACTCAAGTCTATTTTATTGAAGAATTAAAAGACGAGTTCAAAGAAATCCCGAGCCAAAAGTCATCAAAGTCCAAGATTAAAGAAGATTTAAAGGCTTAAGGACTAATGGTGCAATTAACAAAGAGATTAAGAAGGAAGGACTAAGCATGCAATTAAGGAGAAAGGAAAGAGGGGAGGAAGCTTCCTAAGCACCCTTTAATCCTCCCCTATATATAGTCATTATGATTAATCTTTTCATTGTGTTGGCTAAGTGTGACAATTAGTCTTCCACCATTTACTTTCCTTGCACCTTTTAATTCATGTCAATTTAAATACTTGTCAATTTAAATACCTTGTCTTGCACCTTAAATTCCTTTAATTTTAAGTAAGTTTTCATTTAATTCTTGTCAATCTTTACTTTATCTTGTTAATCTCTCATCTACCTTTCTTAATCTTTGATTTTTATGTTTATGTTTATGTTCATGTTAATGTTTTTATTTTGATCAAGTGGTTTTTGATTATTATGGTTAAATTTGTTTGTTTTGTTGATTTAAATTGTTTGTTTATGATTTACTGTTGTCTTGTTATTAGTTTAGCTTAATCGTGTGTTTGATTTTGGTTAATTTGTAGTTAGATTCTTGTTATTTTGATCCCTTGTTCTTCGGGGGAGTTTGTTTCTGTGTCTGATCTTTCCAGGAAAACTTCAGACTCAAGGGAAGGAGTTCTTTCATTCGGAACTTCAAAGTTCAGGATCAAGGGCTTCATCCGGAAGAGTTCCGGATCAGCCAAAACTTTCGAGTCAGCAATCTCATTCGGAACTTAAAAAGTTCCGGATCAGAAAGGTTTCATTCGGAACTCAAAAAGTTCCGGATCAAGCAATTCATTCGGAACTCAAAAAGTTCCGGATCAGAGAGGGTTCATTCGGAACTTTAAAAGTTCCGAGTCAAGCAGTTCATTCGGAAGTCTCAAAAGTTCCGGATCAACTCGAAAGTTCCGAACCAAGGGCAAAGTTCCGGATCAAGAAGGCTTCATCCGGAAGTCTTCCGAATCAAGGAGTTCCGACTCAATTGTGTTCATCCGGAAGTTGAAAGTTCCGAGTCAAGCAAGTTCATTCGGAAGTTTGAAACCTCCGAATCAAGGTTTCTTTCAGGTTCTTTTTAGTCTTTCTTTTTAAATTTCTATTCTTTATTTTCAAGCTTTATTTTTCCCGCCTTTTATTTTAGTTGCACTTAAAGTTTAATTGTCTTAGCTTTATTTTAGACTTGCCTTAGTTTAAATTTTAGTTGCGATTTAAGATTGCCTTAGTTAGTTTTAAATCTGCGTCATTTACTTTAGCGCCCTTTAATTTCAGTCAAGCTTTTAAATACTTGCACCATTATTTTAATTAGACTTAGATTTAAATTAATAACTGATTTTACAATGGTGGTTCTATATTCTCTCGATATCCTCTCGAATTGATCTTGGTTCTAAGTGGAATGATTGTTCTTGGTTACTAAAAAGGGGATTGGTTTTCTAATCTACTAAAAGTTTTAAATGCATTAACATGAAAACTTAAAGCGAAAGTAATTAATTTAATAACAATTAATAAAACTAGAATTAAAGTTAAAATATAAAAATAAAATGAACAAACAGTAAGTAAGAAAACAGTAAGTAAGACTTAAAAATGCTCAAAAGAAAGAGAATTGATTCGGAAGTTGACCTTGATTCGGAAGTTCACTCGGAACTTGGTTCGGAAATTTTGATCCGGAACTTCGTTCGGAAGTTCGTCCGGAACTTCGTTCGGAACTTCGTCCGGAACTTCGTTCGGAAGTTCGTCCGGAACTTCGTTCGGAACTTCGTTCGGAAGTTCGTTCGGAAGTTCGTTCGGAACTTTTAAAAAGAAAATTTATTCGGAACTTTTTTTTGTTCATCCGGAACTTTTTGTTCGTCCGGAACTTTTAGTTCATCCGGAACTTGGGAAACTCAAGAACAGTAACTTTTCAGAAAAAACAGGGAAACGCGATTTTAATCCAAAATCAAGCTAAATAAGCAAAAAGGTTTTACCAAATTAACCACAAATCATCTACCAACTACAAGGATCAAATCCCAATCACAAAAACACAAATTCAACAACTTCTTAAAATCAAATCTCAACTAAATAAGAACTTAAGAACTTGAAATGAAAAGATGATAAAGAACAAGATGAATGAAAAGATTAAAGGAAGACTTGTATTAATGATTAATGTTGAACAAACAAAAGACAAGATTAAACTACAAAATTTGGAAGAACAAAAATCAAAATCACCAAACACCCTAGTGGTGTTGGTGATGACTACGAACCGAAAGAGAGAAAAAGAAGGAAAAGAAAAAAAACTAAAAACTAACTTAAAACTAACTCCATGAAAAGTGTGAGGGGAACCCTTTATATAGTCTTGTCTTTTGGTTGGTGAGTGGGCTTTCTCCCGTTCTTCTTGTCTTCTCGTCTTTTCAGAAAAGTTGACGTTTCCGATTCTGATTTGGGATTTGTCGTCGATTAAATTCAACTCGTCTTTTAATTTCTTCGTTTAATAGACTTGAGTTTCTTCGACATATGTAAATCTTCCATCTTTGGTCCTTTTCTTCGATAAATCTTTAATTAGGCCAAATGACTTCAAATCTTTTGCATCTCTTGGACAATAGACTTCGTCTTGAGTCTTTTTCTTCGATAAAACCCGTGCAATCCCATGTTTTCTCCATTATCCATCCGGTTGGCTCTGAAAACAAAATAAACACAAAAACCACGCATAATTCCAAACAAATGATATTAAATACGCGTTTTGGTCTCGTTTTAGCCAGAATTAAGTGGTAAAAGGATGGGTGTTTACACACCTATCAAATCCCCTACACTTAACCATTGCCATGCCCTCATGCAATGCTTAGTGATAAAGCAAATTCACACTTTTCTCATAATCAATCAACCTTGGCCTTATTAAAATACTACTAAACAAAAATTAAAGTACTAAGAGAAATTAAAACTTTAAAGTAAACAAAAGGATAGAAAACCATTTTCACTTGAAAATAGCTACATGGAAATAACTTGCAAGAGATCAATGACTTACATTAGGGCTTTGGTGCTGCGAAGATTTATCACCCTCAAGTTTCACGTTCCCCAAACTAAGCTTAAAAACGAGATCATTGTTATTATAAGTTAGTAAATCAAACACTTTCACACATGGCTTAACTATATGCTTAAACTCCCTTATTCCTAGGTGTATCTCTTATATTTTATTTTTGTCTTAGAATGATCATGAAGATGCATTTTTGGACTTATTTCGATAGTTTATTTAGGCTGGAAGCAAAGTAGGACGATTTGATCAATAGTTAGCTAAAGGTCAAAATCTCTTAAAACTGCTTCTCAGAATATCAAAAAGTTCATATCTTGGCATAACTCGGTTCACGATTTGAGACCTTTCTCGGGCCGATATTTGGCATGTACTTCATACTTCATATCTTGAGAGACGTGCTTGAGATAATGGTCTTCTCATCGTTAATAGAGTTTCTTCACTTGGAGACTTTTGAGGGGTTCTCCAACTTTGTTGACCACGACTTCATGATTATTCTTCAATCTCTAATTGGGATTTTGAGATACAACGATCCGCCTCCTTTTCAGACTTGGATCTATATATCCTCATACCTTGTTAGGGTCTTTTCGGATAGACTTCTCCATGATCTTTACGGGAGTTGATTGCTTTTCGTCGTGAGTCTTGATCCTTCATATTGATTTTGGGAATAATGCTTTTCACATCACCTTGGATCTTTAGCAATAAGATTGAATCCTCATGCCTTGTTAGGGCCTTTTCGGACTCACCAATCTTCGCGCCCCGCTTCATAAGTTATGCCTTGGCTATGAACTCTTATCATTACCGAGCAACTTTTAAACGATCTTGGGCTAGAAGCTAAGTAACTTTTCAAATCGTACGACCTTACTTATTGCAGATAAATTATTAGCAAGTGATGGGAGAATAGGAAAATAATTACACCAAGTGAGCTTGTGCAAGAATACCGACTTATAATTGACTCTATCATTTCTCGTTCTCCACAATTTAAAATCTCAAGGAATGAGACTCGTAGATGCTTAGCCTAATAAACCAATTAATGTCTACATGGTTAAGGATACTAGCTAGAGTGAACTTGGATAAGTAAACTCGGGTTGAGTCAAAATATTCACAACGGGCCTAATATATCTAAGATAACTAAACTTGTTAAAACCATTTTATTGAACAATAAAAGAAATCAACAAAAATAAAAGAGACTACAACTAGGCCAAAATAGATAAAAAAATTTGAAAAATGTCGAAAAATTGATTTTCCGGTTAAAATGAGGACAAATACAAAGAAAAGGCCACTTAACTTCGATAGAAGTCCCCCCCTACACTTAATATAAACATTGTCCTCAATGTTTAAGCATGTGGGAGTAAACTCCCCTACACTTAGGACATTGTGCACTTTGTTTAAATCTCGCTAAGGAAGAGACAACTAAAGAGATTCCTATTTTAATATTGAGAAATATAAAATAGTGAATCAAAAAGAGTTTAGGATAGAACCGGGATGATGAGAACACGGAATCACGGTTCGTCAAAAGTCATCAAGAGTGTGTTTTGAAGCTCGAATCCCTGCAATGATAAGAAAGAAAACAAGAAACACCAACGGGGCTCCCTCCTACACTTATGATTAAAACAGATAAAGATAGATAATCGGGTTGCCTCCCGAAGAGCGCTTGTTTATATTAACTGAGTCGCGAGCCTGACTCGTCCCCGAGTTAAATGGTCCATGTGGAAGCCTCGAATGTAATACCGGGATCAAAGACCTTGTCCTCGTTCCCGGTTGACATCAACAAAGGAGAGGCGGGGGGATAAGTCTTGTATGGGAGAAAGGTCCTTTCCACATACGAAAAGTATGTGAAATCAAGATCCACGGGAGGTGGGGTAGGTAAAGTAAGCACATTGTCATCCCCCAAAGACAATGGATGCTGAGCAATCGGCAAAGCCGTAATGTTATCAATGATATCATAATCAATGTCACCTCCCGGGTCAAAGCACTCATCCTCCGTAATAGTGGCTAAAGGGGAGGATGAAAGGTGCTCGGGAGGGGGACTTGGGACAATACCTTCTTGCAGCAAATTATTAAAAATAATATCCCCCTCCATGTCATCGTCATCAATACCTGGAGGCATGGAGTGAATATCGATTTCTTCCAGCAATGGGTCATTATCTTCAACGGGAGGAATAGATGGAGGTAAAGACTCTGAATGAGGAGGAGAAGTCAACTCTTCGATTTGAGCAATAAGAAGATGAACTTTCCGTAATCTATCGCGAAGAAGCACGTCTTCCACCTTATCCACAAGATCATGTTCATCGGTGAACTTCTCGTAAGCCGGAGAGAATAAATCGTCATCACCCGCATCTTCCGGTGGAGATTGAGAAACTTCAAAAGTGAAATTCTCATAGCAAAGAGAAGAATCGTCATCACTAGGATCGACTTCTTCCGAAAGAGTAGCGTCATCCTCAGGCTCCATAGCAGGTAAGTCACAAACCTCATCATCTAATACTTTGTCGAGACCAACATCACTAAGCTCATGCAACGAATCAAGATCCTTAGACGCAGTAGGAACATCGAGAGTAGGAGCAGCAACTTCAGAAGATGTGTTGAAAGTGCATACAGCATCGTCGTCATCATCATCATAATAGTATTGATGCACAAGAGGAGGGGTATAATCACTAAGATTAGATACTTGCTCTTGTTGCAGTCGCTTTTCCTCCGCCCATGCTTCTTTAAACTGAACAAAGGCTTCTTGAATTTCTAAAATAATGGCGTGCCTTTCTTCATTCAGAGTAGGGAGTTGTTGATCAATACGAATTCCCTGAGAGGATTGATGATTGAGGTTGGGGTGTGGGGGCTCAAAGTGTTGAAAACCTGAATTATAGCATGGTTGTTGCTTATAATAATTCATTGGCTGACAATAAGAAGTATCGTGAGGACCCCCACAGTTGTTGCAAAACGGGTGAGGAGAAAGACTAGGTGCGTCTTGTGGATAGCTATTCTCATTGTCATAATTATACCCCGGTTCTTGCCCGTGACCATACGGGTATCGAACCGGGCACGAAACATGCCAATGAGAATCGCTTCCACAATAGATGCACGGGGGAACAGGAGGTGGATTCAAAAAGGACGAATTAGTCGAGTTGCACAAGGGACAAAATCCGAATTGTGTGTTGTCGATATCGTTTCCGCATCGCTCACATGTACACCATTGACAAGAGTCGTTCCCGTATAAGCGTCTCCCACACCCGACGCAATGGACATAAAAATCCATAAAGAAAAATAGATGAGCAAGAAGAATATTTTTGGTGCAAAAACTTTGAAAAAGAAATGCTTTTTATGATTTTTCAAATGTTTTTGGGGTTTTTGAAAATTTTTGACACGAAAAATAACGTTCACAAGTGAACGGATCCCAAAAGCCAACGCGTCTCTTACAAAAAACCGTTAATCTTCACGAAAAGAGCCGGCAGCGGCGCCATTTTAATAACTGAGATTTTGTTGGGTCCAATTGTTGTTCTCGGTATCTCTTCGAATTGATTTCCGGCTTAAAGTACGACTCAGTTGTTTTTGGTGAAAAAGAATATTTTGGTTGTTTTTTTAAAATAAAAGTGCAAAACTTTAAAGTAAAAGAGCAATTAAAGTAAATCTAAAACTAATTTAAAGAAAATGGCGAGTATTTAAAAGCGTGACTGAAATTAAAAGGGCACTAAAGTAAATAACGCAAACTTAAAGCTATCTAAGGCAAACTTACAACGCAACTAAAACTTAAACTAAGGCAAGGGTAAAATAAAGCTAAGACAAATTTAAAGTGCGACTAGGAAAAAGGCGGGAAAAATAAAGCTTGAAAATAAAAGACAGAACTTAAAAAGAGAAATTAAAAAAACCTGACAGAAACCCTTGATTCGGAACTCTTCCAAATGAAGGACTTGATCCGGAACTTTGCCCTTGGTTCGGAAGTTTCGTTCGGAACTTCGTTCGGAAGTTCGTCCGGAACTTCGTTCGGAAGTTCGTCCGGAACTTCGTTCGGAAGTTTCGTCCGGAACTTTGTTCGGAAGTTTCGTCCGGAACTTTGTTCGGAAGTTTCGTCCGGAACTTCGTTCGGAAGTTTCGTCCGGAACTTCGTTCGGAACTTCGTTCGTAACTTCGTTCGAAACTTCGTTCGGAACTTCGTCCGGAACTTCGTTCGGAAGTTTCGTCCGGAACTTCGTTCGGAAGTTTCGTCCGGAACTTCGTTCGGAAGTTCGTTCGGAAGTTCGTTCAGAACTTCGTTCGGAACTTCGTTCGGAAGTTTCGTCCGGAACTTCGTCCGGAAGTTTTGGTTAAGAAGCTTCACTCGGAAGATTGTGCTCGTTCGGAACCTGGGAAACACTCAAGAACAGTAGGAGGCCGAAGAACAGGGGAACACGATTTTTAGCCAAAATTCATCAAGTTCAACCAAAAGATTAACCCAAAATAACCACTAAATATCAACTAACAATAATCAATCAAAACAAATCAACAAAACTAACAAATAAAGCCAAATCAATCAAAACCCACTTGATTGAAATTAAGAAAACTCAAAAACACAACACCAAATCAAAAGCAGAAATTAAGCAAGAAAGGAAGAAGATGATGAATTAAAAGCTTAATTAAAAAGTAAGGATTCAATAACAAAAGCTTAAACACAAATTATTCTAGAGAGAGAAAGCATAAATCTAGAGAGAGAAACTACACTACTCCTAATCTACTCCTAAAACTAACCAACCTTCTCACAACAAGTGAGGGTGGTATTTATAGGAGAGGGAAGTGGTTGGTGGCTTCCTCTTTCTTTCTTTCTTTCTTGGTCCTCAGTCTTTCAGTCTTCTTAAATTCTTCGACTTTTAAGACTTCGTCTCGGGACTTCTTTGAACTCGTCTTGTAATTTCTTCATAAATTAGACTTGAGTTCTTTGGCTTTATTAAACTTTCGTCTTTGGACATTTTCTTCGATAAATCTTCAGAATAAGCATTGTACTTCCGTTCTTTTTTCATTCTTGATCTTTTGACTTCGTCTTTTGTCTTTTTCTTCAATAAAAGCCCGTGAAAGACCGTGTTTTCCTTCCTTTTCACCTTTTGACCCTGAAACATAATAAAAACACAAACCACATATAATTCCGCCATTTATGACATAAAATATACGTTTAGGTCCCGTTTTAATGTAATTAAGTGGTAGAAAAGATGGGTGTTTTCACACCTATCAAATCCCCTACACTTGACCATTGCAATGCCCTCATGCAATGCTTAGCAATAAAGCAAGGTTTACACTTTCCATCATAATTAACCTACCTTGGTTTTTATTAAACAACTAAGGAAAATCAAAAAGATAGAAAATAACAAGATGCTACAAGGAAGAAACTTGTAAAGAAATCTAAGACTTACATTAGGGCTTGTGTGTCATGAATGTTTATCACCACTGTATAAAATGGCGCCGCTGCCGGCTCTTTTCGTAAAGATTAACGGTTTTCTGTGAGAGACGTGTTGCTTTTTGGGATCCGTTCACTTGTGAGCGTTATTTTTCTTGCATAAAAATTTCAAAAAACCATAAAAAAATAAAAATTTACAAAAATCCATAAAAATTAAAAATTTCAAAAATCCAAAAAGATTTTATCTTTATTTTGTATATATATTGCCTTTGTGTTTGGTTTCTTTTTTCTTTTGCATTTTCAGGTGTATGCGTACTAGATCTTCTAGTTATCAAGAGCCCGAGACTCAAGAAGATTTAAGTATGGCAGGTGTTAACAACAACAATAATCCACCGCACCTCAATAATAACAACAATGTTCTTCCACAGCCCGATCTTCGGACCATGGAGGAACTTTGTCAACCTACCATGTTTGGACGAGGAGGACCGATTGCGCCGATGCAAATCATCGCTCCTGAGTTTTCGTTGAAGCACCACATGATTCAGCAAGTGTAAACAAACCCATTCCGTGGATTGCCTGATGATGATGCCAACAAACATCTCGACAAGTTCATTACAATCACCCAAAGCATGAAGTTGGCCGGTGCCACAATGGATGAACTTCGCCTACAACTCTTTCCACATACTTTATTACATCATGCCGAGAAATGGTTTGATCGTCTCCCGAAGAATTCTATTCACACTTGGGATGACATGACTCAACGCTTTTTGTCGCGCTACTTTCCACCATCCATGGTCACGAGCCTTCACAATCAAATCAGCGGTTTCATGCAAGACCCTGATGAATCTCTTTTTGATGCTTGGGAAAGATATAATGTCTTGATTGATCGTTGTCCAAACCACAACATGCTTCCGGTCACATTGATTGATACTTTCTACAACGGTTTGACTTTTCGAGATCGTGATACGATTAATGCAGCCGCCGGTGGCACATTCATGAAAAGGAGACCCGAGGAGTATAGAGAGTTAATTGAGAACATGACTACTCACCACAAAAACTGGGATTCCTTTGCTTCTTCAAGGAACAACCCGAGAGTCAATGTTTCTTCCACCTCAGCAAACCCTGATATGACCGAACTCACCCGTGTGCTGACTGAAATGAGCAAAAATATGCAATTCTTAGCTTCAAACCAACAACAACAAGTTAAAGCGGTTGCTAATCCTTGTGAAACATGCGCCGGTCCTCAATCATACACCGATTGTCCTTCTACACAAGGAAATCCGGAAAATGTGTATGCAGCTTATGGTAATTATTCACCGGAAAATTACCAAGCTAGACAACAAGGGGATAGAAATCTGCTGAGTTACCGATCCAACAATTACCTTTCACCCGGTTTTTCTCCTCAAAACCAAAACCCCGCCAACAACTACAATAGAAGCAACCAAATCCCACCAAGAGCTTCTAATCCTTATCACCCACCCGCTCAACAAAACCCACCCATTAACCCCGATGTTGAAGCCATCATGAGAACACAAGGTGAGCAAATCAAGAATCTTCAGAGCCAAATTATCAATTTGAAAGGAGATATCACGAAGCAAGGAAATGAGATAAGATCCGAAGTTCGCGATAATATTCAATCCTCCTTCAGCACTCAAACAAATGAATTAAAGAATATGTTGGCTAGTTTCTTGCCCCCTGCTTAACCTTCTTCTTCGAGTTCTCTACCTTCAAACACCGTCACAAATCCGCGAGCCAATGTGAGTGCTATTACTACTCGTAGTGGAGTCACCATCGTAGGACCACCAATCCCACCCCCATCATCTACACCTCCTCCACCACCATGTATCCCTACTCCTCCTACACCTAGTATTAGCGCACCATTACCGTCTCCGCCTCGTCATGACGATGTCTCTAGGAAGGACCCTTCAACATCTCAACCTTTACCGACTACACCTTCACCTTCCACCTATAAACCCAATATCCCATACCCTTCTCACTTAGGCAAGACCAACGATCTAACAAAGGAGGACTCTCAAGTGACAAACTATATCAAGATGATTTCTCAAATGTCTTTCAGCATTAGTTTTCTTGAAGCACTTGTTCACATGCCCAAATTTGTTAAAGCATTTAAGGAATTGCTTAACAAGAAGGAGAAGCTGATTGAACTCGCCAACACACGCTTAAATGAAAACTGCTCTGCAGTTATTCTTAGAGAACTTCCAGAAAAGCTTGGAGATCCTGGTCGTTTTGTGTTGCCTTGCGTGTTCAACAAAACTGAAGAATTTACTGCCCTTGCTGATCTCGGGGCCAGTATTATATTGATGCCATTGAGTGTTTGGAAAACACTTCATTGCCCGACCTCACTCCCACAAAGATAACTCTTGAACTTGCAAATCGCACTCTCGCTTCCCCCGTTGGTATAGCCGAAGATGTGTTCATTAAAGTTGGCGCATTTAGTTTCCCGGTCGATTTTGTCGTAGTTGATTATGAAATGGACCCTCGTATTCCTTTAATACTTGGCCGGCCATTCTTGAGAACCGGACGTGCTTTAGTGGATGTTGCCAAAGGTGAGTTAATCTTAAGAGTCGGGAATGACTCACAAATTTTCTAAATGGGGAAGCTTACAGGCAAATACTATGGACGAGAATCAGCGAATATGATTAATGTCCTCGATGACTTTACCGTCTATGACAATCCTCTATTCGATTCTTCCATCGATAATCCACTTTTTCATGATGATGTGGATGATTCTCGCTCTACTTTGGAAGCTTCTCCCATTTATGATTCTCCACCGGTCTTTGATGCTTATGATGATTCTAGCTCAGATTCGGATGATTTTGATGATTGTACTTCTGAGTATCCCGAGCTGCCCACGTATGATGATTTCGATGAGGCCGATACTCTTTCGAGCGATTCTTCACATGATGAAGATCCTCCGCCATCACTCGATCCTACTTTGGACGATTACTCATTTGAGGAAGACTTCTCTGGATTTCTCAACACTTACTTCCCTCATGAGAGTGATGCTCCTCCTTATGACTTTGAAGATTATCGTCTTGATCTTACTTTGGATTTGAAGCATATTCTTTCAAAGAAGAAGAAACCGGTCAACACCGAAATCCGCAGCACGTATGCGTTAACACCTCTTTGTCCCCCTTCTGAGGACGAGGTTGTGCTTCTTCGCGGATCTTCTTCACACTCTGCTGAGCCTGAGTGCTATTTTCCCCTAAAGGAAAAGGTGTTCGACCCTAGTATTGATATCCTACAGCCATCTCAGTATCCACCTGATGAAATAAAAGGAAATATCTTTGGAACTTATGGAAATCTGCTTGCACCACTTCACCCTTGCTTCCACCGTGCTCCATCACTGCTTAAGGGAACCTTGCCTACTCTTCTTTGGCTTGCCTTGTTCGCCTTAAGCTTGTGCTATTTGATGGACGAAAACTATGTCTTTGATCCTGGTGGATATGTTTCATGCTTCTTCCGTTGATAATCAAGGTCGAGTCAGGCTCACGACTCGGTTAACAAAAACCAAGCGCTTCTTGGGAGGCAACCCATGTATCTATCTTTTCGCTTTCTTTATCCTAAGTGTAGGGGAGACCCGTTGGTTTGCTTTCCTCTCCTCACTTCTCAATCAGGGATTCGAGCTTCAATGATCCACTTTTGATGATTCTTGATGACCCGTGATTCTGTGTTCCATTATCCCGGTTCTATCCTAAACTCTTTTCGATTCACTATTTTATATTTTCTCAATATTAAAATAGGAATCTCTTTAGTCGTCCTTTCCTTAGCAAGATTTAAACAAAGTGCACAATGTCCTAAGTGTAGGGGAGTTTACTCCCACATGCTTAAACATTGAGGACAATGTTTATCTTAAGTGTAGGGGGGACTTCTATCGAAGTTAAGTGGTCTTTTCCTTGTATTTGTCCTCATTTTAACCGGAAAATCAATTTTTCGACATTTTTCAAAATTTTTGATCTATTTTGTCCTATTAGTTTATCCCTTTGTATAGTTATTTTCTTTCTTTGCTAGAATAAATTTTGAATAAAGTGGTTTTAATTTTCAAACGTTGTGAATCTTTTGACTCAACCCGAGTTTACTTATCTAAGTTACTCTAGCTAGTATCCTTAACGTGTTTAAGTCAAGTTTTGCTAGGCTTTTATATAGGGAGCTATAAAACGCGAAAGTCTTAACTCTCACGGGTTAAGAAAAAGAACTTTTCGCAAGTTCCTATAATTGATCCTAGAGAGTCGTTTATCAAGGGAACTTTAAAACACGATTTCTTAACTTGAAAGAGTCTAAGAATTTGCAAGATCCTATAGGCGACTCGAAAACCCAAAACTTTGATTTAATAGGCTAAGCATCCACGAGTCTCATTACTTCAGATTTTCAACTGTGGAGAACGAGAGATGATAGCGCCAATTATAAGTTTGGTATTCTTTCAGTAATTTATGTGAGTTAATTATAAGCCTATTCTCCCATCGCTTGCTAATAAATTTATCTGCAATAAATAAGGTTGTACGATTTGAAAAGTTACTTAGCTTCTAGCCCAAGATCGTTTAAAAGTTGCTCGGTATGGATTAGAGTTCATAGCCAAGGCATAACTTATTGAAGCGGGATGCGAAGATTGGCGAGTCCGAAAAGGCCCTAACAAGGCATGAGGGCTTTATTTTGTTGCTAAAGATCCAAGTGATGTGAAGATTCATTTATCGAAAATCAATATGAAGGATCGAGACACACGACGAAAAGCAAAAACTCCCCAAAAAGTCATGGAGAAGTGTATCCGAAAAGACCCTAACAAGGTATGAGGATAAATAGATCCAAGTCAATAAAGGAGGCGGATCGTTGTATATCAAAGTCCAAAATAAATATTGGAGAAAAATGAAGAAGTCGTGGTCCAAGTATGAATCTCTCAAAACTTCAAGTGAAGAAATTCCTATTATGAAGAGAAGGCCATTATTTCATGAACGTCTCTCAAGGTTTGAAGTATGAAGTCGCTGCCAAATATCGGTCCGAGAAAGGTCTCAAATCACGAAGCGAGTTATGCCAAGATATGAACTTTATGAGGTCCCGAGAAGCAGTTTTAAAAGATTTTGTCCTTTAGCTAACTATTGATTAAATCGTTCACTTTGTTTTCGGACTAAATAACTATCGAAATAAGTCAACAATGCATCCTCGTGATCATTCAAGACAACAATAAAATATAAGAGATACACCTAGGAATAAGGGAGTCTAAGTGAGTAATTGGCCCACATGAGTTCGTGTTAGTTTGCTAACTTATAATAACAATGATCTCGTTTTTAAGCTTGGTTTGGAGAAAGTGAAAACTTGAGGATGATGATTATTCATGACATTTCCAAAACCCAAGGTATGCTTTTGATTTCTTTATTTTGTATGTTTTTAATTTTCTATCTCTTTAATAAAGGCCAACGTGGATTGATTATGATCAAAAATGTAAACTTGCTTTGTAACTAATGCATTGCATGAGGACATTGCAATGGTCAAGTGTAGGGGATTTGATAGGTGTGTAAACACCCATCTTTTCTACCACTTAATTACAATAATAACCGAGCCAAAACGTGTATTTTATGTCTTTTATGTCGGAATTATGCGTGGTTTGTGTTTTTGTTGTGATTTAGGACGAAAAGGTGAAAAGTGGAGAAAACACGAGCATTCGCGGGCATTCATGGGCTTTTATTGAAGAAAAAGATGAAAGACGGAGTCGAGAAGTCAAGAGTGCAAGAAGAACGGAAGTCCAAGACCAATTCTGAAGATTTATCGAAGAAAAGGTCGAAAGACGGAAGTTTACTTAAAGCCGAAGAACTCAAGTCTATTTTATTGAAGAATTAAAAGACGAGTTCAAAGAAATCCCGAGCCAAAAGTCATTAAAGTCCAAGATTAAAGAAGATTTAAAGGCTTAAGGACTAATGGTGCAATTAACAAAGAGATTAAGAAGGAAGGAATAAGCATGCAATTAAGGAGAAAGGAAAGAGGGGAGGAAGCTTCCTAAGCACCCTTTAATCCTCCCCTATATATAGTCATTAGGATTAATCTTTTCACTGTGTTGGCTAAGTGTGACAATTAGTCTTCCACCATTTACTTTCCTTGCACCTTTTAATTCATGTCAATTTAAATACTTGTCAATTTAAATACCTTGTCTTGCACCTTAAATTCCTTTAATTTCAAGTAAGTTTTCATTTAATTCTTGTCAATCTTTACTTTATCTTGTTAATCTCTCATCTACCTTTCTTAATCTTTGATTTTTATGTTTATGTTTATGTTCATGTTAATGTTTTTATTTTGATCAAGTGGTTTTTGATTATTGTGGTTAAATTTGTTTGTTTTGTTGATTTAAATTGTTTGTTTATGATTTACTGTTGTCTTGTTATTAGTTTAGCTTAATCGTGTGTTTGATTTTGGTTAATTTGTGGTTAGATTCTTGTTATTTTGATCCCTTGTTCTTCGGGGGAGTTTGTTTCTGTGTCTGATCATTCCAGGAAAACTTCAGACTCAAGGGAAGGAGTTCTTTCATTCGGAACTTCAAAGTTCAGGATCAAGGGCTTCATCTGGAAGAGTTCCGGATCAGCCAAAACTTCCGAGTCAGCAATCTCATTCGGAACTTAAAAAGTTCCGGATCAGAAATGTTTCATTCGGAACTCAAAAACTTCCGGATCAAGCAATTCATTCGGAACTCAAAAAGTTCCGGATCAGAGAGGGTTCATTCGGAACTTCAAAAGTTCCGAGTCAAGCAGTTCATTCGGAAGTCTCAAAAGTTCCGGATCAACTCGAAAGTTCCGAACCAAGGGCAAAGTTCCGGATCAAGAAGGCTTCATCCGGAAGTCTTCCGAATCAAGGAGTTCCGACTCAATTGTGTTCATCCGGAAGTTGAAAGTTCCGAGTCAAGCCAGTTCATTCGGAAGTTTGAAACTTCCGAATCAAGGTTTCTTTCAGGTTCTTTTTAGTCTTTCTTTTTAAATTTCTATTCTTTATTTTCAAGCTTTATTTTTCCCGCCTTTTATTTTAGTTGCACTTTAAGTTTAATTGTCTTAGCTTTATTTTAGACTTGCCTTAGTTTAAATTTTAGTTACGATTTAAGATTGCCTTAGTTAGTTTTAAATTTGCGTCATTTACTTTAGCGCCCTTTAATTTCAGTCAAGCTTTTAAATACTTGCACTATTATTTTAATTAGACTTAGATTTAAATTAACGCACTTTCAATTTAATTGTTTTGCACCTTTATTTTAAATACTACAACGACACATTTTTGTTTCACCAAAGAACAATAGAGTCACACATTAAACATAAGTTTTTCTATTCGAAGAGATTGGTACAACGAATAAATTTAACCTGAGTAAAATCCAAGTTATCAATTATGATTATGAGAAAGGATGACGGTTACAATTAAACTTAAACTAAGACGAAAGTCGTACACGTAAAACCATAAAATATGACGAAATTTAAAAATTACCCTAAAAATTCCTAGAAAATTGCAATAAATCCAAAAAATGTAATTAGAGTTCACAAAAAATCAAAAATCACTCAAACCTTTTATTTAATTAAATAATAATTTTTTAATGCTAATTAAAGCCCAAAAAATCAATTTAATTAACAAAAAGTCCAAAATGAGATTTTTCACTTTTTAAACCTCTAAAATAACTTAAATAAACTAAAAACTATTTTTGGAAAATTTAAAATTAATTAAAACTATTTAAAAATGATTAAAAACTATTAAAATATTAAAATAATTCTAAAATTTAATTAAACGATAAGAAAATTAATCTAAAACTTTTAAAAATCCTAACTTAATGTATGTTAATTTGGATTCACTAAGAACACGGGTTCGATCCGGAGGTCGGGGAGGATGATAGAGTTGTTTAGCCATTGTTAACGAGAGAAAGAGATGCTCTAATAAATGTGTGTTTATTAGAGAGAGAAAGACAAGAAAGAAAATGAACAACCTCACCCCTCCCTGGAAGTATGGAGGGGTTTATATAGCACGGGACTTGGACTATTACATATGACAATATTAGTCCCTGCAAGTCCCGGCTATGAAACTAATGTAATTCCGTTAGTGGCACACATTTTAAGGCTAACAATGTATTTAACCTAAGAAAAATGAAAAAGTTGAAAAAATATTAAAAACTAATTTTAATAATAGAATAATATTAAAAATCCAAAATTTATAGAAAAAATTCTAAAAACTTGCAAACTAGTTTATTTTAACCTAATTTAAACAGAAATGAACTTGAAATAAATTACCCCTAATGGGCCTCCAAATGGGCTAAAATGAAAAGCAGTCTACCTAAATGGGCTTTTTGGCCCGATAAGCAAAAAGTTGTCCAATTAAGCCCAAAATCACCTATCTGACTCAAAATTTGATTTTAAGAACAAAAGTCTAAAGGCTCAAAAGCTGAAAATGTGCTTATCACAGCTTAATAGTCAACAGCTTATTCTTAATGGGCTTTTTGGCCCATTAAGCCATAAGCTAATGCCATAAGCTCTAATTTGACACACAAGCTTCTTTTGGCATACTAAAGAGATCTTTAAAAATAAATTTTGAAAAAGCCCAAGAAATAAGCCTGAAATAAGCAAAAGCTCTCTACACAAAACGACAAAATAGTCGTTTTCGAGTTCTAGGCTGTTTCAAAAGCTGATTCAACTTGCAAAAGGTTTTAAATGACAAAACTAAGCTTAATCAACAAAAAGTTTTGAAATAAGCACACTCAATAAGCTGAAAAGCAATAA
This sequence comes from Glebionis coronaria, assembly GCA_025667525.1. Lineage (NCBI taxonomy): Eukaryota > Viridiplantae > Streptophyta > Magnoliopsida > Asterales > Asteraceae > Glebionis > Glebionis coronaria. The sequence goes on along the minus strand of CM046876.1, from coordinate 483,473,481 downwards.
GCTATTTTTGAAAAAGACAAAATAGTTGTTTTCTAGTCAAAAGCTAAAACCAAAAGCTGTAACTTCAAAACTGATTTATAAGCTCAAAATAATAAGATCTATCACAAAAAATAAGTTGTTACACAATAGAATAAGCTAGAGTGACTTATAAATAACTTGTTGACCAATTTGCACTAGCAGTGGCTAGTAGCAGTGGGAAAGGGTTCCCACTGCTTTGACTTTTTGACTTGCTTTTTTAGAGTGAATCACTTGGTTTCTTTGGACAATCAAGGCACCTTTACAACCAGTGGGTTGTAAGGAGTCACAATCAAGCAGAAAAACACAATTACACTCAGCCAAATGATATAGTTTAATCAATCTATGCTCAGATATGGTCCAGATATGAAACAGGCAGGTCTGGTGATATAAGCTAATGGTTAAGCTAGTATAAGCTGACCACAGTCTGTTATGACCTCTGGAATAGATATTTGTAATAGATAAGTTAAACATTATTATTCTTAGTAGTTTGTTAGGATATGCATGAGATATGTTAGGAAAAGATATGCATATCAGAAGTTACACATTTTGGCTTAATGTAGTATTAGGGTTTCCTTGTAGTATAAAAGGAACCATTGGCAAAAGGGTTAGACAGACCTTCATCATCATTATTCATTTCATATTAATAGTAGAAATCCTTAGTAAGGATCAAGTTGTTTAGTTGTTCTGTTTCTTCTTGTTCATAGTATTTGTATTCCGCACTTATACTGTGTGTTTCATTAAGAGCCTCTCTGTGAATAGACTTGTGATTACAGAAGTCGTTCACCATCCTTAACAGGCTGCAAGATCCACATCTAGTGGACCCAACAAGTGGTATTAGAGCCTGGGAGAGTCTCTGCTCAAGAAGAATCAATTTTTTTCTTTTTACTAACATCATTGTTTAATCATGTCTACTTCTAGTTCTACTGAAACAAGAGAAGCTAGCACCTCTAAAACACAGCAACCACAGCAAATCGTTGCTATTGTTTCCAATACTAATGAAAAATTCCCACTCTTGAATAAGGATGAGTATGATAGATGGGCCATGAAGATGGAATGCTGGATCACCAATACTAATCTAGACCTCTAGAAGATTGTCCAGAATGGCAACAGCAAGAAAACTACTGGCAGAGACAAGAATGGTAATATCACCATTCTCGATCCTAAAACTCATGAAGAAATCACTGCTGTTCAGAAGGAAATCAAAGCAAAAACTATTTTGCTTCAGTCCCTTCCTGATGATCATATGGGTGACTTTTATCACTTGGATGATGCTACGGAGATTTGGAATGGAATAAAGGCTAAATTTGGAGGTAATGAGGAATCCAAGAAGATGTGCAGATCAATGCTGAGAGATGAATTCACAGAATTCAAGATTTCTGAAACAGAATGTCTTCATCAAGGGTATGACAGGTTTCAAAAGATTCTTAGCCAATTAAATCAACTCAGGTCTAAACTTGACAATGAAGACATCAATGCCAGGTTTCTTAGAGCCCTACCTCACTCATGGAATCAGGTAGTCATCTCTCTAAAGGAAAAAGGAGGCCTTGACTATATTTCTTTTTATGACTTGTTTTATGAACTCAAAACCTTTGAGTCTCACGTGAGAGGATACTCAAGTGATTCCTTTCCTACTCCTGATAATTCTTTTTTTGTGAGTTCCATGGGTTCTAGTCCAATGCCTTATACCAGTAGCCCAAGCTATACTTTGTCATCTCAACATACTTCTACCCCTGAATCAAAAGCCAAGACTGGTAGCATGGTAGAAGCTGTTCTTCACTCTTTTGTTCCTAATGTTGATCCAAAACAGCAGCTTGCTTTTGATGATTTCAAACAGGTTGATAAACTTGACTTGGATGAAATGGATCTAAAATGGAAGATGGCTATGCTCACTCTCCGAGTTCATAAGTTTGAAAAGAAAGCCGGTCGAAAATTCAACTACAACCCAAGAGAGCCAGCCATGTTTGATAGAAGCAAGGTCAGATGCTATAACTGCCAGTAGCAAGGACATTTTGCTAGGGAATGCCCTAACAAAAATGACCAGGAGAAGAACAGGTATTCAGCCTTCAAGGTTCAAGAGCTCTAGGATGAAAAGAAAGCTTTGGTGTGACAACCCTAGATTTTGGATTTGTCACTTTTGACTGTTTGATGTTGATCATGTGCTTGGTGTGCGTTTATGTGTTATGTGCTCATATTTGAGACTTTATCATGATGTTAGACATTGTTTACGTAGTACATGGTATGTTATATGATGATGTGATGGGGTTGGTTCGTGCTCATGAGTTCACATGAATGTATAAATCATGGTATAAGTTGGAAATGAAACGAAATGAAATGAAATGAAATGAGTTCAGAAATGAACTGCATTAAAGTTCGGGTATCGTTTTGATAAGGTTTCGTGTACGTATCGTATGTTGTATGTATGTATTAAGTATATATAATATGGTTAGGATAAGTTTTGTAGTTACTTTCTATATTTAGAAACTTTTAGAAATGAAGGCTAGTTCAAAAATCGCGTAAAAAGTCGAAAAATTAGCAAAAGGGTACCCGGTTTGGTCCAGAAAGTGTATAGGAGTATAAGTAAACATAAAATAGAAGGGGGAGAGTGTAAATATGATAAAACACAGAGAGGAGTCGAATTTGTGGGTCCCATAGCCTTAATTTTAATAATTAAATTAATAAAAATAGGATAATTACCATTTAAAAGTCCTAATTGGGCCTAAACTTGTCCAAAAGGTTACCAACGCCTATATAAACACCCCTAGACCCCTAAAAACGACTAATAACCCTAAATAAACCTAAAATCAGTCTAAATCTTTCATGGATATCAAGAGAAGTCGAAATTATGATTAGGGTTCATTAATTTTTCTTGTTTCAAGGTAAGTGATCAATTAAACCTTAATATAATTTATATTTTTATTAATTAATCATAATTGTACTGTTAATTAACTATCATTGAGATGATTAGGGTTTTATTAATTTTATAGAAAAATATATTAATTAAGATCCATTAATGATTTTAGGGTTTGTGTTAAAAATTTAGGGATAATTAATGATGTTTAGAGGGTTAGTGCATAAAGGCGTAAAACAGTCTGATTTTTAAGGCTGTCTTGTGTCGACTGTTCCGGGCAGTAGGTAGCATCTTTGGTCGAGTTTCTTTTTTTTTAAAATTAAGTTCAGGGAGTCTACTTTTCAAAAATGTAAGGTTGGTCGAAAATGGAGTTCGGGAAGGTCATCAAATAATTTTTACAAAAACAGTACGCTGTTCAGGAATAAATTTTGATTTCGGGGATTTGAGTCAAAACCTAACCAAACGGATGAGATAGCCAAATATTTTTGATTTGGGAAGCCTTTATAATGTATATAAAAGGACTGGAGGTTTTCAATAAAATTTATGGTGTTTAGGTCGGGTTTTTGGTGTCAAACATTTAGCATGTACGGAAAATCAGTTTTGGTGAAAACGACTTTTGGCGTAGAGACTAAACGAAAGGGTTAAACGTGCAATTAGAAAGTAAAATTGGTTTTTGAAGTTCTTAGATCATATAAAAACATAACTCCAGTAGGGTAGGAGTCAAGTGTGGTGTTAAATTCACTTCATGTGATCGTTTAGTGACTAGTAAACCGTACCGGGGAAAAACTGGAATTTTACGTATAGAATAGCTTGTAGTGGGAGAACTAGATAGTGGGGATTGGGGGATTAGATTCATCTCCTTGATTGTTACTTAACTTGGGTGTTAAGACCTGAGCTAAGGGTGTCGTGTATGATTTTATAGGTTTTGCAGGAGTGCTAGCTTGATGTGCTATCAGGTGAGTTCATAGTCCCATTTTGCTACGTTTTTAAATGTTTTTCCAGTATGGGATGGAGATGACACTTGCAATGTTCTTTAACATGATTTAGTACTATGTTTTAAAATGTGTGGACATAAATGTGTTATTGTGTGACTTGCGTGCTTATGTGTTCTCATATGTGCTTTGATATGTGTTCTGCTATGTGAATCTTGTTTGGGTTGTGATTGGCTTTGGTACATAGATGTATGGGCGTCTATGGGACCAGTTGTGATGTGTGTGGAGCGTGGGGCACGATCCGTCCTGAGTTCTTGGTTCTGAGTACTTGTGCATCGTCTCTTCGGAGGCAAGATATCTCGACGGGGATATAGTTCATCTTCCACAGGTGGTGTGGGAAAGATCCGGATAGTGTGGTGTGTGTGATGGGATACTTCTTGATTGTTATAGTGTGCTTTGTGAATTGTAGATGTGATTGGTACTTGGCTTGAGTTTCGTTGTGGATGCATGTAGCATGATTATCACATTATGGTCCATTACTATATATTGTTTTTCTTCAACTTATTTATAGCGGATGTCAAGGTTTCTTATGATGATCTAGATAACTTAAACCTATGTTCTCACCAACTTTATGTTGACAGATTTTAGTGTCATTTTCAGGTGAGGTAGTTGTGCAAGATGATGTTAGAAGTGGCTAGAGTATAGAGGCTGCTAGGATTGCATTAGGAGGATTCCCTTTCCTCTTAGATTTTATTTTGTGTTTTGATTAAGTGAACTTTATGGTACCTATATGTATGATGTTTGTTCATTTGTATGTCTTTGGTAAGAGGTAGGCCTGTTACCTACTTACCTAAACGCCTGCATTGTTGAGATATTGTCACGACATTTGTGTCGCCATTTATGATATTTCAATTTCATTTAGTTCTCTCTATAGACACGCTGTTGTTGTGATGATATCCATACGTCGCGCCCCATATTCCGCCATGGTGGGGTGTGACATTTGGTGTCCGTTGAATCCATGGTTAACTGGAATGATCATCAGACTACTACTTTAGAATCAGCTGAAGCTTCTACTAATGTATTTGCTATGATTGTTGGGCACCTATCTGATGTCGAGGAAGCAAAAGAATTTGCTCTTATGGGAATATCGCCTCAGGTACAAAATTGCCCTCTTGGTTGTCATGATAAATATTCAGAACTATTGACTCAATACAATAAATTAGATGAACAAAACGACAAATATTTTTTAGAAGTTCAAGCATATAATAGTTCTCTAAAAACTTTGGAACAACAAAAGAAGTGGCTTCAAGATACTCAACGTGAATATGAGGATAAGATTAGAATTCTAAGCATTGATTTAGAGAACACCACTAACATGCTTACATATACTGGAAAACTAAACAATGACAGTATTAAGGCTAAGCAAGACATGCAAGAAAAATTGCATGCTACACTTTTACGATTTGAAAAATGGCAAAAAGCACCCAAAAATCTTTCAAAGTTAATAGATAGTAGCATGTCTGGTAGGACTAAGAGAGGATTAGGGTTTGATAAATATATTGATTCAGAAGATGTATTTGATTTATATTTTTTAAGTGTCTTTGATCCTGACACGGAGGAGGAGGGAAACCTAGTTACAATAGGTTTAAACCAGCTGCAGCAATGCATGCTGTTCCTCCACCTCTTACAGGAACTTTTATGCCCATATCTAGGCATACTAACTTGGATGGATCACAGATGCATGAGTCTCCAAAAAGCTCTACTAATAATAATGACTTTGTCTCTTGTACTTTCAGTGACAAGGCCAGTGACTATGCATCTTATGGATCAAGTGAAGAGTCAAGACCTTCGAGTCCCAAGACAAATGACCCTGCTGCTACTAGTGCTAGGATGAATGATGGGAGAGTTACTTCCGTTTCTACTTCCACTTTTTCTAGTTCTAGTTTGTTGAGTCCTAGGAATGTTGATTCTCCTAGAATTGTATGTAATAAGTATAGTAGTATGAAACAATGTCATTTGAATAAAAGGTCTTTTAAAACATGCTTTGTTTGTGGTAGTAAATTTCATTTGATTAAGGATTGTGATTTTTATGATCAAACTCCTTCTGGTTATCAAGCTTATCCTGCTCCTGGTCCACCAGGAGTTGCTCTTTTTTCTTCTAGAAGATTAAACCCATGTGTCCAATCTTATTCTTCTTCTAGAAGGACCTCTACTTCAGCTTCTAATTTTTGGAGAAGCAATGCTTATACCTACAATTGTGGAGTCCATAGATCGTTTAGACTCAATGGTAAAAACCATTATATCTAGGATAATCATCATTCATATGATTAACATAGCGGAATAGAATAATGATTATGAACAAGGTGTTAACAAAGATGAATTTTCCCAAAGTGCTTGTATTAAAGATTAACACAAACAACTCTAGGCATGTATACATTGAATCCCATGCCTAGAGATCAAAGCTTGTTGTAGGTTACATTGTGAATGAATAATTATGTGTAAAACCTACGTCTGGTGTATTCTTTATATACTAGAATACCCAGGCTTACAAAGTAAACTAAATAAGATATTTAGTAAATAATATATTCACTAAATAAGATATTCACTAAATCTTCTAATCTTTTATTGTGATCTTCTACAAAGTTTTTCCACCAGCTTGTAGAATCTCCTTTTGTCATATTTAGTCCTTATCTTTTGTTTTTGACATATCAACTCATAATTTCGACCCAACAATCTTCCCCTAGTTGATGATGTCAAAAACACTTCCCCTTAAGCTCGTATCCTTTGTAAATCATATAACACCAAGGATCAGCCGATTGCACATTCTTTGTAGACTTCTTCCCCTTTTTGACATGATCCAAATAGGGGTCTTGTATGTAAGCAACCTTGATTTCGACCACTGCTTAAATGATACCACACCACTAATACAAGTTTTCTATGGCTCAAATTACCCTCCATGAAGAACAGCAGGATGAAATTAAATGAATTTGATCTATAGAAACTCACACAAGTTGTAGTAAAACTATTGAGCAGTAGTAAACACCTTCACCTTAATGTTACATGTAAATGATTAACACTTGACAATTTAGCTTCCCCTTAAATTGTGATAACCATTCTTGAATCTTCAAATTCGATAGGCTTTATGTAATGATCACATATGAAGAAATCTAATTATGACTTACTTGATGATTAAGTAGAATAACCCGAACTTACATTCCATGTCTTGTACTAAACATGTGACTCCAAAACTCACGGCTATAATGAGTAGACTATAAAACTCACGGCTATAATGAGTAGTCTCTTAACAAAAAGAGTTCTCTAGCAAATATGAGCATAGAGCGTCTTAAGTAAAATCTCATACCTTTGCTACCTTTTTATCAAGTTCGTTGTCACAACTTAAAAGAACCTACAAGTTACCTTCAAATGCTGACAAAATTTGAAGATATGATAGAACATCAATCCGCGAAAATCTACTTCGTCTTCAAACAAGTAATAAAAACTTTTCTTCGTAATCAATGAAAATAAAACGAGCCTTTATACCTTTAAGAACTAGTTGCTGTGAATAAACCAAACTTCAAACCAAAACATCTCCAAAACTTTCTGTCAGTGGATAAGATACACGTGTCAGCGTCCAGCTTTCACGTCTTAGCGGATAAATATGACAGTGTCTGAAAATTATATGATTGTGACTCGAAATCATATGTCAGCGTCTTCCAAAAATATTGCAATATAACTTGACCTTTGAAAACACAATCTTGTCCAAATATAAACAAATATAAATCATGTCACGTCACTTTCTATATAGAAGCATAAACTTCTCTCAATAACCATGTGAACACAACTTAGACAATACGTTTTTGTCAACCCTTTACTTGCTTTCATTCCTTGCTTTACCTCACGTATCAATAGCATTAAGTTCCACGTGATGAAAATTTAGCCATAAAAGAGATACTGTATGAACACCTTTAAACAATAAAGCAGCTTTCCCACGTGATCTTTTATTTTGACAGTGGCGACCGTCATCCTTTTCTGCCTAAACTTTACCATATACGCACGTAGCTACAACAGTTCATACATCCACGAGGATATGACTACACATCCCATCATCTGACATCATACTTTTCCTTTTCACCTGATATCAAACAGTAATATCTTTTGTCACATGTACACTCCTATTTGTTTGTTGTTAAAAACAATGCATGCCCACAATGCACACTTGAACGAATATATTCCTAGGATCACATCATTCCCTTCTTTATTTGCTGGTCCACACGGTTCATAATAGCAATCATCTCCATATATTACGGACCATTATCTCCTCATAAAATATTTAGGAAATCCATTCTCAGAATAAATCAAGTCACAATCCCTGAAAATATGCACTAAGTATCGCTTCTTTCCAGAAGTTGTGATGTATTCCAAACGTATTTGCCCGTTGTTGTACCATTAACACTGTAGCCACAAATAAGAGACCACCAGTTGAGCTCTTTTTGAACACACATGAGATCACAACAACTCTTGGACTCCAAACCCACGTGAACCATATAATCAAACATCTTTTCCCACAATACTTAGATATTAGATGTGAACCACAAACAAAGAGGCTCCTGTGAACACATGTACTAATAAAGTATGTGAGACTAGCAGCCTAGATCTGCAACCTACTCGTCACATGTCTCTGTCGTCCTTTTTACTCACTGCTACAATTGAATCACAACAGCTTTTCTTCCGTTGAACAGAGAACATGGCTTTTTCTCCTTTGGCACCATACGAATTGAGACACAATCGTCAAACAAACTGCTGCATCCTCTATCTTTGAAGATCTTCCATAAAAACAGCAGCACCAACGAATATACCATGACCACATGTTTTGTATGACCTGATGTTTAATAAGGACGGATTAAGGGTTTATCAAACCCTAAAACAAAAATCACATCTGTCATAAGATCATGATTCTAGGGTTCATTGTTGATAAAAGAATCAACTCACCAAGGCTAGAATAATCACCAAACACGAATCAGTCGATCTAGGGTTTATATCACCAAAACCCTAAAACGAATTCAAATCACTCCTCTTTTAGCAACAGTTTAATTGTCACTAAACTGTCACAGATGTTACTACTCCTTCCTCCCATTCTTTTCGTGACACCAGATCTGTCACACAAAACGTTGCAAACCTGTCACAGATCTGAAAGATCGTCACTAAACAGTCACTAAAACTGTCGCTAATCCTGGACAGCGGCTTCACAGCAACATGAACACGAACATAACACCTTGTAGATCCTAGATATCACGAGCCTTAGGCTCTGATACCAATTGTGGAGTCCATAGATCGTTTAGACTCAATGGTAAAAACCATTATATCTAGGATAATCATCATTCATATGATTAACATAGCGGAATAGAATAATGATTATGAACAAGGTGTTAACAAAGATGAATTTTCCCAAAGTGCTTGTATTAAAGATTAACATAAACAACTCTAGGCATGTATACATTGAATCCCATGCCTAGAGATCAAAGCTTGTTGTAGGTTACATTGTGAATGAATAATTATGTGTAAAACCTACGTCTGGTGTATTCTTTATATACTAGAATACCCAGGCTTACAAAGGAAACTAAATAAGATATTTAGTAAATAATATATTCACTAAATCTTCTAATCTTTTATTGTGATCTTCTACAAAGTTTTTCCACCAGCTTGTAGAATCTCCTTTTGTCATATTTAGTCCTTATCTTTTGTTTTTGACATATCAACTCATAATTTCGACCCAACAACAATAACTTTAATCAGAATTATGCTTTTAATTCAGACCAAATGCATTTTGGGTTAGGACATTTGGAGTATGTTGTTAAGCCCTCAGCAGGTTGTTCTTGGTCACAAAATAACACCCATATGATGAACAGGCAACCCAAGAACAACAGTGGATCTCATCAATCTTCTTGGGTATCTACTAAAGATCCACAAGGCAGATTCAAGCCTGAAAAGGTATGGGTCCCCTTAAGACACTAACTTTTGCATATTGACTTTCCTGTTGTTGTAGATTACTCCATACCAAGATCCAAGTCTTGGAATAGTAGATAGTGGATGCTCTAGGAGCATAACAGGAAATAAAGAACTTCAGACTAACTTTGTACCATTTCAAGGCGGAAAGGTGTACTTCGGAGGTGGTGAAGGAAGGATCTCTTGCAAAGGAATTATTCAGACACCTAATCTTAATTTTGAGCAGGTTTACTATGTGGAAGCACTTCAACACTTCAACTTGATCTTTGTCTCTCATATTTGTGACAAGAAACAGTTTGTCCTCTTTACGGATACTGAAGCACTGGTGTTATCCAAAGACTTTAAGCTTTCGAATGACTCCCAAGTTCTACTCAAAATCCCTAGAAGACACAATCTATATAGCATCAAGCTGAATGAAGTTAATCCTACTGGTCAACTAGCTTGTTTGGTTGCCAAAGCATCAAAAGATGAAGCCACCAAATGGCATAGAAGGATGGGACATGTAAACTTCAACACCATTCACAAACTGGCAAACATAAACTTGGTCTTTGTTTTACCTCCCAAAACATTCAGAAATGACATCAGTTGCCTTGCGTGCAGCAAAGGAAAACAACACAGAGCATCCTTCAAGGCCATTACTGCTCTCAGCCTCATAACTGAACCATTACAGCTACTATACATGGATTTGTTTGGTCCTACCTCCATTAGGAGCATTGACCATAAACAATATTGTCTTGTGGTAACTGATGGGTATAGCAGGTTCACGTGGGTTTTCTTTTTGGCTGCTAAACGTGAGACCTACTCCATTCTCAAAGACTTTATTACACTCATTGAGAATCAGCTGTCCAAGAAGGTGAAAGGTATCCGATGTGACAATGGAACCGAATTCAAAAATGCAGGCCTCATAGCACTTTGCAATTCCAAAGGTATCAAAAGAGATTATAGTGCTGCCAGGAATCCTCAATAGAATGGTGTTGCAGAAAGGAAGAACATGACTCTTATAGAAGCTGCAAGAACCATGCTTGCAGACTCCAAGCTTCCAACTATGTTTTGGACAGAAGTTGTCAACACTGCAAGTTATCTGTTGAATCGGGTTTCAATTACCAATCCTCATAAGAAGACTCCCTATGAGCTACTCACAGCCAAAGTCCCAAGCATTGCTCATTTGAAGCCATTTGCGTAAAACCCACATGCTTTTACCAAGAATAGTACCCTTAAGATCGTATGTACTAGATTAAAACTTTCCTTTTATAGTATGATTACGTTTACGTGTTAGGAATTTACGTATTACGTACGTGTTAGAACACGATAAGTATTTATTACGCACGAACACGCAATAATTATTTAACAATAATTAATCACGAACATGCGATCATGAAATCATGAACGTAATTAAATCACGAACTAATATTAATTACGTATATATATTTATTACGAGCGTGAATAAATATATTAGGTCACGGTAAATATTTAACGAGAACGCATAAAACGAACACAAATAAACACGAACGAACACTTAAACAACGAGACACGGAAAACGGTACGGGTACCCCATGTGGGGCCCCTAAACCGCGGCTACATCAAGGAGATGGGCCAAGCCCATCTCAAATTTACTAAGAAGGGGTTAAGGTAATTTTTACTACTCATTTTCACTTTATAGGAAACCAAAACAAAAACCTAAAAATATTTTTCTCCTTCTCCTTCTTGTCCTCTTGTGGCCGCCGCATATAACACACCAAAGAGGGGTGTTCATTTGATTATAATCTTGGTTTTTGTACGTGTGTTCGTGTGTGTTCATCCTCGTTAGATCCACGCATTCGGTATATTCTTTTAATCCTTTTTCTTTTTGATTTGATCTAATAAAATTAATTAAGAACATGATGTTTTTAAAAAACCTAATTAAAAACATAAATCAATAATGTAAATTATTATTGGGTAAATCAAAAAGGTTGTTTTTAGGGGTGTTTGTTTGGCCGGCGCCTAAACCGAACCCCAAAGGGGTCTCGGTTTGGCTAATAGACCACCACCGAGACCATATGGTCCCGGTTTGGTGGTGTGGGTCCCACGGTAGCAGCAAACCAAAGGGAACCCCGAAGTGGTTCGGGGTATGGTGTCGATTTCATGTCCGGTTCATGGTTTTTAGTCAAGATCTGGTTCACGGTTTATGTTAAGATTGTTTTTTTTATAATCATATGTTAAAATTAAATTAATAAATATGACATGATTAATTTAATAAACATGACTTAGGTTATAATTTAATTATTAGAATCATGGAATTATTAACCTAAGTAGTTTATATTTTCTAGACTTTATAATTAATTAATTATTAAAAACCATAGTTATAATTAATTAATTAACATGACTTAGGTTATATTATTAATAAATAATAATACATGTTTTAACCTAAGTATTTAACTTTATTTAATTAAAAACATGATATAATTAATTAAATACTTTTAACCTATAGTTTATTTAAATTACATGTAATAATTAATAAACTATACATTATATCATTATGACTTAGAAAATAATCAGAAAAACACTTAGGCTTATATACTTAGCTTATTTAACCAGCTTATATCTAATTATGGAAACTTTCTATTTTTAGAAACTTATTTAATTAAGGCAGCTAATCTATTTATGGAAACTTTCTATTTTTAGAAACTTATTTAGTTAAGACAGCTAATCTATTTATGGAAACTTTCTATTTTTAGAAACTTATTTAATTCAGGCTGCTGATCTATTTATGGAAAGTTTCTATTTTTAGAAACTTATCTATTTTAAGCAGTAATTCTATTTTTGGAAACTTTCTATTTTTTGAAACTTTCTATTTTTGGAAACTTTCTATTTTTGAAAACTTTCTATTTTTGGTAACTTTCTATTTTTGGAAACTTTCTATTTTTGGAAACTTTCTATTTTACGAAACCTGCTATTTTTGGAAAGTTACTTATTATTACACAGTAAGTATAATAATACATGAAATACTAGAAGTACTTAATCAGAATAGACAGAATATAAGATAAACACATATTATGACTTTAAACAGTAAAACATGATATGAACATATAAAATAAGCTAAGACATGATATAAAACCAGTTACGTATTTAGTAGTCAGATACTTATTCACGTATGTATTTATGTAGCATTAGTGATACCGAAGTAGGATTCTCCTCAGTTCATCTTCTTCGTTCATTGGACAAAAGGTACGGATTCCCGTCCTTTCGGTATGGACATTCTTTCCTTATTAGGATTCCCCGTATGCAGCCAAATGTTTTCCCGTAGTATAAGTTTATATGTTTGACTTGCTTATGTTTAATTTAGAATACCTATAGCCATATACATGCATGACCAGTTTCACCTAGTTATGGAGGTACCATAACCATAACATTAGAGGCACTAATGTTATGACTTCACCAAAGCGGAGTGATTGCTCGTGGCGTCCCTTCAGCTTTTGGCCATATTATTATATTTATCATGTGGGGCGTATGGGTGCATCCTAGTTACATGTTTTCAGCAGATTACTTAGTGTGAATGTGGTGTGTGTCTTACATCCTTCACAAGGAGCTGATCCCTCCTACCCAAAACCAGTATATTAAATTAGAGGCAGCCCCTCTAATTTACATGATGAGGTCACCCCTCTAAGTATTCATGCATGGTGAATTTTCATGACCTATATTGGCTAATGGCAGAACATGTTAAATAGTTTTTATAAGATAAACATAAGGCTTTTCAAACTATAAAACCAGTTTTACCAAGACTTAACCAGGTTATTCGGGACTTAGTTTCTTCCGCTGTTATATGTTATATGCTTATCCTATTCATGCTTTATTGTACATCCGTGCACTGAGCGTATTGCTCAGCCGTTTTCCTTTTCTATGTTCCCAAAACGGCAGGTACTCAGGGACGCTTGTAGACTTTAAGCGTACGTGCATATGGACTGGAAGCTTTCTAGCCTTTCTTTACTTTATGCATTATCTTTACTTTGATACTCTTTCTATGGACATTGTTTAGTTCTTTCCTTTACAGTACTTATGTTTGTGTGTGATGAGCCTTACTTTTGGACTACCGATGTTTGATTCCGGTATTTTCCTTTTTATGGTCATGTAATGTTTAGACATTTTTCCTTGTATGCTTTGATGACACGCCATAATTACGCGTGACATTCCATTATCAAAATGGGGTGTTACAATTATGGTATTAGAGCCAAGGCTTCGACCTGTAGGCTCTCAAAATATGACCTGTGTTAGTGGGTAGTCACTATGGTCTTCCTAGAACTGACAGTCATTTTCATGCATTCATCATTTTTATGCATACATATGTATGTCATTGTCGCAGGTTTATGACTAAGTAATGGTTGGTACAGGACTGGCCCTATTTAGTCGCATGTGTTTTATCGAAACTTTTAAATTTGGGACCGAACCATAGGCGTCCTGTCACACCCCACCAATGGCGGAATATGGGGCGCGACGTATGGATATCATCACAACAAATGGTGTCTCTATAGAGAAGACTAAAATGCAAATATAATGTCATAAATGGCGACACAAATGTCATGACAATATCTCAACAATGCAGGAGTCTAGGTAAGTAGGTAACAGTCCTACCACTTACCCAAGACAAACAATAAACATAAACCAAACAAACATATAGGTAAACTAAGAAGGAATGGGGATCTCCTTCTATATGCAATCCTAAGGCATCCAAGTCTAGCCACTTCTATCCTCAAGCTTAACCACATTCTCACCTGAAAGAGACACTAAAACACGTCAACATAAAGTTGGTGAGAGTCATAGGTTTAGACTCCAATGCTAAATCAGTTACAAGCTGTGAATAACAATCATCAACAAAAGAACATATGGACAATGTGTTACAATTATGTATTAACAACTATCAATCAAGACCAATCATACCAAACCAATCCAAGGCTCCTACCTTGCCAAACAACATCATGGTACCATAGATGATCACACTATGTACCTATCCCAAGGCCACTACCTTGGCAAACCACAAGGCCACTACCTTGTCAAACCACAAGGCCACTACCTTGTCAAACCACAATAACATATCAAAAATCGCATAGCAGTTAATCACATAAGTGTACACAGAAGTCCATCACAACCATAAAACATTCACAGCAACAATTTAGAAACAACTCAACACAGTGTCTCTTCCATCCCATCTGGAAGTCAAAAACAAAAATAAATATGGGACTATGAACACTCACCTGATCGCTCCTTCACACGTCCTTGCACTAGCAACAAGCTAACAAACCAAAAACACGAAATCAATAAACGAACCAATCACTAAGATGGCTCATTAACCTATGATGGACATCTAACCCATTCTCACATATTTACCTCATTAATAAGCTCTAATTACCCCATTACCCTTCCTTAACAAGTCCTTAACTTGGTTAAGTTTAACAACTAACCCGTTCGTATTTTACCCAAAACAGTCCCAGTTTTTATGTCTCAAAACTTTAGGTCAAACGCCCACTTAAGCATACCCATGGTTTCTGTAAAAGGAATATTCACACCGTTACATATGTATGCTAACACCTCCCACTTGCCCTAACCTTAAAGCTACTGGTAAGGCCCCGATATATATATATATCTACTTTCGTCATTCCAGATTTCCTAATTTTAAACGTACTAAAGGTTTGTTACCATTAAGGGGTCTTACCCTAAACCACCACCTTAGCCCAAGTTCAGATATTAACTAAAATATATAAACCATCTCTCACGTTCGTGAGAAGATCCCAATGCAACCCTAAGTGCCCCAAACAACCCAAAACTTAAAAAGAAAACAGGCTGAATTCAAAACTGTTTTGACCTCCGACTGTTGTAACCTGTTTTTGAACCACTTCCCGACCTCCAATTTAGTTCTCGTTTCTTGCATTGGAAAGCCACTTCAAATATCTTTCCAGGGGTACTTGGATCGTAAAATAAGAGTTTATAGAACTCCCGATATGATCAAAACAATTGACTCAAAAATCTGCCCAGTTTTTTAAAAACGGGTTTAACAAAATCAACCTCATTAATTAACCCTAATCCCTCTAATTACAAGCCCTGATTTATGTAATCATCATATTATGATTAATACAACATTAATTTACTGTTTTTATATTAAACCCTAACCTAAATCCATCATAAGATTATTAAAGAAAACATAAAAACAATTTAATTAAAAAGGGATTTGAAGATTTACCTTGGATTTATGAAAACCCTTAAATTTTATGAAGAACCCTAAATTTTTATAAGACTCACGAATTTTCTTCATCTCCAGGAGAAAAATAATGAATTTGGTTTAGTATATACATTATATAGGGTATGGGTGAATCCTAGTCCAACCCAAAGCCCACTTTCCTTTTTTTTTCCTTTTTTTCTTTTTTTTCTCTTCTAAACCGACCCAAACACCCCTAATTTCGTTTTTTTCTTTATTTTTTTTATTTTTATTGTTAATTAATATCTTATTAATATTACCTTAATTTACCTTAATTTATTTCAGCTCCTAAAACTCCCAAAACCTCAAAACCGTAATCTAGTCAAATTTACGCGTTTTACCGTAAAAGACGTAAAATATACACTTTTATAAAAAATCTCAAATTTTTAAATAAACTTTATAATTAAGTCCTAAATGACCTAAAACCATCCTGAAAAATATTCATTTGACTAATTACCTTATCCGAGACCTCTAAATGCTAAACCGTAAATCCTAAAAAAAATACACTATTACTATAATACTTATACGTATACGTAACCACCAAAATATCACCATTTCATTTCATAGTCACTAATTGTGATCTCATGAACATGAATTAACCGTTCCTCGATTTACTTATGAGTACTCTATACTCATAAACGATAATCACACCAACCTCGTTCACACAAAATAAACACGTAAGCACAAAAAAATCAAGTAGTCACACATAAAATAACCTAAAAGTAAGACCAAGTGACGAACCTCAAAACCACGGTTGTCACATCACTCCCTCCTAATAGAAATCTCGTCCCGAGATTTACTCCTTAGGATCAACACACAGACAACAAATCACACAAGGATACTTGTTCTAAATGAACTCCTCTCATTTCCACGTGAACTTCAGTTCAAGTTTCAAGATACCGCATGTACAAACCAAAATTAAACCCATTGCCAAACTCTTGACCTCACAGTCAATAAATCTCGCAAATGACTCTTCGATAAAACAAAGACTCTTATTAGCACAAAACCCAAATAACCGGACATGCAAATATGCATCCTCAAACAACATTTACCAATCCCAATACATGAAATGTATCATGTATACAACTCATTTCCCCCAAGTAATTCTATGCTCATAAGCTAATGGTCTGATCTTCCCAAAGATCATAAAGGGACCTACAAAACTCTACATCAACTCTTCTATTTTACCAAAACATACCACCCGTTACTATGGGTGAAACTCCATACATAACTTCGTCACTAAATCTAGTGGTTTCCTCCTTTTCTACATAGCATCCCTTGTTGCTCTCATTCTGTCCACAAACACCATTACCACATTAGTAGCCTCTTTTACCAATTCTAGTCCACAATAAGGACAACTCACCCTATCCTTTCATATCGTGCCTCAAATGGCATTTATCGACTTCTAGTACGATAACTATCATTATATGAAAACTCAGCCATCGCTAACGAGTTTCCGAACTACCTCTAAATCAATCACCCATGTCCAATTACGTTCATTAACTCCCTTCAGTCCGTATCCCAAACTACTTTAAATTCAAAGTTCCTTACAAAGTGACCTATGACGGTCTTTCACATATGCATTAATTCTTCCAACTTCCCAACTACGTGACTTCTCATTCCTCTTGAAATAGGTGATGAATTAGTCAGTCTATCGACTATCACCCAACTCTCATCTTACTTAATCCCCCACCGTATTATGTATCCCTTCCACCAACTTCGTCCTTACATCGCCCTTTTTAAACTACTCCTATCCATGTAGGAACTATAGTCTACGTCCCTTTCCTCCTTACGATTGTCCAAGCCACGCAACATAAATGTTGACGCGTTCACTGCTTTACACAACTCAACTCGTGCAACCCACATCCTTCATCCAAACCACTCTAATACATCATCCCTATAGTTCAAGTTCGTCTCAGCTTCAGCTCATCCTTCTTATTCCATGTCTCATCGACCATGCTTGCCTTTCCCAGATGGTACTTGGCCTTGCAATTTTCTTTCATCAATTAACTCCACCCATCACCTATGCCAAATGTTCAATCAAGATGATTGAATATGTGTTGGATACGTTCATGATCCGTATAGATCATTCTCCACGTCTCGTACACCAAATGCCTCTAGCATTCTAGGCAGATATAACAGTCCAGCTCCACTAACTAAGTCTATCCAGTTCTTCCAAATCTTCAGTTCCTGCAACGTATAAGCGATCGCCTTTCTTTGTCGTCCTCGTACGCGTCCAAATCCCTGCTCCACGTATCGTCATGCTTCGCGAATTCATCCAGTCCTTCCGATAATGCCAAGATCTGCTCATCATCCAATCCACCTCTTCAGCCTCCAAAATGCTTCCTCGTCCTTCTTCACTTCGCCCCTTGTTGGTTCCACGATATGCCATCATCTCTGACTACTAGTCCTGGCCAACCAAATCCTAAAACTCACACTTGAAAATCTCACGTTTCATTCCCTTTACTAACACCTCCAAAACCAACACATAATTCGCCTCATTCTCCTTCTATGATTTGAGTAGATCAAGATGTCGTCGATGCTCCCGATGACAACTCGTTTATATACGTTCATGCACACTCGGTTCATTGACTCCATGAAACTGCTAGTGCTTTGGCAAAGCCAAATGCATAACCGTAAACCCAAAGCGTTCATACAACATCCATAGCAATTTCAATTATGTCCTCCTCACACCCTCTCTTAGCGGCAATACAAATAAATTCCTTGCAATTTCTAACAGCTCTTGTTCTTAATTCACTCCATCAACGATTTGCCTTGGAAGACACTAACTACAACTCCTCTCACTTCTCCTACTTGCTCTATTCATGGTTCTACCTCAACGCTCCTAAACCATACAAAACCAAAACTACATCCTGAATACACCAGATACGATCGACGAATTAAACCCACGGATAACTAACGACATTTCACGTGCACCAATTAAAACAAATCAAAAACCACGAGACTCCAAAGAAAACTCAAACCCAAAACATGTATCAATTCCAAATGACCCATGACTACGAAAAATAATCCAAGAAACACCCAATGGCAACCAAAACATATTACGCCCCGCGACATATTATTTAAACCGTGCAAAAGATCGACTTTCCAAAAGAATATATATATATATATATATATATATATATATATATATATATATATATATATATATATATATATATATATATATATATATATTAAAATTTTTTTTTACCTCCCCACATCTATGTGACTCAAACCATCTACAAACAACCTTTTAGACGTTCTCAAAACTCAACTCAAAGACTAGGTATCCCGTGCATCCCAAATCATAAAAATAAAACTACTATTCAAACTCAACCTTGAACCCGACACTTGTACAACAATTCCGACCAGTCCACTGACCTCCCATGACTATACATTCTGAATATTTGAAAAGTACATTCCGAGTACATAATTTTAGGCTTTTGAATCACCCAAAAAGCTTTAAAAACGAACAAGTTATGACCAAAACAATTTTATGCTAGTTGTTTTAAAAACTAAAGAATAGACTTAGTGATCAATGCAATCCTTTTCAATGAAAGATATAATTGTATGTGAAATATTCATAAACTCCTTTTAACCTTGTATTAATAACTATAAATGACATAAATCGGTTAAATCCAATTATATAAACTATGTAAGTAGAAAGAAAATTTTACTTCGCTTTATTTTAAAGAAAGTCTTTTAGAATTTGAAATAAATAAGTGTTGATAAAAAAAAACTTATGTTACATCTTGTTTCAAACATGACTCCAACACCTTACCCTTATTTTACCGAATACAACCAACTATCCAACTTTATAGTAGATTTCCAAGTCCCCCCTTTTTCCATATACCAACCAAAAGAAATGTAAGACTCAACCCAAAAGATTTCATTATCCCAAAATAAATCTCCATTTATTTCAACGGACTTAAAACCCAGAACAAAATTTTAAAACGTACACGTGAAATATGAACTCAAAGAATACGCTACAAGACACAGTTCAAAAAAATTCGAAACGTTGTTGAAACTCCATCAACTCCAGCACCATAAAACACGAACAAACACAAGGTACGTTCAAGTTATAATAACTAGTGAACGACCATATACCATAACTTAACACATAGTAGTATATATACATCCGCATATATATACCTATTAAATCACCCAAAACATACTCGTTACCATACATGTCGGATCAACCAATCACGTCATACACTCGTTTTTCCACACGAGTAATCACCATCTCACCGTGCCACAACAAAGCATAAAACCCACCTCCAAAACCAAACCATATCGTGTGACCCCAAAATCACACAACACAACTATAACCCAAAACATATAACACACTAATAAAAATAGCCATATCGTAGGCAGCCGTTACATAAACCCATATATTATACGTATACCCAATATCTACATCTCACCATATACAAGCATGTACTAATCCTCTTTCATGCAATCATACTTGAGAACCCATTGAAGTTGTGGTACTTGTATACCTATGTTGGCCACCATACTTATACAATTACCCTTTCCCCAATGCACTCCCTCCTATGATGACACTTATAAGAATCAATACAACATATAACACATAAATCTATCTACTCACATAAGCTCATAACCACATAACCAATAAGGTCCAAAACTCCATCTATAAAATAACATAATGAAACTCTTGGAATACAGAAATCCATAGTCTAGCTAAAACAGCCTAGACTAAATCCAAAACGAAAACATAATCAGTCATAAGTCATGTCGCCCATAAGAGTGGAAATAGCATAAGGTCCTTCATATTCACCTACTCCTAATAACTCGAACCACCACATGATTCTTAGGGAACATGACTTAAACATCAAAAGAAAATAATACCCCTCAGGTACATAAAATAACTCAACAAAAGATAGAAACTACTATGTACCAAATTATGTACTATAATAATACATTATAAGTAAAATACGACAATGACTAGCATGGGAGATTATGGTTAAACCCGCACTACTCACAACTCGAAAAGAAAGTAACATGTGGCTAAGTATGAACTTACTATGGTTCAATTCATACCAGTCAAAACATCACAATAAATAACATTCAAACACATCAATTATAATAAAATGCACACATACTCCTATGACGCCTATATGCAGGGACCCTTAAGCTATAGACTAGGCTACGCGACTAGGCAACCTAATTCTCTATAACCATTGTCTCTGATACCATTCTGTCACACCCCACCAATGGCGGAATATGGGGCGCGACGTATGGATATCATCACAACAAATGGTGTCTCTATAGAGAAGACTAAAATGCAAATATAATGTCATAAATGGCGACACAAATGTCATGACAATATCTCAACAATGCAGGAGTCTAGGTAAGTAGGTAACAGTCCTACCACTTACCCAAGACAAACAATAAACATAAACCAAACAAACATATAGGTAAACTAAGAAGGAACGGGGATCTCCTTCTATATGCAATCCTAAGGCATCCAAGTCTAGCCACTTCTATCCTCAAGCTTAACCACATTCTCACCTGAAAGAGACACTAAAACACGTCAACATAAAGTTGGTGAGAGTCATAGGTTTAGACTCTAATGCTAAATCAGTTACAAGCTGTGAATAACAATCATCAACAAAAGAACATATGGACAATGTGTTACAATTATGTATTAACAACTATCAATCAAGACCAATCATACCAAACCAATCCAAGGCTCCTACCTTGCCAAACAACATCATGGTACCATAGATGATCACACTATGTACCTATCCCAAGGCCACTACCTTGGCAAACCACAAGGCCACTACCTTGTCAAACCACAAGGCCACTACCTTGTCAAACCACAATAACATATCAAAAATCGCATAGCAGTTAATCACATAAGTGTACACAGAAGTCCATCACAACCATAAAACATTCACAGCAACAATTTAGAAACAACTCAACACAGTGTCTCTTCCATCCCATCTGGAAGTCAAAAACAAAAATAAATATGGGACTATGAACACTCACCTGATCGCTCCTTCACACGTCCTTGCACTAGCAACAAGCTAACAAACCAAAAACACGAAATCAATAAACGAACCAATCACTAAGATGGCTCATTAACCTATGATGAACATCTAACCCATTCTCACATATTTACCTCATTAATAAGCTCTAATTACCCCATTACCCTTCCTTAACAAGTCCTTAACTTGGTTAAGTTTAACAACTAACCCGTTCGTATTTTACCCAAAACAGTCCCAGTTTTTATGTCTCAAAACTTTAGGTCAAACGCCCACTTAAGCATACCCATGGTTTCTGTAAAAGGAATATTCACACCGTTACATATGTATGCTAACACCTCCCACTTGCCCTAACCTTAAAGCTACTGTTAAGGCCCCGATATATATATATCTACTTTCGTCATTCCAGATTTCCTGATTTTAAACGTACTAAAGGTTTGTTACCATTAAGGGGTCTTACCCTAAACCACCACCTTAGCCCAAGTTCAGATATTAACTAAAATATATAAACCATCTCTCACGTTCGTGAGAAGATCCCAATGCAACCCTAAGTGCCCCAAACAACCCAAAACTTAAAAAGAAAACAGGCTGAATTCAAAACTGTTTTGACCTCCGACTGTTGTAACCTGTTTTTGAACCACTTCCCGACCTCCAATTTAGTTCTCGTTTCTTGCATTGGAAAGCCACTTCAAATATCTTTCCAAGGGTACTTGGATCGTAAAATAAGAGTTTATAGAACTCCCGATATGATCAAAACAATTGACTCAAAAATCTGCCCAGTTTTTTAAAAACGGGTTTAACAAAATCAACCTCATTAATTAACCCTAATCCCTCTAATTACAAGCCCTGATTTATGTAATCATCATATTATGATTAATACAACATTAATTTACTGTTTTTATATTAAACCCTAACCTAAATCCATCATAAGATTATTAAAGAAAACATAAAAACAATTTAATTAAAAAGGGATTTGAAGATTTACCTTGGATTTATGAAAACCCCCAAATTTTATGAAGAACCCTAATTTTTTATAAGACTCACGAATTTCCTTCATCTCCAGGAGAAAAATAATGAATTTGGTTTAGTATATACATTATATAGGGTATGGGTGAATCCTAGTCCAACCCAAAGCCCACTTTCCTTTTTTTTCCTTTTTTTCTTTTTTTTCTCTTCTAAACCGACCCAAACACCCCTAATTTCGTTTTTTTCTTTATTTTTTTTTATTTTTATTGTTAATTAATATCTTATTAATATTACCTTAATTTACCTTAATTTATTTCAGCTCCTAAAACTCCCAAAACCTCAAAACCGTAAAACTAGTCAAATTTACGCGTTTTACCGTAAAAGACGTAAAATATACACTTTTATAAAAAATCTCAAATTTTGAAATAAACTTTATAATTAAGTCCTAAATGACCTAAAACCATCCCGAAAAATATTCATTTGACTAATTACCTTATCCGAGACCTCTAAATGCTAAACCGTAAATCCTAAAAAAAATACACTATTACTATAATACTTATACGTATACGTAACCACCAAAATATCACCATTTCATTTCATAGTCACTAATTGTGATCTCATGAACATGAATTAACCGTTCCTCGATTTACTTATGAGTACTCTATACTCATAAACGATAATCACACCAACCTCGTTCACACAAAATAAACACGTAAGCACAAAAAAATCAAGTAGTCACACATAAAATAACCTAAAAGTAAGACCAAGTGACGAACCTCAAAACCACGGTTGTCACACGTCCCCTCGCCATGTCTTTTATTTTGGGTGAACTGGCCATAGGCGTTCACTCTCGAGCATATAAAAGTTTCATAAAACTGCATCATGCATTCATACACAAAATTTTCTTGCATAAAATTTTTCTCTTGAAATTTTGGTATAAATTTTTTCATGTATATATATTTTTTGTTTTGATCTGTTTAATCATATGTTTTATGTTATACTGTCAGATGGCAAACACAGACAATCTATGGGAGATGTTGCAGCTGCTGATGCAGAAATGCAAGACATCCTTCATCTGAACGACGGCTATCCTCCCCCGTCTAACTTTTTCCCCATGGAAGGAAGAAATCGGCTCATGAGGGAATACTATACCATTAGACAGCAACCTGACGAAGAAAGTAATGACTTCATGCTGCGTTTCCTTCGTTATGCCGGTGTCTGAGAGCATCTGCGGGAACCACTGAAGAGCAGGCACTACATTTTCGTTGGGCTATTAATCCAAGGATCGCCAATAACTTAGGAGGTGCTCCGTTGGATACGGTAGCACAAGTGGACGATGCAACACGTAAGCTGGAGATGCTGCAGGAGAGAGATGAGTTCGGGGAAGCTGAGAGACCCGGCAAGAGGTAAACATTCGTATTCAAGCGGTGATCAATCCGTATTCTTTCCATATATGTCAAATATTCATCTCTTTAAAATGTATCTTCCAGACAGAAAACTGGGGACCGGTCTCAGCCGGCTACTCAGCAGCAGCCTCATCAGCCCAAGGGAAACGGTCAGACTAACGACCGTTTTGCTACGGATAGGCGTGGTGGTAATGATAATTACCGACACAACGCTGGACACTCCAACAGCAGCAGGTCCTATTACTTACGCAATTTTCTTATGATTTCATGTTATAACTCATATTCTGACACTTTAGCAAAACTTCTACCAGGAACCATGGAAACGGTAGGGACCAGAACTAGAGAGGTTCACAGCCTAGCCGTTCAGCTATCACTGGTATTCAATCTTACGATTATCCGCATTGTCCTTTGTACCATATTATCATGTCTTATGTAAAATGTTTTATCAGGTTCCCAGCCAGCCAGAGCACCTGCTGGAGGATATACTCATCCTCTTTGCTCTACTTGCCACCGTAGGCACCCATGGCCATGTCGTCGTAACACTAACGCATGCTTCAAGTGTGGTCTTCCTGGCCATATCATGAAGGATTGCCGAAAGGGCGAGATGGAGGGCACATCGGGACATGCTGATTCCAAGCCGCCTCCTACCACTGGGCGTGTCTACACGACATCTCGATACCAGGCCAACAAGTCTACAGGTTCCATCACTGGAATCTTGTATATGTATGGTCAAGCTGTGTGTGTTCTTTTCTATACGGGTGCTACTCACTCGGTCAATTCTACTGCTTATGCTAAGAACATTAGGATGCTCCCCATGCCACTAGAGAATAGGCTTACTATTTCCACGCCTTTGAGGGACTCTGTATTAATCACCCATTTATACAAGAGTCTTCCCCTAGAATTTTACGATAAGGTTCGACCTGTTGACGCACTTCCGTTGGACATGAATGACTTCGACATGATTTTGGGCATGGATTGGCTATCCAAGCATCATGCTACCATAGACTGCCATTCATATCGAGTTATCTTCGGTGATGTTAATGCACCAGAGTACATTCATAACGGGTTCGTACTCGGACGGTCTGTACAAATCATATCTACCCTGCAAGCGCTTGCACTACTGTCACATGGCTGCGAGGGTTATCTAGCTACGGTTCACGACATGGATGCTGAATCTCCATCAATTCAGGATCAACAAATAGTGTCGGAATTTCAAGATGTATTTCCAGCAGAACTTCCGGGCATACCACCTGCACGAGAAGTGGAATTCAGTATCGAGCTTATTCTAGGAGCTGAACTAATCTACAAGGCTCCTTATCGCATGGCTCCCATAGAGCTGCAGGAGCTGAAGGATCAACTGCAAGAACTTCTAGAACGAGGTTTCATTCGATCGAGCGCATCTCCATGGGGCGCACTGGTCTTGTTTGTTAAGAAGAAGGACAGCAGTATGCGTCTTTGCATAGACTATCGCGAGCTCAACAAGATTACTATCCGGAATAGGTATCCACTGCCGCGTATATACGATCTGTTTGACCAACTCCAAGGGGCCAAACACTTCTCCAAGATTGATCTTAGGTCAGGCTATCATCAGCTATGGGTCAAGGAGCAGGATATCGCCAAGACTGCTTTTCGTACCCGCTATGGCCACTACGAGTTTGTAGTTATGCCATTCGGCCTGATAAATGCTCCAGCAGTGTTCATGGACTTAATGAACAGAATCTTCTATGAATTTCTGGACAAGTTCGTCATTGTCTTCATCGATGACATCCTGATTTTCTCAAAGTCCAAGGAGGAACACGAAGACCATCTTCGTACAGTACTACAGATTCTTTGCCAGAAGCAGCTGTACGCTAAATTCTCCAAGTGTGAGTTCTGGTTAGACAAGGTGGCATTCTTAGGTCACATTGTATCAGCAGAAGGAATCACTATGGATCCAACGAAGGTTGAGGCCATTACTAAGTGGCCGAGGCCGACATCAGCGACGGAAGTCCGTAGTTTCTTAGGCTTAGTTGGCTATTACCGTAGGTTCGTGGAGAACTTTTCCCGCTTAGCACTACCATTGACCAAACTGATGCGGAAAGGGGAGAAATTCGTCTGGACTGAAGAACAAGAGAAGAGCTTTGAAGACCTGAAGCAGAAGCTAGTATCTGCACCTATTCTTACTCTCCCATCTGGTACGGGTGGATTTCAAATCTACAGTGATGCATCGGGGAAGGGACTTGGCTGTGTTCTCATGCAACATGGGAAAGTGATCGCGTACGCTTCACGGCAGCTTAAGCCTTATGAAGAAAATTACCCCACGCATGACTTGGAACTTGCTGTAGTCGTGTTTGCATTGAAGATATGGAGGCACTACTTATATGGAGAATCATGTAACATTTTTACGGACCACAAGAGCTTGAAGTATATCTTCACTCAACGTGAATTGAACATGAGGCAGAGGAGATGGTTAGAGCTGTTGAAGGATTATGACATAAATCTACAGTATCATCCCGGAAAAACAAATGTAGTAGCAGATGCTCTTAGCAGGAAGTCCGGAATGATCAACGGCATTAAAATCGAGGAGGAAATCATAAGAGACTTGGAGCGACTAGACATCGAGATCATGGTACGTGGACAACACGGTTACTGGGTTAATCTTATAGTAGAACCCGAGTTACTCTCTAAGATCAAGGAAGCTCAGAAAGATGATGGAGAGATATGGGAGATAATACAGAATTTGGAGAAACAGACGGAATTCAGAGTAGATGCAGATGGTATCGTATGGCAGGGCACGAGACTTTGTGTTCCTGATAACCAAGAACTCCGGGAAGCCTTGTTAGCTGAAGCTCATAGCTCCCCATTCTCTATACATCCTGGTTCGACTAAGATGTACCATGACATCAAGCAACACTTTCGGTGGAGTGGTATGAAACAGGATGTGGCTACTTACGTCTCCAAATGTCTTACCTGCCAGCAGGTTAAGATCGAGCATCAACAATCTGGCGGTCTCCTTCAACCGTTAGATATTCCAGAATGGAAGTGGGACAAAATCACCATGGATTTTGTTACCGGTCTTCCGCCTACCAAGAGGAAGCACGATGCGGTTTGGGTTATCGTAGATCGACTTACCAAATCAGCTCATTTCTTACCGATCCGCAAGGAAGATCCGGTAAGTAAACTCGCTGATACGTATAGAAGAGAGATCATGAGACTCCACGGTGCTCCATCCAGCATCGTCTCAGAAAGAGATCCTCGATTCACTTCGTGCTTTTGGAAGAGTCTGTAGAAAGCTTGGGGTACACAACTTAAGCTTAGCACGGCTTTTCATCCTCAAACGGACGGACAGTCAGAGCGAACGATTCAGACATTGGAAGATATGTTGAGGTCATGTGCGTTGGAATGGACGGGTGATTGGGACGATTATATCTGTTTGGTGGAGTTTGCATACAACAACAGTTGGCACGTAAGTATCAAGTGTGATCCTTTCGAGATGTTGTATGGCAGAAAGTGTCGCGCCCCAATCTGCTGGGATCAGGTTGGCGAGCGAACACTTGAAGGACCAGAAATTATAGAGATGACCAATGAGAAGATCGCAGTAGCTAAGCAGAAACTTCAGGAAGCACGGTCACGTCAGAAGAGTTACGCCGATAAGCATCGTAGGGACATACATTTTAACGTAGGAGATCACGTCTTCCTTAAGGTTTCGCCGGCACGTGGTGTTAGACGCTTCGGGATTAAAGGGAACCTCAATCCTCGTTTCATCGGACCGTTTGATATCAGTGAACGAGTCGGTGAAGTATCTTACCGGTTAGCGTTACCTCCGCAGCTTTCGCATGTACACAATGTGTTTCATGTGTCCTTACTAAGAGTGTACCAGTATCATCCCCTTCACATGGTTCAGTATCCACTGGAACAGATACGTGAAGATCTCACTTTTATAGAAGAACCCGAACGAGTTCTTGACAGACAAGAACGAGTCATGAGAAGGAAGACGGTCCCATTTGTGACAATCCGTCAATTTACGATTGATATTTTATTCTCAAATATTATCTGAAAATATTATTTTAATGTTACAATATGAACTCACTTATTTTTGGGAAGAAATTTGGATTTACGTCTTGAAGTAGCATCGACTACGTTTAAACCGGAGGATTCTACGTTACGTGCTTACGTTTACATACACCGTCTTTGGTGACAGTCCGATATTTCAGAAAATAAATTTATCTGTGAATATTATTTTGGAGTTTTAAATTTGTGTTGGTTCATAAACTCACAAATTTACGAGAAGAGACTAGGACTTACGATTTTAATTTAACGTCCTTTACGACTAAACCGGAAACCTTAGGATTTCGTATTTACGTTTTCGAACACCGTTTTTGATGAGACAAATTTTATTAGATTCGTTTTGTGCCGTTGATTCATAATTTATAAAAACGTTTTTCGTAAAACGACCTGAGGGCACGCAAATCGAGGAAACTAGAATCGAGGAATACCCGTAAATTAGCGGGATAGGACAAAACAAGTTTATCCCACCCCACTAATATGGGACAGCCCAAGCATGCTACACCTCACCCATTATGTGTCCAAGCTTCACTAGGAAGCCAAGACACTTGTAACTAGCTTAATACTTAAGCTACACAAGTTAACTAACTTGTCAAAACCACTAGCCATTACCACTTCCTTCCATTTCTCACATGCAAACTACTCAAAACTCTCCTCCCTCTCTCTAAAATTCGTCCCACCTCAACCAAAAACACCCCTTTGATCAATTTTCAACCACAATATTTAGTGTTATACATACATATGATGGAAACCTCTTCAAGCTCTATTGATTGGAGGTGATCTTAACATGTAAAAAGGAGTTTTCAAGGGAGTTTGGGGCTGATTTCTCAAGGAGTTTGCATGAAGAACAAGGGCTGATTTTTGGAGGAATCTACAAATACTTGGTGATCCTAGAAGTGGTGTTGATATCACATAAGATTGGTTACCCAAAACCAAGTCTTGTTCATCCAAAAACTCATCATTTCATCACCTTGGTGGTATAAAGATTATCCTCCTCATCTTCTTGTTATTTTGATTATGTAAACATGTATTTTATTTCCTATTGTATATATTTATGATGATTATATGATGATAAAAATGTTATGTGGGGATTTGTTGTTGATAAACATGATTAAAAAGGTGAAAAACCATAAGAAACAAGGTTAAAATCTTGTTTAAATTACATGGCTGTATAAAACAGTAAAGAAACATGTTATAAACTGATAAAATAATGAAGTAGAATTGATATACAGTAAGCTATGAGTCTTGTACACATGTGAGAGTTGGCCATGCAATGGAATCAAAGTAATGAGTGAGATATGATCAAAACAAGTTTAAGGTATAAATCTGAGTTCACTGTTTTGGACGATTTTTAGAAAATATTTAGAAGATGATTCAACAGTAGCTATAGGAGAGTTAAATGTAGCACATATCATGTAGTTTATGTGATAAAAATTTGAGCTTCTATCTCCATATAGAACTCAAGATATGGCAGTTTTGGTGAAGATGAAAATAAAAATCAGATTTTGGAAAATAAAGTATAATACTATTATATAAGCACTCAAAATTATATTGTATAAAATGTAAAGTTAAAACCCACTAACTCTTGGATTTTATTTATATAAATATGTACAATGATAAATAAGTGGACATTTTATAAAAATGGTAACTTGTTAAGTTTTATAAGTTATAAAAACTATAAACATGATTTTTACGACTTTTTCGGCTATTGCCGTAAAATTAACGTTTTTGTTAAATAAAACTTAGATGGTTGGACCCGTCTAATGAAAACTTTATAAAACTTATATACTGATATATAGACATGTATAACAAGTAAAAACCGATAAATACCCGAACTATAGGACATACGGACATTAACGAGTTAAATAAACATATTGGACTAATAAATGGACTAAATAGGATAAAAAC
This sequence comes from Glebionis coronaria, assembly GCA_025667525.1. Taxonomy (NCBI): domain Eukaryota; kingdom Viridiplantae; phylum Streptophyta; class Magnoliopsida; order Asterales; family Asteraceae; genus Glebionis; species Glebionis coronaria. The sequence continues at coordinate 483,443,122 of CM046876.1, read as the reverse complement.
TTGTAAAAAGAATCTATTGGGCTTAACCCATTTAGGCCCAACTTGTAAAGCATAGATACTAATAATATAAGTATAACAAGGATTAATACAAGTTAAGAACTTATAATAGGCTTATTTGACCTAAAACACGTAAATAGATAAAACGAGAAAACTAGTATAAAAGTTATCGACACATAACGCAAAAATGAGTAAATGAGGATATGTAAACCCACTTGATCATCATATATATATATAATCATCATATGTATACATAATTGTTATTTTTATAAGTCATTGGACATGAGTATAAGACGAGTATTATTTGTTTAGGTTTCTGTGATTGAAGCACGTACCGTTCATCCAAATCTCCGATAATCGTCTTCCCACATCAACGTGAGTTCATAGCCTCGCACTCTTTTAAATGTTTTTATAAATGTTTTATAAACCCGCGAGGGAGATAACATGTTAGTATTTTTATAAATTAGGACACCATTTGTCCTGATTGTTTGTTTATTGATTTGGACCCGAATGATTGAATGACCCGATTGTATGACCCGATAAATGATTAAAGGACCCGATAGATGAAATTATATGGATTATTAAAGTTAGGTTATGTCACTAAAAGTCCCATTAGCATGAATTGTGAACTACCGGGATTTGGTAGACGCTTATGCATTTAATAGTACTATTTGGGGACGATCACCCCAGTTCGCGCCTTGACGGTTGATCCCCGTCGTGCCACATTGATTGGTAAGCGAATTTATGTATGAGAAGATTTCCATAGCGTGACCTTTGTGACGACACGCGACTCTAGATGGGCAAAATTGGTATCGGGTTAGCTACCCGTTGTTGGTTTAGTAAGGTAACAATGTCATGCGGCTTATAATAATCCAAACTAACGAAATACTATTAGACGCTCCGAATAACGATGTATTGCCTGACTAGCAATACAGGGTCATACTATTGATATTATGTTCGTGTTTTGGTTTTCATAACCATATTCATATAACGGTTTTTATTTTCATAGAACGTCGTAAGACGTATTGTATGATATTTTTACGACATTGGCTCGTATAATGATTTTTAAGGCAAATGCCTATATTATGATTTTCGATAAGGATTTGTATAAAATGACTTTTGCTATTTTATGGCCTATTAAAATGATTTGTACAAAATGATTTTCAGTAATAATTTTATACTGATGGATTTTATTAAACTCTATGAATTCACTCGGCGTTATCGCTGACCTTTCTTTTAACATGTTTTATCTCAGGTACTTGAAGGTAATTCTCGGGAGACGACAAGAATTCATGGCCCGCACTCAAACAATATTTTCCATTCAAATACTTTGTAAAACTTTGTATGAAATATAATGACTTGGGACCGATGTAACTTTGATATGTATGAATGGAAATGATTTATTATTAAACGACGCGATTTTTATGCGTTGTTTATGATGTGAGTAATGTGCTATCCCGTAACACCAACTAGTCTTCCGCTGTACTGAGTTGTATAAATTTGGGGGTGTTACAGTTTGGTACCAGAGCTCTCGTTATAGAGAACGAAAGATTTTTAAAACTAAGGTTTTGAATAAAACTTTTCAAAATCTTTTAACTATAAACATTTTTCCAAAAATGTCTAAAAATCTTTTGACTATAACGGTGCCGAAGAATTCCCGAGTTACCGACAAGGCCAAACTGAGAAGTTCTATTTTAATATATATATAACTTGGATTATATATATACATATGATGTAATTTTATTACATGATTGTTTGATGATTATTTTGATATTTATACGAGGTATTTATACGACGTAGATTGTCACAAGGAACCCTAAATCCCCTAGTAAATTAATCGAAGCTATTCTCGTAGGAATTCTAGCTATCCTAGATCTAAACCAAGTTGTGGATATTTATGATCCCAACAAATGATTGATATTCGTAGAAATATAGATAGTAGTTGATTAAGATCTTGAAGAAGAATTGGCGAGATTAAATCTGATATCGATGTCATGACGATCTTTCCTTATAGAGTTGAGTTTGACAAAACATTACCACCTAGAAAGATGTCATCTGATTCGTTGTCATCCAATTCTTAAATTGAAAATCGAAAGGGTGAATGTTGCACTTGAGACTGTCATTGGAACCATTACCCAAAAGCCTCATGCCACTAATACCTTTCCGAGAAGTCTAATTGAATGATCGAGTCATTTCATACTAGTGACTCATTTGATGACTAGTTGTAAGAGATATAGGATTGGAAATTAAGTGTTGATCATATCGAGCTTTTATTGCCCTTTTAAGGTGTAAGAATAAGATTGAAAGTATTGGAAAATGAGGTAGGATATCGAATTGAGTATAAAATTTGGTTAAAACTTGAATAAATTAAAACTTAACCTATATGGAATATGAGATTGTTAATATAAGTCGTTAATTTTTGTGATTGAATTATAAGGTTTTAATTGATTGTTGATTCGTGTTAAGGGTTGTTCCTTTGCCATTGTCCACTAACGAGGATGCCTAGTGTCCAAGAAATAAATTGAAGAAATCTTCTTCTGAATTGAGACCAATGGATCTTCCGGGACAGGTGGAACCCCCATAACTCTTGTAGATTAGTATTCATTGTGGTATCTTCTAAAAATCCCTAACTTAACTGAGACATCAGTTGGTAGGATGAGTTCTGAGAATTGTATGACATAGTGACACGTAATGTGTTACGGTACAATTTTGACTTGTTTGTGATTAATGAAAAGACTACATTTGATTGCTAAATTCTACATGTATCAATGTTATATATCTTTTATTGCTTCATCCTAATGTTCGCATGTGATGCAACCATTGAACAAGTACTCATCTTGATTTGAGTTACGTTGTGGATTATTCTCTTTGTATTCCTGAGTGCCATCGAAGTCATGAACCTCATGATTGTTTGGCTAAGCTCATTTCCTATCATATTGTAGTTAATTCTTGGTGAACAAGCTTTCATCACTCTTTTGCAGATCACACATTGTTTTTATAAGTCAAAACGGTATCCTTTGAGAAAATTTAATTTTCATCACAATAAGGATTATTTAAAGTGAGATCTATAAGTGATTGATATTAAAATGAAGTTGTTTATGAAACGCTTTGGAAACTTAATTATTTCCATAACAAAGAAAATCTTTGTAAATTTATTCTTGATTCTTATCTAAGAATTAAGCATGAAAATGATTTTACTATAAACATGGATGATAAAATTTTGACGAACTGAGTATTGCATCGTTAATCTTGAAATTGTATATAGTTGCGCGCCTACATACAATTTGGAATGGACTATGCAAGGCTGATTAGTAGTCACCATAAAACTGATTAATAAACACTACATTTCCTTTGAAGATTGTGAAAGATTAAAATTTATGAGATCTGCAAGAAGTGAAAAATGAGGACATAATGTTAGGGACACCTACATATGTGCCAATAGCATCTATTCTTCTGAGTTGAATTTACTCATCTGTGGAAATTGTCTTATTTGACAATTGACAATTCTTTCTTGTCCAATTCTCCCGTAGTGAGATTCTTAGAAAAAGTATCTGATTACCGAGTGTTGATACCTGACTGGATGTATTGACGTTTCTATCATTTCTTTTGATTTGATTTCATTTGAATGACCTGGGTAACGATCTGAGGAGCTTTCGAATGCGTACTCAAATTATGAAAACATGGGATATATACTTATATTCATTAAATGTTTTCGTCTGTATCTGATTTGAAATTCTCTCGCATAGATTATGCGTTAACCTTACTCTTTTAAGGTTAGTTACGTCTCCATATATCCCTGAATTTGTGAAAGATCATGAGTTATTATTAGTCTTTTGAGAAGTTCACATCTTATCGACGGCAATGAAACTGGAAAGTTGATAGTGCCAGTAGAATGGATTGATTGATTATGACATGACGACATTGTCTTAATTGATGGGAACTCGAGTAGAATTCCCCTAAATGATAAGATGTTGATTATCAAAAGTGATCTAAATAATTCTTGATGGATGACCATATCCTGCATTTAGACTTAAAATTATGCCGTGAATGGTTGTGAACTAGTTATAGATATTATAATCTAGAAAGAACCTAATATGAATGCACTAAAAAGATGTTTATGTTATCTGAAACTTTAGGAGGTATTTGTTGATGAATTACCTAGACTTTCGCCATTAAGGCAAGTTGAATTTGGTATTGATTATACTTCCGGTGCTGCACCTGTGGCTTGTGCACTGTACGTCCGCACCATCTGAATTAAAGGAATTACCGTACAACTGAGAGAGTTTTCGGAGAAAGATTTTATTCTACCAAGCTCGTCATCATGAAGAGCTATGGTATTATCATTCCTTATATTTATAAATTACTGTGAACTGAGTAAATTGACAACCGAAAACGATATCCATAACTCGAAATGGAAGATTTGTTCGATCATTTACAAGGTTCTAGCGTATGTTCTAAAGATTTGATCCACGGCATGGTTATCGTCAACTTCGCATCTGCGGAAAAGATTATGTATTCCAATCGCTACATCCGGTACTTGTAATGAACATTATGAGTTTCACGTGATGACGTTTGGATTGACTAATACACATGTAGCATTCATAAATTTGGTGAATCACGTGTGTCGGCTGTATTTTGATAAATTCATGCTCGTGATCATTAAGGACTATATGTTTGTTTATAAGAATAAGAATGAGTTAATAATTATTTATAGATTGCCCTGAATTGACCGAACAATAAAAACATGTACCTTGAATATTTAACATAAGACTTTAGACTTAATCCTTTACATGATTTAACCGTGTGAGTAATAGATAATGGAATATATTGACACTTTAATAATTAAGAGCCCTTTTAAGACTTTCGGTTTTACCAAAAAGAAAATGGAAATATGTTTTGACAAATGTTTTAACAAAGGATTTTAAGGGATTATTCCCTTATACACAAACCATTTAACTAAACTTCTGTTTAGGGGTAAATGTTTGTGTATACCTCAAGATAACCTAAGAGGGATTGAGGAAACCATTTAAACCATGACTTGAAATTTGAAACGATAATTTACGCTTTTCAACTAAGAAAATTTTGACCAAAATATAACCAAAGATTTTTCAAACATTTACGAATCTTATTAATTATTTTCGATAAATCAACAAAAATATTGATAATTAAAGTCAAATTTATTTTGAACATTTTATTATAATTGGTCGAATTAAGAAATTTAAAATATTTACGTTTACGTTTCATAAAAATTAACTAATTATTATAATTACTTGTAATAATTATCGACGCTTTAAAACGTCGGATTGAGTAAAACAGATAAAAATGATAGTTGAAACTAAACTGAAACTTAGAAAATATGAAGAAAAAGTGAATGTAGATACTGACATATTATGTATAAAAGATAAAGAACCAATTAGGACATGTTCCTTAATAATGAAGGTGCAAAATAAATTGTCGAACGATATAAAAATAAACAATGATTGTAAAAAGATAATATAGATAATAAAAAGGGGTTCGCGGCTAGTGTGAACCATTAGAATTGAGAAGCCGATGGCATTAAATGTATGAAAAGCCACTTGTGGTTGCCTAAATATGGAGATTGTGAGATATAGTTATGTTGGAATTTGTAAGTATAAGTATTCTATTTATGTCATTTATGACTAAAAGTATCTTTGTCTGAAGAAGTTGTACTAATGGCAAATTATGAAGGGAGACATCGCCTCATACATTAGTAAACACCTAGCTATTGCAAAGGTCATCATCTGAATTTGATTCGATATGGGTCATCGTCGACAGACTGACCAAATCTGCTAATATCATTCCCGTTAATGATAAATGCAAAAGAGTTATGTAAACATAGTGTGCTTGTATCAAACATCTTTATCAAGATCCTCGCTTCGCAACTAATTTCTAGAGATTTGCTCAGAAATCATTGAGAACGAACCTTGATGAGAGTACTATGTACCACCCCAAATCGAAAGGGCGAGGTAAAGTAACAATACAAAATACTATAAGCATTGTTCTATGTTTGAATGATTGACCTTTGGTAATAGACCGTATAATCGTGTTCCTTTGGAGAGATTATCATTGATAATTATAGTATTAGGATTGAGATCTAATCTTGTGAGGATCTAAATATGAGAGCATCTGTAAACAGGATTTGGGACGAGGACACCCGACATACACCCATTGTGAGTTGGACATGTCTTTTAGGTTTAAGGTTTCCTATGATGACAAACCTAACCTTACAAAATACCCGACCCGCGAAATCTGAAATGATTGTTGAAATTAGGATCTGATTATTGACTGCCGGTAGTGGGCAAGAGGTTATGTGAATGTGAAATGTAGATCTTGAAGTGCCAAATGGGTAGCGAAGTTATGCCACAATTATTAAAACATGGAAAAATGAATCCATGATCTGACAAATCATGGGATATAAGTCCCCGTTGTATGGGACCATTGAGATGGTATAAAAGATTGGTTTGAAAGGCATATAAGCTGGATCTACCCTAGGACTTCAAAGACTGCGTGAATTATGTTTCGTATATCGAACTTGATGGAATATCTATCAAGTGAAATTCTGATTATTCTTAGTAGAGCTTGGATCGGCGAAAAGTTGCATTCATCAGAAACCCGTGAACATCATGGATAGAGAAAGTAAGTCAACATTTAGCCTGATCTTATTCCCGTAGTTATGTTTGATGAAACTCGCGTATTGTAATGGATTACACTTGTGAGAAAAGACCGAATGTGGAGGAAATACCCACATGGCTTTAACTCTATAAGAAGCGAGTAGTAAGGTAAGATGATCTTTGAGGACAAAGATCTTGTTTAGGGGTAAATGCTGTGACAATCCGTCAATTTACGATTGATATTTTATTCTCAAATATTATCTGAAAATATTATTTTAATGTTACAATATGAACTCACTTATTTTTGGGAAGAAATTTGGATTTACGTCTTGAAGTAGCATCGACTACGTTTAAACCGGAGGATTCTACGTTACGTGCTTACGTTTACATACACCGTCTTTGGTGACAGTCCGATATTTCAGAAAATAAATTTATCTGTGAATATTATTTTGGAGTTTTAAATTTGTGTTGGTTCATAAACTCACAAATTTACGAGAAGAGACTAGGACTTACGATTTTAATTTAACGTCCTTTACGACTAAACCGGAAACCTTAGGATTTCGTATTTACGTTTTCGAACACCGTTTTTGATGAGACAAATTTTATTAGATTCGTTTTGTGCCGTTGATTCATAATTTATAAAAACGTTTTTCGTAAAACGACCCGAGGGCACGCAAATCGAGGAAACTAGAATCGAGGAATACCCGTAAATTAGCGGGATAGGACAAAACAAGTTTATCCCACCCCACTAATATGGGACAGCCCAAGCATGCTACACCTCACCCATTATGTGTCCAAGCTTCACTAGGAAGCCAAGACACTTGTAACTAGCTTAATACTTAAGCTACACAAGTTAACTAACTTGTCAAAACCACTAGCCATTACCACTTCCTTCCATTTCTCACATGCAAACTACTCAAAACTCTCCTCCCTCTCTCTAAAATTCGTCCCACCTCAACCAAAAACACCCCTTTGATCAATTTTCAACCACAATATTTAGTGTTATACATACATATGATGGAAACCTCTTCAAGCTCTATTGATTGGAGGTGATCTTAACATGTAAAAAGGAGTTTTCAAGGGAGTTTGGGGCTGATTTCTCAAGGAGTTTGCATGAAGAACAAGGGCTGATTTTTGGAGGAATCTACAAATACTTGGTGATCCTAGAAGTGGTGTTGATATCACATAAGATTAGTTACCCAAAACCAAGTCTTGTTCATCCAAAAACTCATCATTTCATCACCTTGGTGGTATAAAGATTGTCCTCCTCATCTTCTTGTTATTTTGATTATGTAAACATGTATTTTATTTCCTAATGTATATATTTATGATGATTATATGATGATAAAAATGTTATGTGGGGATTTGTTGTTGATAAACATGATTAAAAAGGTGAAAAACCATAAGAAACAAGGTTAAAATCTTGTTTAAATTACATGGCTGTATAAAACAGTAAAGAAACATGTTATAAACTGATAAAATGATGAAGTAGAATTGATATACAGTAAGCTATGAGTCTTGTACACATGTGAGAGTTGGCCATGCAATGGAATCAAAGTAATGAGTGAGATATGATCAAAACAAGTTTAAGGTATAAATCTGAGTTCACTGTTTTGGACGATTTTTAGAAAATATTTAGAAGATGATTCAACAGTAGCTATAGGAGAGTTAAATGTATCACATATCATGTAGTTTATGTGATAAAAATTTGAGCTTCTATCTCCATATAGAACTCAAGATATGGCAGTTTTGGTGAAGATGAAAATAAAAATCAGATTTTGGAAAATAAAGTATAATACTATTATATAAGCACTCAAAATTATATTGTATAAAATGTAAAGTTAAAACCCACTAACTCTTGGATTTTATTTATATAAATATGTACAATGATAAATAAGTGGACATTTTATAAAAATGGTAACTTGTTAAGTTTTATAAGTTATAAAAACTATAAACATGATTTTTACGACTTTTTCGGCTATTGCCGTAAAATTAACGTTTTTGTTAAATAAAACTTAGATGGTTGGACCCGTCTAATGAAAACTTTATAAAACTTATATACTGATATATAGACATGTATAACAAGTAAAAACCGATAAAAACCCGAACTATAGGACATACGGACATTAACGAGTTAAATAAACATATTGGACTAATAAATGGACTAAATAGGATAAAAACTTGTAAAAAGAATCTATTGGGCTTAACCCATTTAGGCCCAACTTGTAAAGCATAGATACTAATAATATAAGTATAACAAGGATTAATACAAGTTAAGAACTTTAATAGGCTTATTTGACCTAAAACACGTAAATAGATAAAACGAGAAAACTAGTATAAAAGTTATCGACACATAACGCAAAAATGAGTAAATGAGGATATGTAAGCCCACTTGATCATCATATATATATATAATCATCATATGTATACATAATTGTTATTTTTATAAGTCATTGGACATGAGTATAAGACGAGTATTATTTGTTTAGGTTTCTGTGATTGAAGCACGTACTGTTCATCCAAATCTCCGATAATCGTCTTCCCACATCAACGTGAGTTCATAGCCTCGCACTCTTTTAAATGTTTTTATAAATGTTTTATAAACCCGCGAGGGAGATAACATGTTAGTATTTTTATAAATTAGGACACCATTTGTCCCGATTGTTTGTTTATTGATTTGGACCCGAATGATTGAATGACCCGATTGTATGACCCGATAAATGATTAAAGGACCCGATAGATGAAATTATATGGATTATTAAAGTTAGGTTATGTCACTAAAAGTCCCATTAGCATGAATTGTGAACTACCGGGATTTGGTAGACGCTTATGCATTTAATAGTACTATTTGGGGACGATCACCCCAGTTCGCGCCTTGACGGTTGATCCCCGTCGTGCCACATTGATTGGTAAGCGAATTTATGTATGAGAAGATTTCCATAGCGTGACCTTTGTGACGACACGCTACTCTAGATGGGCAAAATTGGTATCGGGTTAGCTACCCGTTGTTGGTTTAGTAAGGTAACAATGTCATGCGGCTTATAATAATCCAAAATAACGAAATACTATTAGACGCTCCGAATAACGATGTATTGCCAGACTATCAATACAGGGTCATACTATTGATATTATGTTCGTGTTTTGGTTTTCATAACCATATTCATGTAACGGTTTTTATTTTCATAGAACGTCGTAAGACGTATTGTATGATATTTTTACGACATTGGCTCGTATAATGATTTTTAAGGCAAATGCCTATATTATGATTTTCGATAAGGATTTGTATAAAATGACTTTTGCTATTTTATGGCCTATTAAAATGATTTGTACAAAATGATTTTCAGTAATAATTTTATACTGATGGATTTTATTAAACTCTATGAATTCACTCGGCGTTATCGCTGACCTTTCTTTTAACATGTTTTATCTCAGGTACTTGAAGGTAATTCTCGGGAGACGACAAGAATTCATGGCCCGCACTCAAACAATATTTTCCATTCAAATACTTTGTAAAACTTTGTATGAAATATAATGACTTGGGACCGATGTAACTTTGATATGTATGAATGGAAATGATTTATTATTAAACGACGCGATTTTTATGCGTTGTTTATGATGTGAGTAATGTGCTATCCCGTAACACCAACTAGTCTTCCGCTGTACTGAGTTGTATAAATTTGGGGGTGTTACACCATTCGTCAAAATCCCTTAGAGGGATCATACCGAGCGGGAAGCCACTTGAAAAACAGAGGAGTCTATCCGGGCTTCTTACCCTCATTTCATATTTTGAATTCGGGTATGTTCTTCTTTTTCAGTTTACTTTATCTATAATTCGGGGATGAATTATTCTTTTTAGGGGGGAAGAGTTGTAAAACCCGCATGCTTTTACCATGAATAGTACCCTTAAAATCGTACGTACTAGATTAAAACTTTCCTTTTATAGTATGATTACGTTTACGTGTTAGGAATTTACGTATTACGTACGTGTTAGAACACGATAAGTATTTATTACGCACGAACACGCAATAATTATTTAACAATAATTAATCACGAACATGCGATCATGAAATCATGAACGTAATTAAATCACGAACTAATATTAATTACGTATATATATTTATTACGAGCGTGAATAAATATATTAGGTCACGGTAAATATTTAACGAGAACGCATAAAACGCGAACACAAATAAACACGAACGAACACTTAAACAACGAGACACGGAAAACGGTACGGGTACCCCATGTGGGGCCCCTAAACCGCGGCTACATCAAGGAGATGGGCCAAGCCTATCTCAAATTTACTAAGAAGGGGATAAGGTAATTTTTACTACTCATTTTCATTTTACAGGAAACCAAAAAAAAACCTAAAAATATTTTTCTCCGTCTTCTTCTTGTCCTCTTGTGGCCGCCGCATATAACACACCAAAGAGGGGTGTTCATTTGATTTTGATCTTGGTTTTTGTACGTGTGTTCGTGTGTGTTCATCCTCGTTAGATCCACGCATTCGGTATATTCTTTTAATCCTTTTTCTTTTTGATTTGATCTAATAAAATTAATTAAGAACATGATGTTTTTAAAAAACCTAATTAAAAACATAAATCAATCATGTAAATGATTATTGGGTAAATCAAAAAGGTTGTTTTTAGGGGTGTTTGTTTGGCCGGCGCCTAAACCGAACCCCAAGGGGGTCTCAGTTTGGCTAATAGACCACCACCGAGACCATATGGTCCCAGTTTGGTGGTGTGGGTCCCACGGCAGCAGCAAACCAAAGGGAACCCCGAAGTGGTTCGGAGTATGGTGTCGATTTCATGTCCGGTTCATGGTTTCTAGTCAAGATCCGGTTCACGGTTTATGTTAAGATTATTTTTTTATAATCATATGTTAAAATTAAATTAATAAATATGACATGATTAATTTAATAAACATGATTAATTTAATAAACATGACTTATGTTATAATTTAATTATTAGAATCATGGAATTATTAACCTAAGTATTTTATATTTTCTAGATTTTTTAATTAATTAATTATTAAAAACCATAGTTATAATAAATTAATTAACCTGACTTAGGTTATATTATTAATAAATAATAATACATGTTTTAACCTAAGTATTTAAATTTATTTAATTAAAAACATGATATATTTAATTAAATACTTTTAACCTATAGTTTATTTAAATTACATGTAATAATTAATAAACTATACATTATATCATTATGACTTAGAAAATAATCAGAAAAACACTTAGGCTTATATACTTAGCTTATTTAACCAGCTTATATCTAATTATGGAAACTTTCTATTTTTAGAAACTTATTTAATTAAGGCAGCTAATCTATTTATGGATACTTTCTATTTTTAGAAACTTATTTAATTAAGGCAGCTAATCTATTTATGGAAACTTTCTATTTTTAGAAACTTATTTAATTTAGGCAGCTGATCTATTTATGGAAACTTTCTATTTTTAGAGACTTATATATTTTAAGCAGTAATTCTATTTTTGGAAACTTTCTAATTTTGGAAACTTCCTATTTTTGAAAACTTTCTATTTTTGGAAACTTTCTATTTTTGGTAACTTTCTATTTTTGGAAACTTTCTATTTTTGGAAACTTTCTATTTTAGGAAACCTGCTATTTTTGGAAAGTTGCTTATTATTGCACAGTAAGTACAATAATACATGAAATACCAGAAATACTTAATCAGCATAATATAAGATAAACACGGTTTAAGGCTTTAAACAGTAAAACATGATATGAACATATAAAATAAGCTAAGACATGATATAAAACCAGTTACGTATTTAGTAGTCAGATACTTATTCACGTATGTATTTATGTAGCATTAGTGATACCGAAGTAGGATTCTCCTCAGTTCATCTTCTTCTCTCACTAGACATAAGGTACGGATTCCCGTCCTTTCAGTATGGACATTCTTTCCTTATTAGGATTCCCCGTATGCAGCCAAATGTTTTCCCGTAGTATAAGTTTATATGTTTGACTTGCTTATGTTTAATTTAGAATACATATAGCCATATACATACATGACAAGTTTCACCTAGTTATGGAGGTACCATAACCATATCATTAGAGGCACTGATGTTATGACTTCACCACGGCGGAGTGATTGCTCGTGGCGTCCCTTCAGCTTTTGGCCATATTATTATATTTATCATGTGGGGCGTATGGGTGCATCCTAGTTACATGTTTTCAGTAGATTACTCAGTGTGAATGTGGTGTGTGCCTTGCATCCTTCACAAGGAGCCGATCCCTCCTACCCAAAACCAGTATATTAAATTAGAGGCAGCCCCTCTAATTTGCATGATGAGGTCACCCCTCCAAGTATTCATGCACGGTGGATTTTCATGACCTATATTGGCTAATGGTAGAACATGTTAAACAGTTTTTATAAGATAAACATAAGGCTTTTCAAACTATAAAACTAGTTTTACCAAGATTTAACCAGGTTATTCGGGACTTAGTTTCTTCCGTTGTTATATGTTATATGATTATCCTATTCATGCTTTATTGTACATCCGTGCACTGAGCGTATTGCTCAGCCGTTTTCCTTTTCTATGTTCCCAAAACGGCAGGTACTCAGGGACGCTCGTAAACTTTAAGCGTACGTGCATATGGACTGGAAGCTTTCTAGCATTTCTTTACTTTATGCATTATCTTTACTTTGATACTCTTGCTATGGACATTGTTTAGTCCTTTCCTTTACAGTACTTATGTTTATGTGTGATGAGCCTTACTTTTGGACTACCGATGTTTGATTCCGGTATTTTCCTTTTTATGGTCATGTAATGTTTAGACATTTTTCCTTGTATGCTTTGATGACACGCCATAATTACGCGTGACATTCCTTTATCAAAATGGGGTGTTACAATTTGGTTGTCCTATCAGCATTCTGAATACTAGTGACTATTTGTGGAAATTTGATGGCAAGGACGATGAAGGCTACATTGTGGGATATTCAGCTCACTCAATAGCTTATCGCGTTTATAATCTCCATGCCGAGCATGTCATTGAAACTATAAATCTCAAGTACTTTGAGGAGAAGACAAACATCCAAGGCAAAGGTCCTGAATGGTATTTTGATCTTGATTATCTTAGTGACTCATTAGGATATTTTCGTTTCAAAACTAACCAAGATGCAGGTCCACAAGTGTTTGCAACTTCTAGTGCAAGTGCTGCTTCTAGCTTTTCGGACTCCGATGAGGATGATGACATTTTTGTTGTACCATCCTATTCCACCACAGTCGCTCCCAACACCAATGCTACTCCTAATGATGCTTCTTCATCAGACATTGTGGATTCACAAGGAGCTCTTGACACATTGCTCAAGAAACAACAAGATGCTACTACAGCAGCCACTCAAGGAGGCTTTGAGTTTCCTTTGAGTACTCCTGTTGTACCAGTTCCTCCTAGTGATCCTAGTGTTACTCTTAGTACAAGTTTAACACCTATTGGTAGTCCGGTTAGTGATCCTACTTCCACAACTAGGTTCTCTGGTCCTTCTGACTTGGGAAACTATCAAAAGAAGACTTCTACTAAGCTAGATGATATTCATAAGCAGCCAATAGATGGCATTTTTGACTCTGCTTCATATGATGATGACTTTGTTAGGGATCTTAATAACTTGGCACTAGAAGTTGATGTAGCTCCTATTCCTTTTCAGCAGATCAATAAAGACCATCCTACTACTCAAATCATAGGGGATCCTGGTTCTACTGTCAAGACTCGCCGCATGCATAAGAAAGCAATGTCTGGTCATCATGCTCTTGTGAGCTACATTGAAGACCAAAAGCGTAATAATCACACAAACTTTATTCACTGTTTGTTTGCTTGTTTTCTTTCACAGGTGGAACCTAGGTCAGTCTCACATTCTCTTGAGGATCAAAGTTGGGTGGAGGCTAGACAGGAGGAGATGCAGCAGTTCTTTAATAAGTGTGAAAACACTTATCATTTTACCACTTATTTCCAATAATAACAAGACCAAAACGTGTATTTTATGTCGTAAAAGTCGGAATTATGCGTGGTTTGTGTTTTTATTGTGTTTTAGGACCAAAATATGAAAAAGGAAGAAAACACGGGCTTTCACGGGCTTTTATCGAAGAAAACGGGAAAAGACGAAGTCAAAAGATCAAGAGTGCAAAAAGAACGGAAGTCCAAGACCTATTCTAAAGATTTATCGAAGTAAAAGTCTAAAGACGGAAGTTTAATGAAGTCGAAGAACTTAAGTCTAATAGAAGAAGAAAATTAGAAGACAAGTTCAAATCCCGAGACGACATCGAGAAAAGACAAAGAATTAAAGTCGAGTCGAGAAGACGTGAAGAAAGAAAGAAAGAAGATGCAACACATGCACTCCTTCCACTTTTCCTATAAATACCCTCCTAATACACATTAGGAGGGAGTTAGTCTTTAATTTTTAGTTTTTCATTTTTTTCACTTTTCTTTCTAGTTTTAGAGAGAGAAAGTTCTAAACTTTCTCTCTCTAAATTTCATATTTTCTTTTAATCTTTCAAAATTAAACATTTGTGTATTGCTTATTTTCATTAATCAAGTTAAGTTTAAGCTTTTAATCTTTCATCTCATTCTACCTTTCTTTGATTTTTAGATTGATTTTGGTGCGAATTTCATATGATCCGTGTTGTTCTTAATGATTTCGTGCTTAAAAAGTTAATCTTTTGATCATTACTTAAGTTTTCATACGAATAAGCTTTGAGATTCTTGTGCTTATTGGCTTATTTTTATGATTAGCTTATTTACTTTTTAAATGTTTTCTTAAAAAGTTTACCTTTTTGTTGTTTGATTAAAAAGTTTGCTTATTTTGAGTTGGATAAGTTGTGATTAGTACTTATTTGGTCCATTTCTTTATTGATTCGTATAGTTTTGGGTATTAGCTTATTCAATTTAGCTTATTACCTAGCTTATAACCGAATCCCACATATTTCGGAAAGGGCCTAAACCCCTTTCCGATCAGTGTATTCCGACCAGCCGCCCACCCCTCTTTCCGATTGATCAATCGGAAAAGGGTTTCTATTTTTCCGATTTATACCTCATTCAATCCGATCAAAGTGATCGGATTAGGGCTTTAGAATTCCGACGGCAGCCTTGTGGATCATTCCGATCTGGACCTTTCTTGGGCTTATTCCGATTAAGCTTATTTTCCCACATTCCGATTGGAGCTTAGTCCTACATATTCCGATTGGCATCATCTTTGACATTCCGATTTGGACCCTTATTTCTATATTCCGATCTGACTTTTTTTTGTAACATTCCGATTAGTGATTTGTGGATATTCCGATTGCAGGTTATCTCCAACATTCTGATCACCGGATCGGAATATAATCCGATCTGGACCTATTTTGGCATATTCCGATTGCACCATTTCTCCTATATTCCAATTAGGGCTTGTTTACTTTATTGTTTTTATAAAGTTTCTAAGTGTTAGTTTTATTTAGTGTGCTAGTATTTTTCTAATATTGTCTTTAAGTTTACAAGCATTTATTTTAACTCGTCATTTTAATCTTTAAACTTCTACTTTACTCAACGACACTTACTTATTTATTTGCTATTAGTTAAAGTTAGATAATCAACCAAACCATTCTCTTGTTCACCAAAAGACAATTGAGTCGCACTCTAGACCGGTAGTCAATTCGAAGAGACTTGGGACTACGAACTTTCATACTCAGGGTAAAATCCAAGTATCAAAATGGCGCCGCTGCCGGCTCTTTTCGTTAAGATTAACGGTTTCTAGTGAGAGACGCATTGAATTTTGGGATCCGTTCTTTGAACGTTATTTTCCTTGCTTTAAAAATTTTTCAAAAACCCTAAAAAATATAAAATTCTTCAAAAATACAAAAACATTAAAAAATCATAAAAAGCAATTCTTTTCCAAAGGTTTTGCACCAAAAAGATTATATAGATATTCTCTATGTGCATATTTTTCTTCTGCAGGTGTATGCGTACTAGATCTTCGAACTATTCTGAGCCCGAGACTCGTGAAGATCTAGATATGGCTGGTGTTAATAACAACAATAATAACCCACCTCTACCCAATTTGAATAACAATAACAACAACAACAACAATATCCCCCTACATGATTTACGAACAATGGAGGAATTGTGTCAACCCACCATGAACGGACGCGAAGGCCCGATTGCGCCGATGCACGTCACGGCTCAGGAGTTTTCGTTGAAGCATCATATGATCCAACAAGTGCAAACGAACCCATTTCGCGGAATTCCGGATGATGATGCCAACAAACACCTTGACAAATTCATTACCATCACCCAAAGCATGAAGTGCCCCGGTGTTTCTATGGATGACCTTCGCCTTCAACTTTTTCCCCACTCGCTTTCTCACCATGCCGAAAAATGGTTTGACCGTCTCCCGAAGAATTCTATTCATACGTGGAATGACATGACTTAACGCTTTTTGTCGCGCTACTTCCCACCATCCATGGTCACAAGCCTTCGTAACCAAATTAGTGGATTCATGCAAGACAATGATGAATCGCTCTTCGATGCTTGGGAACGATACAATGATTTGATCGACCGCTGTCCAAATCACAACATGCTCCCCGTCACTCTCATTGATACTTTCTAAAATGGTCTCACTTTTCGTGATCGTGACACGATCAATGCCGCCGCCGGTGGTACTTTTATGAAAAGGAGACCGGAGGAGTGTAGAGAGTTGATTGAAAATATGACTACACACCACAAGAATTGGGATTCATCCGCATCCTCAAGATCTAATCAGAGAGTCAATGTTTCATCTACTTCTTCCACCACCGACATGTCCATCATGGAACGTGCTATTCTGGATATTAACAAAAGTCTCTAAATTTTGACTTCTAACCAAACTCAACAAGCTAAAGTCGTTGCTATTTCTTGTGACACATGTGGTGGTCCTCATTCCTACAATGATTGTCCTTCTACTCAAGGCAATTTTTCTGAAGACGTTAACGCGGCATACGGTATTTACCCCACGGGAGGCTATCAAGCCCGTCCTCAAGGAGACCGTAGCTTGCTAAGTTATCGTTCAAATAACTATCTTGCTCCACCCGGTTTCCCTCCTCCAACCCAAAACAAACAACAAAGCTATAACCAAAACAATCAATCCCAACCTCGTGCTACCAATCAATATCAATCCCAAAGAACCCCATACCCAACTCAAGGAAATTCTCAAGCTTACCAAGCTCCACCTCTCCATCAACCGATGGCAGTGAATCAAGACGTCGAGACGTTCATGAAGACTAATAGGGAGTTGGTGACGAATCTTCAGAGTCAAGTCATCAACTTGAAGGGCGAAATGACGAAACAAGGGAACGATATTCGAGCCGAGCTAAGGAATGACATGGCAAAACAAAGCAATGAAATTCGTGCAGACATCAGAGATTCTTTCAGCACTCAAGCGCTTAACATTCGTGATATGATTGGTTCGCTCATCCAAGGTAATCAACCCTCTTCTTCGGGTACTCTTCCGAGTAACACCGTTGCGAATCTAAGAGGGGAGATGAAAGCAATCACCACTCGTAGTGGAAAAGGTTATACGGAACCCGAGCTTCCTACACCTCCACCCGTGATTGTGAACAAGGAAAAAGAGCAACTTTCCTCACCTCCTTCACCTTCTATCCCCATTTCCCCACCACCCGTGGTTGTGAGTGATCCTACTTCCCTAAAGCCTTCTTCTTCATCCAATATACCTTATCCTTCAAGTTTGAGGAAAGAGAAGCAAAAGAGCAAGAATGATATTCAAGTTTCGAACTTTCTAAAAATGTTTAAACAATTGAATTTTAACATCTCCTTTGCCGAGGCTCTCGCTCACATGCCCAAATACGCTAAGATGTTTAAAGATCTTCTAAGTGACAAGGAGAAGCTTCTTGACATTGCTCAGACCCAACTTAATGAGAATTCCTCAGCCGTTCTCTTAAGGAAATTGCCCACTAAACTTGGTGATCTGGGTCGCTTCTTGATTCCTTGTAACTTCCCGGGAGTAGAGAATTGCATGGCCCTAGCCGATCTAGGTGCCAGTATAAACTTAATGCCTTTAAGTGTTTGGAAGCAATTATCTCTCCCCGAGCTTGTCCCCACCAAAATGACTTTGGAATTAGCTAACCGTACGGTTGCTTATCCAGTTGGGATAGCCGAAGATGTCTTTGTTGGCGTTGACAAATTCACCTTCCCGGCGGATTTTGTTGTCGTTGATTACGAGATGGACCCCCGTGTTCCATTAATCGTTGGACGTCCCTTCTTGAGGACCGGTCGCACTCTCATTGATGTAGCCGTGGGCGAAATAATCATGAGAGTTGGTGACGATAAAATTGTCTTCAACATGGGTAAGATTTCTAAGCAACCTTATTCATATGAGAGTGTTAATGCTATTGATGTTCTCGATGAGGCTTGTGAAGAACATTTTCATGATGTTTGCAAAAGTACTCCCTCTTCTCTACCCAATGTTGAGATCGTTGCCTCAATTGCTCCAGCATTGACTCCTTTTGGAGAAAGTGACTTGGATGATTTCGAAGCTAGCTTGGGTCCTCTCGATATTAAGTATGATATTTCGTCCACCAATTGGGATGAAGACATTCGTACTATTGAGAGACTTCTCAATGAAGACCCGTTCTCTCCTCCTTCTCCTAAAGAGGTGACTAATGATGATCCATCGTTAATTTCACCATCTATTGAGGATCCTCCCACTCTTGAGCTTAAGGACCTACCTCCTCATCTTGAGTACGTTTTCCTTGAGGACAACGAGAAGTTACCGGTCATCATCGCAAAGGACCTGAAAGAAGAAGAAAAGTCCCGACTCATCGCCGTGTTGAAGAAGCATAAAAGAGCTATCGCTTGGAAAATCTCCGACATTCGCGGAATTGATCCTCACTTTTGCACACATAAAATTCTCATGGAGGACGACTTTAAGCCCATAATTCAAAGCCAACGACGGGTGAATCCTAAAATCCATGAAGTCATCAAAAAAGAGGTTTTCAAACTTCTTGATGCGGGTATGATTTACCCTATTTCGGATTCACCATGGGTTAGTCCAGTCCATTGTGTGCCTAAGAAAGGCGGAATCATCGTTGTGCCCAATCAAAACAACGAGTTGATTCCTACCCGTCTCGTTACTGGGTGGAGAGTTTGTATAGACTACCGCAAACTCAATGATGCCACGAGAAAGGATCATTTCCCTCTTCCTTTTATGGACCAAATGCTTGAACGTTTAGCGGGTAATGAATATTACTGCTTTCTTGATGGTTTCTCCGGTTATTTCCAAATACCCATCGATCCCCAAGATCAAGAGAAGACAACATTCACTTGTCCCTATGGCACATTTTCCTACAAAAGGATGCCTTTTGGCTTATGCAATGCCCCCGGGACTTTCAAAGGTGCATGTTGGCTATCTTCCATGACATGGTTGAGCAAACCATGGAAGTCTTCATGGATGATTTCTCGGTCTTTGGGGATTCCTTCTCTTCTTGCCTTGCCAATTTGGAACGTATGCTTAAGCGGTGCGAAGACACTCGCCTTGTTCTGAATTAGGAAAAATGTCATTTCATGGTAAAAGAAGGCATTGTGCTAGGACACAAAATCTCTAATGCCGGTCTTGAAGTAGACCGTGCTAAAGTAGATGTCATAGCCAAATTACCTCCACCTTCAACTGTGAAGGGTGTGAGAAGTTTTCTGGGTCATGTGGGCTTCTATCGTCATTTCATTCAGGATTTCTCTAAAATCGCTCGCCTGATGACCCACCTCTTGGAAAAAGATACTCCTTTTCTCTTTTCTAAAGAGTGTATCGAAGCCTTCAATCTTCTTAAGGATAAGCTAACTAAAGCACCGGTCTTGGTTACCCCTAATTGGGAGCTACCCTTTGAATTGATGTGCGATGCTAGCGACTTTGCTATTGGTGCGGTTTTGGGCCAAAGAGTGAATCAACACTTCCAACCAATCCACTATGCTAGCAAAACAATGACGGGGGCTCAATTGCATTATACGACAACCGAAAAAGAGCTTTTAGCTGTTGTCTATGCTTTTGAGAAATTTCGCCCCTATCTTGTTTTATCCACCACAATCGTATACACGGACCATTCTGCGTTGAAGTACTTGATGACTAAGCATGACTCTAAGCCAAGACTTCTTCGCTGGGTTTTACTCCTTCAAGAATTCAACATTGAAATTCGTGACAAGAAGGGTGCTGAAAACCTAGCCGCGGATCATCTGAGTCGACTTGAGGATCCATATCAAGGGGATCATCCGAACAAAGAGATAAATGACTCTTTCCCCCTTGAGACCTTAATGTCTATAAATCTCAATCTTGATGATACGCAGTGGTTTGCCCAATTGAGCTTTCTCAGCCAAATGGGCCCAATTTCAAGGTGAATGGCCAACGTTTGAAGCTGTACTTTGGTGAGGACATCTCTCATGAGATGATTCCATCCCTCACCACTTTCCCCCTAAACTAAATTGGGTCGAGTCAGGCTCGTGACTCGATGAAAAAAAACAAGCGCTTCTCGGGAGGCAACCCGTGATCTATCCTTTACTGCTTTCATAATAAGTGTAGGGGGAGCCCCGTATGTGTTTGTTATCTTGTTTCTTGTGCTGTGCAGGGATTAAAGCTTCAAAGAGCATCTTGATGACTTTTGACGAACCGTGATACCTGTTCCCATCTTCCCGGTTCTATCCTAAACTCTTGTGATTCAATATTTCATATTTTATATGTTCACATTGAATTCACTTTAGTTGTCCTTTCCTTAGCAAGATTTAAACAAAGTGCACAATGTCCTAAGTGTAGGGGAGTTTACTCCCACATGCCTAAACATTGAGGACAATGTTTATATCAAGTGTAGGGGGACTTCTATCAAAGTAAGTGGTCTTTTCCATGAATTTGCCCTCATTTTAACCGGAAAATTCGATTTTTCGACATTTTTAATCTATTTTGGCCTAGTTGTATAGTTGTATTTTCCCTTGTTATGTTTATTTTCTTTCCTTGCTAGAATAAATGTTCAATAAAGTGGTTTTAAATTTTTCTTAGTCGTGAACATTTTGACTCAACCCGAGTTTACTTATCTAAGTTTACTCTAGCTAGTATCCTTAACGTGTTTAAGTCAAGTTTTGCTAGGCTGTTATATAGGGAGCTATAAAACGCGAAAGTCTTAACTCTCACGGGTTAAGAACAAGAACTTTTCGCAAGTTCCTATAATTGATCCTAGAGAGTCGTTTATCAAGGGAACTTTAAAATGCGATTTCTAAACTTGAAAGAGTCTAAGAATTTGCAAGATCCTACAGGCGACTCGAAAACCCAAAACTTTGATTTAATAGGCTAAGTATCCACGAGTCTCATTCCTTGAGATTTTGAACTGTGGAGAACGAGAGATGATAGAGTCAATTATAAGTTTGGTATTCTTTCATGAATTTATGTGAGTTAATTATAAGCCTATTCTCCCTTTGCTTGTTAATAAATTTATCTGCAATAAATAAGGTTGTACGATTTAAAAGGTTACTTAGCTTCTAGCCCCAGATCGTTTAAAAGTTGCTCGGTACGGATTAGAGTTCATAGCCAAGGCATAACTTATTGAAGCGGGATGCGAAGATTCGCGAGTCCGAAAAGGCCCTAACAAGGCATGAGGGCTACAGTTTGTTGCTAAAGATCCAAAAGTGATGTGAAGAATCATTTATCGAAAATCAATATGAAGGATCGAGATACACGACGAAAAGCAAATACTCCCCTAAAGATCATGGAGAAGTCTATCCAAAAAGACCCTAACAAGGTATGAGGATAAATAGATCCAAGTCCTAAAAGGAGGCGGATCGTTGTATATCAAAGTCCAAAATAAAGATTGGAGAAAAATGAAGAAGTCGTGGTCCAAAGATGAAGAATCTCTCAAAACTTCAAGTGAAGAAATTCCTATTATGAAGAGAAGGCCATTATTTCATGAACGTCTCTCAAGATTCGAAGTATGAAGTCACTGCCAAATATCGGTCCGAGAAAGGTCTCAAATCGTGAAGCGAGTTATGCCAAATATCGGTCCGAGAAAGGTCTAAATAACTATCGGAATAAGTCAAACAATGCATCCTCGTGATCATTCAAGACAAAAATAAAATATAAGAGATACACCTAGGAATAAGGGAGTCTAAGTGAATAATTGGCCCACATGAGTTCGTGTTAGTTTGCTAACTTATAATAACAATTATCTCGTTTTTAAGCTTGGTATGGGGAACGTGAAACTTGAGGATGATAAACGTTCATGGCTGCCAAAAACCCAATGTAAGTCTTTGATTTCTTTACTTGTTTTTATCTTTTTATGTTTAGAATTTAATAAAGGCCAAGGTAGGTTATTTATGATGGAAAATGTAAACCGTGCTTTAAAATTAATGCATTGCATGAGGGAATTGCAATGGTCAAGTGTAGGGGATTTAATAAGTGTGAAAACACTTATCATTTTACCACTTATTTCCAATAATAACAAGACCAAAACGTGTATTTTATGTCGTAAAAGTCGGAATTATGCGTGGTTTGTGTTTTTATGGTGTTTTAGGACCAAAATATGAAAAAGGAAGAAAACACGGGCTTTCACGGGCTTTTATCGAAGAAAACGGGAAAAGACGAAGTCAAAAGATCAAGAGTGCAAAAAGAACGGAAGTCCAAGACCTATTCTGAAGATTTATCGAAGTAAAATTCTAAAGACGGAAGTTTAATGAAGTCGAAGAACTTAAGTCTAATAGAAGAAGAAAATTAGAAGACAAGTTCAAATCCCGAGACGACATCGAGAAAAGACAAAGAATTAAAGTCGAGTCGAGAAGACGTGAAGAAAGAAAGAAAGAAGATTCAACACATGCACTCCTTCCACTTTTCCTATAAATACCCTCCTAATACACATTAGGAGGGAGTTAGTCTTTAATTTTTAGTTTTTCATTTTTTTCACTTTTCTTTCTAGTTTTAGAGAGAGAAAGTTCTAAACTTTCTCTCTCTAAATTTCATCTTTTCTTTTAATCTTTTAAGATTAAACATTTGTGTATTGCTTATTTTCATTAATCAAGTTAATTTTAAGCTTTTAATCTTTCATCTCATTCTACCTTTCTTTGATTTTTAGATTGATTTTGGTGCGAATTTCATATGATCAGTGTTGTTCTTAATGATTTCGTGCTTAAAAAGTTAATCTTTTGATCATTACTTAAGTTTTCATACGAATAAGCTTTGAGATTCTTGTGCTTATTGGCTTATTTTTATGATTAGCTTATTTACTTTTTGAATTTTTTTCTTAAAAAGTTTACCTTTTTTTTGTTCGATTAAAAAGTTTGCTTATTTTGAGTTGGATAAGTTGTGATTAGTACTTATTTGATCCATTTCTTTATTGATTCGTATAGTTTTGGGTATTAGCTTATTCAATTTAGCTTATTACCTAGCTTATAACCGAATCCCACATATTTCGGAAAGGGCCTAAACCCCTTTCCGATCAGTGTATTCCGACCAGCCGCCCACCCCTCTTTCCGATTGATCAATCGGAAAAGGGTTTCTATTTTTCCGATTTATACCTCATTCAATCCGATCAAAGTGATCGGATTAGGGCTTTAGAATTCCGACGGCATCCTTGTGGATCATTCCGATCTGGACCTTTCTTGGGCTTATTACGATTAAGCTTATTTTCCCACATTCCCATTGGAGCTTAGTCCTACATATTCCGATTGGCATCATCTTTGACATTCCAATTTGGACCCTTAGTTCTATATTCCGATCTGAATTTTGTTTGTAACATTCCGATTAGTGATTTGCGGATATTCCGATTGCAGGTTATCTCCAACATTCCGATCACCGGATTAGAATATAATCCGATCTGGACCTATTTTGGCATATTCCGATTGCACCATTTCTCCTATATTCCAATTAGGGCTTGTTTACTTTATTGTTTTTGTAAAGTTTCTAAGTGTTAGTTTTATTTAGTGTGCTAGTATTTTTCTAATATTGTCTTTAAGTTTACAAGCATTTATTTTAACTCGTCATTCTAATCTTTAAACTTCTACTTTACTCAACGACACTTACTTATTTATTTGCTATTAGTTAAAATTAGATAATCAACCAAACCATTCTCTTGTTCACCAAAAGACAATTGAGTCACACTCTAGACCGGTAGTCAATTCGAAGAGACTTGGGACTACGAACTTTCATACTCGGGGTAAAATCCAAGTATCATTCTTGTTTCAGAATGTTTGGATCCTAGTTGACTTACCAGATGGAAAGATAGCAATTGGTACCAAATGGATTCTCAAGAACAAGAAAGATGCAAGGGGTATTGTGGTGAGAAACAAGGCTAGGCTGGTTTCCCAAGGTCACACACAACTAGAAGGAATTGACTATACTGAATTATTTGCTCTTGTTGCTAGGATTGAGGCCATTCGTCTATTTTTTGCTTTTGCTTCTTATGTTGGCTTTACGGTTTTTTAGATGGATGTCAAGAGTGCATTTCTTTATGGCAAGATTGATGAGGAACTTTATGTCACTCAACCTAAGGGCTTTGTGGATCCACTTCATCCCAAGAAAGTCTACAAGGTGGTCAAAGCTCTATATGGACTTCATCAGGCTCCTAGAGCTTGGTATGAGCGCTTGTCCACTTTCTTGTTGAAACATGGCTATAGAAGAGGCACTATTGACAAAACACTGTTCCTTAAAAGAAATGCCAAAGACATCATCCTGGTTCAAGTATATGTGGATGACATTATCTTCGGTTCTACTAGGAAGGAATGGTGTGATGAGTTTGAACAGCTAATGAAAGGCGAATTTCAGATGAGTGCCATGGGAGAACTCACATTTTTCCTTGGTCTTCAAGTCAAGCAGTAGTCAGATGGTATCTTCATTAGTCAAGACAAGTATGTTCATGAGATCATTCAGAAGTTTGATGTGGAACCTCTTAGACCAGCAGCAACACCTTATGAAGTCACTAAAGTCAAACTCAAGAATGAGCCAGATCCTCCGGTAAATGTTCACATGTACAGGTCAATGATTGGCTCACTCATGTATTTGACTGCATCACGTCCGGACATTATGTTTGCAGTAAGTGCTTGTTCTAGACATCAGGTGGCTCCAACCGTATCTAACTTGAATGCAGTCAAGAAAATCTTCAAGTATATCAAGGCACAACCCAAGCTAGGCTTGTGGTATCCAAGGACCTTTTGTTCTTGAAGCCTATAGTGATAATGACTATGCAGGTGCTAATAATGATAGGAAGTCTACTACTGGTGGTTGTCAGTTTTTGGGTCGAAAACTTATCTCATGGCAATGTAAGAAACAGACAATAGTAGCTACCTCTTCGACAGAAGCTGAATACGTAGCTGCTGCTAGTTGTTGTGGACAAGTCTTGTGGTTACAAAATCAGATGCTGGATTATGGGTTCAACTTCATGAACACCAAAATCTTCATCGACAATCAAAGCACTATCTACATTGTGAAGAATCCTGTTTTTCATCAACGAACCAAGCATATCGAGATTTGGCACCATTTATATGGGATGCCAATGAGAAGAAGCTGATACAGGTTCTTAAAGTACATACGGATGATAATGTTGTTGATCTATTGACTAAAGCATTTGATGGTTCGAGATTCAACCACTTGGTGGTTCACATTGGTATGGTCAATCCTTGAGGCCTAGGATTGAGGGGAGGCTAAGCCTAAGGGGAGGCTTATTGTACATATTTCCTTGTACAAGCATACATATGGTAGTTCTGCCAACAGTTTTCATGGGTATTCGCGGTGTGTGCAACTTCTAGTGGAAGATTTTGGTTACTCTTAGTGGCAGTCTTCTGCTTCTAGTGGGTACAAACCCTTATTCTTCACTTGTGGTTGGCTTCTAGTATCAATTATTGGATCACTATTCAGTTCGTTGACTTTCATTGACCACTCGCTGCTCCTAGTGTTGACCTTTACGCGTTTTGACTTACAGTCAACGCGAGTTACTTCTGGTGCACATCTTTTGTTTATCTTTGGTAACTGGGTTTTGCAAATAATGTTTTAAGGGGAAAGTGGTTACTCAAGCATTAATGACTTAATTTTTAAAGGGCAACCCCCATAATTAGGGGTAAATGAACAGTTTTGTGACTATTATTTATGGTCAAATTACTCATTTGACTCACTTATCAAAACATAAACACACACATACGCTCCTACTCTTCGCCCTCTTCAATCAATCATCTTCCACTGTTTCAATCATCATCAATGGCATCACTCCAGTACAAGCCGGATCATAAGAAGGTGGCCTATCTTGGCGAAGGTCCTAAAAGAGACGAGTTAACAAACATCCTGGAATACATTGAAGCTTCCAATCTAAGGTATGCTTTTACTGTTTGCCCCACTGTGTATGATACTGTTATCCGTCAGTTCTGAGCAACTACCAACACCAATGTTGTTTTGGGTCGCCCATTAGAGCTCCATGCTACTATAGATGGTCGCTCCTATGTGGTGTCTGAGGCATCCATTAGGACTGCCCTTCATCTCCAAGATGAGGATGGTATTATCTCTCTTCCCAATTCAAAGGTGTTGTATGGTATAGCTGATATAGGTTATAATCATGAGGGGAAGTTTAACTTACGGAAAATAGATTTTCCCCTCAATGGAAGCTGTTGGTTCACTTTTTGATTCATTGTTTGAGTCCAAAATCTGAGAGTTGGGATGCGTTTCCCATCTCCCTTGCTACTGGTTTGATATGTATTGCTCAGGGTCGCACTTTTAACTTTTGTCGTTACCTGTTTGATGGCATGATTAGTAATCTTAGTGATACTGGTTCTAGGAAGAAGTTCTTGATGTAACATAGGTTTTTGCAGCAGGTTCTTATGTGCTTACCTAGGAATAGGAAGGAATATGTGCCCCCAGAGCTTACTCCAAAGGTTTATATGTATATGGCACTTGGCTATAAGGTTCCCTTGAGGCCTCTCACTGATGCTATGCTGGGCCTTGCCCAAGGGGGTCCCAATGTGGTTCCTCCGGCTGGTCAAGCCGAGGAGGAACCTCCATTGGAGGATGATCCTATAGAGGAGGAGAACCCTGCTACTTGTGTGCCCCATGTGGAGGTTGAGGAGCCAGTTAGAGAGGTGGTGGTAGAAATGACATCTACCTCAAAGGCTGCCCCTTCTTCTCGCCCACATGAGTCCTCGTTTGCTGATTCTCCCCCTCCTAGTCCAACTCCATATTCTGCTGAGAAGGATTCTAGTTCTCAGGCCCATATGGATGACCCATCTATTGCTTCTGGTCCCATGATGCATCCCCTCAACCGAGTCCTCTTGGTGGGAAGCTAAGGAACCTGTTACTTTGACTTCTTTGCTTGCTCTTATGCACAGGTACTATGCCAAGATTGTTTCATTGAAAGATGAGCTCAACCAGCACCGCAAGATCACACGGGATTTCGTGTTCCCGATGGCGAATAGGGTTAAATCATTGGAGACACAGCTAAAGCGCCAAAGGAAGAAAGTAGTGCTCACTGATTTTGATGAAGATGTTGAGGAGGATGGGTTGACTATTTTGGCCAGGGTTGCCTTTGCTGATAAGCCAAGTGATGACTTGCCTGCTCCTCCTAGTCCTTCATGCATTCCTAATGTTGTTGATGTTGGTCCCAAACCAATGGATGACTATGCTGGTCCTTCATCTCCCACTGCTGGTCCTTCTCATGATCCCAAGGGCAAAGCCCCTATGACTGATGCACCCTTTCCTCCCAAGAAGCGAACTCGCAGACAATTAGAGGAAGAAAGATTAGGGGAAGAGGCTGCTCAGAGATTGCAAGAAGAACTTGACCATCAAGCTAAGGCTAAGGATGAAGCCCTGCAACAACAGAGACGTGAGCAGTTGAGGCATAATGCCATGCATTGGGATAACCATGACTGGATGAATGTGATTACCATCCTTACTTCAGACTACTCTCAGTTCACCGATTTGTTGGGTCCAGATGTGAATCAAGGCAATTGTGTTCAACAGGCAATGGCTTTGATGCGTAAACAACAGGAAACTCTTGCTGCCCAACTTCGCGAACAACGCCGTAACAGACCTCTGTCGCGTGCTGAGGAGAGACGGTTGATGCAGCAATTATGTTCCTCCCACCACTACTTCAAACGTTGATCTCACTCACTCTAATTTTGATACTACCACCACCGCTGAAGCCACTACCACTCCTCCTACTGATCCCACACCTGTTAGTCCTACTGTGAAGCCTACGCCCACACCGGTGACTGAACCACTTCCTACTTCATCAGCTGGTGCAGCCACTTCTGAACCTATGGTTGTTGATGATTTTGTTCCTCCTGCTGCTGCTACTACTGATGTCAAGGTTAAGGAGGAATCTTCTTCTGGTGTCCCCACACCGTATCGTTCTATTCAGAAGAAGAAGGCTCGTCATGGTAAGTCTGTCCCATTTGAGAAGAGGGATCCTGCCAATCTCATTGATGCTGCTTCTGATAGTGAGATTGAGTTGCCCCTTGGCAAGGGTTTGATTGTAGCTTGGGAGGTTCGCCCATCACCCATTTCTCGTGGTACCTTTACTCATAAGATTACGACTAGTGATGGCTACACCCGATATGTCTCTGGATTGCAAAGTATTTTGTCGTGGGTGGAGCGTCGTGATCTTATGCTGTTGTATGGTTTGGTGGATGCTGAGACTCCTAAGTATCCGAGTGAGCTTCCTAACTGGCCTAGGTTGACGATTTAGAGAGACTTGAAGTTAATGTTGGATTCTCCTCCTGATTCTCCTCATGTTGGCGTGTGGAAGGATCAACCTCGCTGGGTGATAAGGAGGTGGAAGTTGTATGCTGGATGTGGTGTTCATGTGTTGGAGCTTGAGTCTGGTGTTGTTGTATTTATGCTTACTGATGTGGAGTATCCGTTGACCATTGCTACCATGGAAGCTATGCTGGAGTGTCACCTGCTAGTGTCTAATGCTCCTTCTGGTAACGAGTCTGCCATGGCCACTACCTTAGTTGAGGGAATTCAAGCTCGGCTGCATGCAGACAAGGTTGCTTCTTCTGGTATGTGATTGGTTTGTGTCTTCTATCTTTTTGGTATACATACATTCTTTTCACCAATATGTACAGTGATTGATGACTCACATTTTACTTTAGTTAGTTGTTTAAAGAAAACATACTTTTATATAATATATGCTTATACTTTTAACATGTGATGGCATTTCAATACTTGTAAATCATATAATATATGCTTATACTTTTCCATCATGAAGCTGTTTTCCACTTGGTATTTTCACACTTGGGCTGTCTTGAGAGGTACTTCTAGTGTTGGACCTAGTCCACACAACAAATGGTGCTCAACTCACCATATCTTGCACACAAGAAAGAGTCGATTCACCATGACGGTACGGCTCTAGTGTGATTATCACATCCGTTGATGGTTGCTAGTTTACCCAAAATTGGAGGGTTTTCACTTGCCTTGGTCCTAGACTGAAAAGTGGCTAGTCCAATAGGGTACGGCTCTTGGTAAAGACCTATATCAAATCCATTGACAGCTGTAATAGCTTGCTCAAAGCTATAGGGTTTTCAGCTCACAGATGCTTTATTACTAAGAGTTGGCTAGTCTGGAAGGGTACGACTTGGTAAAGACTCATATCAAATCCGTTGACGGCTGTGATGATTTGCCCAAAATCATTAGGGTACCCCCACACACCATTGATTTACGTTCTAAGAGTTGGGTTGGGTTCTGGTCTCCCATGGTGATGCTTATTCCACCACAAAGACTAGCTAGCCCAAGAGCGAGCAGCTACTTGGTAAAGGCTCATCAAATCTGCTCATGTTGCTGTAAAGATTCAACAAGGTGCAGATCTGTTTCAAGCTTTCAAGAAGCTTCTAGGTGTTACTAGTTGCAGCAGTCTTTGTGTTTTCTATGTTGATGAATATATTGCTGCTGATTGTGCTGTTGTTTCAATCCTCAAGCTGTTTTGCAAGATTTACCAAGAAACTTGAACTCAACCACTCAAATTTAAGTTTAGGGGAGGATTGTTAGGACCTCTGGAATAGATATTTGTAATAGATAAGTTAGGAGGTATGTAGTTCCTCCTGGTCCTAGTAGTAGTAAGAGCAATAGGTGCTCCTGGTCTAGTTGAAAGTCAAACATTATTATTCTTAGTAGTTTGTTGGGATATGCATGAGATATGTTAGGAAAGGATATGCATATCAGAAGTTACACATTTTTGTTTAATGTAGTATTAGGGTTTCCTTGTAGTATAAAAGGAACCATTGGCAGAAGGGTTAGACAGACCTTCATCATCATTATTCATTTCATATTAATAGTAGAAATCCTTAGTAAGGATCAAGTTGTTTAGTTGTTCTGTTTCTTCTTGTTCATAGTATTTGTATTCCGCACTTATATTGTGTGTTTCATTAAGAGTCTCTCTGTGAATAGACTTTTGATTACAGAAGTTGTTCACCATCCTTAACAGGCTGCAAGATCCACATCTAGTGGACCCAACACAGTCCACCAAATGCATACACAAGCTCAATACAACTTATTGACACACAAATTAACTCATTTCATACACTAATTCCAAGTTTTGAACAAGATTCAAGCATAAGCAGGTTACTGATGAACAATAAACAGACAAGAACAATTTTTGCTGAACTACTTGACACCAAATCCAATTTCAAAGCCTCAGATCTATTACTCAGGTTGCAATAACTATGATTAATCACTTGTTATCCCTAGATTAAATGCAAACTAGGTTTTCACAAGGTCTTAGTCCAAAATAACCTAGAACAAACTCAATAAGCCGAGATTTCAGATTTTATGTTTAAGAGCACAAAACTTGCAAATATCAGACCATAAACACCATAATAACATATACAAACAACAAGCAGCCTAAAACAACTACTCACACTCATGCAGATTAGAACCAAAAGACAATCCCAAACACCCTTTATACTTTTTAAATCCAATTTTAAACAAGTAAAAGTGTTCTCAAGACTGATTTAAGCCCAAATAAGCATCATAACATCCAATATATGAACTAAGAACCAACTTGCATGCATAAAAACACACATACACCAGAAGAACACAAAAATCACTTAGAACCAAGATTTTATCAGATTTTTGGAGAAAATATGACAAACCTCATGAATGTACATCCACACTCACGAATTTGAGAGCTTATGTGGTAGCTTAACAACCACAAGCTTCCAACAAGCTGCTAAGAACACCAAGGTTAGAACAAAACAGATTATATAAAGAAAAATGGAAAAATGACCAAGATCTTTTCAAGCTTGAACCCCACCCCTTGATGCTTCCCAAACCACAAGCCTTACAACACCTTGGTAAACTCTTTATCAGGGTGCTATGATCAACTTATAGCCCAAAAAGTTCAAGTGTTTGAACAAGAACTTAGAAAAAATCAGGTTTTTGAAACTTTTGCAAAATCTTGCACAATCTTTAAAACCAAACCAAGAGACTTTAAACTCACAAACATATAACAATAACAACAGAATATAAAGGTTGGAACTTGGAATTCGTCACAAAATCAAACACTTTTTTCATTCACTTGAAAACAAGGATTTACAGATTTTTGACCAAAGAAAACCAAGAACAAAGAACAATTTTGTTACCCTAGTGCCTTATATAGGCTACAATGTATGCTAAGAAGCTGGTAAAAACATAAACCCTAGTTGGTGAAGTCCCAAAATTGCCCTTGAGGTTTTTGAGCTTTTGTTGACTGAATTTGACTTGGGAGGGGATACATGTGATACCAGTGGTGAAAAGGTAATCTTAGACATCCGATTCAAGCTTAGGAAGTAGGCAAAGGCTTGGGTCGTTGATTCTCTACAAGTATTTTGTTTGGGAGTGAATAGTGGGGTAGGGGAGGGTGGTGGAATCATGTGATGTGACAACCGTGGTTTTGAGGTTCATCACTTGGTCTTATTTTAAGGTTAATTTATGTGTGACTATGTCATTTGCGTGTTTACATGTTTATTTGGCGTGAACGAGGTTGGTGTGGATATCGTTTATGGGTATAAAGTACTCATAAGTAAATCGAGGAACGGTTATTTCATGTTCATGAGCTCACAATTAGTGACTATGAAATGAAATGGTGTTATTTTGGTGTTTACGTATACGTATAAGTATTATAGTAAATTGTATTTTTTTTTAGGATTTGGGGTTTAGCATTTAGAGGTCTCGGGTAAGGTGTTTAGTCATGTGAGTATTTTTCGGGATGGTTTTAAGTCATTTAGGACTTAATTATAAAGTTTATTTCAAAATTTAAGATTTTTTTTAAAACTCTATATTTTACGTTTTTTTACGGTATACGCGTAAATTTGACTAGTTTTACGGTTTTGAGGTTTTGGAGGTTTTAGGAGCTGAAATAAATTAAGGTAAATTAAGTTATTATTAATAACATAATAATAAGTATAAAAAATAAAAAATAAAAAATAAATATATATATATATATATATATATATATATATATATATATATATATATATATATATATATATATATATATATATATATATATATATATATATATATATATATATATATATGGGTCGGTTAGGGCCGAATAAAAAGAAAAAAAAAGAAAAAAAGGAAGGTGGGTTGTATTGGGCTAGGATTCTTGGAGAAAAACTATATAAGGACTTTTATTATATCATAACTCTCATAAATCCCTGGAGAATTATTATAGTCGAGGGTCACATCAAAAAAAATAGGTCTTCTTCATAAATTTGGGGGTTTTCATAAATGAAAGGTAAATCTTTATAACCCTTTTTAATTGAAGTGTTTTTAATTTTTTCTCAATCATCCAATGATGGATTTAGGTAGGGTTTGAATTAAAATATTTATATATATATGATATTATAATGATTAGATTAATTAGAGATAATTATTATACATGGTAATGGTAATTAATTAAGCTAATTGTGTTAAATTCGTTTTTAAAAACTGGGCAGAATTTTAGGTCACTTGTTTTGATCATATCTAGAGTTCTACAAACCCTTATTTTGCGATCCAAGCATCCCTGAAAAGGTAATTGAAGTGACTTTCAAATGCAAGAAACTAGAACTAAATTGGAGGTCGGGAGGTGGGTCAAAAACAGGTTACAACAGTCGGAGGTTAAAACAGTTTTGAAATCAGTCGGGTTTAATTTGATGTTTTTAAGGTGATTGAGATACTTAGATGTACATTTGAACCCTCTAATGAGTATTTTAGTTGTTTTATATAATAAATAAGAGACCAGGGGTGGGGCTAAGAAAATGGGTTAGGGTAAGACCCCCTAATCATAACAAACCTTTTGTATGTTCAAAATCAGTAAAATCCGGATAGACAGAAGTATATATATATACATATATCGGGGCCTTAACAGTAGCTTTAAGGTTGGGGAAAAAGAGAGGAGTTATCTAACACATGTAAGGACATAGGGTTTCTTTTACAGAAGATCGGTTTTTGGTTAAGGAGGTGTTAGTCCCATAGTTTGAGGATCTAAAAACCGGGACTGTTTTGGGTAAAATGTTAACGAGACAGGTTATGAAGTAAACTAAGTTAAGGGCTTTATAGAGGGGTGTAATGAGATGCTTAGAGCATATAAATGAGGTACATATATGGGAGAAGGTTAGATGTCCATCATAGGTTGATGAGCCATGTTACTATTTGGTTCATGTTTTGATTGTGTGCTTTTGTTTGTTAGCTTTTTGCTAGTGCGCGGATTTTTGGAGAAGCTCAATCAGGTGAGTTTCATAGTCCCATGTCTACTAATAATTTTAAATTCCAGATGGTATGGAAGAGACACTGTCTTGTTTTTATAAATTATGTTGTGAATGTTTGTGTTTGGTGATGGACTTGTGCATACTTATGTGATTAACTACTAGTTGATTCATGATTGTTTTATGTTTTGACTTGGTACCAAGGGGATGATGACAAGGCGGGGCCTTGGGATTGGTTCATAGGTGTATGGGCGCCTATGGGACCATGGTGTTTGGTAAGGCTGTGAGCCTTGGATTTTGGTTTGGTTTGTTAAATTTTGAATATTATTTGTTAATGCATGTTTGTATCACATTGTCCATATGTCTTTTAAATTTGGTTATTATTCACAGCTTATGGTTGATTTTGGCATTGGAGTCTAAACCTATGACTCTCACCAACTTTATGTTGACGTGTTTTAGTGTCTCTTTCAGGTGAGAATGTGGTTAAGCTTGAGTATAGAAGTGGCTAGCTTTGGTGTCATTAGGATTGCATGTAGAAGGAGATCCCCGTTCCTTCTTAGTTTATTTCTATGTGTTTTGAATAAGTGATACTTTGTGGACACCTTTATGATGTTCTGTTTGTGGTAATTGTTTGTCTTGGGTAAGTGGTAGGACTGTTACCTACTTACCTAGACTCCTGCATTGATGAGATATTGTCATGACATTTGTGTCACCTTTTATGACATTTCTAATTCATATAGTTCTCTCTATGGACACGCTATTGTTGTGATGATATCCATGCGTCACGTCCCATATTCCGCCATGGTGGGGTGTGACAGAATGGTATCAGAGACAATGGTTATAGAGAATTAGGTTGCCTAGTCTAGTAATCTAGTCTATAGCTTAAGGGTCCCTGCATATAGGCGTCATAGGAGTATGTGTGCATTTTATATTAATTAAAGTTTTCTGGATGTTATTGGATTTTACTTGCGATGTTTGTTAAGTTTTGACTAGTATGGGTTGAACCATAGTAGTTCATACTTAGCCACATGTTATTTTCTTTTCGGGGTGTGACTAGTGCTGGTTGAACCAAAATCATCCACGCTAGTCATTATCGTATTTTGCTTAAATTGTAGATTATAGTACATAATTTGGTACATGGTAGTTTCTATCCTTTGTTGGGTTATTTTATGTACCTGAGGTATAGTATTTTTCTTTTGATGTTTAAGTCATGTTCCCTAAGAATCATGTGGTGGTTCGAGTTATTAGGAGTAGGTGGATATGAAGGATTTTAAGTTGTTTCCACTCTTATGGGCGACATGACTTATAACTGATTATGTTTTCGTTTTGGATTTAGTCTATGTTGTTTTAGCTAGACTATGGATTTATGTATTTCAAGAGTTTGACTATGTTATTTTAATGGATGGAGTTTTGGACTTTTTGGTTATGTGGTTATGAGCTTATGTGAATAGATGAATATATGTGTTATGTGTTGTATTAATTCTTATAAGTGTCATCATAGGAGGGAGTGCGTTGGGGAAAGGGTAATTGTATAAGTATGGTGGCCAACATAGTTATACAAGTACCACAACTTCAATTGATTCCTAAGTATGATTGAATGAAAGAGGGTTAATACATGCTTGTATAGTATATGTTGGACGGATTTAAGTATATGTATCCCGATATGCCTACATATGTATGATCCCTCGCTATTATCGATTGTATTCGTAGTAGGGTTTGCTAGCTCGCTTTTTTTAGGTATTCAACCTCCGTTGTAGCGTATTCTTTGAGTTTCGTATTTCACATGTACGTTGTAAAATGGTGTTCTTGGTTTTAAGTCTATTGAAATAACTTGGGATTTCTTTTGAGATAATGAAATCTTTTGTGTTGGGTCTTACATTTCTTTTGGTCGGTATATACTGAAAAAAAGGGACTTGGAAATCTACTATAGAGTTAGATAGTTGGTTGTATTCGGTAAAATAAGGGTAAGGTGTTGGAGTCGTGTTTGAAACAAGATGTAACATAAGATTTTTTTTAATCAACACTTATTTATTTCAAATTCTAACAGACTTTCTTTAAAATAAAGCGAAATAAAATTTCTTTCTACTTAAATAGTTTATATTAGTGAGCTTAATCAATATACGTCATTTATAATTATTTATGCAAGACTAAACAAAGTTCATGAAAATTTCACATACATTTATTTCTTTTCATTTAAAAAGGATTACGTTAATTACTAAGAGGATTCTTTAGTTTTTTTTTTAAAAAACAACTAGCATAAAACTGTTTTGGTTATAACTTGTTCGTTTTTAAAGCTTTTTGGGTGATTCAAAAGCCTAAAATTATGTACTCGGAATGTACTTTTCAAATATTTGGTATGTATAGTCATGGGGTGTCAGTAGCTTGATCGAAATTTTGGTACAAGTGACGGGTTCAAGGTTGAGTTTGAATAGTAGTTTTTTATGATTTGGGATGCACGGGATACCTAGTCTTTGAGTTGAGTTTTGAGATCGTCTAGATGGTTGTTTGTAGATTGTTTGAGTCACAAAGATGTGGTGAGGAAAGAAAAAACATATTCTTTTGGAAAAGTCGATCTTGTGCACGGTTTAAATAATATGTCGCGGGGCATAAGATGTTTTGGTTGCCATTAAGTGTTTCTTGGATCATTTTTCATTGTCATGAGTCATTTGAATTGGTACATTTTTTAGTTTTCCTTTTGAGTTTTTGTGGTTTTGGTCTGTTTTAACTCGTGCGCGTGAAATGTCGTTAGTTATCCGTGGGTTTGATTCGTTGATCGTATCTAGTGGATTCAGGATGTAGTTTTGGGTTCGTATTGATTGGGAGCATTGAGGTAGACATATGAAAGACTTGGTCGCGCCTACACGATTAAGTAGGTGGCCCTGAGAGAATGGTCGGAACGCCCTTAGTGGGGATGAAAGAGTTAAAAGTTCGTAGACGAACTAATGTGGTCATGAGGTCTCTTAGGAGTGCCAAGGGAGATGAATAGATATTTGTATAATGTATGGATATTGGCACAAGTAACGTGCCATAGAGAGTGTTGGAAGGGGATATAATACCTCAAAGGTATTTATGATTGTTCGTAAGGCATGTAAGTTTTCCGAAAATTTCCTGAGATTTAGTAGGTTTGCCTATTACTGTGAGGTAGAACCATAAATAAAGCAAGTAGGAGAAGTGAGGGGAGTTGTAGTTAGTGCCTTTCCAAGGAAATTGTTGATGGAATGATTTTAAGAGCAAGAGTTGTTAGAAATTGCAACGGATGCAAGGTAAAATTTGAGTTGCTTAGTAGTAGATTGGTTGTGAAAAGCGGTTGAGTGGTCTGATAAGAGGAAGTATTGGTCTTTTAGAATACGTGTAGATTTTCGCGAGTAGAACGAGGTAGAAATTTATTCGTATTGCTTCTAAGAGAGGGTGCAAGGGTGACGTAGTTGAAATTGCTAAGGATGTTGTATGAACGATTTGGGTTTACGGTTATGATTTTGGCTTCGCCGAGGCGCTAGCAGTTTTCATGGAGTCAATGAACCGGGGGTGCATGACAATATATAAGTGAGTTGTCATCGGGAGCATCGACGACATCTTGATCTACTCAAATCTAAGAAGGAGAGTGAGGCGAATTATGAGTTGGTTTTGGAGTTGTTAGGAAAGGGAATTATACGTGAGATTTTCAAGTGTGAGTTTTTAGATTAAGTTGGCCAAGACGAGTAGTCAGAGATGATGGCATATCGTGGAACCAGCAAGGGGCAAAGTGAAGAAGGGTGAGGAAGCGTTTTGGAGGCTGAAGAGGTGGATTGGATAATGAGCAGATCTTGGAATTATCGGAAGGACTGGATGAATTCACGAAGCATGACGATATGTGGAGCAAGGATTTGGATGTATACGAGAACGACAAAGAAAGGCGGTTGTTTATACGTTGTGGGAACTAAAGATTTGGAAGAACTAGATAGACTTAGTTAGTGGAGCTGGATTTTTATATCTGCCTAGAAGGCTAGAGGCATTTGGGGTACGAGACGTAGAGAATGATCTATACAGATCATGAACGTCTCCAACACATATTTAATCATCTTGATTGAACATTTGGAAAAGGTGATGGGTGGAGTTAAGTGATAAAAGAAAATTGCAAGGCCAAGTACCATCTGGGAAAGGCAAACATGGTTGATAAGACATGGAATAAGAAGAATGAAGTGAAGCTGAGACGAACTTGAACTATATGGATGACGTATTAGGGTGGTTTGGATGAAGGATGTAGGTTGCACGAGTTGAGTTGTCTAAAGCAGAGAACACGTCAACATGTATGTTACGTGGCTTGGACAATCATATGGAGAAAAGGGACGTAGACTATACTTCCTACATAGATAGGAGTAGCTTAGAAAGGGCGATGTAAGGACAAAGTTGGTGAAAGGGATACATAATGGGGTGGAGGAATAAGTACGACGAGATTTGGGTGATAGTCGATAGAGTGACTAGTTCATCTCATATTTCAAGAGGAATGAGAAGTCACGTAGTTGAGAAGTTGGAAGGATTGCGTACGGATGTGATGGAATAGAGGGTTTTGCGTAAAAGTTAGCCTAATATGTATGGAATGCCTTATGAAGGATTATGGCAAGGGAAGAAATGATGGGAAGCAAGCATAGTATACCGCTGATAGACTAATGTTTGGTATGAGCATACTATAGGGGTAATTGAGAAAGACGCCTAGAGCATTGGCATGAGATTTGGAGATAGTTGGAGAACGCATTATATTAGGAAGAATTATCCTACAAAGAGAGAGTCACCGGTGAGAGGGGCATATTCCCCATTGATGAGGATGTAAGGAATAAAGGAGGAAACACCTAAATTATAGGCTGAAGACGGGATATAAGATGGTATGGAAATTAAGATTGTGGAGAGGCAAGCGAAAAGTAGTATGGAGGAAGAATGATTCAAGGGAGCAAAAGGTTGTGAAGATAGTGAGGTGATATTGAAGAGAAACCATTAGAGCAAGAGGTTAGTAGTCACGAACAATGGAACGTCCACCTAGAGAAAAGGTGTAACACATGTTAGTATGAAGGATAGTTAGTTACTTGGTGCCGAGCATGGGAAAGCAAGGATGAGGTGGTGGTTATGACATGTTTCTTGTGAATATTATGGGAAGCTTTTGGTTATGCAATCCTGCATATACCATTGGATGTGTTTAAGGTTGGGAGAACTTCCGAATGATGGAAAATCCGTAGAGGATAGAAGCCGTTAGGTATGGTGATAGGAATTGTAGTAGAAACTGCTGGAGTTAATTCATAGGAGATGAGGTGGATCACCGCTACAGTGGGATGAAGTTAGAAGCGGCCAACGTATTGGACCGAAGGTGGATCGGAAAACTATGGAGGTGGTGGCAGTGACTAAGTAGAGGTTGAAAATAGCAAAGAACCGACAAGAGAGCTATGCGGACAAGAGGCGTAAGCCGTTGAGATTTGAGATAAAGTTATGCTAAAGGTTTCACCATGGAAAGGGGTGATGCGGTTTGGAAAGAAAATGGAAGTTAGCACCTAGATTTGTGGTTCCATTTGAAATCCTTGAAAGGATTGGCCTAGTGGCGTATAGGTTGAGATTACCGGAGGAATTTAGTAGTGTGCATGACGTATTTCATGTATCAAACTTGAGGAAATGCTTAGCAAGAACTAACTTGTAAGTACCGTTAGATGATATTAGTATGGATACGAGTCTTCGTTTTATCGAAGAGCCGATAGAGATTTTGGGTCGTGAAGCTAGGACGTTGGATAAAAAGGGTAATATACCGTAGTAATGGGTAGATGGAATTCGGAACGTGGACTAGAGTTTACGGGGGAACGGGAAGGATTTATGAGGAGCAAGTATCCTCAGCTAATTGATAATGACGATCCTAAGGAGTAAATCTCGAGACGAGATTTATATTAGGAGGGAGTGATGTGATAACTGTGGTTTTGAGGTTCGTCACTTGGTCTTATTTTAAGGTTAATTTATGTGTGACTATGTCATTTGCGTGTTTACATGTTTATTTGGCGTGAACGAGGTTGGTGTGGATATCGTTTATGGGTATAAAGTACTCATAAGTAAATCGAGGAACGGTTATTTCATGTTCATGAGCTCACAATTAGTGACTTGAAATGAAATGGTGTTATTTTGGTGTTTACGTATACGTATAAGTATTATAGTAAATTGTATTTTTTTTAGGATTTGGGGTTTAGCATTTAGAGGTCTCGGGTAAGGTGTTTAATCATGTGAGTATTTTTCGGGATGGTTTTAAGTCATTTAGGACTTAGTTATAAAGTTTATTTCAAAATTTAAGATTTTTTTTAAACTGTATATTTTACGTTTTTTTACGGTATACGCGTAAATTTGACTAGTTTACGGTTTTGAGGTTTTGGAGGTTTTAGGAGCTGAAATAAATTAAGGTAAATTAAGGTATTATTAATAACATAATAATAAGTAATAAAAAAGAAAAATATATATATATATATATATATATATATGGGTCGGTTAGGGCCGAATAAAAAGAAAAAAAAAGAAAAAAAGGAAGGTGGGTTGTATTGGGCTAGGATTCTTGGAGAAAAACTATATAAGGACTTTTATTATATCATAACTCTCATAAATCCCTTGAGAATTATTATAGTCGACGGTCACATCAAAAAAAATAGGGCTTCTTCATAAATTTGGGGGTTTTCATAAATCAAAGGTAAATCTTTATAACCTTTTTTAATTGAAGTGTTTTTAATTTTTTCTCAATCATCCAATGATGGATTTAGGTAGGGTTTGAATTAAAATCTGTATATATATGATATTATAATGATTATAATAATTAGAGATAACTATTATACATGGTAATGGTAATTAATTAAGCTAATTGTGTTAAATTCGTTTTTAAAAACTGGGCAGAATTTTAGGTCACTTGTTTTGATCATATCTAGAGTTCTACAAACCCTTATTTTGCGATCCAAGCATCCCTGAATAGGTAATTGAAATGGCTTTCAAATGAAAAAAACTAGAACTAAATTGGAGATCGGGAGATGGGTCAAAAACAGGTTACAACAGTCGGAGCTCAAAACAGTTTTGAAATCAGTCGGGTTTAATTTAATGTTTTTAAGGTGATTGAGGTACTTAGATGTACATTTGAACCATCTAATGAGCATGGGAGTTGGTTTATATATTAAATAAGAGACCAGGGGTGGGGCTAAGAAAATGGGTTAGGGTAAGACCCCCTAATCATAAAAAACCTTTTGTATGTTCAAAATCAGTAAAATCCGGATAGACAGAAGTATATATATATATATCGGGGCCTTAACAGTAGCTTTAAGATTGGGTCAAAAGAGAGGCGTTAGATAACACATGTCAGGGCATAGGGTTCAATTTACAGAAGATCTTTTTTTGGTTAAGGGGGTTTTTGTCCCATAGTTTGAGGACCTAAAAACCGGGACTGTTTTGGGTAAAATGTTAACGAGACGGGTTATGAAGTAAACTAAGTTAAGGGCTTTATAGAGGGGTGTAATGAGATGCTTAGAGCATATAAATGAGGTACATATATGGGAGAAGTTTAGATGTCCATCATAGGTTGATGAACCATTTTAGTGTTTGGTTCATGTTTTGATTGTGTGCTTTTGTTTGTTAGCTTTTTACTAGTGCGCGGATTTTTGGAGAAGCTCAATCAGGTAAGTTTCATAGTCCCATGTCTACTAATGATTTTGACTTCCAGATTGGATGGAAGAGACATTGTCTTGTTTTTATAAATTATGCTGTGAATGTTTGTGTTTGGTGATGGACTTGTGCATACTTATGTGATTAACTGCTAGTTGATTCATGATTGTTTTATGTTTTGACTTGGTACCAAGGGGATGATGACAAGGCGGGGCCTTGGGATTGGTTCATAGGTGTATGGGCACCTATGGGATCATGGTGTTTGGTAAGGCTGGGAGCCTTGGATTTTGGTTTGGTTTGTTAAATCATGAATATGAGTTGTTAATGCATGTTTGTATCACATTGTCCATATGTCCTTAAATTTGGTTATTATTCACTGCTTATGGTTGATTTTGGCGTTGGAGTCTAAACCTATGACTCTCACCAACTTTATGTTGACGTGTTTTAGTGTCTCTTTCAGGTGAGAATGTGGTTAAGCTTGAGTATAGAAGTGGCTAGCTTTGGAGGCATTAGGATTGCATGTAGAAGGAGATCCCCGTTCCTTCTTAGTTTATTTCTATGTGTTCTGAATAAGTGATACTTTGTGGACACCTTTATGATGTTCTGTTTGTGGTAATTGTTTGTCTTGGGTAAGAGGTAGGACTGTTACCTACTTACCTAGACTCCTGCATTGATGAGATATTGTCATGACATTTGTGTCACCTTTTATGAAATTTCTAATTCATATAGTTCTCTCTATGGACACGTTATTGTTGTGATGATATTCCATGTGTCGCGTCCCATATTCCGCCATGGTGGGGTGTGACATGTGAGGTGATGGTGATGGGGGTTTAAGGGTGGGTTTAGGATTAGTGTGACCCTAATCATGTTTTTGGATAATATTAAGGCTTAATTCAACATGATTAGAAAAAACCCAATTCATGTTAAGAACATGAAGAACATGGTTTTTTGATCTGATTAGGTTTTTAAATAAGTGTTTAGGCACCAGATTAGTTATAACTAATAAATTAGTTATAAAGGTGGTGAATGGGATGTGAGGTGGCAGCTGGGTGGATTGTGATTGGTGGAGAGGAGGTAGTGGGACACGTGGAGAGGTGTGGTTGGTCTAGGTTAGTTTCCTTGTCTTGGCAGCTTTCACCCTCAATCTTCTTTCTACTCTTCATTTACAACTTTTCAGCCCGAAACTTAAATCCCTTTGTTAACCAAGTTCATTCTTCACACTTTTTCCCCAAAAACTTTCCAAAAGATATTTAAAGGACTTGTTTTGTCATTTCTTGATATTTGAAGGACCAAACTTGTTCTTTCTTGTATCTTGAAGGTCTTCATCGTATGTTTGACTTTGAGGAGGACTAATATTGACAAGTCTTCATTTTATGAGGACCAATCTTGTTAATTATTCAAAGTTGAGGGACTCTTTTGTAATTTTGACAAACTTAAGGGACCAAACTTGTAATTATGAATAAACAAGGGTATTAAGTGTCAATTCTTCAATATTGGAGGACCCTTCTTGTACAATCTTAATTTCTTCAAGGACTATTCTTGGAAAATCAACTCTAGGGCCCGGTTCATAGTGCGGCTTCTTTTCCCGTGTTCGTTTTTCTTTGATTCTTGTGATCTTTTGTGATTTTCTCAATATCCTTACCTAAAATACACATTGAACAAACACAAGCATATATTTGGCACATTTTATGATATTTTATGCTTTTTAAGCCCATTCTGGACGATGAGACTATGTATAAAAGCAGTCTCATCACACCCCTATACTAAACCATTGTCGTGCCCTCACGCAATGCTAGAATAAAGTATCGTGGCACCTCCAAAATTCATTTTTATGCACTTTTATTGAATGATAAACTTACTACACTACTACTACTTGCTACTACTTGCGTTTTAGACATAATGTATGATTTTCATTACAAAATGGGACGTTTAGGTTCATAGAACAAGAACACGTGAATGCTTCGTTAGAAATAATTTCGTCGTCCTCGACTTTCACCCCAATTCCATGCCAAGCGTGTAACGAGATCATTGTCATTAAAAGTTAGTAATGCTACCACTACTCATATTCCCTAATCACGTACTTATACTCCCATAATCCTAATTGGTATCTCTTATATTTTATTTTTGTCTTGAATGTTCAAGAGGATACATTTTTTACTTATGCGATGATAGAGACTTAGGTCTAAAAATAGAGTCATAACGGTGTAACCAAGACCATCGAATTAATAACCCCCCCCCCCTAATAGACAACGATGTCGAAAAATTAAGTCAACAAGAAGGATCGATAAACACGGTATTATAACAGTTTTGAACATGAGACTTATTACCAAGACTTTTATACGCCCCCTAACGGATGGGCCTTATTATCATAGGTTTACCACCATCTTTTATTCAACTTCGCCATGAAGCTTTTATTATGACTTCGGTCTTGCCTTGCTTTTTATTTAACCTCGCCATGAGGTGTTTATTATGTCCAAAGACGTATATCCTCACGCTAAAAGCGATTTTTGTATCTTTAAAGCTTCAAAGATTAAGGCATAATTCACTTTCAATTTCACATAGATTTTTCGACCTTGTGAGCTTCAAATTGTTTGCTTGATTTAGGTGAGCACTTGAAATCTTATTATTAGGTTAAGCTTTCGATTATTCGGGTTGCCAATACTTCAAAACCGTGACACTGGCGATACCTTAATGTTTTCCCAATTTAATTACATGGAAGCTACTAGAAAAGACTAGAAACCAAC
The DNA here is from genome assembly GCA_025667525.1 of Glebionis coronaria. Lineage (NCBI taxonomy): Eukaryota > Viridiplantae > Streptophyta > Magnoliopsida > Asterales > Asteraceae > Glebionis > Glebionis coronaria. The sequence goes on along the minus strand of CM046876.1, from coordinate 483,398,440 downwards.
AATCAAGACTAAACCGCTAAGCCAATATTTATTAAGCAAAATATATATACAAGCGAAGGGAGAATAAGCAAACAACGAGAACACATGAGTTTTTGAAAGAATACAAGTACTCTACGTTTAGCATAGTAACTTATAATTAACTCTATCATTTCTCGTCCTCATTTAAGAGACTTAGCCTAATATAAAGTTAAGAAATCGAAGCTAAGTGCTCAACACGCACGGTCAAGTCAAAAATTACTCTTATTCTCGCCATCGGTAAATCTACATTCTTGTCTTCAAACACTTATGAAAACATGAGAAAAATTTTAAAATTTGGCCATTTTAGCCTTATTTTGCAACAAAACGATAAACAAAAAGATAAACTTTGGAAAGCGTGAAAGTTTGGCAAGGCAAGTATCTATTCACCCCTCCATACTAAACTTAAACATTGTCCTCAATGTTTCGAGTCTAAGGGTAGGATACCCCCATACTAGAGACGTAGTCGAATGCTTAATCTAGCATGGAAAGGGTGGAACCGTGTAGAATATTGATAAACTATGAATCTATGAAGTGGGTTAAAGATTCCTAGAGAGAGAAACTAGTGAGAGAAAGTGAGAGAGAAACTATGTGTTTTTATTCAAAATGAGAAAAATGGAATATCAACCACCAACCCCTTTCCATGGTGGAAAGGGGTATTTATATCCAAGGCCACTATTTGGGCTTGGGAAGACCCATGACAAGCCCATGGGTCGGTTTCTTACTTAATTTAATAAGTAACATTAACTACGAGCTATTACAACCTAAATAATATTGTGGAGTGACCGATACTTCTAATATACATTAAAACGTATTTCTAACAATCTCCCCCTAAGGGAGGTCACTCCACGTTACAAATTTCTAAACCTAGCATACTATACTAAGTCTTCGTTCTTTAGCTCGTAGTCTTTTCTTCTTTCTTTTTGTTGTGAATATGTTTATTTGATCTTTTAGGCTTTGGCTTGAGAGCATTGTTCTTTTGACCAATCACGTGCGATCTTTGCCTTCTTGTGAATCTAGCCTCCTCGTGACTCCATGTTCCACATACTTATGTCTTTTTGTTGAATTCTCGAAAGCTTCAGAGTTTGGTACAGCGGAAGACTTCATTTTGCACTTTCTTGAATTTTGCTGAACTTTGATGCAGAAAAACATAAGCATGTAGGAACGACTTCTACAGGTACACCGCAACACCACCGTCTTCAACTGGTACACAGCAACGCCACCGTCTTCAACAGGTACACAGCAATGCCACCGTCTTTAACAGGTACACAGCAACGACACGAATAAAATGGCTTTGACATTTTACTCTAATTCGGTAGCATTTTACCTCCGGTCGGTGAAGACCGTCGGACGATATTAGATATCGTACCCGTGACGGATAGTTTCAATTAAGTAACTTCCTGACAGGATTTCGTGGGTAAACCCGTTCTTTTTATTCGACCGTCCAAAGCTGACTGCGAACATAAAGAGTGAATCACTTGGATAAATTATCCTTGTGATTTAAAGCCGTCAATTCATGAAACCTGGAACAAGTGAATTTCAATTAAGATTTTCACCATCGTTGCTTTCCAGTTATCACGAGCTCAATTCATAAAGAATCTTGCACGTCACCTACCAAGTGTTGTTTGATGTTAACACTAGAAGGATTTCCACTCGTCACTGTGATCAATAAAGAATCACTCTGAGTGTTCTGGCAAGATCATATGATAATGCGTAGAGGCCTGGAACGAGTTTAAGTTCAATTAAGAATTAAACCACTGTTTCTTTCCAGTTTTTCACAAGATTGGTTCTAAAAGAACCGCACGTGTAACCTACCATGAGCTTGTTTGATGTTGGCTCAAGCAGGATTTCCATCTTCATTGTAATACTTGCGTATTACTCGGATGTTCTGGCAATATTACAGGAATACTGCGTAGGACTCATAAAAATCTCTTACTTTTCACAGTGTGTGAGAAAGCAAGGAATAAATGGAAAGTGTCCTATTGAGACTTTTGATGATCTCGTGGCTCTAGACTCGATAGTGCGTTTTGATTTAGTGAGCGATGGCTGGAGAGGAGTGCCACCTTTTCAATATCAGTCTATTCGGAGTGAATAAACCAATAGATAACGTGTTGATCTCCGTGTGATTAAAACAAATACCTTTTGAGAGATATTTGAGTTAGCTGGGAAGGGTTGTGCATTGCATCACTGGGTCCATGATGTCTTTCTTCAATATCGAGAATCATTAACAAAAATGATCTCAATAGCATATGTATTGACCCGGTTTCTGCCTAAAGTTGTAAGGAGGGCTTCTTTCTTTACACCCTTTATCTTTACAATTCTTTTTCATTCTTCAACCCCTTCAATGCTTACCAATACGTCATAACTAGCACCTTGTTGTGATTGTTCCAGTGCTAGCTTAAGTACTTGGTCGGCATTCAGCTACGTTCACAATCTTTCTCCAACTTTCCTAGGACTTCTAATTCTATCTAGGGAATTGTCCTTGGGAAGATTCCATCAGCTCTGATGAATCATTGGACTAAACCTATTCCTACCACCCTTTTGTCACCACATTCGTCGTGAATTAAGCGTGTTTTGGGAAAGTATAGCCACCATGAAAAATCCTTGAAAATCACTTAAGGTACTTGTGATATTGAAATCAAAAGTTTTGTACCTTAGGTGTTTTGTTCATCAAAAACGCTCCCCCTTAACACATGCTTTACACATATTAAGTTGGATTATCGTTAAGTCTTTTTCATATTTTAGCCAAGTATCATTTAAGTCTCCTTAATCCCATTTTCTCCCCTTATCCAAAATGTTAACCATTAATATTTGGGATATTGAATGGATTAAACGGTCTTTGGGTAAAAATGAAATCGAGGTTCGGCCATAGAACATGTTAATGCTTCCCTTAAATTAATAAGGGATAGTTGTAGTGCTTTAGTATGATGTATTTTGAAAGATTTAGAATCTCGTGAGAAATTCTTGAAAAATTATCATACCTTAACACTACATCAAGCCGTAAAAGCACAATATTCACAAAATTTACATATTCACAAATAAAACCAATATAGAATGGACCTGAGATGTACGACCCATTAGATGGATCGTTGCAGTAACTTGTAGTGCACTCCATATGGTCTACCACCAACGAATCTTTCTAAGCTCCTCATCAATCTACGTTCTCGGAGCTTTTGATCAATCTTCTTGATCACATACTTCGCCATTTGCCGATAACCCTGATGCCAGTCCTCGGTCATCTCTGGTAAAGACCCACCCGAATTAAGATGCTCCAATTTACCTCTAACGTATATGAGAGTCCCATCACTGTACTTATAAATCTCTCCTACCCTCATAAACTTCATTATCCCACGACTATTCAAGTAGAAAATCCCGTAACTCAGAACAGAAATGTCAGTATAGGGACATCGATCGACATGTTGAGGTAGAACTTGGTTCATTGGACGGGTCAGGTTAAGCTTCCTTTGGTAGCTTTCGACTCCCAATTGAAGATCTTCAACTCGTTTCTTGATAACAACGCTTCGTGTGAACATACGAAGTGTTGTATTCAAGGCAATGATGTCTTCACGAGCAATATGGGTGAGTTGATCCCGGGTCATCATAAGCAACATATCTTCGATATCTTCAAGGAGAATGATAGAAAAATCTCCCTACTGTATGGTGTATTCTCTGTCATCCTCCCTTTTTAGGCGAATCTCCGTCACATGATGATAACCATTCTTGGCTTCAGTTTTCAGCCCTAAAATATTGGAGATACGGATATCAGATCTAACGTTGCTTCCTGAATTGGCTAAGCAGCAACCTCTGTACGCCCTTCGGACTCGTTCGTCCCAATGTGATGCACCTATAACAGCATACATATCATAATTACGAGTTACCTTTGGGACCCAGAGTCGGTTTACCTTTTCCTCGATCCAGGGAATTGTCCCCCAGTTGGCAGCTTTCAGCAAGGTCAGGGAGGTTGCGTAGTTTGATGAACCCTTGAGGAGATATTCAAGATCATTGGTGACGAAGAAGTCGAGAGCAATTTGATTATCTTGAGAAGGATCAAGTGGAGGTGGAGCTCTTTCTGATTCATGGAGGCCTGGTCTTTGAACGGTGTTAAGAGCTTTCAGGACCTCGTCAGCATAATACTCGAACTCCATTCGGCTTAACCTGGTTTTGGCGCAAATTCTCTTATCCTTTATCGCTCTCTTCACCAAAGACGGAGTGACCGAAGACTTATACTCATGAGCCAGAAATGCACACAAGTCAATCAGACTACGGATACGGAGATATAGAACATCTCTGTCAGCGTCTGTGATTGGATCATATTTAGCAGCTGCCGTGATCCAAGCTTGTGGCGGTGCAGTTTCATCAATCTCCAATGTGTCCGCCCAGTCCCATGTGCTTGACTCGGGAACAGTAGATTGTGGTTCTTGTTGTAGAGGAGTAGAAACATGAACATCTGCTGGTTCTGATTCAGGCATCTCGGCGATGTCATGAACCGGCGAGTGTTGTGCAGCTTCAGGTTCAGTTACTGACTCTGCAATCACAGGAGCAACAACAGAACTAACAGGGTTAGTGGTAACAGGTATAGACACAGCAATAGATGTACCGGGAATCGATGACGCCGTAGTAGCATTCACATCATGGCGCCACTTGGATCGTCTTGATTCCGTTGAAGTGGATTTTTCCTTTTCTGCAACATCTTTCTTAGACTTGGTTCCAGACTTAGAAGGTTTCTTTGTGCTGGCCACCTTATCCCCTGTTTTAGGCTGTTTACCATCATCATCCTTGTCGCTATCCTCGTTGCTTCCCTTAGCACTCTCCTCATTTCCATCACCACCATTATCACCATCATCATCATCATCATCCTCAGCATTATCACCTTCATCGTCACCATCATCATCTTCTTCTTCTTCCTCTTCTTCTTCTTCACCGTCACCCTCTTCTTGTTCACTATCATCCTTTTCCTCCTCAGGCAGAATGTGGTAAGGTACCACACTTCTAAACATTTTAAATAACCGATCATCCTCCTTGATAGCATCATTTAGTGACTTGTAGAGTGTCCGCTGAACTTTGGACTTATCAAAAGATCCAACTTCCCTCATACGAGCTTTGAGGATCTTCTTTAATTCAAAATCCGTCAAGTCATTTGCAATTTTGTAGGCGGATTGAGAAGGATTTGACGACTTGATCATCAAATTATCAGCCGCGAGTGTCTTCAACTCATCACGCAGTTTTGGCATAAGGGACTCAACGGATTCTTTCACTCTCTCTTCAATAGAAGCTTCAAGTGTTTGTTTCTGCTCCTTGTATTTATCCTTCATGGCTCGAAGTCTCGTGATTCGTGCTTTATACTTATCAGCTTCAGCCTGTTTGACCTGAGCTAGTTCTTCTGCATGAGCTTTACGTGTTAACTCCATTTCTGCAGCGAACTTAGCAAGCATCTCTTCTTGGGCTTTCTTGGATGCTTCCTCACTTTGAACTCGTCTAAGTAACTCTTGGCGAAGTTCATTCATCTCTCTTCTTTGATTATCCGTGTGTTTATCCAAGAGTTCTGCCATTATAAATGCAGCCATTGAAGATGATGCAGAGCTGCCCTGGGTTGGTTGAAGAGGCTCGGTTGTGACTACAGTACTTAGGATGGAAGTTATTGGAGGTGGAAGGAATGGTGTTGGAACCGGTCGGGTTGGTAAGGGCTGTATTGGTGGAGGTTGAGTTACTAAAGGCTGGGTAGGTACCATGATTGTAGGGGCACCGGACTCCTTTTCAACACTTGCTGAAACAGCAATGGATGTCTCCTTCGAAGTAGAATACCGTTCAGGTGATCCAAACTCATCAATATCATCTGGCTCCTGGTACTCTTCTTCAATATTCATCTGTGCACCCGAACCACTACCGCCCGTGTCTCTCCTACTCTTTTTAATAGCTATCTTCATTAATTTTCTCTCATTCTTGTCAAGAGTAGGATCGACATCAACATCTTCTTCGTCGTGAAGAACTAACTCATCAACCGTGCTCTTTCCCTTCTTAGCCTCAGTCTTCTTCTTCTTGGTTTCGGGTTCAGATAAATTAGCTGGTTGCTTGTGTTTACCTTTACTCTTGACCGTAGTAGACGAGTCTTCTCCTGACTGAAGGCTTGCTTTTAGCTTCTTGATTTCTAGTAGCAGTAGTTTGTAATCAGCAGAGCCTTTAATTTTATCCTTCAGAAGATAATCGGGAATAGGACCAGGAATAACACCACTAGCTGTTCCTTCATGCCTTAGATCCACGGTGTGATCAGCCTCTTCAGTGTGATGACGACTTGCTGCACGCTTATCAATAGAGACATCATTCTGCATAAAATAATTAATAATAAGCTTGATAAACCGGGGGTAAGGAAAGAAATTAGTCTTCAGCTTCTTGTTTTGGAAGAGTTGAAAGTTAAATTCTTCCCACAACAATAATGCATAATCTGCATTTGAACCTTTGTACATTCCATAGAAGATGTTCATGATTGGACTACGCAAAGCATCATGCCTAGATGTTTTAGGTGTAAAACATCTACTGAGAATACCCAAGATTGCTCTCCAAGGTTGACCTACTTTAGCGGTGGTAAACTCAGACACTACTCGTATGTCAGGACATCCAAGAGCATCGAACATCTCCATGAGTTCGTCTTTGGTAGGATCCCTAGAAAATGACATACCTTTGGGTGTATCCCGTATTCCAAATATCTTTCGGAAGTCTGAAACTGTGAGTGTCTGTTGCTTGTTGTCGAGAGTGAAGGTGATCTTGTTTGAAGTGCTTTCCTTGGTAGCCCAGAAATCATACATGTAATCATATGGCACCGAGGCAGTACTCCTTAAGGCATTCTTGAAGTGAGAGTGATCAAGGATTGCTATGGCGACTTTAAATCCATGGTGAGTGGATTTTGAAACTTGCTTCAGCCGGTAATTGTTTGGTATGAACTTGAGTGTTCTTGCTTCGGCAATTGCGGCTGTTCTAGCATCTTGGAGTGCTTGTACTGTTGGATTTGTGATCGTATCTGCTTAAGATAAGACATAAAAGGTTGATGCACAAAAAATATATAGATATATATCATTATGACTTCTAAGCATAATACATTTCAACAAGTACTTATAACAGGCAAACAACTATCAATCCAACAACTCTTCATTCGGAACTCTTCATTCGGAACTCTTCATTCGGAACTCTTCATTCGGAAGTCCTTCATTCGGAACTCTTCATTCGGAAGTCCTTCATTCGGAACTCTTCATTCGGAAGTCCTTCATTCGGAACTCTTCATTCGGAAGTCCTTCATTCGGAACTCTTCATTCGGAAGTCCTTCATTCGGAACTCTTCATTCGGAAGTCCTTCATTCGGAACTCTTCATTCGGAAGTCCTTCATTCGGAACTCTTCATTTGGAAGTTCACTCGGAACTTCTTCATTCGGAAGTTCATCCGGAACTTCTTCATTCGGAAGTTCATTCGGAACTTCTTCATTCGGAAGTTCATCCGGAACTTCTTCATTTGGAAGTTCATCCGGAACTTCTTCATTCGGAAGTTCATCCGGAACTTCTTCATTCGGAAGTTCATCCGGAACTTCTTTCATTCGGAAGTTCATCCGGAACTTCTTCATTCGGAAGTTCATCCGGAACTTCTTCATTCGGAAGTTCATTCGGAACTTCTTCATTCGGAAGTTCATCCGGAACTTCTTCATTCGGAAGTTCATTCGGAACTTCTTCATTCGGAAGTTCATCCGGAACTTCTTCATTCGGAAGTTCATTCGGAACTTCTTCATTCGGAAGTTCATTCGGAACTTCTTCATTCGGAAGTTCATCCGGAACTTCTTTCATTCGGAAGTTCATCCGGGACTTCCTTCATTCGGAAGTTCATCCGGAACTTCCTTCATTCGGAAGTTCATCCGGAAATTCCTTCATTCGGAAGTTCATAATCCTTGTTCATCCGGAAGTCATAAACGCACCTATTAATGATTATTCTAGGCGCGATTGTGAGTTTTAAGGCAATCTAAGGCAACCATACACTTTCCAATGCTAATCCGCATAGAACCCAACTAAAACCCCTAATTAATTAACCCTAAATTAAGGCAAACGAACCCTAATTAGATTAACCTTAATTCACGAATTAACTACGTGGATTTAAATGAGATAGGCGAAATAGACATCAAAGATATGATGTTAGTACCTTGTTGGATCGAATGAAACGGATTGGATGATTGAATCGAGAGTTTTTGAGAAAGCTTGTGTGAGTGTTAATGGCGGATGGAGAAAAACAGAAGAAAGAAAGAAGAAGAAAGAGACGGGGGGTTTGGTTTGACTAGGTAAAAAGTTTTCCAACTTTCACAAATGTCACCTTAAGTCCCTATACTTTTCTATTCTTTTCCTTTTTGGTTTATAACTCCTATTAAGCTAACATCCGTTAAGATACTTAACTCTCGTTAGACTAACTCATTGTAATAATTATTTTAGCCCTCACACAACTTAAGCAACGCATCCTATTAGCAAAACTCCGAGATCTAAAGCAAGTCCTATCTCACAAGTCGTATTCTAAAGCAAGACTACTCATAAACCATTTAGCCAATTAATTTTCCACAAACACTTTTGAACATCGTTTTGATGACGAAGATGAATTAATATTATCTCCCCCTTAAACGATGACCCGTTTTCTATTTAAAGAGCTGTAGTCATAGTTTAAAGAGTCAAATATTGATGAAAACATTTCCAATTAATATCTTGAAAAAGATTGATTCGTGGTGGCAATAAGATTTCTCTTATTTTGACAAATTAGTGCACTGAGACGTACACTAACTCATGTTAGACCAAGTTGTAAAGTAAACTTGATCCCTTTGCATGATTTGGCTTGTAAATCATGCCCGAGAAAATTAATTCCCGTTGTGAGCCAACGTTTTCCACGGAAATACGTGACATTAATGTGAAAACCGGGTTGCAGTCTGAAATAACTACAAGCCACAATGGGCATGTTTTAAAAATGTACAACTTTTATACGGACTCTATTTATGACGCCGTGTCAATATTGATCGACATTTCTAAAGCCGTAAATATTACCGTACTAAAAGACATGCCCGATTTAAAAAAACGAAAAATATTTTTGGTTTTTCTTGATTTTATAATTTTTATGGTTTTTCTAGGTTTTATATTTTTTATGGTTTTTCTTGGTTTTATATTTTTTATGGTTTTTCTTGGTTTTATATTTTTGTATTTTTCTTTTTGTGGTTTATATATTTACGATAATATACATGATCACGAACAAAGGATACGCATGAATAGTTTACCACCACTATTCTGCTGATTCTTCTGCCAACTCTTTGAGAGTCGCTGGAGAGAAGGATTTCATGCCAAGCTTTTCGATCAAAAACTCGATTCGTCCTCGATCTAAGGCTTTGGTGAACATATCTGCCAGCTGATACTCAGTGGTGACAAAATACAGCTCGATCACTCCGTTCTCCACCTGCTCTTTAATGAAATGGTAGCGAATGTCGATGTGCTTTGCCCGAGAGTGTTGAACGTAGTTGCAGCAAAGGGCAATGGCGCTCTTGTTGTCACAATACATCGGGATTTTGTTAAATCCAAGACCGTAGTCAGTTAGTTGTGATCTCATCCAAAGGACTTGAGCACAACAACCGGACATGGCAATGTATTCAGCCTCCGTGCTAGAAATTGTAGCGCTTTTCTGCCTTTTTGAAGACCAACTTATCAATCTGTCTCCAAGGAGTTGCATAGACCCAGAAGTGCTACGCCTCGTGTCTTGACACCCAGCATGATCGGCATCTGCGTATGATATTAAAGCAATGGAGGAATCTTTCGGATACCATAGACCACGATTAAGTGTTCCTTTGAGATACCGAAAGATCCTTTTAACAACATGTAGGTGCTTTTCGGTAGGCCGAGCCTGATACTGGGCAAACATGCATACGGAAAATTGCAAATCAGGCCTGCTAGCAGTCAGATAGAGAAGGGTGCCGATCATTCCACGGTAAAGTTTCGGATCGACAATAATCCCATTCCTATCTTCATCTAACTTGGATTTCTCCACCATTGGAGTGTCCACGGGGTCACAATTTTCAAAGTTATATTTCTTTAAAGATTCTAGATCATATTTGGATTGATTAATAAAGATGCCTCTGGGATTCTGAGAAATTTGTAATCCTAAGAAAATTGAAATTTTTCCCATCTTTGACATCTGAAAGCGTGTGGACATTATCTTCTCAAAACGATTTGACAATTCTATGTTAGTGGCAGCAAATATTATATCATCAACATAAATTTGTACCAGTATCATGTCGTTGTCCTCCTTGAGAGTGAATAGAGTGGGGTCCACTTTGCCTTTGGAGAAGCCTTCCGAAATGAGATATGTTGACAGGAGATCATACCACGCGCGTGGAGCTTGTTTCAACCCATAGAGAGCCTTCTTAAGCTTGTACACATGATTAGGAAACTCCGTGCTAACGAACCCATCCGGCTGACTAACATAGACTTCTTCCCTTAGTTCATCATTCAAAAATGCCGTCTTCACATCCATTTGATAGACGATCATGTTCATATGAGCAGCATACGCAAGGAATAGTCTAATAGCCTCCAATCTTGCAACAGGAGCAAAATATTCTTCAAAGTCGATACCCAAGGCTTGTTTGTATCCTCTAGCAACCAATCTAGCCTTATTCTTCAAGACTGCACCCATCTCATCGAGTTTAACCTTATAAACCCACAACAAAGTAAGGATGTTAACCTTGTCAGGGAGAGGAACTAATTCCCATACTTCAAGTCTTTGGAATTCATTCAGTTCCTCTTGCATGGCCTCAATCCAAGATGATTGAGTCATAGCATGTTGCCAGTTTTTAGGTTCAACTTCGGAGAGAAATGCATCAAAATAGCAATAGAGTGCACTCTCTTGTAATTGATGACGTGTAGAGACTGGTCGATCGAGACTTCCAATGATATTCCTAAGTGGGTGATCTTTTGTCCATTTGGTGTTGTGGTTTTCAATCCGTGGTGGTCTGGAATGAACAATTGAAGGAGCTTCTTCTGAGGTAGACGCGGCTGAAGGGTTTTCAGGTATCGGTACACCAAAGAAAGGAAGCTCTTGTAGGTGAACATATTCCAAATCGTGATCAATAGAATCCTCTTCAACATCTTTAGGCACAAGTAAGGGTGAAGATTCAGGTGTAGTTTGAGAACTACTTGGTGAAGGTGCATCCGGTTCAATGTTAATTGAAGATGCATTAGATAAAGCTTCATTAGCTTGAGCAACAACTTCAGGGATTGGAGCTATCACTACAGGTGCTGGAACTTCATCATTTGGGGGATCAAAGAATTCATCAAACAACGGTTGAAACAGTTTATCCCACTCGGGCCTTGTAGGTGGTAAAAATGATGTAGAAGTAGGATTATTGGGAACTAATCCGGAACTAATAGCACCGGTTCCCATCTCATGAAGCGCGGGTTCAGAGCTGCGTTGCTCAGAAGCCATTGCTGTCAGCTCATCGAAATCTGCGTCCATAGTTTCTACAATCTTACCAAGACGACGGTTGTAAATTCGGTATGCTTTCTTGGAGGGTGAGTAACCAATGAAAATACCTATATCGGCTTTTGGTTGAAGTTTTCCCAAGTTCTCACTATTAATGTTTGGATAACAAAGAGCACCAAACACATGAAAGAATGAAACATCGGGTTTACGATCATGTAGAAGCTCGTAAGGTGTTTTTCCATGGCGTTTCCGAATGATAGAACGGTTTTGGGTGAAACATGCCGTAGATATAGCTTCTGCCCACAAGAACAATGGAGCGTTCGCATAAATCAGCATAGTCCTAGCAGCTTCCATAAGCGTACGATTCCGTCTTTCAACGACACCGTTTTGTTGTGGAGTACGTGCAGGCGGATGTTTCATGTGAGATACCAACATCTTCATAGATGGCACGAAGAGTCTGGTTGACGAACTCTGTTCCATTATCTGTACGAATACGGCGGACAGTAGTATTTAAACGTACCTGAATGAATTTCAGAAAAGTGATGATAGCCTTCGGTGCTTCATCCTTTGTACGTAGAAATCTAACCCATGTAAACCTGGAGAAATCATCCATAATAACAAGAATGAATTTCTTACCGCTCACACTTTCAGTTCTCATTGGCCCACAAAGATCCATATGCAAAAGATGAAGTTTTTCTTGATTGGTGTCTTCAGCTTTGGGCTTGTATGATTTCTTGGTACTTTTCCCCCTTGAACACGCGGAACATAAATGGTCCTTGTGAAATTTGAGCTTTGGAAGACCACGAACTAATTCGTTTTTAGCCAAATGATTAATAGCATCAAAGTTTAGATAAGATAATCTGCGATGCCATAACCATGACTTGGTCTTAGATGCTTTGGAGAGAAGACATACTGGAGAGGCGGCCATTGTAGGATTGTAAATCTTGCTTATGTTTCTAGAGAGAGAAAGAGATAGAGAGATGGTGGATTTCACACAAAGCTAGAGAGAGAAAGAAATGTTTACTATGTGAAAAATATGAAACCACACCACCCTCTCCATCAAAGGAGAGGGTTTATATACCCAAGCCTTGTGATGGGCTTGGGCTTACAATGTTGGGCCGGCCTACACATGTTGTAGGCTAGGCTTGACTTTGTTTGTTTAACAAAGATATTAACTAAACTACGAGCTATTACATGGACTATCGTTGGAGTGACCGATCCTTCTTAATACGTAAAACGTATTTCCAACAATCTCCCCCTAAGGGAGGTCACTCCAAACAAGGGCATTACCCAAGTTACAATAATGAGATAAACCTAGCATACTATGCTTGTCTTGAGCTCGTAGTCTTCGTCTTTCTTTTTCTTTTTCTTTTCTGGTGAATATGCTGATGTGATCTTTGATATCAGTCTTGAGAATTAATCTCTTGCCTTGATCTCGTGCATCCATCACTTGTGATCTTCGCCTCTTCGTGACCTCACGTCCCACATACTTATACCTTAGTAATTCTTGAAAGCTTCAGAGTTTGATACAGCGGAAGACTTAACTTTTAGGCTTTCTTGAATTAAATGAGATATTAAGTGCATAGAGTATAAGCATGCGGGGACGACTTCTTCTTGGATTCCGCAACGCCACCGTCTTCAAATGCCGCAACATAAGTAGACACGAACGAAATGGCTTTGAACATTTCATTCTAATTCGGTAGCATTTTACCTCCGGTCGGTGAAGACCGTTGGACGATATTAGATATCGTACCCGTGACGGATAGTTTCAATTAAGTAACTTCCTGACAGGATTTCGCGGGTAAACCCGTTCTCTTTATTCGACCGTCCAAAGCTGACTGCGAAGATAAAGAGTGAATCATTTGGATAATAATATCCGCATGATTTGAAGCCGTCAATTCATGTTCCTAGAACAAGTGAAATTCAATTAAGAACCGCACCATCGTTGCTTTCCAGTTGTCACGAGCTTGATTCGTATAGAATCTTGCAAGTTACCTACCAAGTGCTGTTTGAGGTTAACACTAGAAGGATTTCCACTCATCACTGTGAACACTAAGGTATCACTCTGAGTGTTCTGGCAAGATCACTAAGATATTGCGTAGAGGCCTGGAACGTGTTTAAACTCAGTTAAGAATTAAACAGATGTTGCTTTCCAGTTATCACAAGTTTGATTCATAAAGAATCGCACAAGTCACCTACCATGAGCTTTTTGATGTTCGCTCAAGAAGGATTTCCATCTTCATTGTAAATACTTTCGTATTACTTGGATGTTCAGGCAAGATCATGAAGATTTTGCGTAGGACTCTTAAAATCTTACTTTTCACAGTGTGTGAAGAAGCAAGGAAATATGAAAGTGTGTCCTAGTGAGATATTTGATGATCTCAAATGGCTCTAGACTCGATCGTGCACTTTGGGTTTTAGTGATCGGAGGCTGGAGAGGAGTGCCACCATTTCAATACCAATTTATTCGGAGTGAATAAATCGATAGATAACGTGTTATCTCCGTGTGATTAAAACAAATACCTTTTGAGAGATATCTGAGTTAGCTGGGATGGGTTGTGCATTGCATCATTGGGTCCATGATGTCTGTCTTCAATATCAAGATTCATTAAAATGATCTCAATAGCATATGTATTGACCCGGTTTCTGCCTAAAGTTGTAAGGAGGGCTTCTTTCTTTACACCCTTTATCTTTACAATTCTTTTTCATTCTTCAACCCCTTCAATGCTTACCAATACGTCATAACTAGCACCTTGTTGTGATTGTTCCAGTGCTAACTTAAGTACTTGGTCGGCATTCAGCTACGTTCACATTCTTTCTCCACCTTTCCTAAGGACTACTATTTCTAGCTATGGAATGTCCTTGGGAAGATTCCTCCGGTTCTGGAAGAATCATAAGACTTAACCTATCCTACCATCCTTATGTCACCACAATCTTCATCGTCGTGAAATAAATGGGTTTTGGGTAAGTATATGTCACCATGAAAATCCATTTTGATATAGAAAATCCATTTTGCTCCCCCTTAACATATGCCACGATATTCGAAAACATTTCGCATATGTAGAGATGAGCCAGCACATTAAGTCAAACCATTTGTGATAATATCCCATATTAAATCACATTTTCTCCCCCATATTAAAAATATTAACCCAATCGATGTTTTTAATATCAACTGATTTAATGAAGTTTTAACAAAGGTTTTGGGAAGAAAAATGCGAGTCCGTTTTATCTTCATGACATCTATTTGTAACATGATCACATATTCACCATATTAGAAAAGAATTGACAAGGTTGGACCTGATAGATGAGAACATCATATGATAAGATCAAATGGTTCTTGGCAGCATATGTTGATCGCCTCATCACGTCTGAAGTCATCTCTTGACACCACATGTACGATTGGTATTGTTGTCTTGACACCAACTTGTGAACTAGACACGTTCGGCATCGAAGATTCTAAATGCTTGACAATTGCTCCCCCTCAATTGTTGACCCGTGTTCTATTGAAAGAGTTGTAGTCGTCGGTTGAGTAGTCGCATCGTCGAGTATGTAGATACCAATTGTAGATTTCTATGGTTGTAGAGATGATAGCTTCATAAAAACAAGACTTCTCTTGTTTTAACAAATAAATGCACTGAAACGTACATTGATTTGTGTTAGACCAAGTTATAAAGTAAACTTGATCCCTTACAAGGTTTTAGAGTAAACCTTGCCCGAGAAAATTAATTCCCGTTGTTACCCATAGCTTTCATAAGAAATACCTGACTTTAAAGTGAAAACCGGGTTGCAGTCTGAAATAACTACAAGCCATTTAGGCATGTTTTATGAAATATTTACAACTTTTGTACGAACTCTATTTATGGCGCCGTGTCAATATTAATCAACATTTCTAAGGCCGTAAATATTATCGTACCAAAAGACATGCCTTTGAAAAATAAAGTAAAAATATTTTTGGATTTTTATGAATTTTTCAATTTTTATGGTTTTTATATGGTTTTATATTTTTGTATTTTGCTTTTGTGGATAAAAATACAAACAATATATACAGATGATCACCAAGGATACGGAGAATAGTTTTACCACCACTATTCTTTCGCTTCATCTGCTAGTTCCTTAAGAGTCTCAGGCGAGAAGGTTCTCATTCCCAGCTTGTCGGCCAAAAATTCAATTCGAGCGCGATCCAAAGCCTTCGTGAAAATATCCGCCAATTGATACTCAGATCGGACAAAGTAAAGCTCGATTACTCCATTTTCCACTTGCTCCTTGATGAAGTGGTAGCGAATGTCAATATGCTTCGACCGGGAGAATTGAACGTTGTTGCAGCATAAGGCAATTGCACTCTTGTTGTCACAGTACATCGGAATCTTGTTGAAACCTAGACCATAGTCGGTTAATTACGATCTCATCCAAAGAATTTGAGCACAGCAACCGGACATAGCTATGTATTCTGCTTCCGTACTTGAAATTGCAGCGCTTTTCTGCCTTTTCGATGCCCAACTGATTAGTCTATCTCCTAGTAGTTGCAAAGTTCCACTCGTGCTACGTCTTGTATCTTGACAACTCGCGTGATCCGCATCTGCATATGCCATTAGTGCAATAGAAGAGTCCTTCGAATACCAAAGTCCCCGATTAATGGTTCCTTTAAGATATCGAAAGATCCTTTTAACAGTAGCTAAGTGTAACTCAGTAGGCCTAGTTTGATACCTGGCACACATACATATAGCAAACTGAAGATCAGGTCGACTGGCTGTGATATACAGAAGAGTACCGATCATTCCACGATAAAGTGTCGGATCAACGGCAACTCCATGTGGATCTGCATCAAGCTTAGTTCGTTCCACCATTGGAGTATCCACGGGGTCGCAAGATTCCATCTTATACTTCTTAAGCGATTCAAGGGCATACTTGGATTGATTGATAAAGATGCCTCTGGGACTCTGAGATATCTGAAGACCTAAGAAGAATGATACCTTGCCCATCATTGACATCTTAAACTTGGAAGACATGAGTGTCCCAAACTCATCCGATAAGGTTTGGGTCGAGGCTGCAAATATAATATCATCAACATATATTTGTACCATAATCATATCTTTACCTCGTTTCTGAATGAACAGCGTGGGATCCACCTTGCCTTTAGCGAAGCCTTGCGTAATGAGGAATTGTGACAAAAGATCATACCATGCGCGAGGAGCTTGCTTCAACCCATAGAGAGCCTTCTTAAGCTTGTACACATGATTAGGATAATTAGGATTCACAAAACCATCCGGTTGTTGAACATAGACCTCTTCCTTGAGTTCACCTAAGAAATGCCGTCTTCACATCCATCTGATAGACGACCATATTCATATGGGCTGCATAAGGGAGGAATAGTCTAATAGCTTCCAAACGGGCAACAGGTGCAAAGGATTCCATAAAGTCGATGCCCAATAATTGCTTGTATCCACGAGCTACTAGACGAGCTTTGTTCTTCAATATTCCGCCTAACTCATCGAGTTTCACCTTGTAAACCCATTTCAAAGTGAGTAACTGCACTTGATCCGGGCATGGGACAAGTTCCCAAACATCAAGACGTATGAATTCGTTAAGTTCTTCTTGCATAGCTTCTATCCAACAGGATTGAGTAAAAGCTTGTTGCCATGTCTTAGGTTCAACTTCAGTGAGAAAAGCATCAAAGTGACAAAACAGTGCACTTTCTTGTAACTGACTTCGTGTGGATACTGGACGATTAGGGTCTCCAATAATAGAATCTATAGGATGATCCTTTGTCCACTTGCTGTCATGTTCACGAATCCGTGGAGTGGAGTAAACTGTAGAAGGAGCTTCCTCTGTGGTGGACGACCCGGCTTGATTAGGGTCGGGAATAGATACACCAAAGAATGGAAGTTCACGCATTTGAGCGAATTCCAAATCGTGATCATCATCATCCTCTTCATCATCAATAGGCATGACATGGGTAGTTGAAACATGTGTTGGTTGAGAATTACTTGTTGAAGGTATATCTTGACCAATTGTTGGTGCAGATGTATCTGATTGTGCAACGGTTGCTGGAGCGACAACTTCGGTTACCGGAGCTATTACTTCAGGTTCTGGAGCAACAATACTTGGAGGAGTAAAGAATTCATCAAAGAACGGTTGAAACAACGTATCCCATTCCTTCCTAGTAGGTGGTGTAAATGATGATGAAGTAGGGTTGTTTGGGACAAGACCAGAACTAATATTACTGGGTCCCATTTCATGAAGTGCGGGTTCAGAGCTGCTTTGCTCAGAAGCCATTGCTGTCAGCTCGTCAAAATCAACATTCATGGTTTCGAGGATCTTGCGAGAGTTACGGTTGTAGATACGGTATGCCTTCTTTGCGGGTGCGTAACCAATGAAAATACCAATATCAGCCTTTGGTTGAAGTTTTCCCAAATTGTCACCATCAATATTTAGATAGCAAAGAGAACCAAATACATGAAGATATGATAAATCTGGTACTTTTCCATGGAGAAGCTCATAAGGTGTTTTACCATGGCGTTTACGAATTAGTGACCGGTTTTGGGTGTACACTGCTGTAGATACTGCTTCTGCCCATAAAAACAATGGAGCCTTTGCGTAAATTAACATCGTTCGAGCAGCTTCCATATGTGTGCGATTTCGCCTTTCAACGACACCGTTTTGTTGTCGGGTGCGAGCAACGGATGTTTCATGAGAAATGCCAACTTCTTCATAATAATCACGCAAAATTTGATTCACAAATTCGGTTCCATTATCTGTACGAATGCGTCGAACAGTAGTGTTGAGACGCACTTGAATCATCTTGAGAAATCCGATTATGAATTTAGGTGCCTCATTTTTTGCTTTAAGAAATTTCACCCATGTAAACCGAGAGTAATCATCGACAATGACGAGGATGTACTTTTTGCCACTAAGACTTTCAACACGCATTGGCCCACAAAGATCCATATGCAAAAGATAAAGTTTCTCTTGGTTGGTGTCTTCCGTCTTGGGTTTGTAAGATTTCTTAGTGCTTTTCCCCATTGTACACGCGGAACACAAATGATCCTTGTGAAATGAAAGTTTAGGAAGACCACGAACAAGTTCGTTTTTCGCCAATTGATTAATAGCGTCAAAGTTAAGATGAGATAACCGTCGATGCCATAACCAAGACTTAGTCTTCGATGCTTTGGAGAGAAGACATACGGGAGAAGCGGCCATCATGTCTTGTAGAGACAAAGTATACAAATTATTCCCTCGAGTACCTTTCAATAAATCAACCCCTTCCAAATTACGAATGAAGCAGGTATGCTCTCGAAAAGCAACTTCTAGGTTTGCATCACAAAATTGTCCCACAGAAAATAAATTGTGACCGAGACCTTCCACGTAATACACTCTTGAAATTATAACATTCCCAATATGATATTCACCGTAACCCATTATCTTTGCAATATGATCATTCCCAAATCGAACCGTACCAAGAAACTTGCTGACGAAATTTCTGAGCTGAGAGCGATCTCCGGTCATATGCTTGGAGCAACCAGAGTCCAAATACCAGAGAACAATTTGGACCACCTGTTTTCAACAACAACAGTAGACAATGCATTGGAAACTATTGGTTCCGGAGTGTTAGCAGATACAGATATAGAATTATCAGAATTGCTAACATTTTTGAGACCCTTAGATTTCCTGCGTTTTCTAATGATAGTTTTAGCACTAACAGGTTTTACTGTTCCAACTTTCTTAGGTTTTGGATTATTCGCGGGCACTACAGTGGGAGTAGACCTATTTAAAGGGCACTTTGTTCCTACAGTAGTGTTGGTGTTCCTAGTTAAAGGACACGCTTGTGTTTTGGTAGCCTTGGTACTCCTAGTTAAAGGGAACGCTTTCTTCACTTCAGTGGGAGTGATCCTAGTTAAAGGGCACATATTTCCTACTATAGTGAAAGTCCTACCAGTGGGGCGCCACATCCAACCAACTTGGGTTAACACTTTCCCAGTCGGTTTCCATTCTAATCCATTTTTCCGGGCATGCATCTCATTCACATGGTCAATAAGGCAAGAATCATGACGACTAGAAAACATACATTCATTGCAATTCTAACATTTTAAATTAGAATTCACAGTAGGCTTAGAACGCTGCACAACCGCAGAGCCTTTAGGTTTAGCTACATGATTCTTTTTATTCAAAACAGAAATAACATTCCTAGGATGGGCTTCTACTTTCTTCTTCACTTGACTACTAGTTGGGGGCAAGATCCTATCATTCTTCTTGTTTCTTTTAAGCTTAGATCTTTGAGCCTTAGTAGTGGTGCTTACTCTTGTAGAAGGCAACACAGGAATATTAGAAGCTGGTTTTGATTCCGCCTTATCTTTAGTGACCAAAGTTTGAGATGATTTAGTCTTAGGGCCCTTGTTAAGTGGTGTGACGGCTATAAGGTTCCTTTTGATGGCACTAGAGGACGGTGCTGAGATAGTGGCTGCGTTATCCACAACATTCTTACCTTTTAGAGTACGAAGTGTTTCCTTTAACTCAGCCAAGACCAGATTTTTATCACAAATTTGTTCCCTCAAATCAGATATTTCCATCGACTTTCGATTCAATTGTTCAATCAATGATTGATTCTGTGCAGTGGTATCAACACATGCGGGCTGTACTAAATCGAAGAGTCGTGTATTTTTCTGTTTTAAGTTATCAACTTTGGACAAAATCTTGGAAACTCGATTATCTAGATCAAGTTTAAGATTCTCTGCAGCCTCAAGTACGTTCACACAGTTAAGCTCCTTAGATTTCTCTATTTTTATCGGCAAAGAGTTAGCAACTTTGTCACTTGGCTGACGCTGTTTTGATTGTAAATTCAATCGAAAATTCTTTTCAAAATTTGCATCATCGATATTAACACCTTCGAATGACGTTTCAAATATTTCTTGAATAAATTGTTGCTTGCATTCAAGTGAAATACAATGCGTTTGAATCTCATCAAAACGTTTTGAAAGCGAAGAATATGAATCTTGAAGCTTTAAAAATTCAGCGTCAGATTCGTGACAAGTACTATCTACCACATTATCCACAGATTCAACATTATGCACAATAGAATCATTATCAACACTTGTATTCACACAGACAGAAACTATATCATGAGACATCACTTGATTCAGAAGCAGATCATTATGGCGTGAAACCCGTTCTATTTCAAGTAAACTGTTTTCATAAGCATCTTCCATTTCATTGAAAACACGTCTAACTTCTTCTAATTCCAAAAACAAATCTTGATCAATATTACGAAGACAAGCTTTAACATTCTTTACAAACGGAACAATTTCATCTCGAAACGCAGCTCTAGTGTGCTCAAAGTTCCATTCACTTTCCGTTATGGCTGTGGCCGTCGTACGTTCCAAAATGACCTTGTCAAAATCGGCTAAGTGTTGGTGAACCGTATTTAAGTTAACGGACGCCTTACTTACCGGTGGAATTAACTTCGTTAAATCCTTTTTGACGAGTGTAGGAGACGTACTAGGAAGGTTTTCATTTGACAAACTTTGGGGCACAAGAACTGTTAATTCTGCTAATTCCTTTTGTAAGCGAATGCGTGTCTTTTTCGAAAATTAATCTTTGTTATGTTGATCATAATCAATTGTATGGAATTTTGAAAGCATTTTAGAATGAGTTTCATCCCCAAGTGATTGTGTCTCCTCAGTACTACGGACAAAAGGTGCTTCTTTCGATTTGCCAATTATGGTCATATCATAAAGGCCGGGAATATATTCCTGAGCTTGTTTTGCATAACCAGGATTAGGTGGTAAATCTTGACGACGCTTAAGTTCGAATTCTTTAAATGATTTAGTTAAAAGATGAACCTTTTCTGTGGAAGCGTATTGTTTTAAAAGTTGTTGTTTTTTGAATTTAAGAAGTTTGGTAGCATTAATTTCCGATTCAACCTTTTTAGACTCGAGAGTTTCGAAATCCATTTTAAGTTTCTGAAAATCATTGACAACCGACTCTTTTTCTTTTAATTCATTGGAAAGATTAGATTTTAATGATTCTATTTCTTTCAAGTGTTCAATCTTTTCAAAACGAAATTGGTCAAATTCAGAACATGTTATTTTCTCTTCTTGAGGGACCATTTCAAAAGTTTTGACCTTTTCTTTATGCAATGCAAGCTCAGCAGTTAGGGTGGAATTCGTATCTACGGATTGTTTGAGGGCCATATGCATTTGATCAATAATATGTTTAGGCACCATGACCAAATCATGTTGAGCATAAGATTCTATACCCGTCGTAGCATTTGGTTGAGGTTCACTCAAATGTGTTGGATTGGGTACCACATCATTTGAGTTACTAGTCCCCGAATGCTGTTCGAGGTTGTCATTTTCATGCCCAACTTGATGTTGGTTATCATCAATATTATTAGATGTGGTTGGTACCTCACTGATGACATCAGAACCATAGTGAGAGAGATTAGCAATGAGAGCAGCTTGGGCAGAGTGAATGTCATCACAATTCGAATCGTATGCATCAAGATCGTCCGCTTGATAAGCTGCATTAGAAGTGGAGACGACTGCAATGCCTTCACTATCTGCTGCCCCTTGGTCTGCAAGAAATGCTAACTCCTCTGAATCCAAAATCTTCCCCTTAGACTGAGCATCAACCAAATACATCTTCTCACGAAACCATGCATCATCCCTCCTCCTTTTCGGCTGAGTGCATTCCCTAGCCATATGACCTTGTCCTCGGCAATTGTAGCAAGTCACAACCTTTTTAGGACCACTAGGACTTCCATTTCCATTAGCTTGAGAATTCACAGCTTGATTGTTCCCAGTCCTTGTAGGAGGTCCATATGAATTTTGCCTTCCCTGAATAGGTTGCACCATCACTTGACCATCTTGAACAGTGGCTTGTTGTCGAGGATTTGATGAGGTGCGGAGCTGATTGTTTGTTGGTGGAAATCCTCTAGTTGCAACAAGTTTTGACAAGTAGGCTGTGAGTGGTTTAGAACATCAGCTGGCGTATCATTTGGTGTAAAGACCGGTGCTTCGATTGGTGGAAGTTCATTAGAGTAGAAAGCTTGTGCTGGTTGTGCTTCAATTGGAAAATATCCTTGCTGAGGAGTATAGCCCAATGGAGAAGTGTTGGCTTGTGATGGTGATGTCTGATATGGTGGTTGATGTGGAAAAGATTGTTGATGAACACCTTGTTGAAATGCTTGATGTGGCATCACTAGTGGTGGATAAGATGGTTGCTGTGGTTGCTGATAGTTGTGTGGTGGTGTCTGCTGCAAGTATGATGGTTGCTGATAAGTATAAGCCATGTTTTGTTGAGAAGCATACATTGCAAGTGGATCATGAACTTGAGGTGTAGACAACCGAGCCTCGATCACATGGAATTCGTGTTGTTGAAGAAAGGCTTGAAGTTGATCCACATTGGTGTTATGCAAGTCCTTAGCCAATTTAACATCCGTCACGTATTTTTTCCATTCTGAAGGAAGAGTGTTCAAATACTTGGTGTTCAATTGAAAGGTAGGAATTGTCATGCCATAGATATTGAGCTCATTCAACAATAGGGTAAATCTCAGATAGTAATCATTGAGAGTCTCCCCTGGCACATAGGCAAACTTATTAAAAGTATCATAAAGCTTACACTCTCGTTCTTGTTTAGTTAACGAGGTGCCTTGCATTAGAACACGAATTCTATCCCATAACTCTTTGGCAACTTTATGTTTACTGACGAGTTTGTAGACATCTGGAGGAAGGGCTTGGAGAATGATGTTTGTAGCATACTTATCACATTTGTCTTGAATCTTCATATCTCCAGTCAATTCACCCGTTGTGCGAGGACGAGTAGTTGTACCTTCCGTCACAGTACCATAATCTAATGGTCCATTGAGCACCGATACCCAAATGAGATGTCCATTCTCCTTGTTCAACATATAAAGTTCCATTCGGGAAGCCCATTCCTCATACATAGTCTTCACCAACATTGGTGGACGATTATCTGTACCCGAGAGGATGGACTTATCCGTAAGAGATGTGTACTCCATTTTAATAAGTTAAGATTTACAAACTTTGATCGATCAATGAAGGAAAGTAAATGTGTTTGTTGTTGTGAGTTGAAGTCGAGAAACAATGTTAAAATCCCCTAAAATATGTTCTCAATAAACCAAAAATTCCAAGTCAAAATTACACACGAGAATAATTTTGTTATCGGAATAGTGATCGGAATAGTGATCGGAATGATGATCGGAATGAGTTATCGGAAAACCTAATCGGAATACTTAATCTGAATACCAATCTGAAAACCAATCGGAATACCAATCCGAATACCAATCGGAATGCTGTGATCGGAATACCAATCTGAATACCAATCGGAATGCTGTGATCGGAATACCAATCTGAATACCAATCGGAATGCTGTGATCGGAATACCAAATCTGAATACCAATCTGAATACCAATCTGAATACCAATCTGAATACCAATCGGAATACCAATCTGAATACCAATCAGAATGCTGTGATCGGAATACCTAAACCCTATTCCGATTACACTGATCGGAATGTACTATAAACCCCTTTCCGATGACCAGATCGGAATAATTTCCACTTTTCTCGGACAAAACTCAACCAATTCGTGATTTTAAGCCAAAAAATGATCAAAACACCCAAAAATTTTGTGTTTTTAGCCAAAGTAACTATACCAAATCCCTACCACAACTATGTAGAAGATTTGTATCAAGAAAAAACCATCAAAAACACAAAAAAAAAAAATTGGACGTGTGAAAATGGATCAAAAATGGCGTATGAATCAAGAACACAAACACATGAACAATACAATCATCCCATGGCTCTTGATACCATTTGTAGGATTGTAAATCTTGCTTATGTTTCTAGAGAGAGAAAGAGATAGAGAGATGGTGGATTTCACACAAAGCTAGAGAGAGAAAGAAATGTTTACTATGTGAAAAATATGAAACCACACCACCCTCTCCATCAAAGGAGAGGGTTTATATACCCAAGCCTTGTGATGGGCTTGGGCTTACAATGTTGGGCCAGCCTACACATGTTGTAGGCTAGGCTTGACTTTGTTTGTTTAACAAAGATATTAACTAAACTACGAGCTATTACATGGACTATCGTTGGAGTGACCGATCCTTCTTAATACGTAAAACGTATTTCCAACAGCCATCATGTCTTGTAGGGACAACGTATAAAGATTTGCACCACGAGATCCCTTCAACAAGTCTTTTCCTTCCAAGTTGCGGATGAAACAAGTATGTTGTCGAAAAGCAACCTCTAGGTTAGAATCACAAAACTGTCCTACTGAAAATAAATTATGACCAAGACCTTCTACATAGTATACCCTTGAAATCGTAATGTTTCCAATCTGATATTCACCATACCCCATTATCTTTGCAATATGATCATTACCGAATTTAATCGTTCCAAGAAACTTGCTGACGAAATTTCGGAGCATCGAGCGATCTCCGGTCATATGCTTTGAACAACCGGAGTCCAAATACCAGAGGATGATTTGGACCACCTGAAAATATCACCAGACGAGGACAATGTAGAGGTATCGGAATCTGAATGTTCCTTGTTATTAGCAGGTACAGATTTAATAATCTTAGATTTGCTAATTTTAGGTTTCTTAGATTTCCTAGCCTTCTTCCTAGTTGGTGGTGTAGATTCTAGTTGGCTTAAATCCTGAGGTATTTCTTCACTGATAGGCACTATAGTGGGGGCTGACCTAATTAAAGGGCGTTGTTTCCATACTTTTGTGCTAGTGTTCGTAACTAAAGGACGCTGAGACCTAACCTCAATGGATGCATTCCTAGTTAAAGGGCACATTGTTCCATCTAATGTAAAGGTCCTACCAGTGGGATTGCCATTGCCAGCCAACTTGGGCACGAGTTCTACCAGTTGGCTTCCATTCAAGATCATTCCTAATGGCATTCATTTCATTCACATGATCAATAAGACACAAATCATGACGTTGGGAAAACATACATTCATTACAATTCCAACATTTCAAATTAGAATTCACAAATGGTTTAGGCTACTGCACAGGCGCAGAGCTTTTAGTCTTAACATGATTCTTTTTATTTAAATCTGAACTAACATTCCTATGGTGAGCTTCTACTTTCTTCTTGTTGGTACTACTAGTGGAGGGCTTGATCTTATCTTTCTTGAGTGGCGATCCTTTAGCCTTAGTAGACTCTTTTACTCCTGTAGAAGGAAAAGTGGGAACATTAGCAACAAATTTTAAAGGTGCCTTACTTGATGGTGCCAATGACGGTTTTGCTCCTGGGTCTTATTGAATGGAGTTACAGCAATGGGTCGATTAGTGAGTAGTGCAGAACCTGGTTTACCTATGTATTGAAAATATGCTAAGCAATATTGAACTCGCTTAATATATTCATGAGATGAATAATAGTAGCTACTTGAGGGATCTAAGGCATAAAGATCGTCTAAAATATCCCTAACAAGATCTACATGTTTAATTGCATTCCTCATATAATCATCGTAGGTAACCGGGTTTTTCTTATGGAGCGGGTTCTTATAAAGCACTACTGACTTGGTTGTTGGAGCACTAGAGGACGGTGCAGAGTTGGTAGCTAAGTTATTAACAACTTCTTGTCGGGTGAGAAGAAGTGTCTCCTTTAACTCGGCCAAAACCATGTTTTTGTCAATGAGCTGGATGTTTAAGTCAGAGATTTCCTCACACTTTTGGTTCAGTTGTTCAACATAAGATTGTTGTTGTGCTGCATTAAAAGCTAAGTATTCTTCTATTGAACCATAAAGAGCGGATAGTCCCTGTCTTGCCCGATCCATCTCCCCTAGAATAGACGAAAGTCTAATTTCTAAGTCCTGGTTTTTAGACTCTGCAGCCTCTAGTTCCAATTTTAGTGTTTCATTTGATGACACATCTCTCTTTAACCTCATAATCTCTTCCTCTAATGCCTTAACTATTTCAATCATCTTGTCACTCGTCTCAACACTGTTTTCACAACCATTTGTTATCAAAAGATCCTCATTTTGAGTTTGTTGTTTTAATTCTAAAGATATACAATGTTGTTCAAGCTGATTAAAGCGTTTTGAAAGTAAATTGTAAGAATCTTGAAGCTTTAAAAATTCAGCGTTAGACTCGTGACAAGAATGATTATCTACCTCATTTACAGTATCAGCAACATTTACAGAGAGATCACAAACATCATCACATATATTCACAGCATCACATTTAATCATAGCGGATGTAAGCTCATTCGAATAATTAACATTTACAGTAGTAAGCACATCACACGAAATTACTTGGGACAAGAATCGGTCATATTCGGATAAAATCTTTTCCTTTTCAATTAATTGTAGTTCGTAAGTGGTGTCCATTTCATAAAACACTTTTTGAACTTCTCCAATTTCAAACTGAAGATTTTCTGAAAGAGATGCAAAACTTCCTTTTAGACTTTCGACAAACGGATTAATCTCATTCTTAAACACCTCGTTCATGTGTTCGAAAGCCCATTCTCCGGCGTTTAAGCCATTTGAAGTCGTACATTCCAAAATGACCTTGTCAAAACTAGCAAAGTGTTTATTAATCTCTTGCAAGTTTAACCATACAGTGCTAACAGGTGGAAGATCCTTTGGAATTTCCTTAGGTCCTTCCATTTTGACAAGTGTAGGAAGTGTACTAGGGTTTTCTTCATTTAACATGTAGGTTGGTGCTGTAATGAGATCTTTGTCCATATGGAAGCGAATTCTAAAATCCGTTTTAGCAAGCTCCTGATTTGTTGTTCCCAATCAATCCATAACACAAGATTCTTAGAGAGAGAAATAGAAGAAAAGTAGAAAGAGAAAGTAGAGAGAGAAGTGGAAGGTTTACACTAAAACTATGTGTTTTATGAAATGAACCAACACCCTCTTTCACATGTGAAAGAGGGTTATATACCCTTGGCCTTTTGGGCCGTGGGCTTTGTTTCCTTGGGCCGGGCTTGGCTTTGTTTTGGGCTTACGCCCCTAACTTATACAATATTAGCTTAAAGTCCAAGCCCGGTTTTCCCGACTAACCTATTACAATACATGACCAATAACGACTAAGATGACCTATTACATTCTTGTTCGACTATATAAAATATAAGGCTAACAATCTCCCCCAATGTATCGGTCATCTTAAAAAGCTTAAAAAGCATAAGATGATTGAGTGAATACATTCTTGTAGAGGAGATCTTCCTGCTTTGGTCTTGTATCTTGGTCTTGATCTTGTTTGTAACAGCTTTGTTCCTTCATGCTTTCGTGATCTTTAACTTGAGCCTTTGTCATTTGACTTTGAGTGCTTGAGATCTTCATCTGTACTCCTTGTGACTAAGATGACCTATTACATTCTTACATTCTTAGGTATCTTGATTATCGCCATCTTGTGCTCTTGTGACTTCTGAATCGACATCGGTTGCACAGCTACGCCACCTTCTTAATATGCAGCAACATATATAGACACGGATGAAATGGCTTTGAACATTTCACCCTAACTCGGTAGCGTTTTACCTCCGGTCGGTAAAGACCGTTAAACGGTATTAAATACCGTACCTGTGATCAGATAGATTCGATTAAGAACCTCCTTGACAGGGTTTCCCGGCGGTAGTAGCCAGTTCTCTTTACTCGACCGTCTCAAAGCAGACTGCGAACGTAAAGAGTGAATCATAAGGATAGATTATCCGTCTGATTAGAGTCGTCAATTCAGATTTCCTGGAACAAGTTTGATTCTAAAAGAATCGCACCATTGTTGCTTTCCAGTTTGTCACAAGCTTGATTCATAGAGAATCTTGCGAGTTACCTACCGCAGTGCTGTTTGATGTTGACACTGGAAGGATTTCCATTCGTCACTGTGAACACTAGTGAGTGTCGCTCTGAATGTTCTGGCAAGATCACATGGATTTTGCGAAGAAACCTGGAATCAAGTTTGAATCAATTAAGAATCCAAACTTAGTTGCTTTCCAGTTCTCACAAGTTTGATTCGTGTAGAATCGCACAAGTTACCTACCATGAGCTTGTTTGATGTTGGCTTAAGCAGGATTTCCATCTTCATTGTGAATCGTATCACTCAGATGTTCTGGCAATATCACAAGGATAATGCGTAGGACTCGATTGTGTCCTAATGAGATGATAGATAGATCTCGTTTGGCTCTAGACTCAATAAGTGCATTTTGGTATTCGGAGGCTGGAGCAGACTGCCACCTTTTCAATATTAACTGACTCGGAGTGAGAAAGTCAATAGATACGTGTTGATCTCCGTGACAATGAGACAAGTTTCTTTTGAGAGAAACTCGAATGGCTGGGAAGGGTTGTGCATTGCATCACTGGGTCCATGATGACTTGTCTTCAATAGATGTATTGACCCGGTTTCTGCCTAAGTTGCATAGAATATTCAACTCCTTCAATGCTTACCAATACGTCATCATTAGCACCTTGTTGTGATTGTTCCAGTGCTAACTTAAGTACTTGGTCCGCATTCAGCTTCATTCCACTCCATCTTTCCTAAGGACAACTATTTCTAGCTATGGAATGTCCTTGGGTAGATCCCTCCGGTTCTGGTTGGATCATAGGACTTAGTTTCCTATCCTAAACCACCTTTTGACTCCATTGTTCCGTCGTGGATAGTAGGTTGTTTTGGGTAAAGATCGTAACCATAAAACCATTGAAAACCATTCAAAGTGCTTGATAAAAATCAAAACTTTTAACACTTTGAAAGTTTTATCTTTTCGAAAAGCTCCCCCTACACACATGCATCGATATACGAAATAGTTTGGCATGTGAAGGAAAGAGTTGCACTTGAGTCTTTAAGATCACTTGTTGCGATATATTACATTTTAATCACATTTTCTCCCCCTATCTCTAATATAAAAATATAATATTAGAGATACCAATTGATTAAAATATGACATTTTCCGAAAAATCGTTGGGAGAGAAACATGTGTGCATGCATGAATCATGGAACATTTTCAGTCGGGTCGCGCCCCCTCAACAATATATGTGTGTCTTGAGACAAAATTTGACAGAATTTTAGAAAAACGACACCACAAAATATGTTGAGGTACGGAGTTGAGTGCCTTTTCCGATATAATATATCACATTTGACAATTTCATATCATTTTCGGAATGTGTTGGATACATAAAATATGACAATTTTAGAGATGTACCCAACAACATTAAAAGGCTTGATTTTAAAACGCTCCCCCTCAAAAATTGATCAAAAATAACATATGACAATTTTGAGATATAAAAACCACTTATGAGGATGGGAGTGTTGAACACACAATTTTGAAAGATTTAGAAAAACCTTTTGAGAAATTCTTGAAAAATTGTGTTCAACGGTTTTAAAATAATCAGGATAGAAGACTTCTCTTCTGTTGCTTAGGGAAAGCGCACTGAAACGTACACTCCCCTTTCGGGTCCGTTTTTCATGAGCTCAAAACTTTGATTGTTTTGTGACTAGCTCATGACCGAGAAAAATAAATTTCCCGTTGTGAAGGATAAGTTATCATCCGTGATAAACTTTCCTTAAGTTGAAGTTCGAGTTCTAAGCTGACATTTACTTAGAAATCGTTTTTCATGAACTTAAAAACTTTGAATGTTTTTATGAGAAGCTCATGACCGAGAAATATGAATTTCTCGTTGAGAAGGATAAGTTATCGTCCGAGATAAACTTTCCTTAGTTTAGGTCCGAGTTCTAAGCTGTGATGCGCCTAGAAGTCATTATGAGAGAATATCAAGCAGCTTCATTTGCCAAAACCTCCAAGTCTTCTGGAGTCATATACTTCATACCAAGACGGCCAACGAGATATGCAAACCTATCTTTCGATAGAGCTTTTGTAAACAAGTCTTCCAGCTGGTACTCAGTTCTGACAAAGTATAATTCCACGATGCCGCGTTCCACTTGTTCCTTGATGAAGTGATATCTGACGTCGATGTGCTTGGTGCGGGAGTGCTGAACCGGATTGCAAGATATGGCTATGGCCGACTTTGAGTCACAATACATAGGTATTTTATCAAAGTGGAAGCCATAATCCGTGAGTTGAGTTCTCATCCAGAGGACTTGAGCACAACACGCGGATAGAGCCACATATTCGGCTTCAGCTGATGAGAGCGAGGTGCAATCCTGCTTCTTTGACGACCAGCTGACAAGCTTGTCTTCCCCTAGAAATTGTATGCTACCAGAAGTGCTTTTACGACTATCAAGACAACCTGCGTGATCAGAATCTGAAAAAGCCGTTAGATGAAAACCGGTTTCCCTCGGATGCCAGAATCCCATGTGAATGGTATTCTTAAGGTACCGAAAGATCCGTTTAACCTCTTTGAGGTGCTTTTGAGTAGGTCTGGCTTGATATCGTGCACAATAGCATGTGGCATGATGAATATCAGGCCTGCTGGCTGTAAGGTACATAAGTGACCCGATCATACTGCGATATCGCGTTTGATCTACGGGATATGAGTACAAGTCAGCGTCTAGGGATGTGGTCGACAATGGTGTACTAACGCGAGCACATGAGGTCATACCATGCTTTTTAAGTATCTCTTGAGCATACTTAGCTTGGTTAATGAAGATACCACGTGGGGATTGATGAATCTGGAGGCCTAAAAAGAATTTTAGCTCCCCCATCATTGACATTTCAAATCTGCTGTGCATTAATTTTTCAAAACGTTTTGAAAGTTTTGGGTTCGTAGAACCAAAAATAATGTCATCAACATAAACTTGCACCAGCATTATGTCATCCCCATATTTATTAGTAAAGAGAGTAGGATCAATAGAACCTTTGGAGAATCCTTTGGACACCAAGAAGTTTGAAAGTTCTTCGTACCATGCCCTTGGAGCTTGTTTAAGTCCATATACAGCCTTCTTGAGACGATAGACTTTGTCAGGATGATGAGGATCGACGAATCCTTCCGGCTGATTCACATACACTTCTTCCTTCAAATGACCGTTGAGAAAAGCTGTTTTGACGTCCATCTGAAAAACCGTGAAGCCCTTATGTGCAGCATAAGCAAGGAATATCCTGACTGCTTCCAAACGAGCGACTGGAGCGAATGATTCATCGTAGTCTATGCCTTCTTGTTGACGGTATCCCTTAACCACAAGACGAGATTTGTTTTTGATGATGGTTTGTTCTTCATCCAGTTTGTTTTTCCAGATCCATTTGAAATCTAAAATTGACATTCCATAGGGTCGGTCAACAAGTTCCCAAACATTTAGGCGTTCAAACTGATGAATTTCGTCTTGCATTGATTCAATCCACGCATGATCAGTCATGGCTTGTTTGATGTTTGTAGGTACAGTTGAACTCACGGTGAGTGCATACATACACACATCGCCATCGGTTTCGAGTTGTCTGCGTGTTCGAACCGATTGTGAAGGATTTCCAATTACTTGCACCAATGGATGATCACGTGTCCAATGGTGAGTGGATGGATATGGTTGGTAGAATGTATGCATGTTGGATGGATCAACATGTTGAGTAGAAGACTCTCCGACTTCGTGTACCGGTGTACCGAACGGATTGATAAATTCTTCATCGTCAGGTTGTGCATCGACTGCTTGATTGTTGTTTCCTCCTTCAGCATTGATGGTTGGTGATGTTGGTTGTATGACAGTTTCTTGAGTTTGTTGAATAACCAATGGAATAGTCTCTTGAGCAACGGTTGCTGAAGTAGAGGCAGTTGTGTCTTGTTGGCTTTGTGATGGTGCATCAGCAGTATTGACAGCGGAAGGCTTTGACACAACTTGATTGTTTCCATAGTAATATTCATCAAACATTGGATCATATAAATCAACCAACTCATTCATATGTGTTGTATCCGTCGAGTCTGCTGTAGGAGTACTTTGTTGACATTCTTGCACGGGACATACACTGTTGTGTGTAGGTGCCATTGCTGGACATTGAGGTGCGGGACTTGAGCTGTTGTGATCAAGTACCATTTGTGGCAATTCGTCAAAGTTCACATGAATTGTTTCGACAATGATCTTTGTTCTCTTGTTATAGACCCGATATCCTTTCGACAATGTAGCATACCCCACAAAAATACATGCATCACCTTTTTCTTTCATCTTGTCGAGATTCTCACCGTCTTTAAGGATGTAGCATAAAGATCCAAATACGTGAAAGAATTTTACAGTAGGTTTCCTGCTATTGATGATGTGGTAAGGTGTCTTTTCATGTCTAGGGATAACGAGAGAACGATTCTGAGTATAACAGGCAGTTGCAATTGCTTCAGCCCAGAAGAATAGCGGTAATTTTGAAGCAGAAAGCATTGTTCGAGCAGCCTCTACCAAAGTACGGTTCCGTCTTTCGACAACGCCGTTTTGTTCAGGAGTTCGAGCAATAGACGTTTGATGTTCGATGCCTTCTTCTTGAAAATAAGATTGCAAGTTCTTGTTCAAAAATTCAGTACCCCTATCCGTTCTTACGGTTAAGACTTGAGCTTGAAGATTGCGTTGTATCATCTTGAGAAAGTTTTTGAGAACCTCTGGTGTTTCATCTTTGGACCTTAAGAAGAAAGTCCATGTGTATCTAGAGTAATCATCGACAATCACTAGAATATACTTTTTCCCGTTAATACTCTCTACACGCATGGGACCACATAAATCCATGTGTAGAAGTTCCAATCGTCCTTTTGAGCTAGGGGTAGTCTTTGTTTTGAAAGACTTCCGTTTTGCTTTCCCCAACTCACAAGAAGAACAAAGATGGTCTTTGACGAATTTCAACTTAGGAAGACCGGTCACAATATCATTCTTAGAAAGCAAGTTGATGGTGTCAAAATTGAGATGTGACAGTCGTTGATGCCATAACCATGCTTGAGATGATGATGCTTTAGCCATTAAGCAAATTGGATTTGTTGAAGATGTGTCTTGAAGAGTTACTGTGTAGAGATCAGAACCACGAGAACCTGTAAGAAGTTCATTCCCATCGTAGTCTCTAACATAGCAAGTAGATTTCCGAAAAGCCACTTCCAAATCCGCATCACAAAATTGACCAACCGAGAATAAATTGTGATTCAGTCCCTCGACGTAATAAACCCGTTTTATAGTGATACACCCAACTGATGCGCGGTGAGGTCGTCGAAATTTTTTTGAGAGACTAGGGTTTCAAAACGAGGTTTTTCTTTGAACGAAATGAACCCGTATGCACCAATATCTCCAAAATAATACATCCGGTCCATATGGCACTTTTGAGATATGATTATTAGCAAAGTGTGTTAGCCCAAATCTCGGCCCATCAAAGATCAGGTAGTACCATCTTATAGTATACGGCCCATCCACAATTGCCATACCTGGTCCATTCTTGACATACTATAACATGACCTCCCAAGACAAAATAGGGTAACAATAAACCCAGTTAACCCAACTATAAGCAAATGTAACATTTGGCCAAGATATTATGTTTAACCCAAGTTTTATTGAGCCCATGTGACCCGTCACACATACCGACCTAAAAATTAGACTCGAGATATATAAATCCCAAGTTATACCCTTTACCCTAATCATACTCATACAAAACCTAATCCCTCTACCTTGTTTCATCCGCCCCATCATTTATCTTCCCAACAGATGAAACCCCTGCCTCTATCTCATCAAACAGATCGATCTATCATCATCCTAATATCAACCAGTCAAAGAGACAATGATCACCATCGCAACCTTTTTATCTCCGTCACATCATATCTCAACACTCAGATCTCAAAACCATCTAAACCAAATAAAAGCATATAATCACCCACTCCAATAAACTAATCACACAAAAAAAACCATTAATCTTCAATGTGAATAAACGAATCTCTAATGAAGCCACAAGGTCAAGACGATTTGACACACATGACATCAAGATCTTTATTAATGAGGTCTCGGGTAGGTTTAGTTGGCTCATGCATGTGTATAATTAAACGAATCAAAGGCAGATTATAACATAATTGTTATAGATCTTTCTTTAAATTCGAATAGTAATGATGGTGTAGGCCATGACATGGATCTGTGATGAATGAATAAAAACTCGTAAAATCTATAAAGATTTATGACGAGTTGTAATCTGAGATCAGTTTTGATTATATGAGTCAGTTTAATTGTTATGGAGACGAAGGGAAAAGGTAGAGTCGGTTTGTGGTGAGATAAAAGTGAAATTTAAAATGCTGTTTTCTTTTTTTTTTTTTTTTGTATGATGAAGTCATCGCAATATTATCAGATTTAAGCACAAGTCGTCGCAATATTACGAGTCACCATCGGAATATTTCTGAAAAAGGCATCGCAATGTTTTGGTTATCAGTCCATCGCAATAATGCTTTATCCATCGCAATAAACCAAAATCCATCGCAATGTTGGAAAAATTTTGGCAGCATGTCGACATGAATGCCATTGCGATGGATCAAGCCACCCATCGCAATGAGACAGCCCTAACCATCGCATGTGTAAAAAAGACCCCATCGGAATAAATCCGTAGAAGAAGCTGTCGCAATATCCATCTGAAAAGGCATCGGAAAGTGATCGTAATACTTCCATCGTAAAGCGGTTTTACAGCCGAAAAAAATGAATCTTTGAAACTTTTGAAATATTTGTCCTTTCCCCAATAGATGAATATGTGAAATTCCTTGTCCTTTTACCAATAAAGTGGTAAAGAAACAGTTAACGAGATGGGAAAGAAATGACAAAGAAACTTAAAAAAAATGATCACAAAGGAAACAGTAAAAGGGATTAAAAGTAAAAACAGGACAAAATTGATAACTCAGATAACACAAATGTCACAACAAAAAAATGGACAGATTTTAGAGAGTGATAAGAAATTCAAACCGAGATCGAATCAAGCACAAACACGAACAAGATCACGAATCAAAAACACGAAACACCCCCGGTTAGCTCTGATACCAAATGTTGTTCCCAATCAATCCATAACACAAGATTCTTAGAGAGAGAAATAGAAGAAAAGTAGAAAGAGAAAGTAGAGAGAGAAGTGGAAGGTTTACACTAAAACTATGTGTTTTATGAAATGAACCAACACCCTCTTTCACATGTGAAAGAGGGTTATATACCCTTGGCCTTTTGGGCCGTGGGCTTTGTTTCCTTGGGCCGGGCTTGGCTTTGTTTTGGGCTTACGCCCCTAACTTATACAATATTAGCTTAAAGTCCAAGCCCGGTTTTCCCGACTAACCTATTACAATACATGACCAATAACGACTAAGATGACCTATTACATTCTTGTTCGACTATATAAAATATAAGGCTAACATGATTCATTTTAAAATAATCACAATCGGGATATTTTGCAAAGTTGTATGACTGATTCTCATCAACTAGATCCTTATTAGTGTGATCCTCAAAAATAACAATCGGGTCTAAGACCAATCCTAATTGGGTTGCATTATAAAGTCTAGGACTATGGATAAAAGCTTGTTTTGCATACCGTGGGTTAGGGGGAAGGCCTTTTTGACGCGATAAGTTAAATTCTCTAAACGAAGCATCAAATAAGTGCACTAGTTGAGAGGCAGCGTATTGTCTTAAAAGCAAATAATCTAGACTTCTAATCTTATTAGCAGCATTAATCTCCATTTCATTCTTTTTAGACTCGAGTAACTCAAAATCCGTTTGAAGTTTTTGAAAATTAGTGACCACTAACTCTTTTTCTCTAAGTTCTTTAGAAAGATCTGCTCTTAAGGTTTCAATTTCTTGCAAATGACCCATTTGTTTGTTTCGAAAATGATCATATTCGGGATTTGTTAGAACACTAGACGAAGGAACTAATTCCAAAGTTTAAACTTTCTCATTGCATAAGGCAAGCTCATCAGACAAATTCTTATTCTTAGCTATGGTTTCTAAGAGTGCAGCATTCATTTGGCTAAGTAATGTAGCAGGAACCATGACCAAATCTTGTTGAGCAGGAGTATGCGTATGCGAAATGACTCCCGGTTGTGTTTCACTCAAAGTCTGGGGACTCACATTGATATTACTATCATTGATTGTCTCCTCATTTGAAAGACTCACCACCGAAGACTCATTCGAATCAGCACTCTCTTGCACAACTTGATGTGGTTGAATACTAGTATCAGTGGTATTATCAGTGGTATTAATAAGTACCTCCGATCTTTTTTCTGGCCCTAGGCTAGAGATAGTTGCCATAAGAGCTGCCTGTGCAGATTAAAGTTCATCACAGTCTGAATCGTAGGCATTAAGATCATCTGCTTGGTATGCTGCATTCTGTGTGGTGACAACGTCTTGTTCAGCAATCCCTGGATCAGCAAGAAATGCAAGCTCCTCTTCATCAAGTTCCCTTCCTTGTGCCTGAGTGTTTACCAGATAAATCTTCTCTGCAAACCATTGACCATCCCTTCTCCTCTTGGGTTTTTTGCAATCCCTGGACATGTGACCTTCTTCCTTACAGTTGTAGCATGTAATCATTCTCAACTTGCCTGTGGAATTAGCCCGTGGAGGAGTGTTGACCATTGCAGCAGGATTGACCGTGCGTGCATTGGTAGTTGATGTAGTAGGTCTCCCCTGATAAGGTTGAATAGGTTGAACCATTACCCTGTCGTTCTCAATAGTAGCTTGTTGGCGAGAATTGGATGAATTCCTCAGCTGATTGTTAGTAGGAGCTGGTCCTCGAAATCCTCGTTTGCTCAATGTCTTTGTGAGATAAGCAGACAAAGTGGCTAACATTTCAACTGGGTCAGTTCCTTGTTGGAACTCAGGAATGGGAACTTCATCATTATCATAATACAATGCTTGGTCTTGTTGAGGAATACTCATGTGGTCAGAATAGCTTGATGGATATGCAGCATTTTCTTGATAAGAAGGGTATGATGACTGACCATAAGGTGCATTGCTTGCTGGTGAATATGGGTGAGGTTGTGAGGCATAGTGTGAAGCTTGTGGTTCTCTCTGAGGTGAAGGTGCACTAAACCGATATTGTTGATGATGTGAGGTGGGTGGTTGCGGCAGAATCGAATATTGGGGGAAGCTTGGAGTCATGTACGGTGATGGATGATAGGCTTGGTGTCCCATGATATAAGGAGTGTTGTTGTAGGACAAACTTGGTTGATTTGCCATCAAAGCTAAAGAATCAGGGTACATACCTCGAGGCAAACGGTGCATGATCACGTGTTTCTCATGCTGCTGAAGAAAAGCATAGAGTTGATCTAAATTGCACTTATGCAAATCCCTGGTTAACTTTACATCGGTAATATACTCACCCCATTTAGCTTGAGGTAAAGTATTCAAAAATTTGGTGTTAACCTGGAATGGAGCAATCACGAGATTGTATACATTCAGATCATTCATGAGAGTAGTGAATCTGAAGTAGTAGTCGTGTAGCGTTTCCCCTGGGCTGTACGTGAATCTATCAAACAGATCATACAACTGACATTCCCTTTCCTGTTTGGTAAGAGACGTACCTTGTAGCAACACCTTTAGACGTTCCCATAAATCCTTTGCAACCGTATACTGACTTACCATGCGATAGATGTCATGTGGAAGGGCTTGGAGAATGGTTTGAAGAGCCTTTTCGTCTGCATCGGCATTAAGTTGTTGAGCTGGTGTAAGTTCTTCAAACTCCCTTGGTCGAGTCACATTGTTAACCACGATGGTACCATAGTCAAGTGGACCATTTAGAATTGACTTAACCATAAGCCTCCCATATGTCGGTTTTCCCTTAAGGTATGACATCATACGGCCTTGCCATGCTTCAATAACTTCTTTAATAAGCATTGGAGGGCGATTATCTGTTCCCGTAATGACGAAAATGTCCGTAAGTGATGTCATCTGAGGCATTAATGAATTCGGATTCATTTTGATCACTTCAAAGAGACAAAGATTATCGGTTGATCGAGCAGTGAAGTAAAGTTTGTGAGTTGTGTTGATTTTTTTGTTGTAAGAAACCAAGATTAAATCCTCTAAAAAAAATCTCGAAAAAACAAGTAAAATATCCCTTGATCCGGAACTTTTGTTGATTCGAAAGTGTTGATTCGGAAGATTTTGGCTCGGAACTCCTTGATCCAGAACTTTTGGTTCGGAAGATTTGACCCGGAACTTTCCTTGATCCGGAACTTTTGGTTCGGAACTTTTTGATTCGGAACTTTGTCTTGATCCGGAACTTTCCTTGATCCGGAACTTTCCTTGATCCGGAACTTTTGGTTCGGAACTTTTTGATCTGGAACTTTCCTTGATCCGGAACTTTTGGTTCGGAACTTTTGGTTCGGAACTTTCCTTGATCCGGAACTTTCCTTTATCCGGAACTTTTGGTTCGGAACTTTTTGATCCGGAACTTTCCT
Source organism: Glebionis coronaria (assembly GCA_025667525.1). NCBI lineage: Eukaryota > Viridiplantae > Streptophyta > Magnoliopsida > Asterales > Asteraceae > Glebionis > Glebionis coronaria. The sequence continues at coordinate 483,359,692 of CM046876.1, read as the reverse complement.
TGATCCGGAACTTTTGGTTCGGAACTTTTTGATCCGGAACTTTGGTTGATCTGGAACTTTTTGACTTGATCCGGAACTTTTTGGTTCGGAACTTTTTGGTTCGGAACTTTACTGGGAAAAGAAGGTTGTTTGAGTAACAGTCGATCAAAAAATGATGAAATAAACCCAGATTTTTACCAAATAACCCAAAAAGTTTTGTGATTTCTACAATAATAAGTAAAAACTAATACTTATCTACTAATCCCAATCACAAAATCACCAAAAACTCCAAGAATCAAGATGGATCTTCTTAAAGAACACTAATACAAACAAAAAACTAAATAACAACACAAATCATTACCTTAAATCACCCTATAGCTCTTGATACCAAATGTAGAATATTGATAAACTATGAATCTATGAAGTGGGTTGAAGATTCCTAGAGAGAGAAACTAGTGAGAGAAAGTGAGAGAGAAACTATGTGTTTTTATTCAAAATGAGAAAAATGGAATATCAACCACCAACCCCTTTCCATGGTGGAAAGGGGTATTTATATCCAAGGCTACTATTTGGGCTTGGGCCGACCCATGACAAGCCCATGGGTCGGTTTCTTATTTAATTTAATAAGTAACATTAACTACGAGCTATTACAACCTAACTAATATTGTGGAGTGTCCGATACTTCTAATATACGTTAAAACGTATTTCTAACAAACCGTTAATTAATAGCCGTTTATGAAGTGTGCTAAAAACCTAAGGTTAGAACAATCAAGGATATATCATATGGATATCGAGAAATTCTTCAAAGTAAACGATCGATTGCTCCCATAAAACGAACACGAGAGGCTCCAATCGTGAAAATCATGATCATCTAAAAACCACAATGCACAAATAACCACGAAACAAAGGTTGGAAGGGCACAATTCCTATTGTCCCATATATTTAGATGATATAGCACGAATTAAAGAAAGAAAATAGATGAAGAAGATGAATTCTAGAGAGAGAAAGTAGTGAGAGAAAGTAGAGAGAAAATGGTTGGAACTAGGTGATATTAGATTAGGAGAAGTGAGAATAAAATGAACCAACACCCTTCCTAACATGCTAGGAAGGGTATATATAGTCAACCCACATGCGGGCTTCTTTATGGACTATATGGTTTGGGCCGGGCTTTCCTTTTGGGCTTTAGTTACTTATCAATGAACTTTAGCCTAAAGTTAAGCCCGTATAACACGACTAATATACTACATATTACAACGTTCTAAAATACGATACATAATAAACATATGACCGAGCATTCTTGTTTGACTCAATATTTTGAGGCTAACAATCTCCCCCAATGAGAGGTCATAAACCTTGGTCATTTAGGAAATTTTTAGAGATCACTAATCTCTCAATAAATGAGTCTTGAACGTGTAATTATAGTCTTGATTCTTCATGTTGTGTTCTTTGAGCCTTTGTCGTTGTCTTTCGACTTTGTCTTTAAGCTTGAGATCTTCAAATCATCCTTGACTTGTCTTTGCCATCTTGTGTCTTCATCCACATGCTCACACTATTAATTGTTGAATATGTCTTTAGGCATGAGTATGTGGTTTTTGAATCATTGACTTTGCTGTGTACACCGTGACGCCACCTTCTCGACACAAAACATAGACACGGACTGAATGGCTTTGACATTCGTCCTAAATCGGTAGCGTTTTACCTCCGGTCGGTGAAGACCGTTATACGATATTAAATCCGTACCTGTGATAGGTAGATTCAATTAAGAATCTCCTTGACAGGGTTTCGCGGCTGTACTAGCCGTTCTCTTTACTCGACCGTCTCAAAGCAAGACTGCGAACATAAAGAGTGAATCAATTGGATAGATATCCGCTTGATTAAAGTCGTCAATTCAAATTCCTGGAACAAGTGTGATTCGTAAAGAATCTTACCATTGTTGCTTTCCAGTTGACACAAGCTTGATTCATAAGAATCTCACAAGTCACCTACCGTAGCGCTGTTTGATGTTGAGGCTAGAAGGATTTCCATTCGTCACTGTGAATATTAATGAATATCACTCTGAATGTTCTGGCAAGACCATAAAGATATTGCGTAGAAACCTGAAACGAGTTTGAATCAACTCAGAATCAAACCACTGTTGCTTTTCAGTTTTACACATGTTCAATTCATAAAGAATCTTGCATATGACCTACCGCAGTGTTGTTTGATGTTAACACTGGAAGGATTTCCACTCATCATTGTGAATACTAGGTTGTATCACTCTGAGTGTTCTAGCAATATCACAAGGATATAGCGTAGGACTCTCTTGATCTTCATTCGTGTGTCCTAACGAGATTTGATTGATCTCTTGGCTCTAAACTCGATTTGTGCACTTTTAGTGGTCGGAGGCTGGAGTAGATGCCACCTATTCAATATCAACTATCTCGAAGTGAGAAAGTCAATAGAAGTCATGTTGTTCTCCGTGACAATAAAACAAACTTCTTTTGAGAGAAGCCTGAGTAGCTAGGAAAGGGTTGTGCACTTCATCACTGGGTCCATGATGAGATTGTCTTCATGATGTGTTGACCCGATTTCTGCCTAAGTTTTATGGAGGGCTAATTTCTTTACATCCTTTATCCTTACATTTCTTTTTCATTCTTCAACCCCTTCAATGCTTACCAAGACATCATTACTAGCACCTTGTTGTGATTGTTCCAGTGCTAGCATCAGTACTTAGTCGGCATTCTTCTACGTTCACGTTCTACTCCATCTTTCCTAAGGACTTCTAGTAATCTATTGGATTGTCCCTGGGAAGATCCCTCCGGTTCTGGTTGGATCATAGGACTTAAACCTAACCACCCTTTTGACACCAATAACGTCGTGAATTAAAGATGTTGTGGATATTTGATCGTAACCATGAAAACCACTTCAAATGTCTAACAAGGTGTTTGAAAAACATTTAACACCTTGATAGTTTTGTCGTTTCAGAAATGCTCCCCCTTCACATGTGCATCGATAATCGAAAGTGTTTCGCACATGTAGGTAAGAGTTAAAGTGCTTGAGTCTTATATAAGATCACATTTTAATCACATTTTCTCCCCTATCTCTAATATATAAAATCATTTGATATTAGAGATACCAAATTTGATTAAAATATATTTTGAAAAATAGTCTTGAAAATCTCCGGGAGAAAGATGTGTTAATGTTTACATGAAGTTAAAATGCTCCCCCTCAAAAATTTATCCAATGGAATTGTCGTTACGAGGATATGATCCACATTAAAATTTTGAGGAAAGGAGTTGTTGAACACACAATTTTTGAAAGATTTTGAATATCATTGAGAAATTCTTGAAAAAATTGTGTTCAACGCTTTTTGAAAAATCAATTCTTTTTGTCGAAAAGGTTTTTCTAAAGCATAAACTTGAGTTCATAGACTTTGAATGTCTTGACGAATCCACTCAAGTGTAAGAAGATTTAACTTCTTTTGCTAAGGGTAAGAGTACAAAAGCGTACACTCCCCCATGAATTTAGATCCGGGTTGCAATCTGAAAGTGATTACAAGCCATTATGTTGAGCTCAAAACGTTGAATGTTTTGTTACAAGCTCAACCCAAGATAGATTGCTCTACCCCTTGTTTGGAAATATTGTCCAAAATAGACAATTTCCTTTATTAAAAGAAGAAATGACATGTTTTGAAAAATATTTACAACTTTCATTCGAGCTTTATGTACACACTCGTGTCGTTATTGAGCGACATTTCTAGGCACGTCCATATTATCGATACTGAAAGACATGTCGAGAAGAATATTTTTGGATTTTGAAAGATTTTTATTTTTGTGTTTTGTTTTTATATGTTTTATATTTTTGTATTTTGCTTTTTTCAATGATATTTACAAGTAGATGTTTGATAGATAAATCAAGCAGGCACCTTTGCCAGAATCTCTAGGTCTGCTGAGTCAAACATCTCATACCAATTTTCCTAACGAGGTACTCAAACCTATCTTTCGACAGAGCTTTCGTAAACAAGTCGGCTAATTGGTAATCCGTTCCAACAAAGTATAGTTCAACGATACCTCTTTCAACTTGTTCCTATATGAAGTGATATCTGACATCAATGTGCTTTGTACGAGAATGATGTACCGGATTGCAGGAGATGACTATGGCCGACTTTGAGTCATAGTACATAGGTACTTTATCAAAGTGGAAGCCATAATCCGTGAGTTATGTTCTCATCCATAGAACTTGAGCACAACACGCAGATAGAGACACATACTCTGCTTCGGCTGATGATAGTGACGTGCAATCCTGCTTCTTAGAAGACCATCCCACAAGCTTATCTTGACCTAGAAATTGTGCACCACCAGAAGTACTTTTACGTGTATCAAGACACCCTGCATGATCAGAATCTGAATAGGCCGTTAGAAAGAAACCGGTTTCCCTCGGATACCAGAGTCCCAAATGAATGGTATTCTTAAGGTGCCGAAAGATCCGTTTAACCTCCTTGAGGTGCTTTTTAGTGGGTCGTGCTTGATAACGTGCACAATAACACGTAGCATGTGATATATCAGGTCTGCTTGTTGTCAAATACATGAGGGAACCAATCATGGAACGATATCGCGTTTGATCGATGGCATTTCCCTCCAAGTCAGCATCTAGCGATGTGGTTGATAATGGTGTCCCAACGGGGTCACATGAAGTCATACCATGCTTTTTGATTATCTCTTGACAATACTTAGCTTGGTTTATAAAGATACCACATGGGGATTGGTGAACTTGAATTCCTAGAAAGAATTTTAGTTCGCCCATCATTGACATTTCAAATTTGTTGTGCATTACTTTTTCAAACCATTTTGAAAGTTTTGGGTTTGTAGACCCGAAAATAATGTCATCAACATAAATCTGCACAAGCAAAATGTCATCCCCATATTTATAAGTAAACAGAGTTAGATCAATGGAACCTTTTGAGAAACCTTTGGTTACCAGAAATTTCGAGAGCTCGTCGTACCATGCCCTTGGAGCTTGCTTGAGTCCATATAGTGCCTTGTGGAGACGATACACCTTGTCAGGATAATGAGGATTGACGAATCCTTCTGGCTGCATGACATAGACTTCTTCCTTCAAAGGACCGTTAAGAAATGTCGTCTTTACGTCCATTTGATAGACAGTGAATCCCTTATGTGCAGCATAAGCAAGGAAAATCCTGACCGCTTCCATACGAGCAACTCGTGCAAATGATTCATCAAAATCAATTCCCTCTTTCCGGCCATACCCCTTAGCCACTAGCCTAGCTTTGTTCTTGATGATCGTGTTTTCTTCATCCATCTTGTTTTCCCCGATCCAACGAAGATTTAAAGGAATCACATCGTATGGTCTGTCAACAAGTTCCCAGACTTTAAGTCTTTCAAATTGTTGAAGTTCATCCGTCATCGATTCAATCCAAGCATGATCAACCATGGCTTCTTTGATGTTTTTTGGTTCAGCAGTACTCACGGTGAGTGCGAACATACAAACATCTCCATCGGTGGCTAGTTGTCATCTTGTACGAACGGGCTGTGAAGGGTTTCCAATTACGTGAACCAGAGGATGATCTCGGGTCCAATGATGTGTTGAAGGATGTCGTTGATAGAACGTATGCATATTTGACGGATCAACATGACGAGTAGAAGACTCTCCAGTTTCGTGTACCGGTGTACCGAATGGGTTGTGAAAATCGTCATCGTCAGATAATGCACCGTCTGCTTGATTAGTGTTCTCTGGAGCAATGACAGTAGTTGTGGATGTTGTAGGATCGATTGTTGAAGTGATATTTTGAGGAGGTAAATCTGCAACAACCCGTGTTGAAGTAGATGAAGTTGTATCCTTTTGTTGATGATGATCGATATCATCATTCGTATCATGAGTGACAGCGGAAGACTTCGATACAACTTGTTTCTCCCCCGTGAAATATTAATCATACATTGGTCCATATAAAATTTCTAACTCTTCAATTGTCGTGTCGACTGTCATATCAGCTCTAGGAACATTTTCTGGAACCAGCGTTGAACTTGACGGTTCATTGCTGTGGTGTTGAGTTCCGAGTTCCGTGCGGTTGTGAATGGAAGTCGTTTGTCATTGTGGATCGGGACTTAAACTGTTTTGTTCAAGTGCCATTTCTTGTAATTCATCAAATCTGATATGAATAGTCTCGACTATCAATTTTGTTCTCTTGTTGTATACTCTGTATCCCTTAGACTGAGTTGCATATCCCACTAAAATGCATGCATCACCTTTCTCTTTCATCTTGTCCAGATTTTCACCATCTCGAATAATGTAACACGTACATACAAAAACATGAAGGTGTTTGAGTGAAGGTTTGCGATCATTAATTATATGATATGGTGTCTTTTCGTGTCTTGGGATAATTAAGGAGCGGTTTTGTGTGTAGCATGCGGTTGAAACGGCTTCGGCCCAAAAGTATAGTGGAAGTTTTGAAGCGGATAATAATGTTCGAGCAGCCTCAACTAAAGTACGGTTTCGTCTTTCAACAACGCCGTTTTGTTCGGGTGTTCGAGCAATAGATGTTTCATGTTCAATTCCTTCGGCTTCAAAATAGTTTCTCAGTTTTGAATTCAAAAATTCTATACCTCTGTCAGTACGAACCACTTTAACTTGAGCTTAAAGACCACGTTGTATCACTTTAAGGAAGCTGATGAGAACATCGGTTGTTTCATCCTTGGACCTCAAGAAGTGAGTCCATGTGTACCTTGAGTAGTCATCGACAATTACCATAACGTATTTCTTCCCATTGATACTATGAACACGCATGGGACCACACAGATCTATATGAAGAAGATCTAACCGTCCTTTAGAGGTTGGTATAGTTTTTGTCTTGAAACTACTCCGTTTAGCTTTACAAAGCTCACAAGAAGACAAAAGATGATCTTTGATGAATTTCAAGTTAGGAAGACCTCGCACAATATCTTTCTTGGAAAGCAAGCTGATGGTATCAAAGTTAAGATGAGATAAACGTTGATGCCATAACCAAGCTTGAGTCATTGAAGCTTTAGCCATGAAACAGATTGGAGTTGAAGATGTGGAGTCTTGTAGTGAAATAGTGTAGAGATCAGTACCCCGTGTTCCGGTAAGTAAATCATTCCCATCATAATCACGAACAAAACATGTCTTCTTTCTAAAAGCAACCTCCAAATCCGCATCACAGAATTGACCAACCGAGAAAAGATTGTGATTGAGCCCTTCGACGTAGTAAACCCTTTTGATAGTGATATTCCCCTGAACCAAGTCTCCATATCCTAGGATCGGTGCAAATTGATCATTTCTGAATCGGACCGTACCCAGGAACTTCTCCACGAAGTTAATTAGAAGCTTGAGATTCCCCGTCATGTGCTTCGTGCATCCGGAGTCCAGTATGAAGAGAATTATTTAGATCACCTGCAGAAGAATTAGAACACGATGGAGCATTTGCTAAATTGGATTCCATGTTAGTTGTGATTTCCGATTCATTAGTTTCCCTAGTTTCATCACTTAGAGTCACACTAACGCACGTAGTCACATTTTCTGTCCTAACCTTAGGCATCCATTTATAACTTGGAGGACATTGATTAGCAAACCACCATTTCCAAGGCTTGCTAGCAGACTCATATAATTCCCTAATTCTGCTTCTAAGGTTCTTAGTGGTGAAGTCTGATGCAATACTTTTCTTAGGGGGGGGGGGGGTTGCACCAGAATGGTTCACTTTGCGTTTGGGTTTTCTAGCACTAATAGGCATCACAGTTTGTTTCTTAGTTCTAGTTTCTACGCCTTTGACATTATTCGAAACACACATAGCATGATTAGCATTAGCACACTTTCCATATTTCACACAAACAAACTTAACATTCAAAGCATTCAAAGTCGAATCATTCATATCGTCATTACACGCGATTACAGACGTTTTATTCTTAGAAACATTGAAAATCCTAGGGTGGTCTTCTACTGTCTTCATCTTCCCTTGACTTTTGTTTTGCCAAACCTTTTCATTCATGCGAGTGCTCTTAAGCTGGGGCTGGCTAACACTATCAGTGGGGACTACTCCTGTAGTAAAAGACACACGTCTATTAGTGTTTCTAGAAGTCTAAGGTGATTGACTTTCTTTGTTGTGTGTAGTTGTAGTGGCCAATCTATACATCCCTGGTTTAACCACATTTGTGTTCTTAATGCTTTGTGATCGAATATGTGTTTTGGGAGTGTTTTGTGGTAACCTATCCTTCCCATCCGTCTTCGGGGCAAACACGGGTTTTGCAAATGCAGAATTAGAGAAAACAGATGGTTTTCCCAAGACAGAGGGTCTAGTCACTTTTTGCGCATTGGGTTGTCTTACAACAGGTTTCTTAACACTAGGTTCCACAATTTTCTCTTTCCTCAGCTGATAACTTGATTCCAGCTTCCATTTTCTTGCACAGCAGCATCTTTTCCTTATGATAACCATAATCTTTAACCCTCTTTGGCTGCCTACATTCCCTAGCCAAATGCCCAAAAGCTCTGCAGTTAAAACACTGAATCCCACTTTGTTGCACAACTTTAGTACCAACAGTTTCCCTATTTCCAACAATAGTAGCCACCCTCTGATTATCATACTTAGGTTGTCGATCATACTTTGGAGGACTCTCAGCACGTCTTCGTGTGTCATACCTTGGAGGACTTTGTGCATGGGTGTTCCTCGGGTTTGAAGATGTTCGAAGGTTGTTGTTGGTGGGTTTGTAGATTTTCTTATATTGCTTCATAATAAAAGCTATTTGTTGCTTGAATTCCCAATCCCTTTGAGCTACTTCTTCATCACTGTCTTCTTCGGATGATTGCTCAGGTGTGGGTGATGGTGCTCTTGCAACTTCTTTGCCTCGGGATCGTGTTAGAACATGTGACTTGGAGACAATGGATGATTGTGGGGATGATGATTGAGTAGTGTTGATGCAAAAGTTGGGTGATCCTTGCTTGACCCGAATTAGGCTTAATTCGGGCGGGCTTGGGCTCCGGCTCCTGCACCAAGTGAACTGTTTGGTTGAGATCCTGTACACTAAACAACACGTGTTAGGCTTACCGTGGGAATGTTTCCCACGATTAGACTCCGGCGTGAGAGTAAGTAATCGGTTAGGGTTTATAGGAGTTGAGTGAGTTGAGAGTGTAGAACGTAATACCTTTGTGGAACCCTTGGGGTTCCTTTTATAGGCAGTGAAACCCTAATGGGCTGTCACTGATACTTCGGCCCCAAGGAAAGGATAAGTACCAGAATTAGATTGATTGTTATCTTCTAATTATGGTGAGTGAATATCCTTTTCTTTGGGGTAATCCTACTCATAGACAGAATATGATTCTGTCTAACCCTATACCGGCCGTGCCGGGCCGTGGGTCGTACACGTGTGTGCGGTTACTGTTCATCCAAGCCCATAAGCTTATATGACATCATTCCTACCCATATGTGATGGGCCGGATACGGGTAGTACCCGTGGGTCGGGTCCTGACCCGGCTGGGGACTATACGTCATCATGTCCCCCCAGTCTAGTTGTTACAGCCATAGGCGTAACCTCTAGACTATCAAGATACTCTCCGGACATACCAAGAAAGACCTAGGGAATGAGAAATATTGAAAAATTTGCTTTGGCCGCACGTGGCTGCCTGCCTTTAGGAATATTATTCTAATAGCACCTCAGCCGCACGTAACGGCCGAGACAAATTAAATGTAGCATTAAATATGGTCTTACGTTGTAAGACCGCATATCCCGACACAAGAATAAATGCATTAATGGTAGTCAACTGGTCAGCCGCACTTCTGCAAAAGTGCACCATTAATGCCCACCATTGAGCCACGTAAAACTGTCAAGAGGTGACCCGTGGGCCCCTTCTGATTTTGCAGAAGTGTCAGAAATCCCATCCGTTAGATAGGCATGGTGGCCTACACGTGTCAAACATCCACGCTACCTCGGAAACCAAGGCAACCCTATATAAGAGTTGGTGTGTGTGTTTGTTACACACACAATTCATCCGTCCTTCCGCCATTGTTATTTCCAAGCTTCAACCTCCAGAACTTTGCCTTCGATTCCATGGATTTCCTCCGCCGCAGGTTAGATCATCACGCCTTTCGAAACCTTTTCATAAAACATGGTAAAGGACAACCCACTTATCACGGATGTCCTTAACGTGATGTCAGCGGAAAAATACATTGACTTTCTGTCGAAGTATTACATTCCCGAAAGCGTACACCCCACCTATCCAGGTGAAGGTGAGGCAATTACGGATGCACCGACGGGGAAAATAGGCGTGTACACGCGCCTATTTGACTCGGCCAACTATCGTATCCCCCTGTCCAAATTCTTGGTAGATCTGCTATTGTATTATGACTTCCACATAACCCAGCTTCACTGCATAGGGGCGTGTAAAATCAACCCGTTTGAAATTACATGCCATACCTGCGGAGTGACTCCGACCGTGAACCTATTTAGGGCTTTTTACTTCCCCCAACTAGTGAATGGGTGGCTATCGTTTAAAAAACGACCCGGGAACACCCCCATGACGTATAGGAAGCCTTTAGACTCCCTTAAGAACTGGTACGACCATTACTTCTTTGTTGATGAGAAGGTATTCCCTACTCCTTTCGTACTCAAAACCAGAGCACCCAAAGATTTTCCGCCCAAATCCAAAGACTATAGCAACAAAGACTTAAAAATACTAGATACCCACCGCACAGAGTTCCATAGGGGGTTGCCGGAACATTTTCTGTGCTTAGTAGGATTAAGCCGCCGCTACTTTGGGAGGGATGACTTATATCCGTGCTTCCTGACGGAACAGGGAGAGGGTAGGTTTACTTATACCTTGTAAATGTGAAATGTCATTTGTATTGTAGAACCGTACTAACCCGTGTATTTATATATGTCCGCAGAAATGAACCTACACGGATTACTACGCCAGGGCGACCCCATGAAGGTGCCTGAAGGGTTCCGCCCACTGAAGGAGAATGGACTCCCCCTACTCGATGCGACCGCCGACCGCACCATTCCACTCGAAGAGACGTCCGAGTAAAGATCAGATGAAGGGGAGCCTGTCATCGAGAAATCCCCATTGGACTTCCACAATGAAGATGGTGGAGAACTACTGTTGGAGGGAACCGCGACCCACCAGGAAGATGAAAACAATTTCCTCAACGAAGACACCACTCAAGCTTCCGGGTCCCGCCCCGCTCACATCTAGGAAGAGAAAGACCACCAGGAGGGTGGCAAAGAAGATAGGGGATGAGGTCGGGGCCTCGAATGCTCCCCCAAAGAAACTGAGGAAGGACCATCCGCAGTACCAGGAGGGAAGTGGTACTGCGACTGCTCAGGCCGACTCTACCCCGCACATGGGAGAGCAAGTCTGGCGAGCTACCCTTGTGAGTGCCGTAGCTCCTACCGCCCCAGAACCTGCAATTGGTACCACGTAAGTACCCTTCGAACGTCAGTCGTGTCATTTTGCTTGTGAAATATATAATGCTTAAACAAAATTTGTAATGTCAATAACAGGGCGGATCCATCGGCCGTAGCCCAAGAGGAAGAAGTGGAGAGGAATCCATCCCCCGCACCATCAAACAGACCCCATCCCCTGCTGCGACACATGCCGAGGAGCCACTCCCCGAAGGGCCAGAAAATAGCCTGCGCCTAGCATGGAATCTCTCAAGTCTAACAAGGTTAGAGGCGGAATCTGAGTGTTCAGAATTCATCGAGCACATCACCCCTCCAGCCCTTGCACAAGACTTAGATGAGCTGGATCATGAATCCCTTTTTGAGCAGTTTGATGTGTCATCCGCGCATCAAGTGATGGTGGGTGCCGCCCTAAGACGCCGTCTGATCAAGGCCCTGGCTAATGTGAAGCAGGCAGACAAAAGGATAGCTCGTCGGGAGGCAATGGTTGTGAAGAATGAGAAGACCATGGCGTCTCTGCAAGCGGCGCTGGTAACGGTCGAGGCCATAGTGAAAGAGCAAGCTCATCATGCCGACAGCCGAGAAAAGCGCATCGCCGAGCTCGAAGCTCTTGTAGCCGCATCGAATGAAAAGGTACACTGTCGAAAAATTTATACATATACTCTTTCCTTGATTTTTTATTTGACCCAAGAAAAAAGAACATATTATCCTTGTGATAACTCGAAGTTCCACATGCAGGTGTCCGCGGCCGAAGCTTCCACCAAGGCCGTAACGTACAAGCTTTTAACATCGCCCAAGAGCGCGATGCGCTGAAGGATGAGCTAACACAAGTGTGGGCCAAGTTGGAAGAGCAAACTGCAACGGCGGAGGAGGGACTGAGCAAGATGGCCACAAGTTGGGCCGAAAGACTATGTCCTCCCATGCTGTCCGCCATAGCTGGACGCAGGTGGATGATTGGACAAGGAATGCGCCTCGCCGTAAGCAAGGCCCTGGAAGCTCCGCACCTACTGCAAGCATTCGCCGGGGTCGTGTCGGATGGAATCGACCGTGGTAGGCATGAGGGTTTGGTTAAGGCTGTGGAATTGATAGGGAAGAACGAAGACATCATGCAACATCCCTACCATAACCCTTCAGCTGCGGACAATATGACCGCGTCGATGGATGCACTGGCAGAGATCCAACACCCTCTTCTGGATGAACTCGAGGCACTTAAGGATGCTCCGAACGAGGCAGTAATGTCCAGGCTTACTGCGGATCCCATCCCCTTGACCCTGCCTACATACGACTCCGTGTCGAAAGTGATTAAAGGTGAAAAACTGCTTGCGGAGGCATTGGATGCGACTGTGGTCAAGGCACAGGCTGGAAAGGACGCTCGCGGGGAGGCCCTCCATGCTCTGATTGAAGAAGGAAAGAGAGACATAGGGGAGTTCCTACCTCCCTTGTAATTTATCTTGTAAACATTTGTAACTTTTATTCGTCCGTGCATGTACACGGCTAAGACTGATATGGTGGATAACTGTCTTTTATTTATAGGTCCGTGATAACCACGGCCATTTTGTTATTTATTTGGAAACTTGTGTATTTTTATTTTGTTAAATATCGTATACCGATACTGCATGACATGTCACGTCTTACACAAAAGGGAAAATACATTTAAGTCTATAATTTACTAGACATGCGACGTGCGTCTTTATTTATGCAAAGCACTACGTGAGTACGGCATACAGAAACTTACCACAACGTCTTGTGAGTAAGGTGTCTAGTAAGGATACATGATCCGCGTCGCTGGGGTTACATCCCTCTTACGCGGCAAGTTGAATTAGTAGGTTCACTTAATCCTCTTACCCCGCCTGGAGGCGTATAGTACATGTACGGTGATTGAATGAATGCATTTGAATGAAACATGGCACATTATAATAATAACTAAAATTCATATGACTAACGAAATCCTAAGAAATAATTTGCACAAAACAAGCCGTGGAGCTAGCTAGGCACTATGGCATTTCATTAGAACGTTTACATTTTTTGTTTGAACAAGAATGATAAGTCCTAAAAAATAAAAAAGGAACCTAGACAAAACATGAGAAGCAAAACAGATAGAGTGCATGGATCTTCATTAAAGCCACATAGAGCAAAGTAGCCATGCGGAAGCCGTAGCTTTCAAAGATAGCACCTTTTGAGATTGGAGATGTTCCATGTGCGTTCTAGATCGCGACCATCCATGTCACGTAACTTGTACGCGCCTCGTCCCAAGGCTTCCGTGACCTCATACGGTCCTTCCCACTTAGGGCCCAGCTTTCCTGTATTCTCCGCTCGACTTGCTTCGTTAGCACGATAGACATAATCTCCCGGTCGAAAAGAAACACCTTTAACCTTGGCGTCATAATAAGCCTTCCTTTTAGCCTTGGACTTAGCCTCATTGATGGCTGCTATCTCCCTTTTTTCTTCCAACAGATCCAGGTTGATTCGCAGCTGCTCGTCGTTCGTGACGACATTAACCTCCGCCGTGCGGATGGTAGGCATTCCTATTTTTGCTGGTATAACAGCTTCAGTGCCGTAGGCCAATGCAAATGGAGTATCTCCGTTGGCTGTTTTGATCATAGTCCTATGCGCCCATAGAACATGTGGTGGCTCATCCACCCATTTGGCACTTCGTTCATCCAGACGTGCCTTGATGCCGTTTCCCAAGCTTCTATTTGCTCGTTCCACAAGGCCATTTGTCTGCGGATGCTTAACAGACGCGAAGCGCCGTTTGATATTCAATGATGCACACCAGTCCTTGAATGGATTATCCGCGAACTGTTTACCATTGTCCGAGATGATTTCTCCTGGTAGGCCAAAACGGCACACAATGTTCTCCCAAACAAACTTTTTAACTTGTTTGCCCGTGATCGATTTGACTGCCTTGGCCTCTATCCATCGTGTAAAGTAGTCCATCGCGACAATCAAGAACTTAACTCCCCCCGCAACTACAGGAAATGGTCCTGCGATGTCGATTCCTCACTTATAGAATGGCCATGGGGATGTAATAGGTGTAAGCTCCTGCTGCGGGTGTCGCGGCACTGGTCTATGCACTTGGCAATCACTACACTTGCGAATCATGTCGCGCGCGTCCCTATGCATGGTAGGCCAATAATACCCTGTACGTAGGGCACGAGCTACCACGGATCGTGGACCTGCATGCATGTCGCATAACCCTTCATGTATCTCAATGATTACATAAGTGGCCTGACGTGGTCCAACACACCGCAACCACGGCTGCAAGAAAGAACGCTTATAAAGGATACCTTCTCGAAGTTCGAAGTGCTGCGACTTCCTTCTGATGCGCCGCACCGCTTTTTCATTGTCCGGAAGGGTTTCACTAGTCAAATAGTTGATGATCGGGGTCATCCATGTAGGTCCATCCTCCTCAACTATAGTAGCGACCTCCCCTTCTGTTATAGATTTTTCCTTGAGTATTTCCACCAAGACTTGCTTGGACAAGTGGGCGAAGCTTGTAGATGCGATCTTGCTAAGAGCGTCCGCCTTTTTGTTCTCACCTCTTGGCACCTGCTTGATGGAAAACTTGCCGAAAGCCGCGATGAGTGACTTGACTTTCTCCAAGTATCGGACCATGTTGTCCTCCTTAGCCAAATATCCACCTAGAATGTGGTTCGCGACAAGTCGTGAGTCCATGTAGGCCTCAAGGTTGCGGACTCCCATTCTAGCGGCTATTTTTAAACCCGCAATTAATGCTTCATATTTCGCTTCGTTGTTGGTGGCTGTGAATTCAAAACAGAGGGCGTACGTAAACTCCATTCCTTCCAGATTTGTGAGGATGAGACCAGCTCCTGACCCATCCGTACACGAGGACCCGTCCGTAAATAACACCCATGGTTCTGTTGGAGTCTCGTCTTGTTTAACGATTGGTCCTTCCTCATCCGGCTTCTCTATCAAGAAATCTGCCAAGATCTGGCCTTTAACAGCCGTCCTTGGCCTATAAGATATATTATGCTCCCCCAATATAATGCTCCATTTTTGTAGCCTTCCTGCCACATCCGGTCTAGAGATGACTTGCTTTATTGGTTGGTCCGTAATGACTACAATTGGGTGCGCCTGAAAGTATCGGCGCAACCGCTTTGTAGCAAACACTAGTGCCAAAACCAATTTTTCCATAGAGGAGTAATTCAACTCTGGCCCTTGTAATGTTCTACTTATGAAGTAGACCGGAGTTTGTACCATATCCCTATCCGTCATGAGTACCGCACTTATTGCTCCATGCGTGGCTGAGAGATACATAATGAGTTCCTCCTTTGGCCGGGGAGCTACTAGCATAGGGAGAGATGCAAGGTGCTGCTTAAGTTGGCCAAAGGCTTCCTCGGCTTCCTTTGTCCACTGGAAGTCTCCCTTCCTAATGCACTTCTTGAGTGTCTTAAATAGGGGTAATGACTTCTCTGCGGACTTTGATAGGAACCTATTTAGCCCGGCCAGCTTCCCATTTAAGGATTGCACCTCCTTCCGTGTCTGAGGGGATGGCAGCTGTATTACTGCGTCCGTTTTTTCTGGGCAAGGTTTGATGCCATTTGGATCAATCATATATCCGAGGAACATTCCCTCCGTTGCCCCAACGTGCATTTCTTTGGATTTAGCTTCATGTTAATCCTCCTCAGTGTGTCGAATGTCTCTTGGACATCCCGGAGAAGTGCATCCTCCGTATGACTTTTTATGACTAAGTCATCCACATAGACTTCCAGGTTGCGTCCTATCTGTGAGTCAAAGGCTTTGTCCACAAGCCGCTGGTATGTAGCATCGGCGTTCTTTAGTCCAAACGACATTTTTGTATAACAATATACGCCCTGACTAGTATGGAACACCGTCTTTTCCGCGTCCTCCTCCGCCATCTGGATCTGGTGGTATCCCTTATATGCGTCTAGGAAGCACTTAAAGGGATATCCACATAGGGATTCCACCTTCCAGTCAATCTCTGGTAATGGGTAACAATCTTGTGGACAGGCTTTGTTCAGATCCGTGAAATCCACACACATGCGCCAACTTCCGTCATGTTTTTTGACCATGACCGGATTGGATAACCACTCGTGGTAGTATACCTCGCGCATGATACCTGCGTCCACTAGTTTCCGTGCTTCCTCCAATATCACTCGACTGCGCTCAGGCACCTGGCCGCGCTTCTTTTGCTTGACGGGTTGGTACCCCTGGCGGATTTGGAGCTTATGTTCTGCTATCGCGCGTGGTACGCCTGTCATATGCTTTGGCTCCCATGCGAATATATCTAGATTTGCACCTAAAAGAGAGCACATGGCCCTTTTGCCGCTATCCGAGAGCGCTCCCCCTATGGATATCTCATGTTCCGGATATTCAGGATGGATTGCCACCTTCTAATTGGGAGGTGGTGACCCATCCTTGGGTGGAACAGGTGGAGCCGTTGTTGTCACGGTATGACACTCGGATGCTGGTACGATTGTGTTGTTAATGGTGACGATTCCTCCCTCAACAGGGAACTTGATCATTCCGTGCGCCATGGAAGGTACCGCCCGTATAGCCAGAATACCTGGTCTGCCTATGATCCCATTGTACGGAGAATGTGAGCGTATCACCATGAAGTTTATCCACGCAGTAGTGAAGGGTTCCTCATTCCCAATGGTTACAAGCAGACGCAGTTGCCCTATCGGCCATATGGTGTCTCCACTAAAACCAGTGAGCGGCGCCGTGGCTGGTACTAATTGGCTTCTAATTTCTGGCCGTAACTGCACAAAACAGTGTTCGTACAGTACTTCTGCTGATGAACCTCCATCCACATACATGCGACGAACATTGTGTGTTCCAATGCTTATCTTAATAGTGAGAGGCGCATCAATCACATCGCTTGCTGTAATGGGAGGGAATGAGATTTCCCTGCCGCGTGAAAATTTTTGGCCAATTTTCTGCCTCGTGCGGCGTTGTCTGGATTGGATCATGTATATGGTCGAAGGTTTGTCCTTTTGGGGATCCTTCTTGTCATACTTCTTGTTGTCTTTTCCATCCTTCCAATCCTTAACCAAATGCTTGAGTTTACCTGACTTGATCAGTGACTCAATGTGCTTCTTGAGCTGGATACACTCCTCCGTGCCATGGCCCTTGTCATTATGGAACTCGCAGAAGCGATTTCCTTGCCGACGGTCCGGCGGATTCGTCATTGGTGGAGGCCTCGGAAAATTTGCCCCTTTCGTCAGCAAGATCTCCCGGTAGGACATCTTTAGGGGGTAAACTTATCATCCGGTCGTCCTCCTTTGTTTTGGCTCTTATAGTCTGAGCCCCTGCTATTGTTCTGATTGCTTTGACCGCTCGATTGCCTCCTGGACTGGTCGTTTGATCGGTAGCCATTTCCTTTTGAAGGGTAAGCCGCGGAAACCGCCATTTCTCCTTCTATGAAGTTTCTGACCCTTTCCATGAGGTCATCATATCTCTCCGGACGCTTGTCATTGAGATGCCTAATCAATTCCCTGTCTGTTATGGCGTGCATGTAGTCAGAGATTTTCAGGAGTTCTGGCATTGTCTTTGTGCGCGTGCACTCATCATTGAAGCGTTCAGTGAAGGCTTCTGTGGACTCCCCCGGCCGTTGTTTGACAGTTGCCAATGAGACCGGATCCCTATTATACTTCTTCCGCTGAGTATAATTATTCTTGAACGTAGTGCGTAGTTCTGTGAAGCTATCAATACTTCGTGGAGGGAGTCCCTCAAACCAGTCACGGGCATTGCCGATCAAGGTTGAATTGAACATCTGGCACCATATAGGCATGGGCCATCGCTCAATTTTAGCCTGCGTGTCAAATATTTTGAGGTAATCATCCGGATCACCAGTTCCATCATAGGTCTTGACACACGCCGGCATGCGACGTTTTGTGTCCTCGGAGTAGTTCCGTATACGGAGAGTAAAAGGATCTTCCCTGGGATCCGCCCATGGACGGGTGAGCCTAGGGTCTTCCCACGGGTCACACCACGGACGGGAAAGATCCTCTGCTTCTACCTCTCGATAATAAGGACCACCATAATAATCATCATTATTTGGTGGTGGTGGAGGGGTACGCCTAGGTCGGCGACGTTTGGGCGGATGGTCATCTGAGTCCTCTCCTGATGGATCTGGAGAAGGAGGCGGTGCCCCATCTCTTGGGTGAGGGCCGCTCTTTTTAGAAGAGCCAGGAGCCTTCTTCCCGGTGTTCATCCTATCCCACACACTTGTGCGGTGAGCGGCTCTTGTCAGTTCTCGGTCTGTTCGCTCGGGTGAACCGTCAGACTTCTCTCCCCCCTCTCGAGACTGCGTTAGTTCCTCTATGAGGCGGTCTCCTATACGCTCGAACACATTCCTAGGTTGAGGAGTTTCCTCGAAGATGCTCTGCTCCTGAGGCCGAGTCTTCCTTTTCCTCTGATTTTGGGAAGAGGTGATTAGTCCGGCATTGCCAAAGTTGAGTCTAGATTGGAGGTTTCTCCCTAGATTCAACCTTGATGCAATCCCTGGGACGATCCTATCAAAGTTCTGTGTGAGAACTCGAGTGAGATCCTCCTCGCTGAGTGGTTGGACTTCTACTTCCTCCTCAATCGCTGGTCTGCGCGGCTCCTTGTTAGGGGGATTGGGCGCACTCCCTGGATCAGGGTTGTCCAGGGTTGAAGTAGGTGGGGGAGTTATGGAGATCGTGCTCGTCACCCCCATGGACTGAAAACCACCACGGTTACCAGGTCCGCCCGCTAGGCGGTTAGGGGATTGATTGGGGATGAGTATCCCTTCCCCTTGGGACTTCTGATTTCCAGGATTTGTGTTCCTGGGATTAGCTTGCGGATGCCCCTTTGTCATTGGAAATTCAAGATGAGATTTCGCTCTAGCTTAGTGTAATGGGTCCCACGGATGGCGCCAACTTGTTGATGCAAAAGTTGGGTGATCCTTGCTTGACCCGAATTAGGCTTAATTCGGGTGGGCTTGGGCTCCGGCTCCTGCACCAAGTGAACTATTTGGTTGAGATCCTGCACACTAAACAACACGCGTTAGGCTTACCGTGGGAATGTTTCCCACGATTAGACTCCGGCGTGAGAGTAAGTAATCGGTTAGGGTTTATAGGAGTTGAGTGAGTTGAGAGTGTAGAACGTAATACCTTTGTGGAGCCCTTGGGGGTTCCTTTTATAGGCAGTGAAACCCTAGTGGGCTGTCACTGATACTTCGGCCCCAAGGAAAGGATAAGTACCAGAATTAGATTGATTGTTATCTTCTAATTATGGTGAGTGAATATCCTTTTCTTTGGGGTAAATCCTACTCATAGACAGAATATGATTCTGTCTAACCCTGTACCGGCCGTGCCGGGCCGTGGGCCGCACACGTGTGTGCGGTTACTGTTCATCCAAGTCCATAAGCTTAAATGACATCATTCTTACCCATCTGTGATGGGCCGGATACGGGTAGTACCCGTGGGCCAGGTTCCTGACCCGGCTGGGGACTATACGTCATCAAGTAGAGTAGGTCTTTGAAGTACGAGAGTGATAATCTAGGTAATGTTGAGTGGTAGACACCAAAGCAAGTGGATTGGAAATCTTTGCAACTCGTTCAGCTCGAAGTTCATTTGCCTCATTTTGAAATTGTTTCAAGATGTAAAAGAGCTTGTGATATGAAACTCCGTATAACTTTTGTTGTTGTTTCACCAAGGTGACAAACCGTGTCCACTCTGGTTGAAGTTGCTGTAGAAATTGGACATTGACTTGCATGGTGGAAACTTGTAAGTTGTTTCGGGTCATATCATTCATCATCTTGTAGAATCGGGAGTAATAAGAATCAATTTATTCCCCATCCTTTGATGTAAACTTGCCAAAGTTCCAAAACATCTTAGTTTTCACATCTTGTTTGTTAAGTGATTCACCTTGTTGCAATCTTTCAATAGCCGTCCACATTTCTTGAGCAGTAGGGCATGCATCAACCGTAGAGTAAATATCATCTCCAATGCCACTGAGAATTAAGTAGATTGCTTCTTTCTCTGCATCAAACCACGCACGGCTCTCTGGGGTGAGGTCGGTCCTCTTTTCATCACGTTCATATGCGGGTTGTGCGTCACTTGTGTCTGTGGCTGGTACTGCAGGAACTTGAATCCTTGAGAGTTTATAGGGTCCTTCCAAAATGCATTGCCTTAAAGCATCACCGTTAGATTTTGTGTCAAGATAACGTAGAAAACGGGATTTCCATTGATCATATCGACCCGAAACAAGCATTGGTGGTCTTTCTTTGTTCCCTGCCACCATTATGTTGTTGTTCGTCACACGATATTCGGCAGTAGAATCCATCTCAATATTTTCTAAAATGATGAAGTGAATATGGATCTTAAGTAGATTTGTTGTGATTGTTGTTGTGGTTAAAATTCCGAAAATTGCAATTTTTCTTCAGTCCGACTATAAATTCCCCAGTCCGACAAAACGGTAGACCAAAAAATTTTGTAATCGCCAAATTTTGAAATCGAGCTAGAAATGTCCTAACACTAGTATGGAAAAATTTTGAATTTACTTGACGGAAAAATTTTAACTTTTTTTTTTAATCTTCGTGTAAACGATATTACGAAACTAGTCTAGATGGTGGCTAAGTCGAAAAAATACTCGAACAAAATTTAGCTAAACATGTTAATAAGTGTGAAAACACTTATCCTTTTACCACTTATTTCCAATAATAACAAGACCAAAACGTGTATTTTATGTCGTAAAAGTCGGAATTATGCGTGATTTGTGTTTTTATTGTGTTTTAGGACCAAAATATGAAAAAGGAAGAAAACACGGGCTTTCACGGGCTTTTATCGAAGAAAACGGGAAAATACGAAGTCAAAAGATCAAGAGTGCAAAAAGAACGGAAGTCCAAGACCTATTCTGAAGATTTATCGAAGAAAAAGTCTAAAGACGGAAGTTTAACGAAGTCGAAGAACTTAAGTCTAATAGAAGAAGAAAATTAAAAGACAAGTTCAAATCCCGAGACGACATCGAGAAAAGACAAAGAATTAAAGTCGAGTCGAGAAGACGTGAAGAAAGAAAGAAAGAAGATGCAACACATGCACTCCCTCCTTCCCTATAAATACCCTCCTAATACACATTAGGAGGGAGTTAGTCTTTAATTTTTAGTTTCTCATTTTGCACTTTTCTTTCTAGTCTTAGAGAGAGAAAGTTCTAAACTTTCTCTCACTAAATTTCATCTTTTCTTTTAATCTTTCAAGATTAAACATTTATGTATTGCTTATTTCATTAATCAAGTTCTATTTAAGCTTTTAATCCTTAATCTCATTCTACTTTTCTTTGATTTTTAGATTGATTTTGGTACGAATTTCATATGATCCGTGTTGTTCTTAATGATTTTGTGCTTAAAAAGTTAATCTTTTGATCATTACTTAAGTTTTCATACGAATAAGCTTTGAGATTCTTGTGCTTATTGGCTTATTTTTATGTTTAGCTTATTTTCTCATTAAAAGTTTTCTTAAAAAGTTCATATTTTTATTGTTTGAATTAATAGTTTGCTTATTTTTTAGTTGGATAAGTTGTGATAAGTGCTTATTTGATCCGTTTAGTCATTGATTCGTTTTAGTTTGGTGATAAGCTTATCAATATAGCTTATTCATTAGCTTTTACCGAATCCCATATAAATCGGAAAGGGATTAAACCCCTTTCCGATCGCAGCCTATTCCGACCAGCAGCCTTCCCCTTATTCCGATTGGCAAATCGGAAAAGGGTTTTGAACATTCTAATCTGCCTTTTTTTTAGATATTCCGATCAGTAGTTCTTGCATATTATTCAGATTTGATTCAAGTTAAGTATTCCGATTGGCCCTCATTTTTCTATATTCCGATTAGAGTTGTGTTTCACATTCCGATTGGGATTTGTCCATACATTCCGATCAGTAGCTTCTTTGATATTCCGACGGCCTCATTTTTAAGTATTCCGATCACCAGATCGGAATACATTCCGATTTGGTCTTTATCCCGCATTCCGATTTGGTCCTTTTTTGGGCTCATTCTGATTGAGTGATTATTGTGATATTCCGATTAGTGTCTTTCTCCAGTATTCCGATTAGGGCTTGTTTAGTGTATTGTTTTTATAAAATTTCTAAGTGTTAGTTTTATTTAGTGATCTAGTAATTTTCCTAATCTTGTCTATAAGTTTTTCAAGCATTTATTTTAACTCGTCATTTTAGTTTTAAACTTTATACTTCTACTTTACTCAACGACACTTAAATTACTTGCTAATAGTTTAAAATTAGATAAACAAAACCAAACCATTCTCTTATTCACCAAAAGACGATTGAGTCGCACTTTAGACCGGTTATCAATTCGAAAAGATTCGGACGATAAGATTTTATACTTAGCTTAAAAGCTGAGTATTAAATGGCGCCGCTGCCGGCTCTTTTCGTTAAGATTAATGGTTTTTTGTGAGAGACGCGTTGGCTTTTGGGATCCGTTCACTCGTGAACGTTATTTTTTGTGTCCAAAATTTTCAAAAATCCCCAAAACATTGAAAAATCATTAAAAAGCAAATCTTTTCTAAAGGTTTTGCACCAAAAAGATTATATAGATATTTTCTCTGTGTATATTTTTCTTCTGCAGGTGTATGCGTACTAGATCTTCGAACTATTCTGAGCCCGAGACTCGTGAAGATTTAGATATGGCTGGTGTTAATAACAACAACAATAATAACCCACCTCTACCCAATTTGATTAACAACAACAACAACAATGTCCTCCTACCTGATTTACGAACAATGGAGGAATTGTGTCAACCCACCATGAACGGACGCGGAGGCCCGATTGCGCCGATGCACGTCACGGCTCAGGAGTTTTCGTTGAAGCATCACATGATCCAACAAGTGCAAACTAACCCATTTCGCGGAATTCCGGATGATGATGCCAACAAACACCTTGACAAATTCATTACCATTACCCAAACCATGAAGTGCTCCGGTGTTTCTATGGATGACCTTCGCCTTCAACTTTTTCCCCACTCGCTTTCTCACCATGCCGAAAAATGGTTTGACCGTCTTCCTAAGAATCTATTCATACGTGGAATGACATGACTCAACGCTTTTTGTCGCGCTACTTCCCACCATCCATGGTCACGAGCCTTCGTAACCAAATCAGTGGATTCATGCAAGACAATGATTAATCACTCTTTGATGCTTGGGAACGATACAATGATTTGATTGACCGTTGTCCAAATCACAACATGCTCCCCGTCACTCTCATTGATACCTTCTACAATGGTCTCACTTTTCGTGATCGTGACACGATTAATGCCGCCGTCGGTGGTACTTTTATGAAAAGGAGACCGGAGGAGTGTAGAGAGTTGATTGAAAACATGACTACTCACCACAAGAATTGGGATTCATCCGCATCCTCAAGATCTAACTCGAGAGTCAATGTTTCTTCTACTACTTCCAATCCCGAGATGACTGAAATTTCTCGACAACTCGCTGAGATGAACAAGAATTTCATGACCATGGCCACAAACCACTTTCAATAAGCTAAAGCCGTTGCTATTTCTTGTGACACATGTGGTGGTCCTCATTCTTACAATGATTGTCCTTCTACTCAAGGCAATTTTTCTGAAAATGTTAACGCGGCTTACGGTACTTATCCCACGGGAGGCTATCAAGCTCGCCCTCAAGGAGACCGTAGCTTGCTAAGTTATCGTTCGAACAACTATCTTTCTCCACCAGGTTTCCCTCCTTCAAACCAAACCCAACAACAAAACTATAATCGAAACAATCAATCCCAACCTCGTGCTACCAATCAATATCAATCCCAAAGAAACCCATACCCAACTCAAGGAAATTCTCAAGCTTACCAAGCTCCACCTCTCAATCAACCGATGGCAGTGAATCAAGACGTCGAGACGTTCATGAAGACTAATCGGGAGTTGGTGACGAATCTTCAGAGTCAAGTTATCAACTTGAAGGGCGAAATGGCGAAAAAAGGGAACGATATTAGAGCCGAGCTAAGGAATGACATGGCAAAACAAAGCAATGAAATTCGTGCAGACATCAGAGATTCTTTCAGCACTCAAGCGCTTAATATTCGTGATATGATTGGTTCGCTCATCCAAGGTAATCAACCCTCTTCTTCGGGTACTCTTCCGAGTAACACCGTTGCGAATCCAAGAGGGGAGATGAAAGCAATCACTACTCGTAGTGGAAAAGGTTATACGGAACCCGAGCTTCCTACACCTCCACCCGTGATTGTGAACAAGGAAAAAGAGCAACTTTCCCCACCTCCTTCACCTTCTATCCCCATTTCCCCACCACCCGTGGTTGTGAGTGATCCTACTCTCCTAAAGCCTTCTTCTTCATCCAATATACCTTATCCTTCAAGGTTGAGGAAAGAGAAGCAAAAGAGCAAGGATGATATTCAAGTTTCAAACTTTCTCAAAATGTTTAAACAATTAAATTTTAACATCTCCTTTGCCGAGGCTCTCGCTCACATGCCCAAATACGCTAAGATGTTTAAAGATCTTCTAAGTGACAAGGAGAAGCTTCTTGACATTGCTCAGACCCAACTTAATGAGAACTGCTCCGCAGTGATCTTAAGGAAATTGCCCACCAAACTTGGTGATCCGGGTCGCTTTTTGATTCCTTGCAACTTCCTGGGAGTAGAGAATTGCATGGCCCTCGCCGATCTAGGTGCCAGTATAAACTTAATGCCTTTAAGTGTTTGGAAGCAATTATCTCTCCCCGAGCTAGTCCCCACCAAAATGACCTTGGAATTAGCTAACCGTACGGTTGCTTATCCAGTGGGGATAGCCGAAGATGTCTTTGTTGGCGTTGACAAATTCACCTTCCCGGCGGATTTTGTCGTCGTTGACTACGAGATGGATCCTCGTGTTCCATTAATCGTTGGACGTCCCTTCCTGAGGACCGGTCGCACTCTCATTGATGTAGCCGCGGACGAAATAATCATGAGAGTTGGTGACGATAAAATTGTCTTCAACATGGGTAAGATTTCTAAGCAACCTTATTCATATGAGAGTGTTAATGCTATCGATGTTCTCGATGAGGCTTGTGAAGAACATTTTCATGATGCTTGCAAAAGTACTCTTTCTTCTCTACCCAATGTTGAGACTGTTGCCTCAATTGCTCCGGCATTGACTCCTTTTGGAGAAAGTGACTTGGATGATTTCGAAGCTAGCTTGGGTCCTCTCGATATTAAGTATGATAATTCGTCCACCGATTGGGATGAAGATATTCGTACTATTGAGAGACTTCTCAATGAAGACCCGTTTTCTCCTCCTTCTCCTAAAGAGGTGAATAATGATGATCCATCGTTAGTTTCACCATCTATTGAGGATCCTCCTACTCTTGAGCTTAAGGACCTACCTCCTCATCTTGAGTACGTTTTCCTTGAAGACAACGAGAAGTTACCGGTCATCATCGCGAAGGACCTGAAAGAAGAAGAAAAATCCCGACTCATCGCCTGGAAAATCTCCGACATTCGTGGAATTGATCCTCACTTTTGCACACATAAAATTCTCATGGAGGACGACTTTAAGCCCACAATTTAAAGCCAACGAAGGGTGAATCCTAAAATCCATGAAGTCATCAAAAAAGAGGTTATCAAACTTCTTGATGCGGGTATGATTTACCCTATTTCGGATTCACCATGGGTTAGTCCAGTCCATTGTGTGCCTAAGAAAGGTGGAATCACCGTTGTGCCCAATCAAAACAACGAGTTGATTCCTACCCGTCTCGTTACTGGGTGGAGAGTTTGTATAGACTACCGCAAACTCAATGATGCCACGAGAAAGGATCATTTCCCTCTACCTTTTATGGACCAAATGCTTGAACGTTTAGCGGGTAATGAATATTACTGCTTTCTTGATGGTTTCTCGGGTTATTTCCAAATACCCATCGATCCCCAAGATCAAGAGAAGACAACATTCACTTGTCCCTATGGCACATTTGCTTACAAAAGAATGCCTTTTGGCTTATGCAATGCCCCCAGGACTTTCCAAAGGTGCATGTTGGCTATCTTCCATGACATGGTTGAGCAAACTATGGAAGTCTTCATGGATGACTTCTCGGTCTTTGGGGATTCCTTTGTTGGGTCAAAAAGTTGATGTGGCATAAACTCAAAATCGAAGGATATTTACTCAGGCGTTGACAAGAGTAATATAGACGTTGACAAGAGCTATGTAGGCGTTGACAGAAGTCAACAAAAGTCAAACGCAGTCAACAAAAGTCAACGCTGATGGATTTGATGGAGAATTCTATTTACAGAATATATTGGATATATTCTAAATAATATATTCAGTATATATCTATAGAAATAGAATATTTAGTTTATTTGATTTTATCTCTTGTAGATTCTGTTCCTTCCACTATAAAAGAAACAAGGGTCTTAGGTTTTATTCATAACTTTCATTCACAATGTAAACCTAAAGTGTGTGTCGACTAGACGTGGGATTCAATGTATACACGTCTAGTGATTGTTGATTATCAATATAATTAGCAATCCAATTGTGTTTTAATTCATGTTCTTGTGCCCTAAACACCTTGTTAATGGTTGTTGTTCTAATTCCGCTTTGATTTTGATAATCATATGAACAATGATCATTCCTAGTAGCTTAAAAGATCCGGAAACCAAGGTTTCCACAATTGGTATCAGAGCCTCGTGGCTCGTGATGCTAGGACCAACAAGGTGTTCGTGTATGGTGAAGAAAAGAAAAATCCGTCTAGGGTTTTTCTGGACGTTTTTGTGTGCGCAGCAGTATTCAGAAGGTCATAACTTTTGATTGAACCGTTGGATCGTCACGAAATTTTATATGTGTGTTCTTCATACACATATCTAAACATCCACCGGAAGGATTGTTCTGTTTTATCCCCAATCAAAAGTTATTAAGCATCGAAGTGGGCTGATGAGGTGATTTTCAGATTTTCTTATTTGCATAAAATCATGATTTAGGGTTTCTCCAAACCCTAGATCATTCTTAAACAGAAAAAGAAGAAGTTTATAAGGATTGTGGCTATTGTGATTCAAGACAATTCGTCATGGCTATGATATTAGGGTTTGTGGTGAAACCCTAGATTTGTTCTTGTTGAAGCCCTAGATCTTTGATAAAGACGTATGGATCTATTGTTTGATTTGGACTGCTGATGGTCCAGGATTAAGTACAACAGCTATATGTTCAAAAGAAGACCAAACAGATTACACACGTGGTCCACAGCAACGTATGGACAAAGATTAATGGGATAAAGATATGTTTTCACATGATCTGGTACAAAGGAACATATATGGGCTGCTTTGGAATGTAAAGTGACGTGAGATAGTTTGATTCTTCATGCTAATCCAAGATGTGGACGTAAAGAAAAGGTTATATAAACAGATAAAGACGTGAGTAACTTAATCCTTGGTGGATATCTCTTGCGTTCACACGATTAAAGAAGCATTCACACGATTAATTTATATTGTTCCTATAGCTTTGTGTTCACACGATGATCTCAATGTGATTGGTCAAATTCATTCACACGGTTCTAATCCTATAATTGATGGAAATTGTGTGTTCACACGGTTGGAAGCTTCTTATTGGTCAATTTTTATTAATGGTTAGTGAAGACTTGTGTTCACACGATTAGAAGATCTCTTAAATTGTTACAGTGGAGCTGCTTTTAGGAGATATATATCACGTTTAGAAAGTTTCAGCATAGTTTGACTTGATATATGGATATGAAAAACAATTTATTTGTTTAAATATTCATGACGTTGCTATTTGATAGTTTGACGCTGTCAAAGTCTTGGGGCAACGTTGACAAGAAAGGGTTGTATTGAGGCTGACAGGAAGGAATTTGACGCTGATGGAATAAGTCAACGCTGACAGCGTTGACAGTGTTTTCCGAGATATGGCTGTTCAAACGCTGATACGTGTTGTCCGATATCAGACAATACACATGGAAGGATATTGGACAAAGGAGGATCTCGGGTAACACACTGATTGCTGCTGTTTGAGAAAATTGGTACGTTTTGAGCACACAAAAAGGTAGTATTTACACACGAAGGTACATGGAATCTCCGTTTTAATATAGAATATCATGTTGATATTTATGGCTCGGATACTTTTGAAAGGAATTAATGATTTTAAGGTGAGTTAGCAACCATTCATGAAGTTATTTATTGGAGTATGTAATCGGGATAGCCTTGTGAAAGAGTTATTCGCTAACAGCTTTTACATATGAAGATATTGACTTGTCATGAACAGGTGTTGGCTTAAGGGGAAGAATTCTTATGGTAAGTTTGATGATTGAAGAAGATTTTCACGAATTTGTGTTCTATCATATCTTAAAGTCAAGCACTTGTGACTTTAAAGGTAACTTGTTCGTACTTTACATGATTGGTGATGAAGACTTGTCATAACACTTGAAGGAGTTACATTATCGTGCTCAGTGTCTCACAAAGGATGAGAATATTGACAAGGGATCGAGGTCTACTTATATTTAGTCATTTGTATAAGTTTTTCATCACATGGATAGTAAAAGACATGGAACACAAGGTTGGGTTATTCTACTTCTACATCAAAATTACTATATTAGTTGTTCTTCAAGATCATTACATAGAGCCTACATTTGGAGAATCTTCAAAGATTGCATACAATGTTTACTTTCCTGTTGATGTGACAAAAAGGGGAAGAAATACGTGCTACACTTGAGGGGAAGCAATCTGAAGATCATGTACAACTTACAAGAGATACACATAGAGTTTTGCCACTATCAACTAGGGGAAGATTGTTGGGTCAAAAAGTTGATGTGGCAGAAACTCAAAATCGAAGGATATTTACTCAGGCGTTGACAAGAGTAATATATACGTTGACAAGAGCTATGTAGGCGTTGACAGAAGTAACAAAAGTCAAACGCAGTCAACAAAAGTCAACGCTGATGGATTTGATGGAGAATTCTATTTACAGAATATATTGGATATATTCTAAATAATATATTCAGTATATATCTATAGAAATAGAATATTTAGTTTATTTGATTTTATCTCTTGTAAATTCTGTTCCTTCCACTATAAAAGGAACAAGGGTCTTAGGTTTTATTCATAACTTTCATTCACAATGTAAACCTAAAGTGTGTGTCGACTAGACGTGGGATTCAATGTATACACGTCTAGTGATTGTTGATTATCAATATAATTAGCAATCCAATTGTGTTTTAATTCATGTTCTTGTGCCCTAAACACCTTGTTAATGGTTGTTGTTCTAATTCCGCTTTGATTTTGATAATCATATGAACAATGATCATTCCTAGTAGCTTAAAAGATCCGGAAACCAAGGTTTCCACATCCTTCTCTTCTTGCCTTGCCAATTTGGAACGCATGCTTAAGCGGTGCGAAGACACTCGCCTTGTTCTGAATTGGGAAAAATGCCATTCTATGGTAAAAGAAGGCATTGTGCTAGGACACAAAATCTCTAAAGCCGGTCTTGAAGTCGACCGTGCTAAAGTAGATGTCATAGCCAAATTACCTCCACCTTCAACCGTGAAGGGTGTGAGAAGTTTTCTGGGTCATGCGGGCTTTTATCATCGATTCATTCAGGATTTTTCTAAAATCGCTCACCCGATGACCCACCTCTTGGAAAAAGATACTCCTTTCATCTTTTCCAAAGAGTGTCTTGAATCCTTCAATCTTCTTAAGGATAAGCTAACTAAGGCACCGGTCTTGGTTACCCCTAATTGGGAGCTGCCTTTTGAATTGATGTGCGATGCTAGCGACTTCGCTATTAGAGCAGTTTTGGGCCAAAGAGTGAATAAACACTTCCAACCAATCCACTATGCTAGCAAAACAATGACGGGGGCTCAATTGCATTATACAACAACCGAAAAAGAGCTTTTAGCTGTTGTCTATGCTTTTGAAAAATTTCGCCCCTATCTTGTTTTATCCCCCACCATCGTATACACGGACCATTCCGCGTTGAAGTACTTGATGACTAAGCATGATTCTAAGCCAAGACTTCTTCGCTGGGTTTTACTCCTTCAAGAATTCAACATTGAAATTCGTGACAAGAAGGGTGCCGAAAACCTAGCCGCGGATCATCTGAGTCGACTTGAGGATCCATATCAAGAGGAACATCCGAACAAAGAGATCAATGACTCTTTCCCCCTTGAGACCTTAATGTCTATAAATCTCAATCTTGATGACACCCCGTGGTTTGCGGACATTGCAAACTACTTAGCGGGTGGTGTTCTCATCAAAGGGCTAACATCCCAACAAAAGAAGAAGTTCTTGAATGATGTTAAGACTTACTTTTGGGATGACCCTTATCTATTCAAACAATGTGCTGATTTGATCATTCGTCGTTGTGTTGATGGACCGACAGCTTTGCAAATCCTTGTTGCTTGCCATAAAGGACCCACCGGTGGTCACTTTGGTCCCAACTACACCGCTAAGAAAGTGTTTGATTTTGGATTCTATTGGCCCACCATTTATCGTGACGCTCACGAAATGGTTAAGCATTGTGATGCTTGCCAACGCCAAGGCAAGATCACACATAAGGATGAGATGCCTCAAAATTGCATACAGGAATGTGAAATCTTTGATGTATAGGGCATCGACTTTATGGGGCCATTTCCATCCTCCAAAGGGAACAAGTACATCCTCGTAGCCGTTGACTACGTTTCTAAATGGGTTGAAGCTAAGGCTCTCCCTACGAACGATGCGAGGGTGGTTGTGAACTTTTTAAAGCAGCTTTTCGCTCGATTCGGCGTTCCTCGTGCTATTATCAGTGACCGCGGGACTCATTTTTGCAACGATCAATTTGCAAGAGTCATGGCTAATTATGTTGTTAATCATCGTCTTTCCACCGCCTATCATCCCCAAACCAATGGGCAAGCCGAGATATCCAACCGTGGATTGAAGCGAATTTTGGAGCGTACTGTGGGAGAGCATCGTGCCGCGTGGGCCGATAAGTTAGATGATGCTCTGTGGGCTTTCCGTACTGCTTACAAGACCCCGATCAGTTGTACACCTTATCGTATTGTGTACGGGAAAGCATGCCACCTCCCCATCGAGCTGGAACATAAGGCGCATTGGGCCTTGAAGTGGGCTAACTTTGACATCAACAAAGTCGGTGATCATCGCAAGATTCAACTCAACGAGCTAAATGAACTAAGGAATGAAGCTTATGAGAACTCGCTGATCTACAAGGAGAAGACCAAGATCATTCATGACGCAAAAATCAAGAACCGAGAGTTCCACGTTGGTAATCAAGTCTTACTCTTTAACTCTCGGTTGAAGATCTTCTCTGGCAAGTTGAAGAGCCGTTGGTCTGGTCCATTCACCGTCGCCAAAGTCTTTCCATATGGGACCATTGAGCTTTCACAGCCAAATGGGCCCAATTTCAAGGTGAATGGCCAGCGTTTGAAGCTGTACTTTGGTGAGGACATCTCTCATGAGATGATTCCATCCCTCACCACGTTCCCCATGAACTAAATTGGGCCGAGTCAGGCTCGTGAATCGGTGAACAAAAACAAGCGCTTCTCAGGAGGCAACCCGTGATCTATCCTTTACTGCTTTCATAATAAGTGTAGGGGGAGCCCCGTATGTGTTTGTTGTCTTGTTTCTTGTGCTGTGCAGTGATTAAAGCTTCAAAGATCCACCTTGATGACTTTTGACGAACCGTGATACCGTGTTCCCATCTTCCCGGTTCTATCCTAAACTCTTGTGAATCAATATTTCATATTTTATATGTTCACATTGAATTCCCTATAGTTGTCCTTTCCTTAGCAAGATTTAGACAAAGTCCACAATGTCATAAGTGTCGGGGAGTTTACTCCCACATGCTTAAACATTGGGGACAATGTTTATATCAAGTGTAGGGGGGACTTCTATCGAAGTAAGTGGTCTTTTCCATGAATTTGCCCTCATTTTAACCAGAAAATTTGATTTTTCGACATTTTTCAAAATTTTTAATCTATTTTGGCCTTGTTGTATAGTTGTACTTTCCTTTATTATGGTTATTTTCTTTCCTTGCTTAAATAAAGTGGTTTTAAATTTTTCTTAGTCGTGAACATTTTGACTCAACCCGAGTTTACTTATCTAAGTTTACTCTAGCTAGTATCCTTAACGTGTTTAAGTCAAGTTTTGCTAGGCTTTTATATAGGGAGCTATAAAACGCGAAAGTCTTAACTCTCACGGGTTAAGAACAAGAACTTTTCGCAAGTTCCTATAATTGATCCTAGAGAGTTGTTTATCAAGGGAACTTTAAAATGTGATTTCTAAACTTGAAAAAGTCTAAGAATTTGCAAGATCCTATAGATGACTCGAAAACCCAAAACTTTGATTTAATAGGCTAAGCATACACGAGTCTCATTCCTTGAGATTTTAAACTGTGGAGAACGAGAGATGATAGAGTAAATTATAAGTTCGGTATTCTTTCGTGAATTTATGTGAGTTAATTATAAGCCTATTCTCCCTTCGCTTGTTAATAAATTTATCTGCAATAAATAAGGTTGTACGATTTAAAAGGTTACTTAGCTTCTAGCCCCAGATCGTTTAAAAGTTGCTCGGTACGGATTAGAGTTCATAGCCAAGGCATAACTTATTGAAGCGGGACACGAAGATTGGCGAGTACGAAAAGGCCCTAACAAGGCATGAGGGCTACAAATTGTTGCTAAAGATCCAAAAGTGATCTGAAGAATTATTTATCGAAAATCAATATGAAGGATCGAGACACACGACGAAAAGCAAATACTCCCCAAAAGATTATGGAGAAGTCTATCCAAAAATACCCTAACAAGGTATGAGGATAAATAGATCCAAGTGCTATAAGGAGGCAGATCGTTGTATATCAAAGTCCAAAATAAAGATTGGAGAAAAAATGAAGAAGTCATGGTCCAAAGATGAAGAATCTCTCAAAACTTCAAGTGAAGAAAGTCCTATTATGAAGAGAAGGCCATTATTTCATGAACGTCTCTCAAGATTCGAAGTATGAAGTCGCTGCCAAATATCGGTCCGAGAAAGGTCTCAAATCGTGAAGCGAGTTATGCCAAGATATGCACTTTATGAGGTCCCGAGAAGCAGTTTTAAAAGATTTGGTCCTTTAGCTAACTATTGATTAAATCGTTCACTTTATTTTCAGCCTAAATAACTATCGAAATAAGTCAAACAATGCATCCTCGTGATCATTCAAGACAAAAATAAAATATAAGAGATACACCTAGGAATAAGGGAGTCTAAGTGAATAATTGGCCTACATGAGTTCGTGTTAGTTTGATAACTTATAATAACAATGATCTCGTTTTTAAGCTTGGTATGGGGAACGTGAAACTTGAGGATGATAAACGTTCATGGCTGCCAAAACCAATGTAAGTGTTTGATTTCTTTACTTGTTTCTATCTTTTTATGTTTAGTATTTAATAAAGGCCAAGGTGGGTTAGTTATGATGGAAAATGTAAACCGTGCTTTAAAATTAACGTATTGCATGAGGGCATTGCAATGGTCAAGTGTAGGGGATTTAATAAGTGTGAAAACACTTATCCTTTTACCACTTATTTCCAATAATAACAAGACCAAAACGTGTATTTTATGTCGTAAAAGTCAGAATTATGCATGGTTTGTGTTTTTATTGTGTTTTAGGACCAAAATATGAAAAAGGAAGAAAACACGGGCTTTCACGGGCTTTTATCAAAGAAAACGGGAAAAGACGAAGTCAAAAGATCAAGAGTGCAAAAAGAACGGAAGTCCAAGACCTATTCTGAAGATTTATCGAAGAAAAAGTCTAAAGACGGAAGTTTAACGAAGTCGAAGAACTTAAGTCTAATAGAAGAAGAAAATTAAAAGACAAGTTCAAATCCCGAGACGACATCGAGAAAAGACAAAGAATTAAAGTCGAGTCGAGAAGACGTGAAGAAAGAAAGAAAGAAGATGCAACACATGCACTCCCTCCTTCCCTATAAATACCCTCCTAATACACATTAGGAGGGAGTTAGTCTTTAATTTTTAGTTTTTCATTTTGCACTTTTCTTTCTAGTCTTAGAGAGAGAAAGTTCTAAACTTTCTCTCACTAAATTTCATCTTTTCTTTTAATCATTCAAGATTAAACATTTATGTATTGCTTATTTCATTAATCAAGTTCTATTTAAGCTTTTAATCCTTAATCTCATTCTACTTTTCTTTGATTTTTAGATTGATTTTGGTGCGAATTTCATATGATCCGTGTTGTTCTTAATGATTTCGTGCTTAAAAAGTTAATCTTTTGATTATTACTTAAGTTTTCATACGAATAAGCTTTGAGATTCTTGTGCTTATTGGCTTATTTTTATGTTTAGCTTATTTTCTCATTAAAAGTTTTCTTAAAAAGTTCATATTTTTATTGTTTGAATTAAAAGTTTGCTTATTTTTGAGTTAGATAAGTTGTGATAAGTGCTTATTTGATCCGTTTAGTCATTGATTCATTTTAGTTTGGTGATAAGCTTATCAATATAGCTTATTCATTAGCTTTTACCGAATCCCATATAAATCGGAAAGGGATTAAACCCCTTTCCGATCGCAGCCTATTCCGACCAGCAGCCTTCCCCTTATTCCGATTGGCAAATCGGAAAAGGGTTTTGAACATTCCAATCTGCCCTTTTTTAGATATTCCGATCAGTAGTTCTTGCATATTATTCAGATTTGATTCAAGTTAATTATTCCGATTGGCCCTCATTTTTCTATATTCCGATTAGAGTTGTGTTTCACATTCCGATTGGGATTTGTCCATACATTCCGATCAGTAGCTTCTTTGATATTCTGACGACCTCATTTCAAGTATTCCGATCACCAGATCGGAATACATTCCGATTTGGTCTTTATCCCGCATTCCGATCTGTCCTTTTTTGGGCTCATTCCGATTGAGTGATTATTGTGATATTCCGATTAGCGTCTTTCTCCAGTATTCCGATTAGGGCTTGTTTAGTGTATTGTTTTTATAAAATTTCTAAGTGTTAGTTTTATTTAGTGATCTAGTAATTTTCCTAATCTTGTCTTTAAGTTTTTCAAGCATTTATTTTAACTCGTCATTTTAGTTTTAAACTTTATACTTCTACTTTACTCAACGAAACTTAAATTACTTGCTAATAGTTTAAAATTAGATAAACAAAACCAAACCATTCTCTTATTCACCAAAAGACGATTGAGTCGCACTTTAGACCGGTTATCAATTTGAAAAGATTCGGACGATAAGATTTTATACTTAGCTTAAAAGCTGAGTATTACATGTCATCGGACGGTCCATCGGAATGTGCCATCGGAATGTTGGCTGTCGGAATGTGGGTTGTCGGAATGTAGGTTGTTCGGAATGTGGGCTGTCGGAATGTAGGCTGTCGGAATGTGGGTTGTCGGAATGTAGGCTGTCGGAATGTTGCTGGTATCAGAATGTTGGGTTCTATCGGAATAACAATCTATCGGAATGTCCTTCTGTCTGAATCCTAGATCGCAATGTTTACCTGTCGGAATGCTTAGATCGCAATGCACTGTCGGAATGTTTAGATCGGAATATGGCTAAAACAAATTTGGCAGAGTAAC
Organism: Glebionis coronaria; assembly: GCA_025667525.1. Taxonomy (NCBI): domain Eukaryota; kingdom Viridiplantae; phylum Streptophyta; class Magnoliopsida; order Asterales; family Asteraceae; genus Glebionis; species Glebionis coronaria. Next base: position 483,323,797 of record CM046876.1, on the reverse strand, counting down.
GACTCAAAAATCCCTTGAAATCGTCGGAATCCCAGATCGCAATGCACGATCGGAATGTCACGTCGGAATAAGGTATTGAAATCCAGTGATCGCAAAGTAGAACCAAAAGGTTATTGCAATCAAACCACACTAACGTTGTACTTTCCGATGGAAGACCTTGCAAGAATTTCGGAATGATGAAAAACAAGAAATTTCTCAACTTTCGATCCAAAAGACTTGTGTTTTAGCCAAAAACCAAGATACCCAAGTCACTACGACACGATTAAAGAAGATATACGACTTAACAAACACTAACAAACATAAAATATCTTGAATTCGTGGAAGAAATAAGGATCAAATCAAATAAGTCAAATGTAAACACAACAACCAATCACAAAACTACCCCATGGCGATTGATACCAATTTTTGTCCCATATATTTAGATGATATAGCACGAATTAAAGAAAGAAAATAGATGAAGAAGATGAATTCTAGAGAGAGAAATTAGTGAGAGAAAGTAGAGAGAAAATGGTTGGAACTAGGTGATATTAGATTAGGAGAAGTGAGAATAAAATGAACCAACACCCTTCCTAACATGCTAGGAAGGGTATATATAGTCCACCCACATGCGGGCTTCTTTATGGACTATATGGTTTGGGCCGGGCTTTCCTTTTGGGCTTTAGTTACTTATCAATGAACTTTAGCCTAAAGTTAAGCCCGTATAACACGACTAATATACTACCTATTACAACGTTCTAAAATACGATACATAATAAACATATGACCGAGCATTCTTGTTTGACTCAATATTTTGAGGCTAACAAATCCCCTAACGTAAGCTACATTAGAAAGCAATAATATGTACATGGATAAGCATGGGACTCCCCCACGAGGCACCTTGTTTTTGATAACCGAGTCAAAAGCTCGACTCAAATCCCCATAAATGTGATCATTTAGGGATAATCATGGTATGGTTAATTTTTGGTGGGGCTTACATGATAAACAAGGCCCAAAGGCAACCGGTATTAAGGACTAAGTCCTTTGATGATGCAAAATACCGGGATCGAAGATGGCGTCCTCGTTCTCATTGGATCAACACACCAAAGCCACTTCAACACATGCCAAAAACCCAAAGGGTTTGAAGAAAAGAGATGAGAAGTAGAAGGGTGGGACAAATGGTAAGACAAACGTTTGAGCTACTCGAGGTAGACTCACACCAATCAAATGAAAGTATTTTCCATTTATTGCATCGGTGGAAGACCGAGATTTCCCTTTATAAGCAATTCCGGGATCGAATATCTCGTCCTCGGTGGAGAAAGGGAAGGGAACATAAGGGGCTTCCCTCACACTTAACCCACACAAAGCATCGTCAAAAGGAGTAGACGAGCTTGTAGTACTCAAACCACGAGGTGATGACGGAGTTAGAGTTGTAGAAAAATCTTTTAAATCCAATTTAATTTTTTTTCCTTTTTCATCTTTTGAAAACTCCTTATGAAAACCCGATTTGATTATGTCCAAAATATTTGGTGTTTCTAAAACGATGTTAGGCACACTAAAAATTCTCACATTTAAGTCACGTTTAGGTGGTGCTAAGTTCTCAAAACAGTTATCAATAAAGAACACCGCCCCCTCGGGGTCAACATATTCATCATCCGAAGAATCTTCCGTGATTGAAGACGTAGGTTCAACACTCTTGACCTCCACCGGTGGAGGGGATGTATAATCGTTTTTATCAACAACTCCTAAAACTCTTTTTGAAAATTCTTTGCAAATGTTTTTTATTGAATCAACATGGTTCAAAGACGTGATAGAATAAACATGAGAAAGCGTAGAGTTTTGAATTGCATTTATGACGAGTTCCTCCTCATTGAAACGTAGAGTGATTTTCCTAGCATGAACGTCAATAAGTGCTCTCGATGTATCCAAAAATGAACGACCTAAAATTAGAGGAACTTTAGGATCGATGGGAATGTCTACAACGATAAAGTCCATGGGATAGTAAAACTTTCCAACTTTCACAAAGACGTCTTTGGCTACTCCACAAGCTAGAATCGTAGAATGATCGGCCATCTCGATTGACATTCTTGAAAGAGTAAGATTTGGAAGATTGAGTGACTAAAAAATATCAAGAGGCATCAAATTTATACTAGCACCAAGATCATCCAAGGCGTAGCATTCTTCCATATCTTGGATAGCACACGGAATTAAAAATTTACCGGGATCACCTACTTTTTGAGGTATGCGGCTAAGAAAAAACGATGAACAACTAGACGACTTTTGCAATTTCTCTTTGTTATTCAACATACTTTTGAAGTTTGCGGCAAATCGAGGCATCATGACCAAAGCGTCGGCAAAACTTATGTTAAAATTCAATTCACGAAATATTTTCATAAAAAGTTCAAATTGATAATTGTTACATTCTTGTGCCTTTTCCTTGTTTCGTCTTGATGGGTAAGGTAAGGGTGGTGTGGGATGGGGCATAGGCAACGGCCTTGGAATCTCGGGTTCCACAATTGTTATTGGTTCAACCGTAGGAGCGGTACTTTGTGGGATTGGGATATGCTCCTTTTCCACCACCACCTCGGGCTCTTTCTCGATTTCCTTCTCCGTAGAAGTACTTGGATGAGAGATTGGTTCCTTGAAAGTTTTACCACTACGAGTAGTAATAACCTTTGTTAGCCCTAAAATGTGAGCGCCATTTACGGAATTCCATTTTATTCAGATAGGCAAAACATGGAGGGACTGCTATTGACATGTTGTCAAAGTGGCCTCTTGTCTAGCCTATATATACCCCTCCATACTTCCATGGAGGGGTGAGGATTCTTCTTATTGTGTATTTCACTTCTCTCTCTAAATACACACACTCATTTCAAGCTTTATCTTTCTCTCTCTAAAAATGTCTAAATACTTCTTTTATCCTCCCCGACCTCCGGATTACCCTTTTGTTAGCTTGAATCTTATGGTTAACAATTGGGGTGTTTTGTGTTTGTGTTTGCTTATTTTGTGTTTGTGACTTATAACAGCTTATTCTTTTAAGTTGATTGGTCATGACATGTTTATTTGGTGTTTATCAGTCCATTGATTTCATCAGTACTTACCTTTTTGGTGATTGTTATGTCCAAAAAGGTTCAAATTGTGTATCTTTTATTTGTCATGTATCTGATATCTGTCCAAAAGTCTCATTTTTTAATGGTGTTGGTGGTTTTTTTCAGTGTCTACGTGTCACCTCTAATTGTCTCTCTATTAATCTATTTTCTAATAGTGACATATCTGAAAAATCACCATATCCACCATTTTTGGGAATATCAAGAAATGGTCAAAACCTTTTGCGATGCACTTTCAGATGGCATATTCCGATGGGATACTCAGATTCATTCCGATGGCTTCTTCTATGGATTTATTCCGATGGGTATCATATTTCATTACGATGGTTTTGACTTTATCTATTGCAATGGGACTCATCCCGATGGGTCACATTGCGATGGGTGGGTTGATTCATCGCAATGATGTATTAAACGTCATGCTGCCAAAATTTTCACAGCATTGCGATGGTTTCATTTGTATTATTTCGATGGTTGAAAAGATATGATATTGAGATTGACATGAAAACATTGCGACAACATGACTTGTTTGAAAAAAACATCCAGAGACCCTAAATCACGACAACACCAATCATCAAAACCAACTCTTATCTAATCCCTTGTCCCAACCATTAACCAACAAATCCAGTTCTAACCTATCCCATCGACACCTAGGCTCCATCACTTATAGACTCGACCTTCAATCGAATTAAAATGATCTCAGTTCGTCTTTCGTGTTATACATCAAAGTTCTAACCTTTAAAAGATCATTAACCACGAAAACGAATTTTCATCACTGATCTGTGAGATTAAAAAATCCCTATTTTGATTTTCGAATCTTAATTAATTAGAACATAAACATGTAAGTTTAGTTCCTATTTGATTCGATTTAATCACATGCATGAACAAAATCAAATATTGATGTTTAGATCTGGACTCAAACACACAAATCAACCAAACAAACACCTACCCGAGATCAATTTTACACTGATCTTGAAGCCAAACTAGTATTATCAATGAGGACTTGTTTGTTTGCATCATGCGATTGATTCGTATATGATGGTTTTATCATTGATGATTGATTCTTGGTTCGAAAGTATATAAGATTATCTAAGTTTGAAGAGTGACTGAGATAATTAGATTAGAAGGTCTAGGTTTCTATTTGTCTTTGGTTCAAAAATCAAAGAGTTAAGTGATGATGAGCTGTGGATGTGTATATTTGGCTGAGTTTACTGTCGGAGGTTACAAGATAAGATTTGGTGGGAGAAAATATGATAAGAAAGAGAGGCGGAGTAATATGTGTTTAGGGTTAACTGACCTAATATTTAGAGTTAGTCACTTGTTTATATTTCTACATGTGGAACGGTACTACTCTGGACTAGGTTGAGCTTCGGGATGATTATTGGGTTTTTGTGATGGGCCAACAACACTCTCAAATTAAATGGGCCAGAATACATATTGCCCCTTTTGGTTTTACAAAATCGATATATCACACGAGCTTAAATGTTATTCATGGTCATGGGTATTATTTTTGTTGAATGGGGCCATCAATTTGACGTATTGAACCATTTTTGGAAATTTAGTTATATGGTGGTTGGACGAGATATAGAGTTTGGACCGGGTTCATTTATCGGGCTATGATGACATTCATTTTGATGTCGGATATTCATTATGTTTCGATCGAAAGTGCTTCAACGACAAAGAAAATTATAGGTTTTAAACCTAATATTTTCGAAAAAATTTCGACGACCGCTTCAGTTGGGCATGAGATTGACGTTGAGCTTCAATGACAAGTTATCTAGACAAATTTTGTCCCTTAATGACAATTCTTTTCAGAATTTGTTCTAGTTAACGACATTCACAACACAACACCAAAGCAAACAAAACACTTAACGCTAAAACGATCCGATTTAAGATTCACTTTAACGACAAGGCTAGTTTTGATTCTACAAAGACAAGTGATCACGAAGTGGATTTGGTATTCTTTATTTGAATTTGAAGTGGGATTTCATGAAGCCGTCTACTTATTTCACCAGCGAGCCTTCCTTCTATTTTTCTACCCCTTTTCTTCAAACCCAGTCTATCGATTGATGACTTGCTTGGGCGATAAAATTTATGATTGAGACTTGAATTATCTAGTTTCCATTGTCAAGGGGTGGATGGTCGACGACATGGATTACTATCATTTTTGGGTGTCACACGCAGTTGCTCGTGTGGATAACTTCAAGATATGTTAGAGACTTGTTTCTGCACCGTTCTTCAATCGACATAAGTACAAGCTTAAGTAACAAATTTGGGGGATTGTACTTCAGTTTCAAGTTTGGAATATCGAGTTTACTTCACATGTGGTCACAACAAATAGCCGAATGAATTCGAGGTTGGTAAGTTAGACAGAGAGAGATGGAATCAGCACTCAATTCTCACGGATATTTATGAGCCTCATAACGACAATGGTACTTCATAGTCTAAGCAAAATTATTTCAAAGATTCTCAATGACTTTCAAAACTTTTCAAGACATTTGCTTAAGACTAAGAACTTCTCGAGTATATGGATGTCCACGATAATGATGTTTCCGAGAGTTCGAAATCATCATGGGGGAAGATCGTGTACTTTGAAGTAATCGGAACAACTTCCAGGGGGAAGTAGTGTACATGGAATGGTATCTACTTACTTTATATGATTTTTATGAAGTATTCTGCAGGCGTGAGAAGAATTGTTGCTGATTTCCTGCATGTTACCCAAACGGATTATCACCAAAACCTAAACGACATGAAACAATATAGAAGCAGTATTATCTGGTGTGGTTCTTCTACAAATTTCCGCTGTGCACTTAAACCGATGAGCTAGAATATTGTCCAAACTACATCAGAGTGTCAGAATCTGCTTAAGATATAGATATTGGTTTGGGGGGAGCTGATTCAGAAACTTCGTCAAAAAGAAGTCTATGAAGAAAGTTTTTTAATACATGTTGCATGAATTGGGGGGAAGTTAATCCAAATCATGCGTATTACAATTGTTCCACAACAAGCAAAGACAAAGAGGATTCAAGCTGAGGTACAAGTTATGAAGACAAGAAGAATTAAAAGACATCCTCAGCATTGAAAGCGCCTTGGAAGACTTTATTTGTTGTATTTTTACTTGTTAGGAACATTGTAAGTAATTCTGTATGTCTCCACATTGGGGGAAGATTGTTAGCCCTAAAATGTGAGCGCCATTTATGGAATTACATTTTATTCAGATAGGCAAAACGTGGAGGGACTACTATTGACATGTTGTCAAAGTGACCTCTTTTCTAGCCTATATATACCCCTCCATACTTACATGGAGAGGTGAGGATTCTTCTTATTGTGTATTTCACTTCTCTCTCTAAATACACACACTCATTTCAAGCTTTATCTTTCTCTCTCTAAAAATGTCTAAATACTTCTTTTATCCTCCCCGACCTCCGGATCACCCTCTTGTTAGCTTGAATCTTATGGTTAACAACCTTCAATTCTCCTTTCGGGTTTACAAAGGTATCACTATGAAGACCACCCGAAGAAGATGGTTTACACATGATTGCTTCAAACATTTTTCCCATTCGATCTTCAAATTTTGATTGCCTAGCATCCTCTTTTAACAAATCTTGCTTAATCTCATGTTAACCTTGTTCCATTTTTTGTTGATTTTGTTGAAGACCTTGAACGTTGCGTTCCATTTTATTAGCATGAGTTTTTAATTCATTAGCAAGTTCGTTTTTAAGCTCGTTTTTCAACTCGGATCTTAATCTAATCATCTCGTGTTGCATGTTATCAAACTTAGCATCATTTTCTTTTGCATAATCCAAAAATTCTCCATTAAGATTTTTAGTGTGAGCATTTTGAAAACCTTGTGTAGTAGTTTGAAAATCACGGTTTTGGTTTTGATTTTGAAGTTGCCCATTCCTACTTTGGTAATTACCCTTGTTAAAGTTACGTTGATTCCCTTGATAACCACCATTTTGATTGTTGTTTCGATAGTTGTTAGCATTTTGATTTTGTGGAGCTTGATTTGGGCGGGAACCTTGGTCGTTTTGGTTGTAAGTTCCCGTTGCTACATAAGCACTCGAAGTGTTACCATACGCTGTAATGCACTCGTAAAAATCATGAGCTCCACCACATGAAATACAACTCTTTCCAACCGCCTTAACTGATGCGGAATTCAAAGCATCTTGTGCTTTCCAATGAGTCATAAGAGTCGAAAACCTATCGAAAAACCGATCTTCCTCATTTGCTTCATCTTGCAAGGCACTCATGTTACGAGACGACGATGACGAACCCATAGTAGCAACACTCGGTGTGTTACGAGGGTTATAAACCTTAGACCTATTCTCAATTATTTTCAAAGCCTCATCGGTCGTTTTGCACCAAAAATTATCACCCGCGGCGGCATTTAAATAATCTCGTTCATGATCATTAAGCCCACTTTAAAAAGTATCAATTTGATGCAATTCGTAAAAATCATGGTGTGGACATTCATGTAACATTTCTTTAAATCTTTCCCAAGCCATAGAAAAACTCTCATTAGACCTTTGAGTAAATCGTGAAATTTCGTTTTTCAAATGTGTTGTTTTAGATGGTGGAAAAAATTAATTCACAAACTTAGAAACGAGATCACCCCATGTCAAAATCGAATTTGGGGGTTCTTTCTCAAGCCATATCTTGGTGGGTACATCTAACGAGTATGGAAACAACATCATCTTAATGGCATCATGAGGCACATCCTTAAACTTGCTAGTCGCGGTGAGACGATTGAATTGCCTAATGTGATAATGTGGGTTGTCTTTTTCGTGTCCGCGAAACTTGTTTGCTTGAAGCATAGACATTAAACCCGTCTTGATCTCGAAGTTCTCCGCAAGGATGGCGGGAATCACAATGGCCTCTCCAAAACCCTCGGTGGGTGCTTGAAGCAACTCCATCATAGTACGATTAGCCATGGTGGCTTCTTGTTCTACAATAGGTTCCTCACTTGGAGACTCTTCACTAGAAGGTGTTGGTGTGTTTTCTTTTCGATTATGACGTTTACGTGCACGTCTTGCTTGATTACGAGTTTGCATAAACGTCACGTACAACGTGGGGATGAGCAAAGAAGATTCTTTTTGGTGTTTATAACTTTTTCCAATTTTTTTGTGTTTTTTATTGTTTTTACTTTTTTTGGATTTTGGTGATGTATTACGTAGACAAAAATCAAACAAATCTCTCCTCAAATCAAATCTCTCGATTAAAGGAGCCTCAAGGAATGAAAACGATCACGTGAAGTGAACGCCTTCGATGACTTTAGAACGTTTGTGAAACACCAAAACGTTCAAGAGGGTTTAATCTTTTGAAAACAAGAAAATATAGATACGTAGATAATACTTTGGTTGGCAAACCCTCGATTAGCCCTTTTTATCTAAACACGCACAAGCAAGCGGAGAAACGAGGCGGCGCAAAGCACTTAAGAGCCTTTTTCTTTAGGGTGTATTTTATAACACACACCTTATACCCACCTTATAGTTTGTGTTTTTTAAAATTAAGCTTCTCGAAAGTAATTATCTATTTTGCCTTTTTTTCTTTGTTTGAGATTCGAATACAATGATCGAGTGATGAAATCCCGAATCAAGGTTGTGTTTTCACACTTTGGGAGTACTTGTAAATTTATTGTTTTACGTATACAATATTGTAATAATATTCACACAAAAAAATGAAAAACCGATAATACGTATGATTAGAGTGCTAATCACATAAATAGTTATTATGGCTAATATAAAAACAAAATTTGATAAAATCAAAATACAACACGCCTCCCCGGCAGCGGCGCCAAAAATGATGTTGAGTATTTATACGTCTTTTAGGAAAAAGAACGTAATTAGGGTAAGTATTAAACAAACGGTTTTGGAAAACCATGTGTTTATGACCCAAAATGTGTGGGATCGTTCTCAAGGAGGCTAGTGTGTTGTGTAAAGAAATGATTAATATTTGTGATTGTGATTATGAGAAAAAAAAAAGAGAAAAGGATGACGATTACGATTAAACTTAAACTAAGACGAAAGTCGTACACGTAAAACCGTAAAATATGACGAAATTTAAAAATTACCCTAAAAGTTCCTAGAAAATTGAAATAATTCCAAAAAATGTAATTAGAGTTTACAAAAAATCAAAAATCACTCAAACCTTTTATTTAATTAAATAATAATTTTTTAATGCTAATTAAAGCCCAAAAAATCAATTTAATTAACAAAAAGTCCAAAATGAGATTTTTCACTTTATAAACCTCTAAAATAACTTAAATAAACTAAAAACTATTTTTGGAAAATTTAAAATTAATTAAAACTATTTAAAAATGATTAAAAACTATTAAAATATAAAAATAATTCTAAAAATTAATTAAATGATAAGAAAATTAATATAAAACTGTTAAAAATCCTAACTTAATGTATTTAACCTAAGAAAAATGAAAATGTTGCAAAAATATTAAAAAATAATTTTAATAATAAAATAATATTAAAAATCCAAAATTTATAAAAAATTCTAAAAACTTACAAACTAGTTTATTTTAACCTAAATTAAACATAAATGAACTTGAAATGACCAAATTATCCCTAATGGGCTTTTTGGCCCAATAAGAAAAAAGTTGTCCAATTAAGCACAAAATCACCTATCTGACTCAAAATTTGATTTTAAGAACAAAAGTCTAAAGGCCCAAATGCTGAGAATGTGCTTATCACAGCTTAATAGTCAACAACTTATTCTTAATGGGCTTTTTGGCCCATTAAGCCATAAGCTAATGCCATAAGCTCTAATTTGACACACAAGCTTCTTTTGGGATACTAAAGAGATCTGTAAAAAGAAATTTTGAAAAGCCCAAGAAATAAGTCTGAAATAAGCAAAAGCTCTCTACACAAAACGACAAAATAGTCATTTTCGAGTTCTAGGCTGTTTCAAAAGCTGATTCAACTTGCAAAAGGTTTTAAATGACAAAACTAAGCTTAATAAACAAAAAGTTTTCAAATAAGCACACTCAATAAGCTGAAATAAGCAATAAGCTGTTTTTGAAAAAGACAAAATAGTCGTTTTCTAGTCAAAAGCTAAAACCAAAAGCTGTAAATTTCAAAACTGATTTATAAGCTCAAAATAATAAGATCTATCACAAAAAATAAGTTGTTTGATGTGTCGTGATGTGTATAGTGATAATTTGATACGTTATAGGGTAATTAGAAAATTACCTTTAGGAAAAAGTAATAGACTAATAATACCAATGACGAATTCAATTAAACACGTGAGTGAGTCGAGTTCGTTGTACACGAAGATCTTATGAATTTGAGACGTTTTGCTTTGATTTGGACAATCTATTTGAATTGGTTTTCGGTTTAAAACTACAATTAAAGTCTACAAATTTTAAACTAATAAAACTTATCCTAAAGTGCATGAATCGTAAACCCCGCCTATTTAAAAATCTACAAACACTTAATTACTTAAAAATTAACACTATTCAAAATTAAACTAATTAATAATCTTTAAAATTTAATCTATTAAATAACTTTTAACCTAATTAAAAATCTAATCAAACCTTTTAAAACTAATTTACTTTATTTAAAAATACTATAAAACAAATCTACTTAAAAACTAATTCATTTTAATTATAAAAATCTAATTATTATTTAATTCAATAAAAACATTTTTTTAATTATTTATTTATTTATTTTTATTTTTTTATTTATTATATAAATTCTATTTAAAAACGAAAATCTGTAAAACTATCTAAAAATTTTAAAACATTAAAACAGTAAGGAAAATAATTTAAATTAAATCTGCTAGTAAAATAATGAATCTATATAAAGGACCAAAACGAATATTAAACCAAAAGGACTAGCTAGTCCAGATGGTTATCACGCTGTGCTAATACCCTTGAGGTCAAGGGTACGAACCCTGACAGGGACATATTTTTTTGGAATTAATTTCTTTGACAGATTATGCAGAAATAAGAGTCTTAGGAAAGACTTTTGGAGCTTATTATGTTTAAACTGATAGTAATCAGCTTAATGAGCTTATAAAATCAGTTGGACTTGATAAGCTAAATACTTGAAAATTAAAGCAGTTCAAAAATCATCCAAATAAATCAAAACTAATTAAAACATGACAAGATTGTTCAGCAAACAGGAGCAAAAGCTTAACATATCTAATTAACAGAAATCAATTATCATTCTAACCAAATTATACTAACATATCCTAAACTAGCAAATCTTAAAAATATCAGATAGTCACAGATTAACAAATGAACCAAATAACAGCAGGTTAAATGCAGGCAAAGAATCTAAATCTAACTCAATAACACAGTAATACAAATACTAATAAGACAAGGGCATGAAGATACAATCTCAGCAAGTTTCTGATTATAGTAACCGCATCTCGTCTAAATCAGTGAAGCATATCAAACAAACATAACTCAGAATAGATTGCAGGTGAAATACACGTCTGTAAGCTTAAATCAGCAGGTAAAACATTCATACTCAACAGTTTGAACCTGAATTTGGAAAACAAAACAATCCTACACTAAACAACTCCAAATCAGATAAATCATGTTGGATATTCAGCAGCTATCAGAGTTATCCCAAAGCTTTAAAACTCTATAAAAAAAACAGATAAATTCGAAAACCCCTTTCTAATATAGATTCAGCTAAACAAAAACATAAACTATAAAACTTCAACAGATTACTATTAAACATTTGAAATTCAACATGACGAAATCATTTTAAACAAATAAGCATCAGGCACCGATTAATATAAATAACATGAAACTTAAAAAGAGATTAGTACCTTTTGTCGAAACCTTTGAGACGTAGGATAGCGCTGAGCTACCTAAGAACCGGAATCAAAACCCTCTCCAATCACCAAAATTCATCATACGAAGCCACCATAATAACCTTACTCGAACAGTAAATAAACGAACCTCTTTTACTAAAACTTTCAAATAGAAAGTTTTGCTCCCAAATTAGTTTTCAGAATATCTAAAATAAGCTATCATTTAGCTTACTTAAACATTCTTAAATTATTATATTTAAACAGTAAAGATTAAATTGCAAAATTTAGGATTAAGCAGAAAGTAATAACGAACGCAATTAAGAACAAAATTTATCCTTCATTAATAACCAAAAATTAGTACAAATCTGGAAAAGAAATACAAATTTATTCTAAACTGATTTAAGCATAATAACTTTAAAAACTAAAAAAAAGATAAAAATTACAATAGATTGGGGGGTTTTTATAGCCTTCCCAGGGCTGTTGATGAAGGATATTCGGATCTCTAATAGAATATTCCATTCTAATCTTGGCCTTTGATCTTCAATTTCTCTCTCTTTCTTTGATCGGATGGCTGGTATGATTCAATCTAGCACACGGATTGCCAACGTGGCATCCGTGTGCTAGTTGTGCTTCTTTTGGGGCTTCTGATTGGTTGATTATGGGATTTGAGGTGTTCAATCCAATCCTTTTCTGCCACGTATCTCCTTCGTCTAGCCTTTCTCTTCCTTAAAAAATGGGGGAATTAATTCCCCCACACGTGATAAACACGTGAGAGCAAAAGCCCTAAAGTTAATTTGTTTTTTTACCCATCTAGGGTTTTAGTGAATAGTGGATTTTTTGCAGGTTTTTGGGTAAGAAATAAAATGGGGAAGAAGGGTTTACATAGGAAATATCGAAAGAATAAAATAAGTGTGTGTGGAAAGATTAAAACGTGAATGGTCAACTGAGTGGGGTTCGGTTTTTGATTAAATAAAAGTGGGTTGGGTGAAGTGAATGAAACGACTTTATTATTTGTGTGGTAAGGGACGGTTGGAAATTATTTATGGTGAGATAATACGTTTTATATAAAACGTGTGAAGGTTATAACAAAAACCCTAAGGCCCATTCATTCATCTAATCCATTCGTTCATTTTCATTTCTTTTCAATTTGGGCTTGGCCCAATGTAAACAAATTCCATCCGTGTATCACTACAACTTTGGGCCTTATGGGCTATCAACACCCTTTTATTTATAACTTGAATATTAAATGGGCTTTTGAGCCCATTTACCCCATTGTGGGACCCACTTGACCAAAGTACTTGACAAATGATAAAATCCGCTAAAGTCGATCTTGATTTTGGCTTCTTTGATCTTTTTCTTCAAACCCGTGCCGGTTTTGCCGATTTTCGCGAACTTGGTACCTACACACATGAAAACAAGAAACAAGCATATCCAAGGCATATATGATACATTTAGTGAAATATTTCATTGTTATAAGCTACTATTGATATGAGTAAAATCACTCATATCAAACTCCCCCTTGTTAAGCAATTGTCGTGTCCTCACGCAATGATAAAATAAAACTATAACTACACCATTATTCAACTTATGACACTTTATTTTGCAATAACCTTAAGGATCATAAAAACTCAAATAGATTCATCGTCCTCGACTTTTCACTTTTCCATGCCAAGTGCAAAAACAAGATCATTGTTATTATAAGTTGGTAGACTAACACGAACTCATGTGGGCCAATTATTCACTTAGACTCCCTTATTCCTAGGTGTATCTCTTATATTTTATTGTTGTCTTGAATGATCACGAGGATACATTGTTGACTTATTTCGATAATTTATTAGGCCGAAAATAAAGTGAACGATTTAATCAATAGTTAGCTAAAGGACAAAATCTTTTAAAACTGCTTCTCGGGACTTCATAAAGTTCATATCTTGACATAACTTGCTTCGTGATTTGAGACCTTTCTCGGACCGATATTTGGCAGTGACTTTATACTTCCAACCTTGAGAGACGTTCATGAAATAATGGTCTTCTCTTCACATAGGAATTTCTTCACTTGAAGTTTTGAGAGATTCATACTTGGACCACGACTTCTTCATTTTTATCCAATCTTTATTTAGGATTTTGATTAACAACGATCCGCCTCCTTTTTGGACTTGGCTTCATTTATCCTCATACATTATTATGGTCTTTTTGGATAGACTTCTCCATGACTTTTGGGGAGTATTTTGCTTTTCGTCGTGTGTCTCGATCCTTCATATTGATTTTTGATAAATGATTCTTCACATCACTTGAGATCTTTAGCAATAAAACATAGCCCTCATGTCTTGTTAGGACCTTTTTGGACTCGCCAATCTTCGCATCCCACTTCAATAAGTTATGCCTTGGCTATGAACTCTAATCCATACCGAGCAACTTTTAAACGATCTTGGGCTAGAAGCTAAGTAACTTTTCAAATCGTTCAACCTTATTTATTGAAAATAAATTTATTAACAAGCGATGGGAGAATAGGCTTATAATTAACTCACATAAATTCCCGAAAGAATACCAAACTTATAATTGGCTCTATCATCTCTTGTTCTCCATATTGTAAAATTTCAAAAATGTGAAATCAATGGATACTTAGCCTATTAAATCAAAGTTTTGGGTTTTCAAGTCATCTATAGGATCTTGCATCTTCTTATACTCTTTCAAGTTTTAGAATTTGCGTTTTAAAGTTCCCTTGATAGACGAATTTCTAGGATCAATTATAGGAGCTTGCGAAAAGTTCTTGTTCTTAACTCGTATGAATTAAGACTTTCGCGTTTTAAAGCTCCCTATATAATAGCCTAGCAAAACTTAATTCAAATACGTTAAGGAAAAGCTAAGGTTAAAAACCGAGTCGAGTCAAAAACTATTCTTATTGAAAGCCTACATTAGTGTCAAAAACACTTATTTTCTTTATTAAAACTTAAAAATAACACTAAAAATTTAAAATTTTATTGAAAAATGAGAAAAAGAATACGTTTGGACACGATAAAAGCAATTGCAAGCGATTATATCGATTGACTCCCCCATGCTAAAACCAAACATTGTCCACAATGTTTCTTAGCTCAAAAGTAACACCCCCTTGCTAAAATACGAAGAGTCTAATGCAAAATCCTAGCATGGAAAGAGCACGCAAATCTATAAGCCGTTTATTAATTATGCCTCAAGATAAAACGTTAGTCGATAAAAATCAAGGGATAGAAAGTGTGCCCCTTTTTGGCATTCAAAGAATGGAAGATCAAGTGGACCGGCAAAAACCGAACACGAGAGTCTTCAAATATTAGGGTCATACCTAAGATCACAACACAACAAAACACGAGCACGAGCTTGAAAGATCAAGCCTTATTAGGTGTTAGAAAATAGAAAGAAGATAGAATGCACTCGTTTTCGTTCACCGAGTCATGAGCTCGACTCGATCCCCGCATTCATTGGTCCTTAGGGAAAGTGGTAAAAACCGGCATATTGGAGTAAAAACCAACATAAAGCACGATGTCGGGGTCAAAGATCTCATCCTCGTTGTCGGATGACAAAGGAAAGGATAAAACTCCAACACAAATCTCTAACAAGAGATAGTAGTCACAACTAATGGTATGGATGTAGCATGCTCCCCGAGATAAACTCGTACCAAGATGATAGAAAAATCTTCCAATTATTACATCGGTGAAAGGCCGAGATTTCCCTAAATCAACGATTCCGGGATCGAACACCTCGTCCTCGGTGGAGAAAGGAAAGGACAACACGGTGTCGTCCCCCCATGCTAATCCTAAGTCATATAAAGCACATGGTAAAGGTGGTACAAAAGTCTCAACCATAGTGGTTTCAACTTGCATGACTTTGTTGACCTTTTCACTCTTAGGAATGTGAATAAAGGGGTCATGGTACTCAAATCGAGTCGCATGGAAAACCCTCACATTAAGATCAAAGCGAGTGGGAAGGATAATAGGAGCAAAATTAATTTCTCCCTCCGGGTCAACATTATCATCATCATAAATCGGGTAATCAAACCAAGAGTCTTCATCACCGTCATTAGACTCTTCCTCAAATTCCGAAGAAATGTCTATATAAAGAAACTCATCAACCTCCTTCATAAGAAGCTCATCATCACAAAGGTTGTGAGATGTCGGAGGTGTGATGCTCTCAAAATCCTCTTGAAACAACGGATTATTGTTCAATGAAGCTTCAAAGAAAGGATTTGAGTAAGTCACGAAAGTGTCCTCATCCTTGTCATCACAAGAAATATCCGACAAAGTATCGAGTGTGTCACACTCGGATACAAGATCATCATTCTCATTAGAAGGCAATTCATCGGCGAATTCCTCGAAAATGGTAGGTAAAACACAAGAATCACGTTCGATCTCGAGATCGGAAACGTCTGCACTTCCCCGTGGAAGTGGATCAATGATAGCAAAAAGTTCATCGATGAACTTATCACATGAATAGTCACTAACCTCACTCGGTGTGAAGTTAGGAATCAAAGGCTCTTCAATGGAAGATTGTGCCTTAAGAACATCAACATGATCCTTAGAAGAGAGTGAAAATGAGTCCATTTTCAAAGATTGTTCAATTAAAGCAATATCACTCTCGGGATCAAAATTCTCATTAACAAACTCACTAGCATCAAATGGCTCACTCAAGTAATCATCAATTTGTTTTTCAATCTTAGCATCCTCGTGTGGAGTGAGTGTAGATGAGGAAAGGTTACAACATGTTTCAACAAAGCAAGCTTCTTCATTTGTTTTTAACTTTCCTTTATCACAATTAGAAGTTTCTAAAATTGGAAAAACACCTTTATCAAAAAGAGCTTTCTTATTACTTTCAATTGTTTCAACAAGTTTAACACTTTCAACTTTCTTAGGAGCAAATATTGGAATCTTTTCCGGTTTAAAAACAATGCTTTTATCTCCATAAAACAATTTAATTTCCTCTTTCCTCATATCAACTTGAATTTGAGCCGTGCACAAAAATGGTCGTCCTAAAATAATTGGCACACGAGGATTGGTCTCATAATCGACTATAGAAAAATCGGCTAAGTACAAGAAATTCCCCACTTTCATAATGACATTTTCCGCTATACCAACCGGTCGAGTGGTGGTTCCATTAGCAAGCTCAATGATCATACGAGTGGAACTAAGAGGTGCATAATCAATGGTCTTCCAAAGGGCTAGGGGCATTATGTTAATGCTAGCTCCTAGATCGGCTAGGCCTTTGCAAACCCCAAGCTCATTGAAAACACAAGGTATCAAGAATTAACCCGGATCTTTATACTTCTCGGGAAAGTAATCAAAGAAAACCGAGGTACTAATCACATTCAAAGTAGCCCTAGTGACTTCTAGAAAAGTTTCGTTAGGTGGAGGCTTAAACTCAATTACTTCAACTTCATCTAAATTATCACAATCATCATAAACGGTTATGGCCTTAAGCTCTCCCTTCGGGTTTGGAATGGTATTACTTGGTAAGCAACCCGAAGAAGATGACGGTTTAGACATAAATCCCTCAAACATTGAAAGCAATTTATTTTGACCTTGTTCCAAACTTTGTTGCATACGATTATGGTTTTGCTCTAATCTTTGCTCAAAACGGTTTTGGTTTTGTTCTAGCCTTTGTTGATTAAGCTAAATCTTGTTATTTTGCCCTTTAATCATATTTTGAAACTCGTTTTTCAAAGTTGCCATTTGTCCTTGAAGATTATTTTGAAAAGCTTTCATATTTGCCTCATTCGTTTTAATATAACTTGACAAATCATTTTGATTATTCCCTTGAAAACCTTGATTGTTTTGATTAGCATTAAACCCATTTCCTTGATTAAAATTCCCTTGGTTACCACGGTTAAAATTATTCCCATTGTTTCCATTATTGTACCTATTTTGAACCGGTGGAAAACCCGGTGGAGCAACATGATTTTGACGAGGAACTTGACCGTTGGAGCCATAAGTTCTCGTCGCGGCAAAAGCACTAGCTTGATCAAACCCCGCGTTTAAACAAGCATAATTAGGATGTGCTCCACCACATGATACACAAACATTCTCAATCATATTAATCGATCCATGAGGATTCTTCCTAATCTCACTCAATAAAGTCGCAAATCCACTATCAATCTTAGAGTCCAATCTAGCAATCTCGGGATTCACATTGGAAACAACCGGTGTGTTTCGTGAATATTGTGCTCTAGACTTATCCTCAATTATTCTCCACGCGTCTCTCGGAGTTTTTCTTAAAAGATTACCACCCGCAGTGGCATTTAAAGAATCTTGTTCAATCATATTAAGCCCATTATAGAAAGTATTTATTTGATGCAATTCCGAGAAACCGTGGTGTGGACATTGTCTCAACAAATATTTAAATCTTTCCCATGCAACCCCAAACGATTCATGCACTTTTTGTTCAAATCTAGTGATCTCGTTCTTAAAGTGTGTTGTCTTAGATGGTGGAAAGAAATAATTCATAAACTTAGACACTAAATCATCCCATGTTAAGATCGAACCCGGTGGTTCTTTCTCATACCAAAGCTTAGCATTACCCTCGAGCGAGTACGGAAAAAGCATGAGCTTAATCACGTCATTCGGCACATCTCTAAACTTGAGAGTCGAGGTAATTCGATTAAAATTCCGAATGTGAGAATGCGGGCTATCGGTCTCATTGCCACGAAATTGGTCGGCACGAATGAGCGATAAAAGACCCGTCTTAATCTCAAAATGATCCGCCAAAATAGCCGGCACAACGATTGCTTCCCCATACCCTTCGGTGGGTGCACGGAGCAATTCCTCCATTGTTCGGTTATCGGCCATCTCTACAACAATAGGTGGAAGCTCGGGTTCCACTATTCGTTGTTGACGATTTCTATTTCTACGAGGAATATTTTCAAGCCTATTAAAATCAATCACAAGACGAGAAGAACGTAATTGCATACACTACAAAGACGAGAATTTAGAGGATTGAAGAAAAGAAATTAGACAAGAAGAAGATTATTTTTGGTATTTTATTTGGTATTGCTCAATCAATAATGATCGATAAAAAACAAGGAATAAGGATAACTACTATGGAAGTAAATTACCCTCGGTCGACTTTGAAACGATAGGTGAAAACCTAAACGTCTTGAGGTTCAATAAGTAAACAACAAAAAATAAGATTTATTACTACTTGAGTTGGCAAACCAATAATAGGTCGTCCCTCTCAATATACGCACAAGCAAGCGGGGAAACGAGGTGGCACAAAGCACTTAAAAACCTTTTTCCTTAGACGGCCTTTTATAGCACGTCGCCTTATACACACCTTATAGTTTGTATAAATCGAGTTCAAACTTCTTATTAGTATTTATCTATTTTGCCTTTATTTTAGTTTTGGATTCGACTACAATAGCTAGGTGATGAAATCCCAACTAAGGCTTATTTGAAAGATACGTAAAATTATTGTTCTACGTAATACAATATATTATTCACAAAAAAACGAGAAAAACGATACATACTATATAATAGAAAAATAACAAAACTTTCCGAGGACGGAAAGGGTCTTCAAATCAACGATCAACAAATCTCCACAAAAGCGAATCGTACACAAGATCCCCGGCAGCGCGCCAAAATTTTTGATGTGTCGTGATGTGTATAGTGATAATTTGATACGTTATAGGGTAAATTAGAAAATTACCTTTAGGAAAAAGTAATAGACTAATAATACCAATGACGAATTCAATTAAACACGTGAGTGAGTCGAGTTCGTTGTACACGAAGATCTTATGAATTTGAGACGTTTTGCTTTGATTTGGACAAACGATTTGAATTGGTTTTCGGTTTTTAAACTACAATTAAAGTCTACAAATTTTAAACTAATAAAACTTATCCTAAAGTGCATGAATCGTAAACCCCGCCTATTTAAAAATCTACAGACACTTAATTACTTAAAAATTAACACTATTCAAAATTAAACTAATTAATAATCTTTAAAATTTAATCTATTAAATAACTTTTAACCTAATTAAAAATCTAATCAAACCTTTTAAAACTAATTTACTTTATTTAAAAATACTATAAAACAAATCTACTTAAAAACTAATTCATTTTAATTATAAAAATCTAATTATTATTTTAATTTAATAAAAACATTTTTTTAATTATTTATTTATTTTTTATTTTTTATTATTATATAAATTCTATTTAAAAGCGAAAATCTGTAAAACTATCTAAAAATTTTAAAACATTAAAACAGTAAGGAAAATCAATTTAAATTAAATCTGCTAGTAAAATAATGAATCTATATAAAGGACCAAAACGAATATTAAACCAAAAGGACTAGCTAGTCCAGATGGTTATCACGCTGTGCTAATACCCTTGAGGTCAAGGGTACGAACCCTGACAGGGACATATTTTTTTGGAATTAATTTCTTTGACAGATTATGCAGAAATAAGAGTCTTAGGAAAGACTTTTGGAGCTTATTAGGTTTAAACTGATAGTAATCAGCTTAATGAGCTTATAAAATCAGTTGGACTTGATAAGCTAAATACTTGAAAATTAAAGCAGTTCAAAAATCATCCAAATAAATCAAAACTAATTAAAACATGACAAGATTGTTCAGTAAACAGGAGCAAAAGCTTAACATATCTAATTAACAGCAATCAATTATCATTCTAACCAAATTATACTAACAGATCCTAAACTAGCAAATCTTAAAAATATCAGATAGTCACAGATTAACAAATGAACCAAATAACAGCAGGTTAAATGCAGGCAAAGAATTTAAATCTAACTCAATAACACAGTAATACAAATACTAATAAGACAAGGGCATGAAGTTACAATCTCAGCAAGTTTCTGATTATAGTAACCGCATCTCGTCTAAATCAGTGAAGCATATCAAACAAACATAACTCAGAATAGATTTCAGGTGAAATACACATCTGTAAGCTTAAATCAGCAGGTAAAACATTCATACTCAACAGTTTGAACCTGAATTTGGAAAACAAAACAATCCTACACTAAACAACTCCAAATCAGATAAATCATGTTGGATATTCAGCAGCTATCAGAGTTATCCCAAAGCTTTAAAACTCTATAAAAAAACAGATAAATTTGAAAACCCCTTTCTAATACAGATTCAGCTAAACAAAAACATAAACTATAAAACTTCAACAGATTACTATTAAACATTTGAAATTCAACATGACGAAATCATTTTAAACAAATAAGCATCAGGCACCGATTAATATAAATAACATGAAACTTAAAAACCTTTTGTCGAAACCTTTGAGACGTAGGATAGCGCTGAGCTACCTAAGAACCGGAATCAAAACCCTCTCCAATCACCAAAATTCATCATACGAAGCCACCATAGTAACCTTACTCGAACAGTAAATAAACGAACCTCCTTTACTAAAACTTTCAATTAGAAAGTTTTGCTCCCAAATTAGTTTTCAGAATATCTAAAATAAGCTATCATTTAGCTTACTTAAACATTCTTAAATTATTATATTTAAACAGTAAAGATTAAATTGCAAAATTTAGGATTAAGCAGAAAGTAATAACGAACGCAATTAAGAACAAAATTTATCCTTCATTAATAACCAAAAATTAGTACAAATCTGGAAAAGAAATACAAATTTATTCTAAACTGATTTAAGCATAATAACTTTAAAAACTAAAAAAAGATAAAAATTACAATAGATTGGGGGGTTTTTATAGCCTTCCCAGGGCTGTTGATGAAGGATATTCGGATCTCTAATAGAATATTTCATTCTAATCTTGGCCTTTGATCTTCAATTTCTCTCTCTTTCTTTGATCGGATGGCTGGTATGATTCAATCTAGCACAAGGATTGCCAACGTGGCATCCGTGTGCTAGTTGTGCTTCTTTTGGGGCTTCTGATTGGTTGATTATGGGATTTGAGGTGTTCAATCCAATCCTTTTCTGCCACGTATCTCCTTCGTCTAGCCTTTCTCTTCCTTAAAAAATGGGGGAATTAATTCCCCCACACGTGATAAACACGTGAGAGCAAAAGCCCTAAAGTTAATTTGTTTTTTTACCCATCTAGGGTTTTAGTGAATAGTGGATTTTTTGCAGGTTTTTGGGTAAGAAAGAAAATGGGGAAGAAGGGTTTACATAGGAAATATCGAAAGAATAAAATAAGTGTGTGTGGAAAGATTAAAACGTGAATGGTCAACTGAGCGGGGTTCGGTTTTTGATTAAATAAAAGTGGGTGGGTGAAGTGAATGAAACGACTTTATTATTTGTGTGGTAAGGGACGGTTGGAAATTATTTATGGTGAGAAAATACGTTTTATATAAAACGTGTGAAGGTTATAACAAAAACCCTAAGGCCCATTCATTCATCTAATCCATTCGTTCATTTCCATTTCTTTTCAATTTGGGCCTGGCCCAATGTAAACAAATTCCATCCGTGTATCACTACAACTTTGGGCCTTATGGGCTATCAACACCCTTTTATTTATAACTTGAATATTAAATGGGCTTTTGAGCCCATTTACCCCATTGTGGGACCCACTTGACCAAAGTACTTGACAAATGATAAAATCCGCTAAAGTCGATCTTGATTTTGGCTTCTTTGATCTTTTTCTTCAAACTCGCGCCGGTTTTGCCGATTTTCGCGAACTTGGTACCTACACACATGAAAACAAGAAACAAGCATATCCAAGGCATATATGATACATTTAGTGCAATATTTCATTGTTATAAGCTACTATTGATATGAGTAAAATCAATCATATCATTGTTGCACAATAGAATAAGCTAGAATGACTTATAAATAAGCTATTGACCAATTTGCACTAGCAGTGGCTAGTAGTAGTAGGAAAGGGTTCCCACTGCTTTGACTTTTTGACTTACTTTTTTAGAGTGAATCACTTGGTTTCTTTGGATAATCAAGGCACCCTTACAATCGGTGGGTTGTAAGGAGTCACAATCAAGCAGAAAAACACAATTACACTCAGCCAAATGATACAGTTTAATCAATCTATGCTCAGATATGGTCCAGATATGAAACAGGCAAGTCTGGTGATATAAGCTAATGTTTAAGCTAGTATAAGCTGACCACAGTCCACCAAATGCATACACAATCTCGATACAACTTATTGACACACAAATTAACTCATTTCATACACTGATTCCAAGTTTTGAACAAGATTCAAGCATAAGCAGGTTACTGGTGAACAATAAACAGACAAGAACAATTTTTGCTGAACTACTTGACACCAAATCCAATTTCAAAGCCTCAGATCTATTACTCAGGTTGCAATAACTATGATTAATCACCTGTTATCCCTAGATTAACATGCAAACTAGGTTTTCACAAGGTCTTAGTCCAAAATAACCTAGAACAAAATCAATAAGCTAAGATTTCAGATTTTATGTTTAAGAGCACAAAATTTGCAAATATCAGACCACAAACACCTTAATAACATATACAAACAACAAGCAGCCTTAAACAACTACTCATACTCATGCAGATTAGAACCAAAAGACAATCCCAAACACCCTTTATACTTTTTAAATCCGATTTTAAACAAGTGAAAGTGTTCTCAAGACTGATTTAAGCCCAAATAAGCATAATAACATCCAATATATGAACTAAGAACCAAGTTGTATGCATAAAAACACATATACACCAGAAGAACACAAAAATCACTTAGAACCAAGATTTTATCAGATTTTTGGAGAAAATATGACAAACCTCATGAATGTACATCCACACTCACGAATTTGAGAGCTTATGTGGTAGCTTAACAACCACAGGCTTCCAACAAGCTTCTAAGAACACCAAGGTTAGAACAAAATAGATTATATAAAGAAAAATGGAAAAATGACCAAGATCTTTTCAAACTTGAACCCCACCCCTTGATGCTTCCCAAACCACAAGCCTCGCAACACCTTGATAAACTCTTTATAAGGGTGCTATGATCAACTTATAGCCCAAAAAGTTCAAGTGTTTGAACACGAACTTAGAAAAAATCAGCTTTTTGAAACTTTTGCAAAATCTTGCACAATCTTTAAAACCAAACCAAGAGACTTCAAACTCACAAACATATAACAATAACAACAGAATATAAAGGTTGGAACTTGGAATTCGTCACAAAATCAAACACTTTTTTCATTCACTTGAAAACAAAGAATTATAGATTTTTGACCAAAGAAAACCAAGAACAAAGAACAATGTTGTTACCTTAATGCCTTATATAGGCTATAATGTATGCTAAGAAGCTGATAAAAACATAAACCCTAGTTGGTGAAGTCCCAAAATTGCCCTTGAGGTTTTTGAACTTTTGTTGACTGAATTTGACTTGGGAGGGGATACATGTGATGCCAGTGGTGAAAAGGTAATCTTAGACGTCCAATTCAAGCTTAGGAAGTAAGCAAAGGCTTGGGTCGTTGATTCTCTGCAAGTATTTTGTTTGGGAGTGAATAGTGGGGCATGGGAGGGTGGTGGTATCATGTGAGGTGATGGTGATGGGGGTTTAAGGGTAGGTTTAGGATTGGTGTGACCTTAATCATGTTTCTGGATAGTATTAAGGCTTAATTCAACATGATTAGAAAAAACCCAATTCGTGTTAAGAACATGAAGAACATGGTTTTTTTTATCTGATTTGGTTTTTAAATAAGTGTTTAGGCGCCAGATTAGTTATAACTAATAAATTAGTTATAAAGGTGGTGAGTGGGATGTGAGGTGGCAGCTGGGTGGATTGTGATTGGTGGAGAGGAGGTAGTGGGACACGTGGAGAGGTGTGGTTGGTCTAGGTTAGTTTCCTTGTCTTAGCAACTTTCACCCTCAATCTTCTTTCTACTCTTCATTTGCAACTTTTCAGCCCGAAACTCAAATCCCTTTGTTAACCAAGTTTCATTCTTCACACTTTTGTCCCAAAAACATTCCAAAAGATATTTAAAGGACTTGTTTTGTCATTTCTTGATATTTGAAGGACCAAACTTGTTCTTTCTTGTATCTTGAAGGTCTTCATGGTATGTTTGACTTTGAGGAGGACTAATATTGACAAGTCTTCATTTTGTGAGGACCAATCTTGTCAATTCTTCAAAGTTGAGGGACTCTTTTGTAATTTTGACAAACTTAAAGGACCAAACTTGTAATTATGAATAAACAAGGGTATTAAGTGTCAATTCTTCAATATTGGAGGACCCTTCTTGTACAATCTTCATTTCTTCAAGGACTATTCTTGGAAAATAAACTCTAGGGCCTGGTTCATTGTGCGGCTTCTTTTCCCGTGTTCGTTTTTCTTTGATTCTTGTGATCTTTTGTGATTTTCTCAATATCCGTACCTAAAATACATATTGAACAAACACAAGCATATATTTGGCACATTTTATGACATTTTATACATTTTAAGCCCATTTTAGACGATGAGACTATGTATAAAAGCAGTCTCATCAATTACTGTCGATCATAATATGCAGCTTAGAGTACATTAATACATCCATTATCATTGTTTGGCTACAACTAAATGACAACCATAAAAATTAAACAGGAACATACCAACTAGGATCATGATTCATGATACGATTATTCAAATTGCATAAAACAAAAGATACTACCTGCATTGGGGATAAACAGCAAACATCCAAAATAAACTATCATCACAACAAACCAAACACCTATTAAACCAATTCAACATCCACAATTGAACAATGGATTTCCTTTTCACGAATCCCTTGCATAGTTTCATCCACCACACTGGCCAACCCAATCAGCTTATCCTGCAACTTGTCCTTTGATTCTTTCAAACACTTGATTAGCTCCACATAAGCATTCCCCTTGGGATTCTTTTCCATTTCACAAATCAACATGCCAGTCTTTAAAATTCGAGCACGGATCCTTTCATTTTGCTTCTGAACATATTTTGCAAAAGCTGTTTCTTCTGCCATTTCCTGCTCAAAGAAAAACTTCATCACCTCGAAAATATCGCTCTCACCGCTTAACTCCGAAAGTTCATCCAGCAAAGGGGTTTCAGACTTCACGTCCTCCTCATCATCGCTTGAAAAGTAAAACGGAGATTTCCTATTCAACGAGCTCGATCCGGCCATTGATTAAGTATGATATGAGATTGGAAATGTTTGACTAATTTTATGGTGGTTAGATACGAGTAATAGATTAGGACGGGTGGATTTATAATACCCATTTCCATCCGGTTTAATTTATTAGGGAAATCAAATAGCCAAAAAAATTTGTAACATTTAGCAATTGAAAAGGCAGCCATTACTGAATGTTCAGTATGAATATGATGATATGAAAACTGCATTCAAGGTTTCAAGTTATAAAATATCATGTACACCCTTTCAAAATATACATATTGTTAAACAAAACCCCGTAAAATAGAATCTATCAAAAGAACGTTAACTTTAATTCACAAGTCAAGCCATCGTTAATAAAAAACGTTCAGTAATAAATACTTTTTGCAAAAAATCATGGCATCGTTTTAACATAAAATTTAGTAATATATATAATAACCGTAACACGTTTTATTCTTCAACCACGCAACTCACTCTCAATTTTCAATCATTTTCTGTTTTTATTATTTCAAATCAAACGTAATGAATAATAACACGAAGAATTTATTATTTCATTATCATAATCATCCATGATAATATAAACTAACTCAATAAGTCATTCAACATTCTGAAAGCAACCCATAACTTACGTCCTGAGCACTTTTATGCTTCCACGTCGGTCCCGGTGCATCGCACGGGCATGAACGTCTCGTCATATATATTAACATGTGTGCTTTTACATCATTTAATGAAGCAACATAAATAGATTATTAATAAAATATAAGTGTTATGGGAAAAATTCAATACAGACTTTCTTTTTAGTATAAATTTAATCAACCAATCACAACTCTCCATCTTTTTTATATAACAAATTTTTTTAAAAAAAAATTGAATATCTGACAAACCGTTAATCGTTACGCGAAACGAAACATACCATCGTGGCGAGAATTAAATCATCTTAATATCGAGAGGCAACTTTGTATACTTTCGGCATTTTTTCCTGAGAAAATCATGTATGATTCGTATCACGAATCATATATGATTCTGGAAAATCATATATGATTTTCTCAGGAAAAAATTTTTTGTCGAAAGTATATACATGTGCCCCTCGATAGAAAGATGATTTAATTTTGGTCACGATAATATGTTTCGTTTTCCGTAACGATTAACGGTTTGTGAGATATGCAATTTTTAAGAAAAAAAAAAGAAAGGTTGATTTGAGTAAATGTGATTGATTGATTTGATTTATGTTAAAAGGATGATATACATTGATCTCAACTCGTTATAACATAATCTATATATATATTTATATCTATTTATATTTAAATCTATTTATATCTATATCTATATCTTCTATAATTAAGATAAACATATTAATAACTCCAAACCTATATTTATATCTATCTATAGCTATATCTATATCTCAACTCGTCCTAACTCCAAACTAAAAATTAAGATAAAATAATTTAACCATTAGATCATTTTTAATCCAAACCTAACTTTAAATTTTGATTATCCATTTCTTTTGTAACAAACTATTGTAACAACTTTTTAACAATTTATTATAAATTATTTTTATTTTTAAATTGAAATATCTTTTAACTTATTTAGTTTTTTTAATAATTCAATTTCACCATATTTTTTAAAATTTTGTTATCTTTAATTCAACATCCAGTTTGATATATTTACAAATTTTTTGTTTTTGTTTTGTTTTTAGTGATTTTATTTATTTTAATTCAACCTTTTTATATTTTAACGCTAAATCGATTGTTAAAAAATATTCACTTATTACCCGTCGCTGCATTGCGCGAGTAGTAGTATTTTAAAGGGTTAATACATACGTAGGTTACTAACGTTTCTAAAAAAGTGCGCCTAAAGTAATAACGTTTCAATTCGTTCACTTAGGTTACTAAAGTTATGAAACATAAATTTTAGGTTACTGAATATTAGTCAACTTGTAAAAATGTGATATTTATGTTACTTAACTTGTAAAAACATGTCATTTAGGTTACTTAACTTATCAAAAAATATGCGTTAAGGTTACTCGAATTAACACTAAATTATAGTGGTGTATAGTTTAGTAAATTTTAGTAACTTGAGTGAACGAATTGAAACGTTATTACTTTATGCACACTTTTTTGGAAACATTAGTTACCTACGTATGTATTAACCTTATTTTAAAAGTGCAAATCTTTTTGTTTAAATGAGATAATAATTTATTAATTTGTAAAATTGGTGGTACCCTATGTGTTGACATTTCAGTCATTTCTCAATCGATGCTTTTAATAACCAAATTTTGGTAGATTTATGGGCAAATTAGCTTAGATTTTGACGAAAGTTTTCAGTTCGAATATTAAAATGTACTTTTTTTGTTAACTAAAAACTGTTGTTACCGAATATATGATGGGATCGTGTAGGACATAACAAGATGCCATTCTCACTACCACTTTTGTCGCTGCTCTACACTCCTTGTGCGCTGTTTGCGACCGAAATCCTGACTACCTTTGATTGTGATATTTGCTTCACTTACCCGTTTCGAATTAATGATGTAATTAACATCTTTAAACATGTCTTAAACTTGTCTCTGGATATGTATTTAACGATCATCACATTCATTTGTTGATCCAGGATAAAGTACATTTCAACTTCAACATATAATGTGATACATGTTTCGAATTAATCCGTTTACATGTTTACGTATTGATTATCAATCTAGTAGTTAATTTATATTTTAAATTCTGTTTATTTTATTCGGGTTATATTTAAATTTAATTTTCGTTATTAAATTTATATTATTTTTTTTAAAACTTTGTCAACGCGCGTCTAAAACGCCATGCAAGCAAAATAGACGTGTCTTTCTTGTTACGAAAGACATAGAGCCTTTTCAAGCAAGAGAAATGAAGACTTGGTCTTTGACCAAGACCAAGTCGTGAGTGTGTATGTGTTTTGGTGATGGATATGTATAGAGGTGACAAATCTTACCCATTTTGATATATATATATGGGCACTTTTTGCCAATTTTCAAAAAAAGATGGAACACTTTTTGCCCACTTTATAATGAATGGGCTAAACGGGCGCATATGTAAAAAAACTAAATGGGCTTAACGGACGCACTTGTAAAATACAAATTACTATACTCGACGAATATTTTTTATTCAATTTTTTATCCCGGCTTTCAAACAAGTACTTTTATTTTTTATTTGTAGGTTTTTATATGTTTTTTCCCTTTTTTAGCTTGCGCCCGTTTAGCCCGCCCGTTTTGCCCGCCCGTGCCCGTTTAGTCAGCGCCCGTTTAGCCCGCCGCCCGTTTAGCCCGTTTCCCGTTTAGCCCGCCACTCGTGCCCGCCCGCCCGCCCATTTTGCCACCTCTAAATATATGTGTTTAAGTAAGTTATACTTTAGTGGTGAATTGGTTATATTATCAGTACATAAGTCCTTGTTTGTTTTTTCCAAATAACATCTTCTAACATTTTTTGTCACTTTTGTCTAAAACGGAAACGAGCTTTTTTTGATTGTTTTTTTCAGACAAAAGTGATTAAAAAACACTTATCACCCCTTCAATTTTGAAAACATAATATTTCACTTATTCATACTCTTCAACACTCACCTTCCACCACCACCACCTTCAATATGTTTGCATTTTTACTTTTTTATACCGAAGTGATTCATTTCGTATTTTTGCAAGTTTTTATACGTTTTATGTGTTTTCACTATTTTTAAACGTTTTTTCCATTATGTACGGTTTTTTTTACGTTTTCGTGCGTTTGTCTATGCTTTCGTCCGTTTTTTACGTGTTCACGCGTTGTATCCGTTTTTCTAAGTTTTATACTTATTCGTACATTTCCATTTATTTTTTTTACGTGTTTGTACATTTTATACGTTTTAACGTTATTATGCGTTTTCATCGCTATAAAAAACGAACAAAAACGTATAAAAAACGAACAAAAACGTATAAAAAAACTTATGAAAAAGTACGAAACGTAAAAGTCGAACAAAAATGTTCGTAAACGTATAAATGGGCAAAACGTACATAAACGAACGAAAATGTAAAAAAACACTTTTGAAAAAGATGATGAGAAAAAAATAGGAAAAAAGTACTTTAATAGTATAAAAAAAGACGAACGGTTATTCATGTAGATTAAGACTTTAGATGCACATTTTCTTTTGTAAACATAGTTTGCACATGAAAAGATAAAACCTCTGAAAATGAGGCCTAAGTTGTGGGTGAAATTGATTGTAGAGAAAGAAATATAAAGTGACACTAAGATAACGGTGATGCACATGGTCTTCACCTAATAATGATCGATTCACAGTTTCACACAACTACATGTTGCTTAACTAAGAGTAAAGGGTGTCGTGGAGAGGAAATCTGCCATTTCAACGTCACGTCACACCAAAACAACTCACAAATATACTCATTCACTTATGACATTTCTCTCTCATTTTCACTTTGACCCCACCACTAATTTTAGTATTATTTTTCTTTTCAATTTTGACACTAAAACTTGGTTATCTCCATCATCTTTAATTATTTTGCCTTTTTTACCTCGTACGCACATCTACCGATGAGTAGTTTTTAATTTAATGCATTGTTTAGAATGTTCTTTATAAACCCCGAGTCACTTCCACCATTGCTCTCAATTGTTTTCGATTTAATTTTCTTGATGAGTTGAGCTTTTTCGACATGACGTTTCCGTTACCTTGTTTCATGCGCTTACGAATTTACATTTTTGAAAGTGCTTATAAACTTTGTTTTGGTGTATGAGCTTATCTAGCCAATCTCTCAACTTTTGAGAAAATACAATGTTAACTTCATAAGCTCAAACCGAAAAAAAAAACTTAGAATTTTTTTTGAAATACACAAATTTACAAGCGGATAAAACTAATGTTTTGAAACCCGGGTTTATTCAACTGGTTCAATCGACTGAACCGGTTTTAGCAAAAAAAAAAACAGATCAAATTGATTTTGGTCTTAAATTTTAGATACTTGATGTGACCTGCCGGGTTTAAAGCGACCTGAGTCGATTCGTTTCGTGAGATCCGGTCGGGTTTTGATTTTTTTTGTTTTTTTATATTTTTTTTTACGATTTAATTATATGTATTTGAAGCGTAACTTTATTTTTACATGTTATATTTGTTAGTAAGTGATATTAGGCCAAATATATGAAATATTTATGATTTTTTACATATATATGAACATAATTTTTTTTATGTAAAACTGAATCGACCCGACAGTTTAACTAATTGAACCAGTGATCTGATGACTCGACCAAATCGATTCAATACCCGGTTTTTAAAACACTAGATAAAACTAGTGAAGGGTTCGACAATGCAAACCTACCTCTTTTTACGCGTTCTCAACCAATTTTTTTGTTTAATGATTTGTACACATTTAAAATTTATTTGTACACTTAAAATGTTTGATGTATTATCATTTATACCCCTACATCACTTAGTGAAATGTGCAAATATTAAAAATATAAATGCCATAACACATATATTTTGAATGTACAAATAAATTTTAAGAATATGCAAATCAACATCCAATTTCTTTCACCCGAAAAATAATGAAATAAAAAAAGAAAAAAATCCTTTCAAGTTAAAAGTAATTTAATAGGTCAAGTTCTCCAATTATAATAAAAAAGTAAATACATATAAGCCCTCCGTATTTCAGTAAATGAAAAACTTTTATACATTTATCTAAATTTTGATTGATTAACATGATCAGTTAAATTGCGTTAAACTTGAAAGGATTTTGATCGAATAAAAAACCTATGTCCAATGATGATCACCCTGAAAACAAAACCAAAGTTTTGTTAGGTGCATAAGAAAAGGTAAGTAGAGGGAGCAAGGGTGTAAATATAAAAACTGGAAATGTGAGTGAGTGAGTGAGCCCAAAATTCAAAATCAAAATCAAAACCCTCTCTCTTTCTTTCTTTCTTTCCCCCCTTTGATTTATTTTCATCAATTCAACTTCAAAATCAAAAGATCCAGAGATAAAACATTTAAAATGGAGAATGATGAATCAAAAGGTGAAGTGAAAGCAGATGCAGTTTTGAAAGGAGTTCCGGCGTACGGAGGCAAATACATTCATTACAATGTTCTTGGTAACCTTTTCGAGGTTTCTTCTAAATACATTCCTCCTATTCAGCCTGTCGGCCGCGGCGCGTACGGCATCGTTTGGTACTACTTACTTTCACTTCTGTTTCTCTTTTTTTTACAAATTAATTGATTAATGCTATTAGCTGGTGTTTTGATTTAGTATAAATACTAATTAGTTGTATGTTGTGAATTATATTATAACTCCCTTGATAATTACTTTCGAAAAGTTGCCAAAAATGGAAATGTTGGTTATTGAATACTGATTTTGAAGAAAAGGCGAATAATATTTAGTTATTGACTGAAATTAGGTTTATAAATAGTGTTAATGGGGTCAGAATGTGATATCTGACGATCCCCATCTTTTCGTTCTGTGTAATATAATC
This sequence comes from Glebionis coronaria, assembly GCA_025667525.1. Taxonomy (NCBI): domain Eukaryota; kingdom Viridiplantae; phylum Streptophyta; class Magnoliopsida; order Asterales; family Asteraceae; genus Glebionis; species Glebionis coronaria. Next base: position 483,291,437 of record CM046876.1, on the reverse strand, counting down.
CCAGTTTGGATGCAATCAGTGGCGGAACTAGGAAAGTAAGTTGTGGGGGCAACAAAATGTGGAAAAAAAAAAACTATTGAAATAATAAATCGAGTATTGTTACTTAGAGATGAAGGATTATAAGGTTTCAGTATGTGGGTGGGGGCAATTTGAGTTTTGGGTGGAGGGCACTTTGGAAAAAGCTCAAGATCGAAGAAATATTACACTAAAATCTCATCTTGTCGGGCTAGCCATGGAGGGCACCCCCATAGTGAATGCACGCATCCGCCCCTGGATGTGATTGTATGTACATTTTGGTGCAAACAATCCTATGAGCAGGTGACAGTCAATGCATCATAATATGATTATATAGCTTAATCAATGGAAGTACATGTTTTGTGAATAAGATTTTTCTTAAAGTTGGAGGGCTATGAAGTAAGTTTTTAGATTGGTGTTGGACGATATGAAATAAATTTCGAGATTTGATGAAGAGAAACTACTTTCTTATAGCGTAAAAGTAAATATATATAACATCGTCTCGTTATTGTTGTTTCTTTTGGTCTTGTGAAGTAGGGAATGAGAGACTACTTAGTAAATGGATTTGGAGAATAGTTTTGGATGTTAGGCTTGTAAACCATGTTTGGGTTTCTTGAACTACTTATTGAAGAAACATTTGAATTCCTTTAAAAGTTAGGGGCTCATCTAAATCATCATATGTTGATTATGTTAATCGAAGCTGTTATTGTCATGTCTTATCGTTTCCCAAGCTGCCTATTCGTTTCAGACAATGGGTTATTTTTATTATTATCGAAAGACAACTTGTAACTCGGTGTTACTGTCTATACCTTTTGTAGCTGTGCTAAAAATGCTGAAACAAAAGAAGAGGTTGCTATCAAGAAAATCGGGAATGCATTTGATAACAATATTGATGCCAAAAGGACTTTACGTGAAATCAAACTCCTCTGCCATATGGATCATGAAAATGTAAGTACGACCATTCAATATTGATGCTATTGACATGTTGCATTGCTGTTAATAAACTGAGCTTGTATCATAATGATGCATATTCTAATCTGTTAAATAAATATTATGTTATGTAAATTTGTGCCTATTATTGATTTTAACTGCTTATTTTTGGCTGCACTCATTCACTCTATCACATGAAATGTTTTGTAGGTTGTCAAAATTAAGGACATCATACGGCCACCAGATAATAAGAAGTTCAATGATGTTTACATCGTGTATGAGTTAATGGACACCGATCTTCATCAGATTATACGCTCATCTCAGGCATTAACTGATGACCACTGTCAGGTTTGTTGAGCATATTTTCTTCTGTTATTTGATAAATTTTGTAATATTCAATTCCTTATAAGTTGAGCTTGATATGAATTGTTAATGTTTACTCATAATTGCATCGCACTTGGCAGTACTTTCTGTATCAATTACTACGTGGACTAAAGTATGTGCACTCTGCAAATGTATTGCACCGAGATCTAAAACCAAGTAACTTGCTTCTGAATGCAAATTGTGACCTAAAAATTTGTGACTTTGGGCTTGCAAGAACAACAGCTGAGACAGATTTCATGACCGAATATGTTGTGACAAGGTGGTATAGAGCCCCTGAGTTGCTGCTTAACTGCTCAGAGTATACTACAGCCATTGATATATGGTCCGTTGGTTGCATTTTAATGGAGATTGCTTTGAGGGAGCCTTTGTTTCCGGGTAAAGACTACGTCCAGCAACTGGTGCTTATAACCGAGGTACTAGCCTACCCTTCCCACTTTCTATTGACTTCTAATCAGTTTGTGACATGAGTGGGTCGGGCAATGGGTCGAAATAGGTTTGGATTGAAACATGTCTTTAGTAGTTCCTTCCCACATCACATGAATTTCTGATCATTTTGTAAACACTGAAGATTACAAGAACAATATTATTGCAATGACGATCTTTATATTGCTTCCTCCATCCAGAAAACTTCCTTATGTCCCTCCAAAATACATTTTAGTTCCGAAATTGGAAAGTTACTTAAATAGATCATTCTGCCATTAAAAAGTAGTCACACTTGCCCCACACTGATATCAACTTATTCTACTCCGTATCTCTTTTCTGTTGTCATCCACCCAACTCGAAACTAAGATAAGTGACTTTATCCATTATCCAATAGCTACAAAGTAGATCTCAAATGGGCGAGTTTACGAATAAAGAAATAACTAAAAAGAGAATGGGTTGAACAGGTTGAAGGCGACCCAAAGTCTATTATCAATTAATGCAACCTCCTAATTTGCTTCAATTGAATAGTTATTATACTAATACTATTGTTCTTATCACTAATGCATTAATAAAAGCCTGTACACACAAGTTTTTGCGTCTCAGTCCAACCTTACCCAGCGTTTATTAACCTGTATTAACATGCGACCCATTCCAACCCGAATCTGCTTTGACCCGTTAGTCCATTACCCAACACACGTGACCGGCCATAGAATTTGACACACAATTTTTTACTGATGGAAGAAGTAACGAGCCATTTTTGTTTCTCTGTTCATGACAGCTTTTAGGTTCCCCAGATGACTCAGATCTTGCATTTCTCAGAAGTGATAATGCTCGGAAGTATGTCAAACAACTTCCTCATGTCCCAACCAAGACTTTTCAGAAAAAATTCCCTAACGTGTCCCCCGTAGTGTTGGATCTTGCAGAGAAAATGTTAGTTTTTGATCCATCTAAGCGCATAAGTGGTAAGCTTTCTTTTCATTATAATCTTACCATACGAAGGTATTTTGGCTATTCATATCTGATCCAGTTAACTCTTTCTATGAATGTCCAATAGTTGAGGATGCACTTAATCATCCTTTCTTGCAAAGTCTACATGAGATCAACGAAGAGCCTACTTGTTCAGCCCCATTTGTCTTTGATTTTGAACAAGCGTCTTTAAGTGAGGAAGATGTGAAGGAGCTTATTTGGAAAGAAACTTTAAACTTCAACCCAGATACTGTAGTGGCGGAGTAATCTCTATTCCAAATCCTTTCATTTCTCAAGTGATGATTGACGGTGTGATATTTTTAGTTTTGATTAAATGTGTATGATATGCTACTGAGTTTTTCTTGTTTGTGTGGATCGTCAGTGTGGAGCTGACTTTGGTTATTTGTGTTTGTATCATCTAGTTCAAAAGAAAATCTAAATCTAGATTATGTAACAAACTTTTATGTTTGTTGAAAGGAAGGCAAATGCATATATGTGTATCTTTTATGTCAATTCATGATAATACTGCATTGATGGCTTATAATCCTTGCATCAAGATTCAAGAGTTGTATGTCCATCGAAGTTTGTATTCGTTGTTTTGGAGTCTGGGTTTGTGAGTAAAAAACTGTGAAGGAAATATGTGTAGCGTGATTCAGGAACTTTATAGCTCTTGAAGTCCTGAGCCTAACTAGAAGCAACCTTTTTTAACAAGACTGGTCCCATTTTTCATTAAGTTACCTTTGTTCTTGATGTATATCACAGAGAGAATCGGATAATCACTTCTAAAAAGTAAATCCAAACACCCCCTAACCGTCAACAATGAAAGTGTATAAAAGGAGTCTTAAAAGAGGCATCATTCATTTCATTGTTGTACAAGCTGATATGATATTCAAGCAAGGAACAAGCCATGTGGTATTAAAACTTTATTACTTGCTTAGGTTGGCTTCCGAGCTTTCCAAGTGACTTGTCTAATGCCATGTGACATTCGCTGAAAGGAACAAGCTCCATGCTGCAAAACAAACATTTATGTATGTTAATGAAATATCAAAAGATGTGTCTACCGATGTTGAAGAAAAGGCGGTGTTTACTTTTTAGTAGGGCGGATGCCTTCTTAAGGAGTACAAACATGTAAAAATTCTTGGACATTTTAAAGCACAATTATAAATGTGTTTTGTTCTGGTAGTATACCAAAATAATAAGTCTTTCAAATAGACTAAAAAGTTGACTTACTCATATTTCAGTTTCCCTTCACGAATCAAGCCCAAAAGGTAATCTAACATTTCTCTGCACTCTTGAGTTTTATCTGAACTAATCCATTTTTGCAGATAGAATCCTGTCAAAGAAAGTTCCTACAAAAGAAGAAAGTATGAGAATATACCACCACAAACAAAATGAAAACTTGTTTTATGGGCTGGTCTTCAAGTAATGTACATCATTAGTTATACGAGTCTAAGTGTCATTCCCTCGATACAGAAAACTGCATCATGCTTAAAGTAAGAGTAAAGAAATCACTAAATGTGTCACTCTTAAGTAGTTAAGTAATAAGTACCAACACCACGAATAGAGTCCAGGTCTGTGAACTTCTGACATCAAGATACAACTACTTTGATATCAAAGCGTTTAATACATTACTTACGTTAAATATGAATGCTGAAGTTGATACAGTTATAGGTTTCTTAGCCATACCGCCATAGGTCACCATTGTCCCACCCTGCCTGAAACCATTATAGATTAGCATTTTAATTGAAGGAAATACCTTATAATGATACATTATCGCCTAAAAATTAAGCCTAATCTGACCTTAAGAACTTAAGAACCAATGTAGCAGCATTACCACCAACGCAATTAAACCCAAGAGCTGGTTCTGGTATATTAGCCTACAATATGAAGGTAAACATGTCCGAGAATAAGTCAGGTACTCAGGTTGTAGATTAACAATTATCTATTAATTACAAGTAAAAACATACCAAAAAACTCTTGACATTTTTCACATCAAGTTGGCTCTCAGTATACACTTCATCAGCACCAAGTTTCTTAAGTTTCTCCTTCGCTTCATCTGACCCGGTCCTACAAGAAAACATAATCCATCAGTTAAATTAACAGTTAGTAACATATAATGATTGTTTATTGGCCTAAAAATATACACGCAAGGAATTTTGCGAAATGGACTACTGTTTATTGACCTGTCTCTTATAATATTAATGGTATGAATGCCACGAAGTTTAGCTAGCTGAATCACACATTGCCCAACCATGCTGGTAGCTCCATTTTGCACAATGGCGTCCCCTATTCATGTACTTACTTCAAATTACAGGAAAAATGACATGTTATGACCTAGGTAAACTTTAAAATCACTGGACGTTGGATCACCTGATTTTAGATTAACAAAGTCCTCAATCATTCTTAGGGCAGTCAAGGGATTAACCGAAACGGTAGCAGCATATTCCACTGGTGTATCTTTATCGATTTTGTGCCAAAAACTCTGATCTTTAACAACATGTGTCTGCCATGTCCCTAACGAAAAATTATTTTGTGATCAATTAGTATTTGAAAGAGAAAACCTTGTGAAATATCTCATTAACGGAATAGGAAGAACTGAAGGCCGGAATAACAAACTTACCATCGGACGGTGGAGACATGATAACTAAATCGCCTGGCGAAAGACCTTGTATTGATGAGCCTACACAATGTACTTCACCAACACCTTCACGCCCACCCACTGCAGGCAGTGGTGGCCTCACTGGATACACACCTACAGCACCATTCAAAACACAAACAATATAGAGTATATTGTTAAATATGTAAGTAGCATATATGTTTCATATCAGAATTGCTGATAAAAATTGTAGTTTGGACCTTGTATTATGTTTAAGTCGGATGGATGAATGGGAGATGCAAGCATTTTTACACACACGTCGTTTGCTTTAATTTCGACTTGTGAAAGTTCAATTAATCTGCAAGACAAGTTCAACAAATACGTAAACTGAAACAGTACTAATAAAAGAACCTCCTTATGAAAAAACTAATAAACAGGTGCGATCACTTGGTCACGGTATCTGGAGGTCCATGGTTCTCATATAAGACTGCAGTAGAAGGTGGTGACATGAGAGCGGAAAAAGCTTAACGTTGGTGGAAGTTGGAGTACGAGGGCGGAGAAAGTGTGTGGACTTCGGCAATGCTCCATGGGTTGTTTTTAGAGTAACAAACCTTGCACAAGTCAGTGGTGTTGAGCTCAATAGATCCATGATGTAATTTGTGAAATGAGGAGCATACAGTGCTTTCTGTTTGTCTTTGGAGGGAAAACAAATTAAAAGATCCTTAGTTTGTCGACTACTAATAATAAATTTTCTCTTGTCTATGCCATTTATTTAATTTTCATTCAAAAAGAAGACACAATTTATTTTCATTTTCTCTTAAAAAAAAGAAGACATGGAAACATTATAAGTTATTGCCACATTGATTATGGTGTAACTAATTTTCATAGAAAGTGAGCTACAGGATTATTATTCATGGCGATGCCTAACCTATAAATGGGCAAGTAGTAAAGTTGTGGGGCAAGTCACATGATCATAAATTGTGTGATAAAAAGAGGATGAACATAATAACTATAGTTTCAACTTGTCCTTTTCGGTAAAAGGATTACTCACGTAAATGGTATTAATCATGTAAAAGTTGAGTACGTGGTTGAATACCAGATTAACCTCAAGTTTCAACAACTTGACATACATTTAATTTTCAGATAAATTGACTTGTCCTTATTAGGGCTAAAATTGATTTGGATCAGAAAATCGGATCAGATCAGACTGGATCGGAACGATTTAAATTAGATAAAGTAATTTTGGTCTGGTCTTCAGTCCAAGGGGTTTTAGACTATTTCGATTCTCGGTCAAATCAGTCCGGTTCAATCTTACCATAAGTCTCGTCAAATTATGTTTAACGGGATCGACTCGAGGAGCGAACCGACCTAGAATGGACCATTTCGATCCGGACTCTGTCCGGAGTTCCGACCATTTCGGTTCTCTATTTGGTCCGGTCCTGGCCTGATGCTCAACCTTAGTCCTTAATGGGATCCATAAAAGAAAATAACCCAATGGTATTTAGATATGAGGGTATGCGTTTCGTAGTGTCCGAGTATATTTGGTTTACTACGATTGCTGCGGAAATTATTTGGCGGTAAATAGTTAACGATACACTAATTGAATCGGTCATCAAACGACTAACTCGGTGACTTAACTGGGTTGATCTGGAGGTCGAATTAGTGATCCGATGACTCGGTGGTCGAACCCATGACCAGGGACTCGATCGGGTTGACTCAGTGGTTAATCTCGTTACCTAGTGATTAGATCGGATTGACTCGATGGTCAAATCAGTGAACCAGTGATTCAACCGAGTTGACCCGGTGGTCGCACCCGTTACCCGATGCATCGACCGGATCGAACCGATGATCTAAAACGTCTGACCAAGGGACTCGATTGAAAGGACAGATGATCGATCTCGTGACCTATTAACTTGATCAGATTGACTTAATAATTGAATTCATGAACTTAGAAAAAGCCTTTGATGTGGGATTCAGAAGAAGATGCATCACATGCATTTGAATTCTATGTTGATAATTATCAACTTATTTTACATAATCATGTTTTACTTTGAAACTAAAGACTTTATACAAGTTTAGCTCAAAACGGGTTAAGAAGTGTAGAGTATACGTTCGTCACAACTAACTTGATACCACCACAACGAAGATGCAAGGTCAAAAGGCCGCGCTCCCCTACAGGGTCAAATCGGGTATATAAGCTTTTTCGTCAAAATTTCTACAATTGCATCTTTTATTAAGCCAACACAATGGTTAGTGAATAACTGAAAATAACTGACTTTCAGTTATGCATATAAACATATCACTGGTTTCATTTTCATAACATAAAAACAACAAACATTTTAAGGTTTATAGATTAATTTTCATGCCTTAGATTTCAATTGCAATATGTCTTATCCAATTAAAGATTTTATAAACGCGAAATATATAGAAGCGAAATACTTTGTTATTTCAAATTATAACCATTCACATACATAATTTTCCTAAATTCTATACCAAGCAAACTCAAGTTCTACTAGTCTCATAATTCACATTTCTTCTCATACGGTTGTTGAAACAGTATTGTATATGTTATTTAATGATAAGAGGACAAAGCACATTGTTTGGCGGGACTAGTAATACATTTTATGTCCAAAACATACTTTAGATATTTTTGGTCAGTTTATAAAAAATAAGAAAAAATTTCACGTTTGGTATTTATCGTTTACCCTAAACATCAAGTTTCGTCCTTATTTCAAACTAAGTGCATAGATCGTCCCTATCGTTTACACTTTGGATCAAAATTGGTCCATATCTTAGATGGGCGTTAGTTTTCTCCGTTAAATTCAATGGACAGAGGGGTATTTTGGACTTTTCCATATTATCAAGTGGGACCCATAAACTTACATTAATTTTTTTTATTAATTTTATTATATTCTTTTTTTTCTTTCTTATCTCTCTCACCTCTCTCTCCTGCAAACACTATCATCAATCATCATCTAACACAAATCCCAAATCTACCCATTAACAACAATTCATCTAACACAAATCCCAAATCCACCCATCATCTAACCGGATCTTGTTATATCACATAAAACCGTTTTAGATCTGTACATTACCAATCTCACAGCTTATCAGACTATGTGTTTTAGATATGTACATTACCAATCTCACAGCTTATCAGACTAAACCACTAAAACCGCAACTTCATCTACCCCTGAAGAAGCTCTTCGGGTGTTGCAGCAGGGTCAAGATCCCAACATCCATCCGGCAAATTAAGTCCTTCCCCTTTAAGCAAATAAGACGGAACCTGATGTGAGAGGCGCGACATTTCCCTCCTTGGAATCCAACAAACCGCATGCTCATCAGGGTCCCTTTGGTAAACCGTTTTATACCCTTTTACCTTAACCAAATTAGCCACACGAACTCCATGCTCCTCAGAATAGTCACCAACAATCTCCACCATTTCATACTGATGAACGACTTCTTTTGGTGTTCTCCTATTCCAATTTTCTGACCAATTCCGGTACACAGCCCAAATGTCCCCACTTTTCGGGTATATTCTAACACACCCCCCCTCTACCAGCCTTTTCTCTTCCTAGAAGATGAGAAAATATGTTGACTTGGTCAACAACATCGGAATGAAAAGCATGAAAACTTCCACATGATTTAGTGAATCCAGATTCAATCCATTTCACGTTACCAAATTCTGTATCCGTTTTTGAGTTTAGATAGCTGATATGAACCCGAAAGGGTTTTACTGACGTAACTTGACGGATCAAACAGTAAAGACGAGGCATACCATCTTCTTCATCATATACTTGCGGAGATTCCTTCATCAAATGACTGCAACACCCTTGCTTTCCTTTCCTTCCTTCAAGTTCCATCAAGTTCGTCCATTTTTTTTCTTTTCTTTATACCTTCTTTTTTATCAGATTTTCCTGTGTGGAAGGTTCCATCATTACCGTCAGTTTTGACTCTCTTGAAATCTTTTGGATAATCTTGACCACTCTCTCTTTTTTTGTTTATCTTCGAGTGACAAATAGCATCACCTGAAGAAATGTTATGTTAAAATTAGACTTATCAATCGACCAAATATATATTAACCCAGATCAAAATCGAGACAACATAAACAATGATGGATTCGTTTTTCTTGTGGCCACAAAAACGAATTGGTTTAATTGGATCTGGGTTTCATGAGTTTGATGCGAGATCTGTTCTTTGGATCTTGATATGCATTGTGTTTATGGTGTTTTTGTGAATGAATCTGGGATTTGGTTGTGGATATGAAGATGGTTGTGATGATAAGATATGGTGGGTTAGATGGTTAGGTGATGATAAGATCTGGGTTATGAATGAATTCGTTGATTTTTTTTACCAAAGTATGTAAAAGACCAAAGTATCCCTCCCCTTTTACCACTTAACAAGCAAAACTAACTCCCATCCAAGATAGGGACCATTTTTGATCCAAGTTGTAAACGATAGGGACGATCTGTGCACTTAGTTTGAGATAGGGACCAAACTTGATGTTTGGTGTAAACGATAGGGACCAAACGTGAAATTTTTTCAAAAAATAATACATAAATAATAAAGTCAATTTTTTTTAGAACGACAATTTACAACTCACAACAATTATCTCACAATTTATCTCACATGTCTCCATCGAGACTTAAACCCACAACTTTGAGGTTAAAAGCTCACTCAAATACTGCTAGACCAAGAGACCTTTAGTAATAAAGTCAAAAAATTATCGATGCATTTAATATTCTTCGAAAAATATCAGAACCAAACCACGATTACGTGTCGTATACTACATAACATTGTAACCATATTCTCTAACAACGTCTCAAAAGGGCGAAATGATTCATGTCTTATCTCACGACACATTTAGATTTATTTTGTAGCTTGAAAGTCATGTGCCTTAAGTTTAAGGTTATAAATGGCAACAATAAAAAAATCAAAGAAACTAGCCCAAGTTTTGACCAATATGTATGATGGGCTTGAAAGCCCAACCTCTAGGCCCATATCATATCTCGAACAGCACAACCCTAATAAAATATAGAGAGAGTGAGCTCATTTCCTTCCTTACCAAGAAAACAATCATAACCGCCGTTTTAGAGAGAGAAAATGCAGATCTTCGTGAAAACTTTGACAGGGAAGACAATCACACTTGAAGTTGAGTCATCAGACACCATTGACAATGTTAAGGCCAAGATTCAGGACAAAGAAGGTATTAATATTTATTTCTTTACTCTTTCTTTTTATAAAAAATATCTAAAGTTTCGGCTTATGATATTAATAGTAACTTTTTTTATTTGTTTTTACTCTTTCTTTTTATAAAAATATCTAAAGTTTCCTTTCATATATGATAGATAATAATAATGGTTTTTCGTTTTTTAAAAAAGGTATCCCACCAGATCAGCAGAGGTTGATATTTGCAGGAAAGCAGCTTGAAGATGGCCGTACTCTTTCTGACTACAACATCCAGAAAGGTTCTTTTCTTACTTATTTTTTTTTATTGTTATATGTTGTCGGGCACTTGTTTTTTGTCGGGTCACTAAATAAATATGTTTTTTTTGTCGGGTCACAAAGAGGGTTTTTATATTGTGTTTGTCGGGTCAAAAGAGGTGGACCAGATATTGGATAAAATTATTTTAAACAAATATTTTGTTAAAAATAACTGTTTACCGATTGATTTTGTATAGAGGTTGTTACTTTTTTATTACTTACATTTTTGTTTGTCGCGTGACGAAGAGGTTAAACAAATTTTTTAAATCAGCTAATTCTTGAGTGGTTAGGATATAGGATATAAAGGTTAAACAGATAGTAGGATGTTGAAAACTTTGGGTTTGTTGTACACAATTATTTTAGTGTTACAAAGAGGAGACTCTTTATCAGTGAAAAGTTTTATTTAAGGGGTGTTTGTTTCGGCTTATATAGCGAGCTTATGGCTTATGTGGTTTTTGGCTTATGTTTCATAAGGCCACCTTTTGTTTTTTTTTTTTTTTTAATTTTTTCGGCTAATATGAGCTTATTATCTTATGATAAACTTAAATAAGCCGAAAAGTTTTAAAATAAGCCGGAAAATTAGAGCTTATCATAAGCTGATAACCAAGTAAGTCATAAGTCCTATATAAGCTTAAACAAACACCCCCTAATTGTTGGTGTGGTTAGGATATATGGTATAATGGTTTAACAGAAAGGTCCTTTACTTTTTTCTTTTTTATAATTCTATTTTATTATTATTACTATTATACAAAGGGGTGTGATTATTGGATTAAATTTTCAGTTTAGATTTGTTTTGTGGTTTTCGGAATATTTGAAGGAAAGTGTGTTCACTGTCAGGGTTTCATAGAGGTGACTAGATATGGGATGAAAAGTTATATTTGACAACTTTCTTGTTGGCTAATTGTGGGGTATAATGGTTATACGGACATTGGATATTTAGGGGGAGAAATACTAAAACCACAAAAATTTTACAAAATAAAATCCACAAAATGAGGTGTCAAGTTAATATGTGGCTATCTCTTTCTTACTTTTCAAATCATGTCACACTCTAAACCAATAAGAATCTTGACAACTCATTATGTGGATTTTGTTTTGTAAAACTTTTGTGGTTCTAGCATATCTCATTTAGGGGTACTGGTGCTCAAAATTACAAGTTATCGATTGATTTGTTGATAGTTTATTGGGTAATTGGAAGTTTATTGCTTCTCAAGTCATTGAGTATATCGTTTAGAGCAAAGTTGTTAATCGGGAAGAGATATATTTATCGGAAAGTGAACATCCAACTTACAACAGTGTAGTTTGTCATTAGTTTATTACATAGTAATTTACAAAGGAACCTCAGGTTATTGCGTAAATTTTGTTGTATATGCTGGTGACGTTTTGAAGTGAATTTGTGATTTGTTAGTGACTTTTTACCACAAGTTTAAGTTGATTTAGGAGTTTGTGCTAATTGTTGCTGTTTATACTATAGTTAATAAGTTAAATCAAACATGTGGCAAATCAGTATTTATTATGATTTTAAAAAGTAGATTTGGTGATGTTTTTGCAATTTTTTCAGAGTCGACTCTTCATTTGGTCTTGCGTTTGAGGGGGGGCGGTATGAATCAGGCCCAAGTTGCTCCGGACCTCCTGGAATTAGGTCGAAAGTATCGGCAGTACAAGAAAGTTTGCCGCAAGTGAGTTGTTCTCTGTTCCATGTAAACAGTGTTTTATTTCGTATCTTAAAATAACTGTGAATATGGTTTATAGCATAACCGTGTAGTAGTAAGTTAATGCCTGGTCTCTTGGTCTTCTTTAATTTTAAACACTAAGCGATTATTTGAGCTTTTGGAGCTGTTGTAAGATTAGCGTCAAGAAAGTTATTATAAACATAATTATGTCATTGATCATTATGTTGTTCTTGCTGCAATGATATGATTTTTTAATCTTGAATGGATTCTGTAGTATCTGCTTTTAAAAGCTATGTTTCTGTTGTGTATTTGTCTATGTTTCTATCTTGTTCTTGCTGCAATGATATGTTTTCTTTAAGCTTGAATGGATTCACTAGTATGTGCTTTCAAAAGATATGTTTATATTGTGTATTTTTCTATGTTGATAATTGCCTAATTTGTATTTAATTGTTGTTAGGTGTTATGCACGTCTTCCCAAACGGGCACTAAACTGCAGAAAGAAGAAGTGTGGCCATAGCAACCAGGTGAACATTCTTTTAACTTCTTTTTGATTGTCTACTTTGTTTGATTAGAATATAATTAATTTGCTGTACGTTATTAGGATCTTCTCTATTACCGTCACTTTCACTAACTAGCTTATTTTATTTTGTGCTTGCAGCTTAGGCCTAAAACCATGTTTATGTCCAAAGGCGGTGATAGGTAAGCACTAGCTGCTTCCTCTAGAGAGGAGCCTGGGAGCGTTTCACCTGCTGGAGAAAAGTTGACTGCTGTGTTTTTCTAGAACTTCTGCTATAAGTATCTTTTATTTTAAAACTATCTGTTTTGGTTGCTGGATTCTATGTTTAATTTGCAGATACTACTTGCATTACATTTGCGGATACTACTTGCATATTTTGCTGATCTACAGGCATTCTAATGCGAGTTTAGTATGTTTTTATCTGTATGTGAGTGTTCTTTTAGCATGAATGCTAATAGGCTCGTTGGATTTAAATTGTTGTGGTTCACTGGAGTGTAATTACGTATATACTATAGGCTTTGCTCTCTAGTTATATGTTCATGACCAATTCACTGGTCATGAAGAATAACTATGAAACCTAAGGGGATATTACACAAATATGATAGGAAGACATGTGCATTGTGTATCTGTATTGTCAAGTAACATCGATAAAATTTGTTGAAACTGGCAACACAGAAAATGGAAATGTCATACAATGGAATAATAGTCTTATTTTCAATGGGATCAAGCATAAAGAGGTCCGAACCGCCTTAGAATTTTCCTCTGCTTCTCTAACAGACTTCTCTTCTTCAAGCAATTTCTTCTCTTTTTCAAGCACATTATTTGCCAGGACTAATTAGTATCATTTTATGTCCAAAACGTACCTTAGATATTGTTGGCGAGTTTATAAAAAGTCTAATACTAAAGTCAAGAAATTATCATTGCATGTAATCTTCGATTTTTTTAAACAAAATTCCCAAATATCAAGCCCAAATCACCTAGCCTATATGTGGTCCGCATAACATTGTAACCATATCCTCTAAAAAGGTCCCAAATAGGGTGACATGCCTCGCGCTTTATTGTTTATTTCCACGTCTCATCTCACTACACGCATTGGTTTATTTTGTAGCTTGGAAGTTACGCCTCCCGCCTTAGTAGCCTTATACCTTTTATCTGCTTAATATCTAAGTTTAAGCCTATAGATGACAATCCACATCTTCTTCCTAAAAAAAACGAGTAAGTTTCGACACCAACTCCAAAATACGTTGTATGTTATGCCATTAACTCGTTTCAGAAATCCATTGATCGTGTAGCAAAATGTTGTATGTTATGCCATTAACTCGGTGCATTATCTTGATTTAATCTTATAAGGATTTACTGATGCATCATTTAAGTTTTGAGCATCACATCTATGAAACATGCGAACTCCTCATTTCCATTATTATTGTTGTGTGATAAGATACAAAGTTGTGCATACATTGTTGTAAGTAGGCCTACTATACGTTGTGAGGTCTTAAAACTTTATTACTTGCTTAGGCTGGCTTCCGAGCTTTCCAAGTGACTTATCTAATGCTGTGTGAAATTCGTTGAAGGGGGCAAGCTCCATGCTGCAAAACCAAACAGTTTTATGTATTTAATATCAAATGGAAAACAAGAGGCACAGAAAACAATAAAAATGAATCTGCACATCATCCTAGCCATGGTAGAATTAAGAAATAGTATATCAGCAAATCTAGAGCTTTCCAAATGGGTCAATTGTTTTTTTTTTACGGTAGGATGTGAAATAGACCCGCACGGTGACATTTATAAAACAAAGAGATGCTGAATCTGAATTGCTCAAAACAGCACCATAACTAGGGATGAGCATTTGGACCCGAATCCCGGAACCGAACCGGAACCGTACCGATTCCCGGTACCCGAATCCCGTTCGGTACGGTACCGGTACCACGAAATAAGGTGAAAAAAAAATCGGTACCACTAATTCGGTACGGGACCGGTACCAAATCGGGAATTTCCCGAAAAAAAAACGGGAAATTCCCGATTTCCCGGTACCGATACCGGTACCGGTACCGATATCCGAATCCCGTTCGGTACGGTACCGGTACCCTTAATTTATGCTCGGGAAAAATTCGGTACCATCAATTCGGTACCGGTTCAATACGGTACCGGTACCGTGCTCATCCCTAACCATAACCAAGAGAGCCTCTGAGATTGTAGGGGCGACTAACTAACATGGGTCAAACATATTGGTAGCGTAAAAATATGTGCAAAATGGCAACACCAAAGTATCCCTAACTGGCTACTAAGAGAGGGCCTTCAGGTTACTGAAGACGCTAAAAAGGGCTATGGCAATACTAATGTTGAAACATGATTTAGATGGAACAGAATCTGAAGATGCTATTGATTATTCCAGGCCATTGAACATATGCATGAATAATGCTTTTCCAGTTCCAGGAGAATAAAATATATTCGGAAAACAGGGGAATACATGACTTACTCATATTTTAATCTTCCTTCACGAATCAAGCCCAAAAGGTAATCTATCATTTCTCTGCACTCTTCTGTTTTATCTGAACTAATCCATTTTTGTAACCAGAATCCTTTCAACGAAAGCTCCTGCCAGAAAGAAAATATGAGGATGATAAACATGCAGACACAAAATGACAAAAGTCCTTGCAAATCAAGTAGTAGAGGTGGGTATTTTTAACCCACATATCAAAAAATGAGTCCATTGGGTTTCTTTTATCTCCAATTGATTATTGGTCAAACTGGTATGCATGTAGAAGTTAAAACATTGGTTAAAAATGAAACAGGTCAAATGAGTCGAGTGGTTTGAAACTCGTATATAACTGTATAACAACACCTATAAACTACTAAACTGATTTACCTAAAACTTGTATTATTCTAATAGTACCACGTCTATAATCATATTTAATACTTTAATACTAACGTACATGTTGGCAGATCAAAACAACATGTTTTAAAGAGGCACCCGAACCATCCATATGTTTTGATAATTCAATTTTGCAGGGCATTGGGTTTGTTCTCTTAAAATGTATTCCCGATTTTAGTATATTTATGAAAAACACCAGTGTTACTAACAAAAAACATATCAGCTACTCCCCATGGAATAAATAAGAGATTTAATAACCACCGGTGACTCTACTTATCCTGCTATGTGTCGAGAAACCTCTACTTTTTTGTGAAGAAATGTCATGTGGGGTCGTTAATGATCTTTAGAGTGGCACACCTCATCTTAGTACGAGGTTAACCATTGTTCCCGAAATCTAAAACTAGACATCTGACTAATATACAAAAAGTTAAGAAAATCTTTCACAATCTTGATCTATAAACCTTTTGTCACAATAAACTTTATTCCTGAAGACCAAATATTACAATGAAGGCACTATAGGAAGGAGTGCATATCACTAACAAGATTTGTAATAGACCACATCCCCGAACATCCAACACGAATTTGGTTTAAGTGACTCTATAAGAATAAGTTGCGATGACATGTCCTGAACTCCGTAAACACATTATGAACCATTTTGGCAAAAGAATAATATCTGTGAAAAATAGTCTAGAAGTTGAAAAAATCAAATGGCTCATAACTCAAGGCAAGCCCACAGCTCAAAATGTTCATTGGACTTGGGCAGAGTGAGTATTTTTAGCAATTCGACGCTTAATATAACTATATTATTAGCAGCGTAACATGGATATAAAGAAATACTACGTAACAAACAAGAAACAGGTTTTATTTTTCATGATATAACTCTGATCATCTGATCATCAGAATGTCATTAAATGAGAAACTGGTTACTTACTTTAAAAATGAATGCTGAAGTTGATACAGTTATAGGCTTCTTAGACATACCGCCATACGTCACCATCGTTCCACCTTGACTGAAACCATTATATATTAGTATTCTAATTAAAGAAACAGCTTGATAGTCGGGTGAAGCATATAGAACCTAATCTCACCTTAAGAACTTTAGAACAAGAGAAGCAGCGTTACCACCAACACAATTAAATCCTAGAGCAGGTTCCGGTACATTACCCTACAACATGAATCAGATATGTGTGTGTGAGAGAGTTTAGAAACCAAAATAAAAAGAAACTGTAACTAACAATTCAAATCAGTTAAAAATCGATAAAATATACCAAAAGACTCTTGACATTTTTCACATCAAGTTGGCTCTCAGTATATACTTCATCAGCACCGAGTTTTTTAAGTTTCTCTTTGGCTTCATCTGACCCGGCCCTACATGTAAAAATAATCTATAAGTAAGTTAGTTAAATAAACAATTCAACATTAAGTGTAGGCATGGAAGATAAATATACATTATGGAGTTTAAAGAATGAAGGATTAATGTTTAAACCTGTCTCTTATAATATTAATGGTATGAATGCCGCGTAGTTTGGCAAGCTGTATGACACATTGCCCAACCATGCTAGTAGCTCCATTTTGCACAATCGCATCCCCTATCATGTTTAGACTCAAACTCGTTTAGTGAAAGCTCACTAGATGACTAGAATATGCAAACGAAATGTCACCAAAAATATTGTAGCACCTGATTTGAGATCAACATAGTCCTCTATCATCCTTAAGGCAGTCAAAGGATTGATTGTAACTGTAGCAGCATATTCCACTGGTGTGTCTTTATCAATTCTATGCCATAAACTTTTATCTTTCACAACATGTGTCTGCCATGTCCCTAAAAAGAAATCCTTTTGTGACTTACGATCAGCTTGGACTTATTAATAAAGGAATCCTAGTAAATATCTTACTAAAGATAAGCATCTGCAGCCAAAACGTTACCAAACACTTTCATCTACAATTATCATTTAATTTTATTTCCACACTTCCTCAGTCAACATAGATAGCATATCGTTACTAGAATTTGAGAACATATGATAGAAAATGAATATTAGCGGTGTAAGGCATGGATGCTATAACAATCAAGTATATATTTACTTCGATAGTCGATACAGAGTTAGATGATGAAAGTGGATCTGTAATCTCATATAGTGAATAGAGTTTACCAGGTGATGGTGGTGATGCCATAACCAAATCGCCTGGAGAGAGACCATTTACTGCTGAACCAACTGAGTGTACTTCTCCAACACCCTCATATCCCCCGACAGCTGGCACCGGTGGCCTGACCGGATAGACACCTGCAACACGATATATAAAAGACTAATTCATATACATCGTAACAATCATATGTAAACATGCTAAACTAAAGCTGCATCAGGACAAATACCACCCAACGAGCTCAACTCTTAATAATATTTTTAGTGATCTTGCATTCTAGACTACACAAAACCAACTGTTGCAACTCCCGCATTGACTTTCTATCAGTGTGAACCTGTTGTCAAGGTATATCATATCTACGAATAGCTAGCCCGATGATACCTTGACTCATTGAGCACAATAATCGCAGTAGTCCAATGATAGGGGCATAAGATTAATACACTGATTAATTACAAAACATCCAACTACCCTTTGGCCTTCACTATCATTCACAGTGATTAAAAACAAACTTTATAATCGAACAGGTTGAAGTCGTAAAACAATAAGTTTCATAGTTTGGCTATCACTTTTACCGAGTGTCTTCTCTACACGGGCCGATTCAACAAGTTGATCACTTGATGACCGGTTCCTTGCGTATGAGGTATCTTTCCCAACGGGGTGGAAACTTGATTATTGGTCCATTGAAAAGAAGTACAAACTACCCAACACCGACCACCAACCTATGTACGTTGTGTTTGTTTTTTCCTCTTATGTCCGTAGGCAGGAAGACATGTCGAAAAAAGAGTGTATTTTTCCAAAATGTCTGCAGGCTCGTAGACATGAGTGTTTTGTTTATTTCTAGACATAAGAGGCAAAAACAATTTTTTTTCAGCTTGGATACTACACATTTAGAGGGTGTTTGTTTCTGTTCAAATGTGGGCTTATGAGCTTATTTGATTTCAGCTAATATTTCATAAGCCCCAAATTTCCGGCTTATTTCGAGACTTGTGGGCTTATATAAAGTTTATTACGATATGATAAACTTGTATAAGCCTCAAAATAAGCCAGAAAACTAGGGCTTATGAAATATAATCCGAAACCAAATAAGCTAATAAGGTCACATATAAGCCGAAACAAACACCCTCTTAAGTCTTATTACCACTTGTTGGCTCTTAAAAAACAAACACAACCAACTACCATTCTACGGCATTTCCTACTAGAACTAACCACTCATTCCAGTTCACCTAAACATTTCTAACAAAAGCCCCAAGAAACCATAAAACCAATTTTGTCATTTGATACCTTGAATTCTGTTAATATCAGATGGATTGATAGGAGCAGCCAGCATTTTAACACACACGTCGTTTGATTTTATTTCAACAGGCGGCATTTCGACAACTCTGCATAAACTCACATTTTATATAAATTAATTAAAATTATAAAAATAGTAGTAGTATAGAATAAGATAAATTCGTAAATGGTTAATGATAATAACCTGGTGACGGTATCAGGAGGACCGTGGTCTTGGTAAAAGATAGCAGTTGATGGCGGTGACATTAATGATGCTGTGGAATATGCCCTAAATTTGAGGGAGTAAGGGCGGATGATGATGGGTTTAAAAGTCATCAACCTGATTGCACACGCAGCAGCCATTGTTGTTGTTGTTGAGCAGGTTTGATGATCTCACTTTGGAATGAATTGGCTAGTTGGGTGACTGTCTGGGATTCTTGTTTCTACATCTGCTTCATCAAGGATTAGTTTTTTGAACTTTTTTCTTTTTTTTTTGTTAATCCTGAAAATATACTTTTTGATTTCATCTCTGGATACTTTTACTTTTTTATTTAAAAGAAAAATAAAACCAGTTTCAACTTGTCAATAACTCGGTAATTTTAGATTGAAAAAATTTCACGTTTGGTCCCTATCGTTTACCTCAAATATCAAGTTTGGTCCTTATCTCAAACTAAGTGCACAGATCGTCCCTATCGTTTACACTTTGGATCAAAATTGGGCCCCATCTCAAACGGGAGTTAGTTTTCTCCCTTAAGTTCAATGAACAGAAGGGTATTTTGGACTTTTCCATATTATACATTATTTTTTCATTAAATAAAAACTTAATAAATTATATTATTTACTTTTTTCTTTTTAATGTTTTTCTTTTCTTTGACTATCTCTCTCTCTCTCTCAAATTCATCAAAACCCACCAGATCTCTCTCTCAAATCCAATCAGTCATCCAATCTCTCTCTGTCTCTCACTGTCATCTCTCTTGATATCTAAGCCTCTTATCATCAGTCATCCAATCCCAATCCATGTTCCTATAATGATCCCTCCTACCATCTTTATCCTCTTCATCACTTCTATTAATAACTCTCCTATCTTGACCCCTGCCAAGATTGATCCACCATGGAATAGAAAAAACGCAATATAGATCTTACACGCATGATGTTAACATAAAACTCCTTGATACCTTCACGACTTTTGACTTAATTGGATCCATTTAACATATAAACTACTTGATACCAATTGAGTCTGAAGAAAAAGATGTCTCCGGTGAACAAGTGACCGGAGCCGAATACTCACGTTGGTCAAACCCCATAGCTTCCCACGACCTATACTCTCTTGTAACTTCTTTGCAATAACGAGAAAGGAAGGAGAGTTGGAGGGTGTAATCTTGATTTGTTGTGCAGATTGGATCTGAATGTGCCTGCACCTCGAGAAGATCATCATCCAAGTGGTTATAGCTTTCAACCTTAGTTTGCAAGGATTTATTGTTCGTGTGATGATGATTTTGGATATGGGTTTCATGAGTTTGATGCGAGATCTGTTCTTTGGATCTTGATGATTTAACATGGGTTTATCATGGATCAAATCTGAATCCAAGTTATTTGGAAAAAGCCGATTCTTTGAGGGCAAAAAAAAAACACTAACAATGATTCATGTCGCATTAGCATATCTAAATTGCATTTGTAGTCACTGATCTTCACATTGTAAACCGGCCTTGATATTGCGTAAGGTACTCGGGGAGTCACTTGTAAGAATCTGGAAACCAACAGTTAACAGGGACCCGCCTTCCCGACTCTTGTTCTGGGCCTTGGAAGTAATCACCAAAGGCCTTGTTTCCACCTCATCAGGTAGAATTGAAAAACCCGAAGGTAATACGACAATGGTGCTAAAGTCGTATCCATCCATTACTAATTGCATGTTGGGCACACTCACTGGTGCACACACTACCATGGACTCGTATGTGTTTGTGCAACTATCTGGACCATCCACATGTTCTCCTTTGACTTCATTGTCTGGATTTGAAACAGTAAACTTAATAAAAGAATGATTTTAGAGTAAACTTAATAAAAGAATGATTTTAGAGAGATGAAGAATGATTTGAGAGATAGATGAAGAAAATTGGATATGATTGTGATATTCAGAATGATTTTTGTGAAGTTCGAATCTGGGTTTATGTTTTTTGCTTTGTGAGTGATGATCTTTTATGGAGAGTGGTGTTGGATCTGTTTTTTTTTTGTATGGATAAGATTTTGGACAGTGAGAGAGATGTGAGAGAGTGAAAGAGATGTGAAAGAAAGAATATATAATAAAATTAATAAAAAAATAATGTATAATATGGAAAAGTCCAAAATACCCTTCTGTTCATTGAACTTAACGGAGAAAACTAACTCCCGTTTGAGATAGGGACCAATTTTGATCCAAAGTGTAAACGATAGGGACGATTTGTGCACTTAGTTTGAGATAGGGACCAAACTTGATATTTGGGGTAAACGATAGGGACCAAACGTGAAATTTTTTCTTTTAGATTATATGTAAACTAGAAGGGGTTGAATAGTTTCTTTTTCGGTTTGTTTCTTAATTAATATTTCTTTTCAATTAGGTGAGTGTCAAAACTATCTTTTACTTGAAAGCTAGTTGCATAATGATTATGTTCAATTTTAATGCATTAACACTGACAAGTAGTAAGTGTAATGATAATGAAATTAAATAAAGAGTAAGGAATGAAACAACCTAATAGGAAGACACCAAGATTTATAGTGGTTCGGCAACGAAGTTCTATCCTCGTTCCTACTTCACTCCTCGAGTACACCTACTCGAGATTTCCACTATATCCACAAGCTCCCTTCTTGGCGGAGAAAACCTTACAACGTCGCTTACATTATTTTCCGACACTAAGCTAAATGTCGAGACCTAATCTTAGATAGGACCAATCTACACAACGTCGTCAACTTCACCATTTTACGACACAAGGCTAAATGTCGAGTTCTAATCAAAAGGTAGAACCAATCTTCACAACGTTACCTACTTCACCATTTTCCGACACAAAGCTAGATGTCGACTTCTAATCCAAAGCTAGAACCAATCTTCACGACTCTTCACTTTGAAGCTAAGTGAGAACTTCACACGACACAACTACACATCACTTTATAGTTTAGTGAGAACTTACACAACTCAACTAAACATATCCAAGTACACACATGTAACTTGGATGTACACAAGACAAATCCAAGCACACACATATGCAATGGACTTACACAACACTAATCCAAGTATTCACAAATAGCTTGGATGAACACAACTAGTCCAAGTATTCACAAATAGCTTGGATCTACACAAGACACAAATAAACAAATGATGAACATGACTAGATCTTTAGGAGAGGATGATCTTCATCAAGGCTTCATCTTTAATCACATCACAAGTGTGTGAGTGATATTCTCTTTGGACAAGGTAAAGAAGGAGATCAAGATGATAATCATAAGTAAACGTACTTAATACATTAAGTGATCATTTACAATTGATTAGGATTAGAAAGGAGAAATAAGGCTGAAAGAAATGTCAAAAAGGGTTATGGAGAATGAAGATTTGATCCACTATTTATAGACGACAAAAACCAACGGCTACCTGTGCGCGGTTCTTTATTGCACTAGGCGGTTCCTTATCAATAAAGAACCGCATAGGCACTTAAGGAACCGCGAAGGTAGACTCCGCTCCTTTTTGTCTTTTAGTGGATTTGAAATATATGAGACAGTTTGAAACCTTCAAAGGATATTCTTATGGCATTTGGAATATGCCATATTCAAATTTTCATTTTCCATTTTAATAAAACATTTTCTTAAAAATAAAGTTTATTAAAAATCTTTTGTCACATTTGACAAAAGTGAGTTTTAAGGATAATCACTTTTATGATCACTAAACATGATTAAGATATGTTAGTGTAATGATTATTACCTTGATGATAGTGTTTGATAGATAATTCGTTTTACGATTGTGTTTGACTATAAATGTCTTGTATAGTTTGTTGTAATCAAAACTAAGAAAGATTAATTAAAACTAACAATGTTTTTAGGCATTGCTTTGCATTAACAATCTTCCTCTTTTTGATTACGACAAACTATAAACTCATTTACGTAAAATACAAAATTATTCGAATTATTAACGAGTTTATTCACTATCATTTCTCCCCCTTTGTCGAAGCAAAAAGGTTAGCACAAGTCTTTGGAGAAGAGAATAATCGACTTTGCTAGTAGCTCCCCTTTGGTGCTTACTCCCCCTTGCTTGGGCACCAAGTAAAAGAGCTAAGGTGACATGCTACACAAAGGTTAGAAGAAAGAAAAGAAACACCAATGTATATATGTGCACTACCTACTAAAAAACTTGAGAGGGAGGAAGAAAAGAAATCACAAATTAGAAGTAAGTATTTGCTAAGTATGTACAAAGAATGTGTGTTGACAACATCAAAGTTCAATTGGTTGAATAAAGGAAGAAAAGAAACATCCAAACCAATTGAAATGATTAAAATGTCAAGGGGTTAAAAATTTAGAAATTATGGAATCACCCATAAGCAATTATAAATTTTAACCATGATCAACTCTTTAACAAATGTGTGAAAAAGAATTAGCGGGAAAAGGGTAACACACATAACATTCATATTACACAAATATGAAAGAACATACAAGAGAAATATTCATACACACAATATGAATATTTAAAGCAAAAAATATGGAAAATAAACCACAAAGCATCAACTACTCTAGTAGTGATAATCTTCCAAGATTGCTTAAGTTTTATTGACTCAAACAACTAAAGTACAAAATGTGCCTTAGTTGGAAAAGAAAGAAGGTGAGGCATCATTCGATGTTTTGTTCATGGGAACGAAAACTTTGAAAGGAGGTCGAGTGAGGAGGAATTCAAGGAAATTTAACTTGTCATACACATGAGCAAGTTCAATTTGTTGAAATCGACAACATGCACACGAGGATCCATGATGCAAAACAAAGTCGTTAGATAGGGGAGGACCATCAAGATGAGAGTTTGGTGGAGAGGGAGATAATGGATAAGAAATGTTTTCACAATGCCTAGTGAGGTTTGAGAAAGAATATAGGTCATTTAGTTGTGGAGTGTTGAAAGGTTTTGGTGGTGGTGGAAGAATTTCATTTTCTCCGGTAATTGTATTTATAGAGTAAGTCTCATTCCAATATTTGATCGGAGAGAGAATAATTCTTAGAAGGTTTGAGAGAAGAAGAATCATGAGGATTCTTGTTTTTCTTGATACAAACGGGTCGAACCAAGATTTTCGGTTTCTTTTAAAGCTTAGAAGAAGAAGCAGAAGATTGTGACAAAGATATGTCAAGGTTAGGAATGGAAGAGTTAGACATTGTGAGGGATGAAGAAGAGAACTCCCAAAAGAGAATAATTTAAAGAAAATAGACAAGGCAAAGATTTGAAATGAAAACAAAAGGTTTTAAGGAATGCTTAGCCAAATTGGGTAAACAAAGAATCTTGACAAAGACAGTGGTCAAAGAATTAAGACAAAAAATAAGCCAAAAAACGGGCTTGCTGTCCGCAGTTCCTTATAGGGACCGGCGGTTCCATATCGATATGGAGTCGCGCGACTGTTAAAGAGCCGCACACAGTGGACTTGAAACCATGATTTTTCAATGTTTTGAAGAAAAATAAGTTTCTTTCAAAAATTTGCAAATCTTAGATTTTACCTCTTTTAGCACTAGAATATGCTAGGGTTGTATAAAAGCAACACACTCACAAAGAATGTCTTGACAAAGGGTGACAAAATATTTAGATAACATTTTGAACCACTTTTTAGTCAAGTTTTAGAGGTTGTGATAGATTTAGGTTCAATTTTAAATAAATTGAAGTTGATTAATGTGACCACATAGGTTGAAACACATAAAAACTAAATCCATAGAACATCTTCATGAAAAACTCATGAAGGAAAGGAAATACAAGAAAAGAAATAACAACTAACTAATACAAAGTTAGCTTAAACTAGTTCTTGATAGCATAGTCTTCTTTGGCTTGACTTTCTTTAAAAACATTTATTTTTGAAAATTATCATTCATCTCCTAGGAGGAGGCGGCATGGAGAACAAGGCAAGCAAGAAATCATACAACCTCCTATAGAGACCAAGCATCTCCAACCTTAGGTTTTGAATGATATAGTTGTTATAAAGACAACATGGACAATTGGCGCCATGAGCTTCTAGAAAACCAAAGAAGTAAGGATCACCTATGAAGTGAGAAATGGGAATGCCCAAAAGAGGAGAATATGAGAGAGGTAATCATAGGCTCAAGAACAAAGGGAATGCTTTGTAGAGGTTGAGGTTGAGTATTCACATCCAAGGGATGACTAGGAGTGAAGGGTGAGGACAACTCATTCATTCTTAATTGGAATGAGAAAGAGGTAGAACCATGTGAATGGTTGGTACCATGAGTTGAGTTGGTCTTACATAGAGCAAGGGGTGGTGAAGGTGATGAAGAAATGAGAATAAGAGAAGTCTCATTTTTGGGTTTGTGAGAAGATGAAGAACCAAGTTTAGGAAACTTGAATTTCATCTTAAGGTTTCTTTTGGAAGAGGAAATTTTTGGAGAGTTGGTTGTTCTAGTGGACACCATGGTTGTGAAGAGGTTTAGAAAGAGGTTTAAAGGATGAAGAACACAATCAACAAGGAGGGGTTTAAGAAGAGGAATGGATGATCCAAACTAGTAATGGGTTAAAATCATTTTATGTGAATAATGAAATTAGGTAGCCTGGTTTAGGAAAGTGAAGGTTTTTGCAAAAAAATTATCAATGTTTACACAGATTAAGGGAAAACAGTGTAATGCAAAGATTCTCTCGGAACAGGTGATGGCGGTTCCTTATGTATGGTCGCGGTTCGTTATCGCTAAGGAACCGCGGGGAAGATAAAGAACCGCCCCCAGTGGGTTCCAAAAAATGCACTTCCTGAAACATTTGCTAGCCCAGATTTCACACAAAGGTTTATCAAGCAAAGTGAAAAATCTAGGAAGCTAACTAACACATAAGATGCACAAAGCTATGTAAATCGAAAGTTCGATCACATAAGCACCTAGGATTAAAATAGTAAATAATCCAAACACAAAGTATTAGTAAACACACAAACATCCTAAAAACTAAATAAAGATAAATGAAATTGTTCAACAATCCAAACATGTATACAAACATCTTAACCATGATTATCCAAAGCTTCACTTCTGTTTTTTTGCCAAGTCCCTTAATCAATTTGCTTATGATCTTGAACGAACCTCTTGACTCCACTCGATGTTCATACAACTCACCTTGGGTTTACAGTTTTCTTTAGTGTAAATCGTAGGTTTAAATTCGTGGTTGTGAATCTGTTTAGTGAAAATTGAGAGTCTAATTCATGCATGTTATTACGTGTAGATTTGTTTTAATAGATATACATGTGAATTCCTATGGATTCCTATGGTAACTGATTAAGTCAATAAGATTTAATGCCCATTGACTATGTTTCAACTATAAAGGGAATTAATTAATCATACTTGTACATTGTGCTTAGGGAGTATTACTATTAGTTAAATAGGTAAGCAATTTGTTAAACAAAATTCGTTTACTGATTCATGGGCTAGACTTTCTTGTTGGGCTATTAACAAAACTTGGTGACTAAGTAGTTTTCATTCCTTAAAGATAGAATTAGATTTTTGAACTTGTATAAAAATTGTTAAAAGTTGTTCTTTACATTTTATAAAAAAATTGTTTTGAATTTGTATAAAATTTAGTTTTTGTTAAATCTTGTAGTCTCATTTTTATAAAAAGTTACTAGTAAAGTTAGTTACGATTTTATAAAAAGTTTGTTAGATTTTGGTAAAAAGTTAGCTGCATTTTTGTTAGAAAATTTGTTACATTTTTTTAGATGGATAATTTGTTAGATTTGTTAAATTTGTTGATTAGTTACATTTTTGATATTTTTGTTAGAAAGTAGTTGAGTTTGTTACTTGATTGATTTACTTGTACATTTCACTTTGTTTGTGGTAATTGCAATATGTTGTAGCTTAATAAGGTTACGTAGAAATATTATTTTTACAATTTTTATGTGTTTTGTGATAATTAGACCTAGAATACCAAAATTTTATAAAATCTAACACCAAAAATAATTTGTGAATTTGATATCTTTTGGACAATCAATTCGTATTGAGTTGGGAATAACGAATTTAAAATTGCAATATTAAATGGCGCCGATGCCGGTTCATTACGTGGAGATTGACGATTGATTGATGGTTACGATTGGATTTTGGGATCCGTTCACCTTGTGAACGTTCCTTTTACGTATCATAAATCAAAAATATAAAAAAAAATAAAAAGATAAAAATATAAAAAATAAAAAACCACAAAAATCAATTCTTTCCTAAGAATTGAACCAAAAAAATAAAAAAAATCAAAAAGTAATCTTTTTCCTAAAAGATTACACCAAAAAATATATTCTATATATTAGTTTCACTCGTTTTTACGTACATACTATATTTTCATAAAAATCAAATAAATATAAAAATATTTTTGATATATTATTATATGTAAATACATATACATAGATACGAACAACCAAGTTACCTACTTCCATAAGTACTGCTTTTGCAATACACCGTACTTGGGGGTGTTTCGGTCCCATTTACGTGTATCAATCAAACATAATTAAGGCACAATAGATAAATACCATAATCTACTTGAACTTAAGAAAGAGGCCACTGTGTGGGGGGTATAAGGCGAGTGTATTACACATTTTAAAGAAGCAGGCTCTTAAGTGCTACGCGCAGCCTCGTTTCTCCGCTTCCTTGTGGGTCTTTCAAGGGTGATAGTAGTGAGTGGTGTGACACCGAAGTAGTAATACCTACCTATATATTTTCTTGTGGATATTAATTATTGCAACTCGAGAGAGATAATCTCTTCTCCCTCAAAAGTCGACCGAGAGCTCCTCTCTCATTCTTCGAGTTGAGTTGCATGCGCACTCGAGCGCGTGCACATATACCTTTTGGTGTACAACCCCTTCCTCCCAAAAGGAAGAAAAAGAACAATAACAACACCGTCCATCAAGCCGATTCCGAGTATCGTACTTTGAACAACTTACAAGAAGTCATGGTCGCCGTTGATAATAGACCATTGATTGAGATCCTCTAGTCAAATTTGGAGGGGAATGCGGATGCTATTGTTATACCCGAGATACCCGCAAACACTTTTGAGCTTAAGACAAACATGATCAATATGGTTTCTTCTATTCCCTTCCTAGGGAGACCCATGGATGACCCCCATGAACACATCAAGAGATTCATGTGACTTTGCAATACACTTAAGTATAATGGGGTCCCTCATGATGCTATTAAGATGATCTTATTCCCTTTCTCCTTATAGGGTAATGCTAGGAATTGGTTAGACAAGAAACCTTCTATGAGCATTGCTAATGCAATAATGCCTAAAAACGTTACTTGCATTTTTCTGTCTCGCTTTGTTTTGATTACGACAATATGTAAAAACAAACATTTACGAAAACAACGAAAAACAAATTCTTGAGTTCAAGTATTTTTTCATTTTACCCATTTTTACTTAAGGTATGAATAAACAAGTACTAACCTTAATCAAGTGATCAAGTGATTTAAACTTTCTTAAAAACTCACTTTTTATTAAGTGTGACAAGTTTTTATTAAACTTTCTTTTTAAGAAAATGTTTTATTAAATTAATTATTTGAAATTTGAAAATGACATATTCTTATTTGGTTAGGAATATCCTTTCAGGATATTTTTTATATCTAGATAAGACCTCCACCACTAAAGGACAAAAAATGGAGCGGAGTCTAGGCAGCGGTTCTCTAGTGCCTAGGCGGTTCCTTATCGATAAGGAACCGTCGGCTGAGCTAAGGAACCGCGGCCAGATATATCCGTTGGGCATTTGTCCTATAAATAGTGGACCATTCTCAGCTTTTCAAATCACCTCTTTTGCACATCTATTTCCAGATTCAAACTCTCTTCTTTAATCACTCAAATCTTTGATCATTTGTTTGATTACTACTTGTTTAAGAAGTGAATCTTGTTCTTCCATCCCTTCCTCTCTAAGTGCAAAGAGAAGAACACTATCCTCGTGAAGTGTTGAGTCCACCATCAAAGATCCATTGAAGATCTACTTTTATACATTTGTTGTTGTGTCTTAGTTGAGAAGATCCATGTAGTTGTGTCTATTTGGAAGTTGTGTATGTACTAAGTATAGTTGTGTAGATTGGTCCTAGCTACGATTAAGGCTCGACTTTTAGCTTAGAGTCAGAAATTGGTTAAGCGACGTGTACGGTTTTCTCCACCATAAGGAGCTTGTTATGTAGTGAACTCTCGAGTAAGGAGTACTCGAGGAGTGGAGTAGGAACGAGGAGTGAGCTTCTTTGCCGAACCACTATAAATCCTTGGTGTTCGGTTTGATCTTTCTTTACCCTTAACTCTTTACATTCTTTATTCTTTGTGCATATATATTTGTTAGTATTAGCTTAGTTACACTATCATTGTTCATATTGTGCATAAGAAGATTTCACACATTTCCTCAAGTCTAAGTTTTTGAAAAAGGATTTTTGAAAACCACCTTTTAACAAGTAAATTATAAGAAACTATTCAACCCCCCTTCTAGTTTCTACAATTGGTATCAGAGCGTGGTTGCTCAAGAATTTTTAAAGTATATTGTATTTTAAAACTTGAATCGATCTATAGATTCCAACAAATACCTAGAAGGGCAATCTATACAAAGACCACCACTTTTTGAAACCGATAGTTTTATCTATTGGAAAAATAGATTTGAAACTTATGTGAAATCAAAAGATTTAGATCTTTGGCATGTTATTACCAATGGTATTTTTTACCTTATCAATTTAATGAAGTTTCTAAAACAAAATAATTGGTCACTTTTGACAAAGCTAATGACGATACTAAAAAGAAACTTTCAAAAAATAATGAGGCTAAAATGGTGATTTATAATGCGTTACCTAAGAAAGAGTATGAAAGAATTTTTATGTGTGAAACCGCTAAAGATATTTGGAACACTCTTTTAGTAACCCACCAAGGTAATATCCAAGTCAAAGAAAGCAAAATCGATCTTCTTGTCCAACAATATGAACAATTTGTCATCTTAGAAGATGAAACTATTGATAGTGCATTTGCTAGGTTTAACACCATTATTACTAGTCTAAAAGCACTTGATGAACGTTTTTCTAGCAAGAACAATGTTAGGAAGTTTCTAAGGGCTTTACATCCAAAGTGGAGAGCAAAAGTCACGGCGATTGAAGAATCGAAAGATCTCTCAACTTTATCACTCGATGAACTCATAGGCAACTTGAAGGTTCATGAGATGATAATTTTGAAGGACTCGGAATTAGTGAAAACCAAGAGTGAAAGGAAATCTCTTGCACTTAAAGCCAAGAAGGCACAAAGTGACCATGATAGTTCCTCGGAAAGCGATGACGAGGAGTATGCATTGGCGGTGAGAGATTTCAAGAAGTTCTTCAAGAGACGAGGTCAACACGTTAGGCAACCCAACAATGACAAGAAACCATTCTCAAAGAATCGGTTTGCCAAGAACGAACAAGGTGATAGGAATTGCTTTAGATGTGGTGATCCAAATCACTTCATTGGTGATTGTCCAAAGCCCGCTCGCGATAAGAACCACATGGCGTTCGTTAGTGGCGCTTGGAGCGATAGCGGTGAAGATGATGATGACAACCCCAAAGAGGAGAAATGTCTTATGGCTCACACTTCTAAAGAGGTACATTCCGAAACCGAATATTATAGTTATGATAGCTCCACCTTTGATGATATTGAATTTGAAGGAAAATATGATAGTTTACACAAACTTAGTCTCAAATTCATTGAAAAGAACAAAACCTTAAAATCAACCAAAACTAAGCTCGAAAATGAGATCAATGAACTTAGGGAGAAATTTGCTAAACTTGAGAAAAATAAAGAGGTTGATTTAAGTTGCTTAAGTTGTGAGAAGCTTAGATTAGAAAATGAAGACCTCAAGAACACCTCCATTAAATTGGAAAAATTCATGAAAGGTACTAGTGCTCTTGATGACATGTTAAACAAACAAGTTTATTCAAAGGAAAGACTTGGTATAGGTTTTAACTCAAATGAAGCCTCAACTAGTGAACCAAAACAAGTCAGGTTTTCACAAAAAACGTCTGCTGTACGCGGTCCCAAATTGTATGCGGCGGTTCCTTATCACTATGGAACCGCCGCCATAGATAAGGTACCGCGGCCAGAGGGTGATTTTGGTGAAAATCCTGAACTTTCTGAAAAGTCTAAGTTAGATGAAAAACCAAAGCATCTTATTGTTAATAAAGTAAAATTACCCATACTTGAAAACAATACCGTTGATAAGTTCTACAAGCCATTAAGTAAACCTCTCATGGGAAATAGAAGTTTATCAAGACCATCTACTACTCCACCTAGAGTACGAAATGTGTCTAAGCCTAGAAGTAGAACAACAACTCCTAGAAAAGATAATCAAAACAATTCACGACCTAGAAGTAAAACTCCAACACCTAGAAGGAATAATCATAACTCTAAACCTAGATCAAATACACCTAGGAGAAATAATGAACAACAAAATGGTTACATGAATTACTACCCTCCTCTATTTTGTTCTCCATGGGGAACCCCTCCTTCATTCATGCATCCCAACCAAATGCAAGGGATGTTTGGAACTAATAATTTTGGACCCATGAGATATTGGGGACCAAATGTTTGATCTTGTGTGTTGTTACCTAGATATGCTTGGGAATTGATTTGGAGCCCGATGAGTGGATTAAGGATAGTGTATGTTCTATACACATGACGGGTAATCGAAGTTTGTTCTCGCATTACAAAGCATATGATGGAGGTAACGTCACATTCGCTAGTAGTCTACGTGGTAATATCATTGGCAAAGGTACGGTTTCTCTTGACTCCATGACCATTGATAATGTTGAGCACGCAGATAACTTAGGGTTTAACCTTTTAAGTATAGGTCAAATTTGTGATAATAAGTGTAAGGTCATCTTTTCGGAACATGACAGTGAAATCGTAAAAGATGGAAAGGTCATTGGAAAAGTTATTAGAAAGCATGGGATTTATGTTATGAAGATCAATAAGAAGTCAAAAGACAACATATGTCTTGCGACTATAAATGATAGTTCTACTCTTTGGCATAGGAGATTAGGTCACGCTAATATGCGTTTAATTCAATCTTTAGTCTCTAAGGAGTTGGTAAGACACCTCCCCAAGATTAAGTTTGATAGTCACTTTTGTGATGCTTGCAAAGTTGGAAAGCAAGTTCACTCAAGTCACAAAGCCAAGAATTTGGTTTCGACCTCTCGGTGCTTAGAGCTCCTACATATGGATCTTTTTGGACCTTCCGCCATACGGAGTTATGGAGGTAACCTTTATACCCTAGTTATAGTTGATGACTATTCTAGATTCACTTGGACTAGATTTTTGGCATCTAAGAATGAAGCTTTTGATCACTTCGAAATCTTTAGTCGAAGAATTCAAAATCAACTAGGATGTTCAATTGTCTCTATTAGGACGGATCATGGTAGGGAATTTGATAATGAAGTGAAATTTGGTGCCTTTTGTGAAGCTCATGGTATTACCCATAACTTCTCGGCTCCTCGCACTCCACAATCAAATGGAGTAGTTGAAAGGAAGAATAGGACTCTCCAAGAGATGAGTAAGACGATGTTAAACGAGCGATCTTTGCCTCAAAAGTTTTGGTGCAATGTCGTGGGCACATCGACTTATATTCTCAACCGAATTCTTATTCGACCTTTCCTAGGAAAGACCCCCTATGAGATTCTTAAAGGTAAGAAAACCTCATTGGAATACTTTAGGGTGTTTGGAAGCAAGTGCTTTATCCTCAACACCAAAGACTACCTTACCAAGTTTGACCCAAAGTCTTACGAAGGTATCCTTTTAGGTTATGCCCAAACTAGCAAAGCCTACATAGTCCTAAATAGAACCACGGGGGTTATTGAAAAATCACTCAACGTAACCTTTGATGAAACCCCTCCTTCACCCAAGACACCACCATTGGTTGATGATGACTTGGATGAATTAGACGTAGTTAAAGCCAAAGATGTTAGAAAAATAGGAGTTGAAGACTTTAGTGTTGAAAAGGAAGTAAACATTAAGGAATCTAGGGATCATACTCTCAATAATGTCACTGGTGACTTAAATCAAAGGACCCTAAGATCTCAAGTCCAAAACCAAAGCAACTTCTTTTGTTTTGTCTCCTTGATTGAACCAAAGAATGTTAAAGAAGCTTTGACGGATGAGATTTGGGTCATTGCGATGCAAGAAGAATTGAATCAATTCGTTGCCAATGATGTTTGGGAACTTGTTCCTCCACCTAGAAGTTCTACCATTATAGGAACCAAATTGGTATTTAGGAATAAGTTAGATGAGAATGGCGTTGTGTCTCGTAACAAGGCTAGACTTGTAGCTCAAGGCTATAATCAATAAGAAGGGATTGATTATGACGAGACATATGCACCGGTAGCTAGATTAGAATCCATTAGAACCCTCTTAGCCTACGCTTGTGCCTTAGATTTTAAGCTTCAACAAATGGATGTAAAGAGTGCATTTCTTAACGGTTTGATCAATGAGGAGGTATATGTGGCTCAACCTCCCAGCTTCATTGATTTTGAGAAACCTGATCATGTTTACAAGCTTAAGAAAGCACTTTATGGACTCAAACAAGCACCTAAAGCTTGGTATGATAGACTTAAAGCGTTTCTTGTTAAACATGAGTATACCATGGGGATGGTAGACAACACGCTCTTTACAAAGAAGAAAGGTTCTCACCTCATAATCGTACAAATATATGTTGATGACATTATATTTGGATCAACTTGTCAAGAATTGTGTGATGACTTTGCCAAAATCATGCATGATGAGTTTGAAATGAGTATGATGGGAGAACTTAACTTCTCTTTAGGACTCTAAATTAAACAAATGGATGATGGTACTTTCTTTAGTCAATCTAAGTATGCTAAAGAAATGCTAAAGAAACTTGGATTAGAAGAATCTAGACCAATGAAGACCCCAATGGCCTCGGATACTAAACTCACCGTAGATGATGATTGTGAGTCGGTAGACAACACCAAATATAGAGGCATGATTGGTAGTTTGTTGTACCTAACGGCAAGTCGACCGGATATCATGTTTAGTGTTTGCCTTTGTGCTCGCTTCCAAGAGGCTCCCAAAACCTCTCACCTTGAAGCGGTTAAGCGTATCTTCCGATACATTAAAGGCACTATACATTTAGGATTATGGTATCCTAAAGGGACCGGCGTAGAAACCATTGTCTACGCGGACTCGGATCATGCGGGAGACTATGTGGACCGGAAAAGCACTAGTGGAGTTTGTACCTTCATGGGTTGTTGTTTAACTTCTTGGTTCTCCAAGAAACAAACCGCTCTTGCAATATCCACCACGGAAGCCGAGTATGTGAGTGCCGGAAAAGCATGCCAACAAGCTCTATGGATGAAGCAAGCGCTTGTTGATTACGGGATTTCTCTTGATGATGTTACCATCATGTGCGATAATAAAGGCGCTATAGACCTTAGCAAGAATCCCGTGCAACATTCGCGAACCAAACACATAGAAATTCGACACCATTTCCTTAGGGATAATGTTCAAAAGGGGAACATTTCAATTGAGAAGGTACCCTCCGAGGACAACTTAGCCGACATCTTCACTAAGCCACTTAAGAGGGAACCTTTTAATTACTTGCGTCTAGGTCTAGGATTAATGGAACATCTTCCTTAATTACCTTCTTCTCTTTGTGTGTCTCATTTTACCACTTTGAGTCATTGAGTCTTCCAAACTCTTTTTGATAAACCCTCTCTTTCAAAAATGGTTGAGAAATGCTTTTGACATTGTTAATTCAATCTAAAAACGGTTTTTCATAGATTCTCGCTATTAATCTAGAGCTTACATAATTCATATGTATGATTCTCTCAAACATAGCAAGAACAAGATAGAATCATGGAGGATCATTGTGTCATGACTTAAGGTCTTGTCTTACACACCTCCTACATCGATCTTTTAATCCATGTACTTTGGTCAAATCTCTATTTGGTAAGTTTGTATATGTTTTCTTTTTCTATCTTTGCTTTTTAAGCATATCCCTATGATAAGTTAGACTAGAAAAATAAGATTTGCTGAATTGAAAAATCTTCCACCAAACACCAAACACAACCCTTGTAGGCGGTTCCATAAGTGAACCGCGGTTCCTTAGTGATAAGGAACCGCCGGGCATGATAAGGAACCGCATACAGTGCCTTCCTTTTTCGGGTTTTTCTCTGAAACTCCAGATTTGCTCCAACATTTTTTGAGAATCTTTGTTTCAAACCCTTTGACCACCCCAAAATACCTTAAACCTTCCCTATTTAAACCTTAAGCATTTTGCCATACTTCACATCCCAAAATGTCTTATTCTCCCAATGAAAGCCTTGAATCTCCTCCATTTTCTCCAATTGCTTTCAACCCAAATTCACCTAAGAACACTCTTAATCACATCTCTCCTACCAAGAATGTTGATTGTGGAACTTCTTTGCTTCCACCACCACCCTTTAGTGTTCTTCCTCCTTCTCATGATAATGTCATGCACCATGGAACATATTGTCATTGTTGTCAATATCAACCTCTTGCTATGTCACACATCTATGAGGAGTTGAGCTACATCAAGAGTCTCTTAATCAAGCCTCTTCTTCACTATGATTCTGAGACCTCCAACAAGCCACCACCACCACCCTCCGCCATTACCTTGTCTTTCATATAAGCATTGGTTGCTTATCCACAAGACACCAAATTCAAGCAAATCTTAGAATTCTAGAATAACTAGGATTAGATTTATGCTTTTGGCTTGTTTCTTTTTCCATACTTCTTTGTATGATGTTCTTTTAGTAACCTATCTTGGATCTTTGTCTTTGTGTTTTCTTCTCTTTTATTTTTTGTGACCTATTGCTATATATTGTTGGTTGTTTCTTTTGTTCAACTAACCCTTCTATGTAGCTTGTCACCATATCTCGATTCCTCGGTGCCCCAAGCTAGGGGGAGTAAGCATCAAGGGGGAGTCTTTGCTAAGTCCGTTTCTTCAACACCGACTTGTGCAACCTTTTTGCTTCGACAAAGGGGGAGAAATGAATAAACTCGTCTTCGAAAATCTTGTTTTTTGTGTGATTGAGTTTATGTATTGTCGGAATCAAAAAAAGGGAGATTGTTAATGCAATAATGCCTAAAAACGTTACTTGCATTTTTCGGTCTCGCTTTGTTTTGATTACGACAATATGTAAAAACAAACATTTACGAAAACAACGAAAAACGAATTCTTGAGTTCAAGTATTTTTTCATTTTACCCATTTTCACTTAAGGTATGAATAAACAAGTACTAACCTTAATCAAGTGATCAAGTGATTTAAACTTTCTTAAAAACTCACTTTTTATTAAGTGTGACAAGTTTTTATTAAACTTTCTTTTTAAGAAAATGTTTTATTAAATTAATTATTTGAAATTTGAAAATGGCATATTCTTATTTGGTTAGGAATATCCTTTCAGGATATTTTTTATATCTAGATAAGACCTCCACCACTAAAGGACAAAAAATGGAGCGAAGTCTAGGCAGCGGTTCTCTAGTGCCTAGGCGGTTCCTTATCGATAAGGAACCGCCGGCTGAGCTAAGGAACCGCGGCCAGATATATCCATTGGGCCTTTGTCCTATAAATAGTGGACCATTCTCAGCTTTTCAAATCACCTCTTTTGCACATCTATTTCCAGATTCAAACTCTCTTCTTTAATCACTCAAATCTTTGATCATTTGTTTGATTACTACTTGTTTAAGAAGTGAATCTTGTTCTTCCATCTCTTCCTCTCCAAGTGCAAAGAGAAGAACACTATCCTCGTGAAGTGTTGAGTCCACCATCAAAGATCCATTGAAGATCTACTTTTATACATTTGTTGTTGTGTCTTAGTTGAGAAGATCCAAGTAGTTGTGTCTATTTGGAAGTTATGTATGTACTAAGTATAGTTGTGTAGATTGGTCCTAGCTACGATTAGGGCTCGACTTTTAGCTTAGAGTCGGAAATTGGTTAAGCGACGTGTACGATTTTCTCCACCATAAGGAGCTTGTTGTGTAGTGAACTCTCGAGTAAGGAGTACTCGAGGAGTGGAGTAGGAACGAGGAGTGAGCTTCGTTGCCGAACCACTATAAATCCTTGGTGTTCGGTTTGATCTTTCTTTACCCTTAACTCTTTACATTCTTTATTCTTTGTGCATATATATTTGTTAGTATTAGCTTAGCTACACTATCATTGTTCATATTGTGCATAAGAAGATTTCACACATTTCCTCAAGTCTAAGTTTTTGAAAAAGGATTTTTGAAAACCACCTTTTAACAAGTAAATTATAAGAAACTATTCAACCCCCCCTTCTAGTTTCTACAAGCATTTTCACTTGGGAGGATTTAAAGAAGAAATTTGTGAATAAGTTCTTTCCTCCTTCACGAACCACCGCCTTGAGAAACCAAATCATAGGATTTCAACAAAAGCAAGACCAAAACTTTAGTGAGGCTTGGGAAGAGTTTAAAGAGTTGTTGAGAAAGTGCCCAAACCATGGTTTTAACCAAGTTCACCAAATCAACAACTTCTACAATGCTTTGAAACCTCACCATCAAGATTCCCTTAACTCGGCCGCGGGTGGGAATATTCTTTCAAAATCCACACAAGAGGCATGGTATATCATTGAGACAAAAGCCATGGTTCAAAAAAATAACCAAAGAGATGAGGTGGTCCATGTTGTTCAAGAGAGTGCTCATACATCCATTGATAATCAACTCCTCAAGAATCACAATGAAATACTTCAAGCACTTGACAACACTCAAAAGATGAATCAAGAGATGTTTCAAGCTTTTATAAAAGTTTCCTTGAACAATTCTTCTCCTAATGATGTAAATGCCATTACCTTATCTTGTGAGACTTGTGGAGGTCCTCACTCATACTTACAGTGTGATAAAGTTCAAAACTTTCAAGGGGAATGTTATTCTTATCAAGATGAGGGAAGAGAATACTTTAAACCTAACATCAACCCTAATCACCTCTCGTACAAGTCCAACAATTACCTTGCTTCATCCGGTTTCCCTCCCCATAAACCCACCCAAAATCAAACAAACCCTCCACAATTGATTCAAAGAAATCAAGGGCCAAGGGGAAACTACCAAGGGCACAACAACAATAGAGCACCCAATAACTTTCAAAATCAAGGGAACAAATTTTATGCAAATAACCAAGGGTTTCACCAACCACATCAACCTTTCCACAACCAAGGATATAATCAAGGGTATGCGCAAAATGAAACCATTGAGCTTCTTCACAAAATGAATCAAGATAATGAAAGAGGTTTCAAGCAAATGAGAAGAGAATGAGGGAAATGCAAGAGGAAACAAACAAGAGTTTATGATGCTCCTAAATCAAAGACCACAAGGTGCTTTACCCTCCAACACTCAAACCAATCCAAGGGCAAATGTAAATGCAATCACTACAAGGAGTGGGAAAACAACCATTGATCCTTCAATGCCTCTTACACCTCCTTTGGTAACTCCTACTACGGTTCCTTCTTGTGATAAGCCTACACCTTCAAAGTCTACACCTTCTATTCCTATACCTACTACTCCTTCACCTTCAACACCTATCAATGAAGAAACCAACAAAGAGAGTCCTTCAACAACTACCACTCAACCTACACCAAAACCAAGTCTTCCATACCCTTCAAGATTGAGAAAGGAAAAGCTTAAGAACAAGGATGACATTCAAATGTATAACTTTTTGAGGATGTTTAAGCAATTAAATGTCAACATATCCTTTGCGGAAGTTCTAGCTTACATGCCTAAGTTTGCCAAAATGTTCAAAGACCTTCTCTCAAACAAAGAAAAGTTGATTGATATGCCTAACACGTCATTGAACGAAAATCTTTCCGCGGTGTTGTTGAAAACTTTACCAACAAAACTTGGAGATCCGGGACGGTTTTTGATCCCTTGTAATTTCCCGGGGGTGGAAAATTGCATGGCACTTGCGGATCTTGGGGCAAGCATAAATTTGATGCCTTTGTTAGTTTGGAAACAACTCTATCTTCCCGAGATCACTCCTACTAGGATGACCCTTAAGTTAGCAAACCGTTCAATAGCTTATCCGGTAGGGATTACGGAAGATGTGTTTGTAAGGATTGATAAATTCACATTCCCCGCGGATTTTGTAGTTGTTGACTATGACATGGACCCGAGAGTTCCTCTTATTGTAGGAAGACTTTTCTTGAGGACGGGTCGTACTCTTATTGATGTGGTGAAAGGAGAACTAATTATGAAAGTTTAGGATGAGAAAGTAGTGTTTAAGTTGGGGAAAGTCACTAAGAAATCTCAAAGTTGTGAAACCATTAACATTGTGGATGTTCTTGATGAAGCATGTGATGAACACTTTCATGAGGCTTGTAGGAATAATAATGAGGACATTCCACATGTTGAGACCGTAGCTTCCATTGCCCCTTCCTTGACTCCTTTTGGAGCAAGTGATTTTCTTTTGCAAGAATTTGAGGCAAGTTTAGGAGATTTGGTGTTACAATATGATGATTCTTCCACCGATTGGGAAGAAGATATTCGTACCATTGAGAAACTTCTCAATGAAGACTACTTCTCCACATACTCCTAAGGAAGTTACCAATGATGATCCATCATTAGTAAAACCTTCTATTGAGAGTCCACCTTCCCTAAAGCTTAAGGATCTTCCATCACACCTTGAGTATGATTTCTTAGAGGGAGAAGACAAATTACCCGTTATCATAGCCAAAGACTTGAAAGATGAGGAGAAGGATAAGTTGATAGAAGTTCTTAAGAAACATAAGAAAGCTATAGCTTGGAAAATATCCGACATAAGGGGGATTGATCCTAATTTTTGTACTCACAAAATCATTATGAAGGATGATTACAAACCCGCCATCCAAAACCAAAGAAGGGTTAGCCCAAAAATCCATGAAGTCTTAAAAAAGGAAGTTATCAAACTCCTTGATGCGGGTATGATTTATCCGATATCCGACTCACCATGGGTTAGCCCGGTGCATTGTGTGCCTAAAAAGGGTGGAATCACCGTTGTGCCTAATGAGAACAATGAGTTCATTCCCACTAGACTTGTCACGGGTTGGAGAGTTTGTATTGACTATAGGAAGCTTAATTATGCTACTAGGAAAGATCATTTCCCATTACCTTTCATGGACCAAATGCTTGAACACTTAGCGGGAAATGAGTACTATTGCTTTCTAGATGGATTTTCGGGTTATTTCCAAATACCCATTGATCTAAAAGATCAAGAAAAGACCATATTCACTTGTCCCTATGGCACATTTGCTTATAAGAGAATGCCTTTTGGCTTGTGCAATGCCCCGGGGACATTTCAAAGGTGTACGATGGCCATTTTAATGACATGATAGAGCACACAATGGAAGTATTCATGGATGATTTCCCTTTGGAGATTCATGCACTTCTTGTCTCTCCCATTTAGAACGTATGCTAAAGAGGTGTGAAGAAACACGTCTTGTTCTGAATTGGGAGAAGTGCCATTTCATGGTCAAGGAATGGATAGTTTTGGGACATAAGATATCAAACAAAGGTTTAGAAGTGGATCGTGCCAAGATAGATGTTATTGCTAAACTTCCCCCACCCACCACGGTGAAAGGAGTTAGGAGCTTTTTGGGACATGCGGGTTTCTATAGACGTTTTATCCAAGATTTCTCTAAGATAGCAAGACCCATGACCCACCTCTTAGAAAAAGAGGCTCCTTTAATATTCACACAAGAGTGTTTAGAGTCTTTTGAGATTCTTAAAGAAAAGTTGACTAAGGGTCCCGTTTTGGTATTACCAAATTGGGATTTGCCTTTTGAACTCATGTGTGATGCCAGTGATTATGCTGTGGGGGCCGTTTTGAGACAAAGAGTTAATAAGCATTTCCAACCTATACACTATGCGAGTAAGACAATGATGGGTGCTCAACTACATTACACCACCATGGAAAAAGAGTTGCTTGCTATTGTTTATGCTTTTGAGAAATTTAGACCCTATCTTGTACTTTCAAAGACCATAGTGTATACGGATCATTCCGCTCTCAAATACCTCATGACAAAGCAAGATGTTAATCCTAAGCTTTTGAGATGGGTTTTGTTGCTTCAAGAGTTTTCAATAGAAATTCGTGATAAGAAAGGAGCCGAGAATTTAGCGGCGGATCACTTGAGTAGACTTGAGCATCCTTTCCAAGGAGAATTACCTCATAAGGAAATCAATGAATCCTTTCAACTTGAGGAACTCGTGTCTATCTCTTCACAAGAGGATGCTACCCTTTGGTTTGCGGATATTGCAAACTATCTTGTGGGGGGGGGGGGGGGTGCTTAT
The DNA here is from genome assembly GCA_025667525.1 of Glebionis coronaria. Taxonomy (NCBI): domain Eukaryota; kingdom Viridiplantae; phylum Streptophyta; class Magnoliopsida; order Asterales; family Asteraceae; genus Glebionis; species Glebionis coronaria. The sequence goes on along the minus strand of CM046876.1, from coordinate 483,249,691 downwards.
TGAGGGTCTTACCTCCCAACAAAAGAAAAAGTTTCTCAAGGAAGCTAAATATTACTTTTGGGATGACCCTTAAATCTTTAGGCAATGTGCGGACCAAATCATTAGACGTTTTGTAGATGGGCCCGAAGCATTTAAGATTTTAGAAGCTTGCCATAAGGGACCCACGGGGGGCCATTTTGGGCCTAACTACACGGCTAAAAAAGTCTTTGATTCGGGTTACTATTGGACTTCCATTTACAAAGATGCCCATGATATGGTGAAATATTGTGATGTTTGTCAAAGACAAGGAAAAGTTAATCAAAGAGATGAGATGCCACAAAATTTTATCCAAGAATGTGAGATATTTGATGTATGGGGCATAGACTTTATGGGACCTTTTCCATCATCAAAGGACAATAAATACATACTCGTAGCCGTGGATTATGCTTCTAAGTGGGTTAAGGCTAAGGCCTTGCCTACCAATGATGCTAGAGTTGTATTCAAGTTCTTAAAGCAATTATTTGTTAGATTTGGTGTACCTCGGGCCATCATAAGTGATCGTGGGACTCATTTTTGTAATGATCAATTTACAAGAGTCATGAAGAAGTATGTTGTTAACCATAGACTTTCTACCGCGTATCACCCTCAAACCAATGGGCAAACCAAGGTCACAAATCGTGGTTTAAAGAGGATTCTAGAAAGAACGGTGGGAGAGCATCGAGCTTCTTGGTCGGATAAGCTTGATGATGCTTTGTGGGATTTTAGAACCGCTTTTAAGACACCAATTGGTTGTACACCTTATAGACTTGTCTATGGAAAAGCATGCCACCTCTCATTCGAGTTAGAACATAAGGCTTCATGGGATCTTAATGGGCTAACTTTGATCTAAACCAAGCCGGTTCACATAGAAAAGACCAACTTAATGAGATGAATGAGCTAAGAACCGATGCCTATGAAAACTTATTGCTTTATAAGGAAAAGACTAAGCAATTGCATGATGCTAAGATCAAGAACCGTGAGTTCAAAGTTAGAGATTCGGTTTTACTCTTTAACTCACGGTTGAAACTTTTTGTGGGCAAGCTTAAGTCATGATGGTCCGGTCCATTCACTATTGCTCAAGTATTTCCATATGGGACTATTGAGTTGTCACAACCAAATGGCCCAAATTTCAAAGTGAATGGTCATCGTGTTAAGCATTACTTTGGGGAGGAAATTTCCGTTGAAATGGTCCAAGAGATCCCCATTTTCCTCATGAATTAATTCATTGTGGGAAGATTCGAGCTAGAGACTCTTTAAATTAAGCTTGAATAACTAGGATTAGATCATTTAGACTAGAGTGTGGTAGGATATGATTAATAAAAGGGTATATAGTTGAAAAGAAGTGTAGGGGGTGCCTATCTTTTGTCTTCTTCGTGTTTGTAGGGTTGATCTCTGATAACTAGGTTTTACTAGGTTCAATTTTTGTTCTCGGTATCTTAACGAATTGATCTAAGCTCCTATGTGTGACTAAGTTGATCTTTGGTGAAAAAGAATATTTTTGGGTGATTTTAAATTTAAATGCAAAGACTTAAAAGTAAAAGTGCTCTTAAAGTAAATCTGAGTCTAATTAAAGTAAAGTGCGAGTAATTTAAAACGTGACTAAAATTAAAGGGCACTAAAGTAAAATGACGTAAACTTAAATCTATCTAAGGCAAACTTAAAGTGCAACTAAAACTAAGGCAAATAATCTAAAAGTGCAATTAAATAAAAAGGAAAGAAAAATAAAGCTTGAAAATAAAAATCAAAGACAAAAGCTAATAAGAACCTGAATACAGCTCATTTAGAATAAACCTTCGTTTGGAATAATCACTCAACTTAAATGTCACCTTTGGTTGAAATGATTCTTCTTCACTTGGAATATTACCAAAGTCCTTGATCCGGAACAAACTTGCCTGAATATGTCACTTATCCAAAACAATCTTTCATTCGGAACTTGCTGATTCGGAATCTTGTAAAATCACCCTTGATTCGGAAGTTTTGGTCACCCCTTGATTCGGAAGTTTCCGGATGAAGCACCTTTATTCGGAACTTTTGAAGTTCCGAATGAAGGCTCTTGGTTCGGAACTGTTGGAATTGGTTCGGAAGTTAATGATTCGGAAGGTTCCGAATGAAGAATCCTGGTTCGGAAGTTTTTACTTCCGAATGAACAAGTTTGATTCGGAACTTTTGAAGTTCCGAATGAGGCTCCTTTATTCGGAACTTTTGAAGTTCCGAATGAGTTTCCTTGATCCGGAACTTTTTGAGTTCCGAATGAACAACCTTGGTTCGGAAGTTTCAGACTTCCGAATGAAGCCTTGGTTCGGAAGTATTGACTTCCGAATGAAACCTCAATCCTTCCCTTGGTTCGGAACTTTTTCTGGAAACACAGAAACAAGCAAAACTCTTCCGAAGAACAAGGAAGATGAGTACCAGCAGTGATAAACAAAAAGTAAGCTAAATCAAACACACGGATCAATAAAAGCAGTAACGATCAAACAAATAAGCATAAACAAACAATCAAAAACATGAAATTAAACAACTTTAACCATAATAACCAAAAACACTTTGGATCAAAATAAAAGCATGAACATGAACATAAACACCACAAATCAAAGAATAAGAAAGGTAGATAAGAGATTGACAAGATAAAGTAAAGATTAACAATAATTAAAAGGAAACTTACTTGAAATTAAATGAATTTAAGGTGCAAGACAAGGTAATTAAATTGACAATTAATGTAAATGACAAGTATTTAAATGGTGGAAGAGCTAATTGTCACACTTAGCCAACAAGAGTGAAATGATAACTAATCTAGTCTATTTATAGGGAAGACTAAAGCTTGCTTAGGAAGCTTCCTTAATTGCGTACTTAGTCCCTCCTTCTTTAATCTTCTTCTTAATTGCAAGACTAAGTCCCTCCTTCTTTAAATCTTCATTAAATGTGGACTTAAAGGACTTTTAGCTTCGGGATTTCTTTGAACTCGTCTTTAATTTCTTCAATAAATAAACTTGAATTCTTCGGCTTTTGATAAACTTCCGTCTTTTGACTATTTCCTCGATAAATCTTCAGAATTGGTCGTGGACTTCCGTTCTTTTTGCACTCTTGACTTCTTGGCTTCGTCTTTTATCCTTTTCTTCAATAAAGGTCCATAAATGCCCGTGAATGTCCGTGTTTTATCCATTTTTCACCTTTTCATCCTAAATCACAACAAAAACACAAACCACGCATAATTACGACATAAAAGACATAAAATACACGTTTTGGTCCGGTTATTATTGTAGTTAAGTGGTAGAAAAGATGGGTGTTTACACACCTATCAAATCCCCTACACTTGACCATTGCAATGTCCTCATGCAATGCATTAGTTACAAAGCAAGATTACACTTTTCATCATAATCAATCCACGTTGGCCTTTATTAAAGAGATAGAAAATTAAAAACATACAAGATAAAGAAATCAAAAGCATACCTTGGGTTTTGAAAATGTTATGAATAATCATCATCCTCAAGTTTTCACTTTCTCCAAACCAAGCTTAAAAACGAGATCATTGTTATTATAAGTTAGTAAACTAACACGAACTTATGTGGGCCAATTACTTACTTAGACTCCCTTATTCCTACGGGTATCTCTTATATTTTATTGTTGTCTTGAATGATCACGAAGATGCATTGTTTGACTTATTTCGATAGTTATTTAGTCTGAAAATAAAGTGCACGATTTAATCAATAGTTAGCTAAAGGACCAAATCTTTTAAAACTGCTTCTCGGGATATCAGAAAGTTCATATCTTTTGGTTCGCGATTTGAGACCTTTCTCGGGCCGATATTTGGCAGCGACTTCATACTTCAAATCTTGAGAGACGTTCATGAAATAATGGTCTTCTCTTCATAATTGGAATTTCTTCACTTGAAGTTTTGAGAGATTCATACTTGGACCACGACTTCTTCATTTTTCTCCAATCATTATCTTAGACTTTGATATACAACGATCCGCCTCCTTTATTGACTTGGATCTATTTATCCTCATACCTTGTTAGGGTCTTTTTGGATACACTTCTCCATGACTTTTGGGGAGTTTTTGCTTTACGTCGTGTGTCTCGATCCTTCATATTGATTTTCGATAAATGATTCTTCACATCACTTTGGATTTTTAGCAACAAAACATAGCCCTCATGCCTTGTTAGGGCCTTTTCGGACTCGCCAATCTTCGCGCCCCGCTTCATAAGTTATGCCTTGGCTATGAACTCTCGTCATTACCGAGCAACTTTTAAACGATCTGGGGCTAGAAGCTAAGTAACTTTTCAAATCGTACAACCTTATTTATTAGCAAATAAATTATTAGCAAGCGATGGGAGAATAGGCTTATAATTAACTCACATAAATTCACGAAAGAATACCGAACTTATAATTGGCTCTATCATCTCTCGTTCTCCACAATTTAAAATCTCAAGTAATGAGACTCGTGGATACTTAGCCTATTAAATCAAAGTTTTGGGTTTTCGAGTCGCCTATAGGATCTTGCATATTCTTAGACTCTTTCAAGTTTAGAAATCGCATCTTAAAGTTCCCTTGATAAACGACTCTCTAGGATCAATTATAGGAACTTGCGAAAAGTTCTTGTTCTTAACTCGTGAAAGTTAAGACTTTCGCGTTTTATAGCTCCCTATATAAAAGCCTAGCAAAACTTGACTTAAACACGTTAAGGATACTAGCTAGAGTAAACTCGGATTGAGTCAAAAGATTCACAACGTTTGAAAATTTAAACCACTTATTAAACATTTATTCTAGCAAAGAAAGAAATCAACTATACAAAGATAACAACTAATAGGCCAAAATAGATCAAAAATTTTGAAAAATGTCGAAAAATTGATTTTCCGGTTAAGATGAGGACACAAACAAGGAAAAGACCACTTAACTTCGATAGAAGTCCCCCCTACACTTAAGATAAACATTGTCCTCAATGTTTAAGCATGTGGGAGTAAGCTCCCCTACACTTAGGACATTGTGCACGTTGTTTAAATCTTGCTAAGGAAAAGACAACTAAAGAGATTCCTATTTTAATATTGAGAAAATATAAAATAGTGAATCGAAAAGAGTTTAGGATAGAACCGGGGAGAAGTAGAACACGGAATCACGGGTCGTCAAGAATCATCAAGAGTGGATCATTGAAGCTCGAATCCCTGATTAAGAAGTGAGGAGAGGAAATAGCAATCCAAAGGGGTCCCCCCTACACTTATGGTAAAGAAAGCGGAAAGATAGATACATGGGTTGCCTCCCAAGAAGCGCTTGATTTTTGTTAACCGAGTCGTGAGCCTGACTCGACCTTGATCATCAACGGAAGTAGCATGAAAAATATCCACCAGGATCAAAGACATAGTTTTCGTCCATCAATAAGCAAGAACTTAAGGCGAACAAGGCAAGCCAAAAGAGAAATGGCAAGGTTCCCTTAAGCAGCGATGGAGCTCGGTGGAAGCAAAGTTGAAGTGGAGCAAGCATGTCTTCAAAATTTCCAAAGATATTTCCTTTTATTTCATCAGGTGGATACTGAGATGGCTTAAAGACTTCGATACCGGGATCGAACACCTTTTCCTTTAGGGGAAAATAGCACTCAGGCTCAGCCGAGCGTGAAGAAGATCCGCAAAGAAGCACAACCTCGTCCTCAGAAGTGGGACAAAGAGGTGTCAAATCATACGTGCAACGGATTTCGGTGTCAACCGGTTTCTTCTCCTTGGATAAAATGCTCTTCAAATCCAAAGGAGGATCAAGACGATAATCTTCAAAGTCCAAAGGAGGTGCATCACTCTCATGAGGGAAGTATGTGTTGAGAAATTCAGAAAAATCTTCCTCAAATGAATAATCGTCCAAAGTAGGATCGAGCGATGGTGGAGGATCTTCATCATGTGAAGAATCGCTCGAGAGAGTATCGGCCTCATCAAAATCATCATATGTAGGCAGCTCGGGATACTCAGAAGTACAATCAAAATCATCTGAATCTGAGCTAGAATCATCATCATCATAAGCATCGAAGACCGGTGGAGAATCAAAATTGGGAGAAGCGTCCAAAGTAGGGTGAGAATCATCCACATTATCTTCAAAGAGTGGATTATCAGTGGAAGACTCGAATAGAGGATTGTCATAGACGATAAAGTCATCGAGCACATTGATCATATTCACTGATTCTCGGCCTCCAAAGGATTTGTTTGTATGCGTTCCCATTTTGAAATTTTGTGAGGCATTCCCGACTCTTAAGATTAACTCTCCTTCTGCTACATCTACTAAAGCACGTCCGGATCTCAAAAATGGCCGACCAAGTATTAAAGGAATACGAGGGTCCATTTCATAATCAACTACGACAAAGTCGACCGGGAAAGTAAATGCGCCAACTTGAAAGAATACGTCTTCAGCTATACCAACGGGGTAAGCGAGAGTGCGATTAGCAAGTTCGAGAGTCATCTTTGTTGGAATGAGATCGGGTAATGAGAGTGTTTTCCAAACACTCAAAGGCATAAGATTTATACTAGCCCCGAGATCCGCAAGGGCAGTAAATTCTTCAGTTTTGTTGAACACGCAAGGCAACACAAAACGACCGGGATCCCCTAGTTTTTCCGGAAGTTCTTTAAGAATAACTGCAGAGCAGTTTTCATTTAAGCGTGTGTTGGTGAGTTCAATCAGCTTCTCCTTTTTGTTAAGCAAGTCCTTAAATGCTTTGGCAAATTTGGGCATGTGGACAAGTGCTTCAAGAAAACTAATGCTGAATCCCATTTGAGAAATCATACCGATATATTTCGTTATTTGCGAGTCCTCCTTTGTTAGATCATTGGTCTTGCCTATACGAGAAGGGTATGGGATTCTAGGTTGATAAGGGTTAGGTGAAGGTGTAGGTGGTGACGGTTGTGATGTTGACGGGTTTTTCCGAGATACATTGTTATGACGAGGCGGAGACGGTAATGGTGCACTAGTACTAGGTGTAGGAGGAGTAGGGATACATGGTGGTGGAGGAGGTGTAGATGATGGTGGTGGAGTAGACGGAGTGACAAGGGTAGTTCCACTACGCGTAGTTATAGCACTCACATTAGCTCGCGGATTGGTGACGGTATTTGAAGGTAGAGAACCCGAAGAAGAAGAAGGTTGAGCTTCAGGCAAGAAACTAGCCAACAGATTCTTCAATTCAGTTGTTTGAGTGATGAAGGAGGATTGAAGGTTTTCACGAACCTCATTTCTGATGTCATTACCTTGCTTTAAGATATCTCCTTTTAGATTGATAATTTGGCTCTGTAGATTCTTGATTTGCTCACCTTGAGTTCTCATGATTGTGTCAACATCGGGGTTAATGGGTGGGTGTTGTTGGGTGGGTGGTTGATAAGGGTTAGAAGCACGAGGTGGGATTTGGTTGCTTCTATTGTAGTTGTTGGCGGGGTTTTGGTTTTGGGGAGAAAAACCGGGTGAAAGGTAATTGTTTGAACGGTAGCTCAGCAGATTTCTATCCCCTTGTTGTCTAGCTTGGTAATTTTCCGGTGAATAATTACCGTAAGCTGCATACACATTTTCCGGATTTCCTTGTGTCGAAGGACAATCGGTGTATGAGTGAGGACCGCCACATGTTTCACAAGGATTAGCAACCGCTTTAACTTGATGTTGTTGTTGGTTTGAAGCGAGAAGCGTAATACTTTTGCTCATTTCAGCCATCATGCGGGTGAGTTCGGTCATCTCAGGGTTTGCTGAGGTAGAGGAAACATTGACTCTCGTGTTGTTTCTAGAAGAAGCAGAAGAATCCCAGTTCTTATGATGAGTAGTCATGTTCTCTATTAGCTCTCTACACTCCTCGGGTCTCCTTTTCATGAATGTGCCACCGGCGGCTGCATTAATCGTATCACGATCTCGAAAAGTCAATCCATTGTAGAAAGTATCGATCAAGGTGACCGGAAGCATGTTGTGATTTGTACATCGGTCGATCAAGACATTATATCTCTCCCATGCATCAAAAAGAGATTCATCGGGATCTTGCATGAAACCGCTGATCTGATTGCGAAGGCTTGTGACCATGGATGGTGGAAAGTAGCGCGAAAGAAAACGTTGAGTCATGTCATCCCAAGTGTGAATAGAATTTTTCGGGAGACGATCAAACCATTTTTCGGCATGATGCGATAAAGTATGTGGGAAGAGTTGTAGGCGGAGTACATCCATTGTGGCCCCAGGCAACTTCATGCTTTGGGTGATTGTAATGAACTTGTCGAGGTGTTTGTTGGCATCATCATCAGGCAATCCTCTAAATGGGTTTGTTTGCACTTGCTGAATCATGTGGTGCTTCAACGAAAACTCAGGAGCGTGGATTTGCATCGGCGCAATCGGTCCTCCTCGTCCAAACATGGTTGGTTGACAAAGTTCCTCCATGGTCCGAAGATCGGGCTGTGGAGGAGCATTGTTGTTATTATTATTATTGTTGAGGTGCGGTAGTTGATTATTGTTGTTAACACCTGCCATATCTAAATCTTCTTGAGGCTCGGGCTCTTGGTAATTAGAAGATCTAGTACGCATACACCTGAAAATGCAAAAGAAAAAGAAACCAAACACAAAGGCAATATATATACACAATAAAGATAAAATCTTTTTGGATTTTTGAAATTTTTAATTTTTATGGTTTTTTATCAATTTTTAGGCAAGAAAAATAACGTTCACAAGTGAACGGGTCCCAAAAAGCAACGTGTTTAGCACAGAAAACTGTTGATCTTAACGTAAAGAGCCGGCAGCGGCGCCATTTGATAACTAGGTTTTACTAGGTTCAATTTTTGTTCTCGGTATCTTAACGAATTGATCTAAGCTCCTATGTGTGACTAAGTTGATCTTTGGTGAAAAAGAATATTTTTGGGTGATTTTAAATTTAAATGCAAAGACTTAAAAGTAAAAGTGCTCTTAAAGTAAATCTGAGTCTAATTAAAGTAAAGTGCGAGTAATTTAAAACGTGACTAAAATTAAAGGGCACTAAAGTAAAATGACGTAAACTTAAATCTATCTAAGGCAAACTTAAAGTGCAACTAAAACTAAGGCAAATAATCTAAAAGTGCAATTAAATAAAAAGGAAAGAAAAATAAAGCTTGAAAATAAAAATCAAAGACAAAAGCTAATAAGAACCTGAATACAGCTCATTTAGAATAAACCTTCGTTTGGAATAATCACTCAACTTAAATGTCACCTTTGGTTGAAATGATTCTTCTTCACTTGGAATATTACCAAAGTCCTTGATCCGGAACAAACTTGCCTGAATATGTCACTTATCCAAAACAATCTTTCATTCGGAACTTGCTGATTCGGAATCTTGTAAAATCACCCTTGATTCGGAAGTTTTGGTCACCCCTTGATTCGGAAGTTTCCGGATGAAGCACCTTTATTCGGAACTTTTGAAGTTCCGAATGAAGGCTCTTGGTTCGGAACTGTTGGAATTGGTTCGGAAGTTAATGATTCGGAAGGTTCCGAATGAAGAATCCTGGTTCGGAAGTTTTTACTTCCGAATGAACAAGTTTGATTCGGAACTTTTGAAGTTCCGAATGAGGCTCCTTTATTCGGAACTTTTGAAGTTCCGAATGAGTTTCCTTGATCCGGAACTTTTTGAGTTCCGAATGAACAACCTTGGTTCGGAAGTTTCAGACTTCCGAATGAAGCCTTGGTTCGGAAGTATTGACTTCCGAATGAAACCTCAATCCTTCCCTTGGTTCGGAACTTTTTCTGGAAACACAGAAACAAGCAAAACTCTTCCGAAGAACAAGGAAGATGAGTACCAGCAGTGATAAACAAAAAGTAAGCTAAATCAAACACACGGATCAATAAAAGCAGTAACGATCAAACAAATAAGCATAAACAAACAATCAAAAACATGAAATTAAACAACTTTAACCATAATAACCAAAAACACTTTGGATCAAAATAAAAGCATGAACATGAACATAAACACCACAAATCAAAGAATAAGAAAGGTAGATAAGAGATTGACAAGATAAAGTAAAGATTAACAATAATTAAAAGGAAACTTACTTGAAATTAAATGAATTTAAGGTGCAAGACAAGGTAATTAAATTGACAATTAATGTAAATGACAAGTATTTAAATGGTGGAAGAGCTAATTGTCACACTTAGCCAACAAGAGTGAAATGATAACTAATCTAGTCTATTTATAGGGAAGACTAAAGCTTGCTTAGGAAGCTTCCTTAATTGCGTACTTAGTCCCTCCTTCTTTAATCTTCTTCTTAATTGCAAGACTAAGTCCCTCCTTCTTTAAATCTTCATTAAATGTGGACTTAAAGGACTTTTAGCTTCGGGATTTCTTTGAACTCGTCTTTAATTTCTTCAATAAATAAACTTGAATTCTTCGGCTTTTGATAAACTTCCGTCTTTTGACTATTTCCTCGATAAATCTTCAGAATTGGTCGTGGACTTCCGTTCTTTTTGCACTCTTGACTTCTTGGCTTCGTCTTTTATCCTTTTCTTCAATAAAGGTCCATAAATGCCCGTGAATGTCCGTGTTTTATCCATTTTTCACCTTTTCATCCTAAATCACAACAAAAACACAAACCACGCATAATTCCGACATAAAAGACATAAAATACACGTTTTGGTCCGGTTATTATTGTAGTTAAGTGGTAGAAAAGATGGGTGTTTACACACCTATCAATCTCTCTCATTTCATGCATTGGAGCTTATGGAGGAGGCCCTCGTATCGGGTTCACTTTGTTACTATTTTGATTTTCAAAACATTGTGCTTAAAAAAAATTCACTTTAGTAGACCTTTCCTTAGCTTGGGTTAAGCAAAGTTATCAGTGTCATAAGTGTATGGGAGTTTACTCCTATACTCTTAAACATTGAGGGCAATGTTTATCTTAAGTGTAGGGGGTCTTCTATCGAAGTGACCTTACCTAGACCATTGACTTTGCCTTCATGATAAATTGGGAAATTAATTTTTCAAACATTTTTTAAATTTCTGATCTACTTTGGCCACCAAAAATATGTATTCATAATTTTTGCATTAATCATTTTTCATTTTGCATAACACATTTGCATTGTATATATTTCTTATTTTATTTTTCATCAAAAATATATGAAAAAGGAAAAAATATAATAAAGGATATGGTTTAAAAAATTTAGGAGTCTTTGACATATTAGGCTCGCCATGAATATTTTGACTCAACCCGAGTTTGCTTATCTAAACTTACTCTAGCTAGTATCCTTAACCACGTAGACCTTTATTGGTTTATTAGGGTAAGCATCCACTAGTCTCATTATTTGAGATTTTAAACTGTGGAGAACAAGAGATGATAGAGTTTGAAGTAAGTGTAAAGGGCTAGATAAACCTCATATTAATTAATTGTGGCCTTTATATCCCCTTTTGTAACCTTTACTTTCTTGTCAACGCATGTATATATGTTAATAAATAATCAAGAACGATTTTAATTGGTTTGTAATCTCTTATGTATTTTTGACTAATCATTCGTGGTTGGTATAAGTACGTCTTAAGATTTTAAGTTATAATGTTTTATGTGTACTAGACTTATGTCATGCTTAATACTTAGCGGGTGTTTTTCCTTTATTCTTTTCAAATTTCTTTGTGAGGAATAAAGAAAAATAAGAGCGACTTATAAAAAAATGAGTGGCTAGAAAAAAAAACAGAGAAAAAGAAAAAGAAAGAAAAATAATAATTATACAAGACTCCCAAGAGGGGCAGTGAAGTGTTAATTATAGTAGCTATTGAATTCCAATATTACTCTCACAAGGGTTGCGGAGATTTGATAGTTGCTCCAATCCAATATTACCTTGACGGGTTGCGGAATTGAAGATCCAAGGTCTCAAAAAGGCGGCGGATATAAATTATTGCGTGAGTTTTATTTTTCTTTTCTTAGCGAGTGTCTACTTATTAATACATGACATAAGGATTTTACACATAAGGCGAATGACTTATTATTTTAAGTCGGACTTATATTAATTGTGGGCGGTTTTTCAAGTAATGGATAAGATGGTTACTTAGGATTAAAACCGTGCTTCCTTATTTTCAGATTTTATACTTCTTATATTTCATGCTTTAAATAATGACAAATTTGCCCAAAAGCAATTTGCTCAAATAATAACCGGTCTTAGAGGCATAATAAGTGGAGGTATAATGGTAACACAATTAATTTGTATGAATAAGTCGATGCACTTTCACTTATGGTTAACAATGATCTTGTTTTTAAGCTTGGTATGGGGAAAGTGAAACTTGAGGATGATAAGTGTTCATGGTACCAAAGCCCTAATTAAAGTATTTTATTTCTTTATGAGTTAATTCCATCAAAACCATTTCAAGAAAAATCAAAAATATATAATTAGAATTGTTTTCCTTTGCATTGCATTGTAAAAAATCAAATCATGCATCATATAGTATAATGTAGGGTAAAAGCATTCCATATTGGCTAAGATGGATTAATCATGAGAAAAGTGTAATTTGGTGCTTTGAAATATGGCATTGCATGAGGCCATGGCAATGATCAAGTGTAGGGGATTTGATATGAGTGAAATCTCATATCAATTATATCTATAAAACCCCTAAAACACAAAGAAAATACCAAGCTTTATTGTGAAAAAATGGAATTATGGGGTATTATTTGTTGTTTTTGAATGTGTAGGTAAGAAGATACGTTTGAAGCAAACACAAGCTTTCATGGATTTTATTTGAAGAAAAGACGAAGAAAAGGACAAAACAAGACATCAAGGACATAACTTGCCAAGTATATGAAGATCAAAGGACTTGAACAAGTTGAAGGCAAAGTTCAAAGATTAATATGGTCATTTGTCAAAGAATTTACAAGCTACAAAACAATTTGCCAAAGTTTGGAAATAACTGGGCAAGGTCTACAGCCATTTAATAACAAAAAGGGATAATAGTTGCATTTATGGTCAAGCAATTATGAAGTCAAAAACACAGCAACAATCATTGGCTAAATGGGATTCACAACAATTATGGGAACAATGATTGAGCCAATGATGGGAGGCTTCATCAAGGAATAATCAATACAGCAAATGATGGGCATTAAATTAGCAACATATTACAGCAATAAATGAAACGAAAATTCCCAACAGCTATTAATTCCGGATTCTTCATGAGGAAATATTGGCATTAAAAGTTATCAAGTGATGCTCATTTATATGGAGAAGTCAACATGAGCATTCAAGCCATTAATCAACGATCATCACAACAATCATTGGAATTTTATGGGATTCATTTATGACAGTCTGAGATGTTGATCACAAACTTAGATCGATTAGCTTTGTGTTAACGAGATTGAATCAAGTTTAACACGTAGAGAAACTTTGTTGTTTATGAACAATCCAAGTGTTATGCGGAATTAACACTTAGAATAAAGAACAAGCAAAACAATTAAACCAAACTTTCACTTTATATTAATAATCGAACTTGCTTACAATGAAAGTTGTGAAAACTGAATAATGTATATAAACTACAAACCCTACGACCTCCTTTTATAACATAAGGAGTCGTGTACAAAGGATAACATATCAACTATTCTAGGTAAAGATAAATATAGAAAATACAATATTGAGTATATCTTTACTTCAAATATTAAACGTGTTGACTAAGTATTCCTATCAGTGGTTGGACTTCTTCTTGTCAGCGCTTGGATATTTCTTGTGAGTGCTTGATCTGTCAGCGCTTCACTTACTCTTATCAGCGTCCAATTTACTCTTGTCAACGTCTGAGTGACTTAACTCATTTTATTCCCAACAATCCTCCCCTAAACTTGATATCTACTCTAGTAATCAAGTTTCTGAATAAAAACTAAGTACAAGGAGGATTCTTATAAATACAAATTACTTGTTAATTAGATAGTAAATAAATCTAATTAAATCCTTGCTAACATCACTAGTATAATCTACTTCTAGGTGTGTAGACACCATCTTCTTCAAAACATCCTTGGACATAAGATATTGAGCATCCACAAGAAGATACTCTGAAAACTTTGTAGTGCTTAGATGGTAAACACCAGTTGCTGAATGTAGACGCCATTGTAACCCACTGATATCATCCAGATCCAACCATATTGGATCTGCTTCATCTGGTGTAATCATTCTTTTGAATGTTGTCCAGATCTTTATTCCATTGGCTGAAGTAGGTGCTTCAGCCTCATACTTTGTCTTCATCAAATTCCAAAGATCTACCAAGTCTTCTCTGTCCATGCTTGCAAATAATGAGATCAATGTAGTAAAAGTATGTACCTTCTTGCCATATCTGGTGATCATCCAGAACCCACTTGCATATTCTTCATAACTAACTATTGGGTTTCTGAAATTTAAAGGTAATACCTTTGCAATATCTGAAGCCTCCAATGGTGAAAGCTTTATACTCTTTCTTATCACAGCCTCACTAGGATTCAGCCTGTCAAGGACTGTAAATTCAATGGGAATTCCCTTCTTCACTGGCCTTGGCATAATAGAAGCCCTCTAGATCTGCATATTCTCCTCAATCTCTTCTCTCCTTTCAGTTGAGAGAAGCCTCATACTATTCTCCTCACAAATTCTTACCCAAATTGGATAAGCATGGAACTCCAATTCTTCAAAGGACAACTTCCTTAACCTTTCATAGGTCCATCCACCTTGATGACACCTAAGTAGCATAAAGTACAGCTCCCTTCTATCCCTCTTGGGTTCAGAAAGCACCTTGCTAGTCTTGTGCTTCAAAATTATCTTGTAATCTTCCTGAACTCTCAACAATATCTCCAAACCCCAAATTTGTCCAGTAATAGACATATCTAGATTCTCTTCAACCTTAGACTCCCATGCAAAATACATTTCTCTAACTTCAGGCATGTCGAAGTCTACTAATAACTGAATTTTCTATTTGAATATGTCTAATCAAATTGATTACTGGTTCTTAGTGCGACTCAGTCGTCTTTTGGTGAAAAGAAATATTTTTGGTCGTTGTTTAAAATGAAATTGCAAAACTTTAACGTAAATGGTAAAGTAAATAAAGCTAAAATGATTAAAAAGTAAATGGTGCAAAATTAAAACTTTAAAAGTAAATTAATTAAATGATGTAAAATTAAAGCTTGACGAAAAGTAAATTTGACAATTAAATAAAAATGCAAAACTTGAAAATTAGAATAAAGTAAAAAAATTAAAATGACACTTAAGAAAAATGGCGGGAAAAATAAAGCTTTAAAAATAAAAAAGGAAAACTAAAACAAAACATAAGTTGGAAAACACAAATTCCTAACCTAGTTCAGAATCCATATTCTAGACCTAATTAGGAATTTTAATAACAACCTAGTTCGGAATGCACCAAACCAACCTAATTCGGAATATGTATTAACAATCTAGTTCGGAATGCATGTAAGTTACCTAATTCGGAATCTATGTTGCTGACCTAGTTCAGAATCTAGATGTTATAACTAATTCGGAATATGGGGTAGAGACGTAACTCGGAATGTAGATTATGGAAGTAATTCGGAATAAATGAAGCAACACTTAACTCGGAATATGTAGGTACTTGACCTAATTCGGGAATTGAGTTCCGGACCTAATTCGGAATAGGTGTCTGAGGTAATTCGGAATACAACATCTAACAACTAATTCGGAATAAAGAGTATTTGTACTTAATTCGGGAAAGGCAAATAGCATATAATTCGGGAAAAGCTGAATACTAGACCTAGTTAGGGAAAGTAGGGTTTTAAGATATTCCGAACTATAACAAAAATAAGCAAAATGAAAATTAAGCTAAAACCAAATAAGCAGTTATCTAATAGTTTAACCAAAACAAGTTTAAGGAAAAGCTAATAAGCCAAAATTTAAAAACTTTTATAAACACTAAACAATAAAAATATTTAAAATCAACTTTTTATAAAATAACTTTTAAAAACACTTAATTAAATTTAAGAAAAACACACAATAAGCTATAAAATCAATAAGCTAAGACAATCAAACACATAAAAACATAACAAACAATCAAATAAGCATGACAATAAGATAATAAGCATAAAGATTAAGCAAAACAAGAAAGGTAGAATGAGAGATTAATTAAAAACTTGATTAAAATTAAAGATTCAACACTACAAAATTAAAACGTACTTGAAATTAAAGACAAGAAATTAAGATGACAATATGAAAGTGCATGGAAGTAAAATGGAAAGACTAAATTGTCAATTTAGCTAACACCTCCTAATGACACATTAGGAGGGTATTTATAGGGAGGATTAACATGTGTTGATCTTTTCTTCCTTTTCTCGTCTTTTCGTCTTTATAAATTCTTCGACTTTTTCGACTTTGTCTCGGGATTATTTGAACTCGTCTTATAATTTCTTCATTTATTAGACTTGAGTTCTTCGACTTCATTAAACTTCTGTCTTTAGACTTTTTCTTCGATAAATCTTCAGAATAGGCCTTGGACTTCCGTTCTTTTTGCACTCTTGATCTTTTGACTTCGTCTTTTGTCTTTTTCTTCGATAAAAGCCCGTGAAAGCCCGTGTTTTCTTCCCTTTTCACATTTTGATCCTAAATCACAACAAAAACACAAATCACGCATAATTCCGACATTTACGACATAAAATACACGTTTTGGCTTGGTTATTATTATAATTAAGTGGTAAAAGGATAAGTGTTTTCACACTTATTATCTACTTTCATCTTCAATTCTCTTAGTCTTTCTTTGGCTAAGTCATCTTCCCCATACTCCAATTTCTCTGGCTCTTCTAAGATCATCACACTAGAATCAGAGCTCTCATCACCATCACTACCATCCTTAGCCTTCTCTATGGTAGTCCAATCCTGTTCTTGCAATTGAGTAGCCAAAACTAAATCAAAATGTACCTAGGTTGCATTCTTTGGCACCTCAACTTCTTCCAAAATCCCTTTACCCTTGTCTTTTGCTCCAATAGCTGGTAAAGTTGTTGTTGGCACCTGTGTAGTCACATTCCTAATGATAACTGGTGGTTGGGATACACCAATCAAACCTTTAGGTTTGTCAGCGCTTGCTTTGCTCTTGTCAACGCTCAAACTCTGAATGTCAGCGGCTGACTTTGTAGCTTGTTCCATCATCTCTAAAAATGACAACTTCTTTGGAGTGAGCAATGAAACATCAAGAACATGCTTCTCCTTCAAACTGGTCAAAGCTTCATCTATTTCCACCTGCCCAATGGAACCACCTTCTTCTTGTGATCCCTTGTCACTTAAATTGAAAGGCTCTGTTGGTGCATCATCCTCCCCTTTGTAAGAATCCTCCCCAGATGAAAGGACTCTTGCCTGCCTTCTCCTAGCATTGGCAGCCTCCAAAACAACTATCCTCTCCCTCAATTTCTTGAGTTCAAGGCCTTAACCTGTCATAACTTGTACAAGGTCTGCATTTTGCTTTTGAAAGCTAATGCAAACCGCTGTAACAACTTGAATTTTCGCGTCTTATTATTATTATAGAGACATGCTCGTTATTAATCGTTTGCTCATTTACGGTTTGTGCCGGTTATTAATACTTATCAGATTGTCGAGAATACATTTATCTACTTTGTTTAAGTCACGTGATTGAGTTTTCGTGTTGTGTTATTCACGTAGTTAAGATTATACATGTCTAGAAATCATGTCGTTTTGATAAACCCTTTTGGGTCGAATATCATGTTAGATTACCCTTAATGGGCCGAGTGCCATTAATTTTAATGGACCGAATATTAGTAACTTTGAGTTGGGATGAACCTGCCCATACCATCCTTGTTGGGCTAAGTATGTATGAAATGTACAAAGTAAATCCAAAGGAGTTAAAGAAACTTAAAAACTTGAAAACTTCCATTCACAAGACCTGGAAATACACTCAGTCAACCACATTCAACTCCGAGAACCTAGAAATTATATTTTACAGTCCACTCACCATATCAAGACAACACACATGCCAAAAATGCCTTATATGGGTGTACCACAAGACCTCCAGAATCAGATGGGACTTAACCCTATGCCGAAATTACTAAGATAAATGTATACTATGTTCACAAGTCTTAAACCCAAACACAAAGCACATCACAACAAATCTGGCTAGCAAAAGGAGTTTGAGCAAGATCCTTGAACAACCAACCAAGGCTTTAATTTCCAGCCGAGACACACTTCAACATATTGCCCGTCCGAACACCACCAAGCTGAAACCAAAACCTTCATTGTGAGTCTTTTATACCCTTCTCTTTACTCTTGCATATACCTAGTTGTGCTTGTCAATTTAAAACCCACCTACGAAAACAACCCTGAATGGTGTTAGATTTTCGAAACCATACCGACTAAGCTGTAAGTTCATTAGTGACGAAAATGATTAACAATAGTTTAGACTTTTAGACCCATGTCCCTAAATTTTAATCATACCGAGACCCATATTCACATTGTATGTAAAAACAGTAACAAATTAACAAATGGTAACACTAAACATCAAAAACCCATTCGAATCCTATAAAGATAAATTGGCCAAAACCCTAATTTTCTAGTTATCAATCAAAATATGAAATTAATACAATTCTTTTTACAGAAACGTTAATTAAACCTACATTAAACCGCGTGTATAAAAACCCCCAATTTGTTCAAAACCCTAATTTTCGAAAACTTGTTCTAATCGTTAATTAACCTCAATCTATGCATAGAAAAACAAGTTAATTAGTTTAAAACCCAAGGATGAATAAATCCCCAAAATATCCGAAACCCTAAATTTTTATAAATCGGTTTTATGATGAAATTAACATGTTTTATACCCGAAAATACTAATTAATAGTAATTAAACACAAGATTTAGAAAAGCCCCAATTAATTCGAAACCCTAATTTAATTAAATTAAATCTGAGAAAACCCTTATGATAAATAAGCGGATCATATGATTTGGAACCAATAAAACCCTTTGTTTTCGAAAAACATGAACAAACACTATTTAAAAACGTATCGTTTTGGGAACGAGGATCAAAAACTTATCTTTGTAATCACACCGAATCTATCAAGAACACCATAGGACCATCTCTAAATCGGATTGAATCTTGATATAGGAATAGAACCCACATCTTACGAGAATACAATGATCAAGAACACTCATTTGGGTGCTACATAAGTCGGATAATAATAAACTTAGTCATAAAAGGATAAACTTGGATATGGAAGAGAGAGAGATGAATATGAAACTGTGAGTGAATGAGTGTCGGCTGGGAGTTTTGGGAAAACAAAATGAAGATATTAAACCTTGTGCATAGGTTATATCGACTGTTTATGGGCCAGATGGGTTGTTATAACAGTTTGGGCCGAGCCATGGTTATAGGGTTGGGCTGTCGGTTATAGGCTGGGTTTATAGAAGCCCAAAAACTAAATTATGTTTATACATTTGTTAAGATAAGCCCATTTGATAACCGTGAGTAATTGTCGTGTTCTCCATAACTAAAACGTATTGTCAAGCACGTTTAGGATGTCATGCATTCTTTATAAACTTATAGTCTTCGTAACACGGTATTTGTACTTAACTAGGTCGTGGATAACATGGTCGTATTCTCGAGCTTCTTTGCATTTTCATCCATTTGATTGATTCACGAGGTGAGTTTATAGCCCCACTTTTAATTGCTTTTAACTCTTTGGGGTGAGAACATTGCTTGTTTTTACGGATGAACATAAGTACCTTAAAACTCATACGTGCCTACATGATGTCTAAGTAGCGATACCCCTAGATGCTTTAGCCCACTATCATGAACCGTTAATTACTTTATGTAAGCACAAATATTATGGATAGATCTATTGGGATTGGCCTCCCTATCTAATGTTGGTTGTGTGACCAAATTGGATAAAAATACATTTGAGGAGTTACGAATACTTTGGGGTAGTATTTGCTTGGGCTATTTTATATAAACTTGTTGGTACGGTTAACGTTTCGGTGTCATGAGCTTAGACGTACGATATCATGAACGTTATGCTATTTGATGATAATCTTGTATTTATTATAAGATTATTTACCGGTTGCCTAACTAAAATCTTATGGTTCATCACACTACTTATACTTAAACCTATAAACTCACCGACCATTGTGTTGACGTTTTAGCAATGTTTTTCTCAGGTGTCAAGGCGGAGGAGTGACGTGGTTGTGCTATGAAGTTCATAAAAAATATCATGATTTACCTTTGAGACTTGATTTTGATGTATAACATTTGGAAACTTGATTTATGTTATCATGGTGTGTAAAATAATTTTCTTGGGACAAATTTCTATCTTTATGTTTTATGAATGAAAAATGACTTTTCTTAGTTATTCTTGTATCTATGTCTCTTGGTTGTCATGATAGTCACATCCTCGTTTAATTTTACACGTGGGCCAAATTGAGGGTGTGACAGATTGGTATCAGAGCCATGGTTATAGAGAACTAGGTTACTTTTATAAAAATCATTTTTACAAAGGTTTTGGTCAAAAATGAAATTTTGGAAAAAGAGTAACACTAGATTATAACTACCTCTCCATCTCCATAGACCACTTCACTTCACGTCTTCGACACAAGTAAGTTGTAAATTAAGATTATATTATATTACCTCGTTACATTTATTACCACACTATTACATCGTTACAAGTACTAAATGACGTAGTTTATAACTCTATGCTAAATGGTTTGTGCCATGTTATATGAACGCAAAATCGATTTTATTTTGACGCTACTTGAAACTCTATGCTTAATGGTTTGTGCCATGCTATACGAATACAAAATTGAATTTTAATTCGACGCTACTTGAAACTCTATGCTTCATGATTTGTGCCATGCTATACGAATACAAAATTGAATTTTAATTCGACGCTACTTGAAACTCTATGCTTAATAGTCTGTGCCATGCTATATGAATGCAAAATTGAACTTTATTTCGACACTACTAGAAACACTATGCTAAATGGTTTGTGCCATGTTACGTGAATGTAAAATTGATACTATTTCGACATTACTTAAAAACTCTACGCTAAATGGTTTGTGCCATGCTATGCGAATACAATATTGATCTTGTAACAACATGTCTTGAAAATTTTGTGCTAAATGGTGTGTGCCATGACAAACTAAAGTTACAACATATTGCAAAATTGATTTATTCTTACACAGGCCTTTCATAATTTGGCGGTGACTTGTCTACCTCGCCCAAAGATTCGATGTACCTCGTGAGTTCATCCACGGATGGAGCACGACGCGAGTCCTTCACTAGTGGTGCCTCACCTTGTCATCTACTCAAGGAGAGCCGAGTGCTCGTGCACCTACTCGCTCCTCACCACCACCACTCATTTGCTACATAAGACGTGGCAAGGCACCAATGATTCCCCCATCCACATCCTCATCTCATGCACCAAGGAATCCACGCCAACACCATACCGCGAGGATGTCCGTGAGGCCATCTATGTTCGGGAAAAGACTAGCCGCAAGACACTTGGACCCCACCCGCATGATCCGCAAGTCTCCAAAGCCACCATCCATGCCTCCTAGGCACGATGCCCCTTCTCGACCCACTATGCCCATGCCACCCCCACCTTGCGTCCTTAATGGAGCCGAATGCTCCACGGCTGCCGAGGCACATGGGATGCCCCCTCACCGTTTTACGAGACTTGCTACCTTACGAAGCAAGGTGACCCATGTGCTTCGCAACATGGGTGGACTATCTTACGAGTCTTTGGTGAGACTCAAGGCTTGCAATGAGGCGGTTATCTCGGACTTATGTAGGAATGCCCCACCTCCACCCGACCGTTACGCGGGACTTTCTAGGAGGATTGAGGACCAACACTATGAGGTTGGAGCATTGCGTACCCTTTTGCATAGGGCTTTGATCGACATGTCCGAGAGGATTGCGTCTCTTGAGCATCGTTTCTACTAGAGTTATGTTTAGTTTACTTGTGTGCACGTCATTCCAAATTTTCCCTTTCATGTGATTGTAATCCTTAAAACTCCTAAGACTATGTGGCGACTTCTTTGTACTCCTTTATTTTTATCATGGAATGAACTATTTTGTGCACTACATAACTTGTTGATTATCACGTCATTGGTTGCTATATTGTGTTTTGTGACATACTTGTACTCTCTAGCCATGAACTTGTGATACTAGCCTTACCATGAACTTTGTTACAGTTATAGGACTATGGTACCTAAAACCCTCAAGAATAGAGTCGACTTGACTCCGGCCGCACCCATCACTATCGACCCATCGGTGTTGAGCCAAATGATAGCCGATAGAGTTTCCGCCGCCCTTGCCACCAACGAGACTAATCCAAGCACGCAAGAAGAAACGAATCAAGTGTCAACTCCGATACCCCCTACTCGTGCGTGCTCATACAAGGAATTTCGCTCATGCTTCACTAGTACTTTTAATGGCACCGAAGGTGCCGTGGGCTTTGCGCGATGGATTGAGAGACTTGTATCTAATTTAGTGTGAGAAATGTTACTGAAGGTGACAAAGTGAAGTTTAGCTCTAGCACCTTGGTTGATGGTGCATTGACTTGGTGGAATATTCATGTGAAAGTCGTAGGTTTGGAAGCGGCCAATGCTACTCCTTGGGCTCATTTCAAGGGAATGCTTCTAAAAAAGTATTGCCCTAGGAATGAAATGAAAAGATTGTAAGCCGAGTTGTGGAACCTCCGTGTACATGGAGTTAACTTGATGGCTTACACTCAACGATTCCAAGAGTTGAGATTCATGTGTCCCGAAATGATACCAAATGAGACACGAGCCGTGGAAAGATTCATCGCCGGACTACCACCTTCAATCCGAGGAGATGTAATCTCTTCAAAACCCAATGATTTGAACGAAGCCATTGAAATGGCGGATGGTTTGATGGACTCCGTCACCTTGGAAAGTGGTGATAATAAACGGAAATGGGAAAGGAACCATGGCCTAAATCATGGTGACCACCCTAACAAACACCAAGACGTGGTAAAAGTGTTCAATGTGAACGGTGGATCCGGTTACCAAGGAAAGTTACCGTTTTGTGGTAAGTGTGGTAAACACCACAATGGTGCATGTGGAGGCACGTGTCACAATTGTGGAAAACCTTGTCACTTCGCCAAGGATTGTCGTAGTGCGCCAAAGCCCACGAACCAACGGACTCCTATCACTCCAAATGCTCAATACGCGGATGTCACTTGCTATGGTTGTGGCGAAAAAGGTCACTTTAAGAATAGGTGTCCTAAAGCTACCACTCAAGGCCGAGGAAACCAAATCCGAGGCAACAACAACAACAACAACCAAGCTCATCGACAACCTCGTCAAAATCATGGAAATCTGAATGGTCGAAACAATGGGAATCAAACGGGAGCACCGGGACGTGTGTACGCTTTATGTGCCAAAGTAGCCATCCAAGACAACAACGTGGTCACCGGTACGTTCCTTATCAATAACATCTATGCTTCCATATTATTTGATTCCGGTGCCGATAGAAGTTTTACATCCATTGCCTTTAGTGAACTATTAAATGTGAACCCCACCCCGTTATATTTCGACTATAATGTGGAATTAGCCGATGGTAAATCGATCACTACAAACACTATACTTAAAGGTTTCACCTTAAGCCTCTAAAATATTCCTTTCATCATCGACCTTTTACCTATCGAACTTGGAAGCTTTGACGTTATCGTTGGTATGGATTGGCTATCCAAGTACCATGCGGAGATAATTTGCCACGAAAAACAAGTTCGTATTCCCTACGGAATCCGAACCTTAACCGTCCTCGATGAAAAGAACGGTGCGAAAAGCGGGCTAGTTTAAATGTCATCTCATGTACTAAAACTCAAAAGTACATCGAAGAAGGTCTTCCTATTTTCCTTATTCAAGTTACTAGTAAAAACGAAGCCGAATCGAAGGAGAAGAAAATTGAAGACGTTCCAACTGTTTGTGATTTTCCCGAAGTCTTTCTCGAAGACTTACCCGGATTACCTCCTCTTCGTCAAGTAGAATTTCACATCGAACTAACTCCCGGAGCCGCACCCGTTGCGAGAGCACCTTATCGACTAGCGCATGCCGAAATGAAGGAATTAGCCGATCAACTAAAAGAGCTTACCGACAAAGGACTCATAAGACCGAGTTCCTCACCTTGGGGAGCCCAGGTTTTACTTATGAAAAAGAAAGACGGATCTTTCCACATGTGCATCGATTATCGCGAATTGAACAAACTCACTATAAAGAATCGTTACCCTTTACCAAGGACCGATGATTTGTTTGATCAACTTAAAGGTTCGAGCATTTATTCCAAGATTGACCTTAGGTCGGGTTATCATCAACTTAGAGTTCGAGAAGAAGACATTTCCAAGACGGCGTTTCGAACCCGATACGGTCATTTTGAATTTCAAGTCATGCCATTTGGGTTAACCAATGCACCAGCGGTATTCATGGACCTTATGAACCGCGTGTGTAAACCTTATTTGGACAAGTTCGTGATCATGTTTATTGACGATATCCTTATCTACTCTCGTAGTAAGGAACAACACGAGGAACATCTAAAGAAAATTTTGGAATTGTTGAAACAAGAACAATTATACGCCAAATTTTCAAAGTGTGAATTTTGGATTCACACGGTACAATTCCTTGGACACGTGATAGATAGAGGATTGGGCGACTCCTACGACTCCTACGGAGATTCGCCAATTCCTTGGACTTGCCGGTTATTATATACGATTTATCGAAGGATTTTCAAAAATCGCTAAGTCTATGACGGAATTGACTCAAAAGAACAAGAAGTTTATTTGGGGAGACGACCAAGAAACTTCTTTCAAAACTCTCAAACAAAAACTTTGTGACGCGCCCATTCTCGCATTACCCGAGGGTAGTGAAGACTTTGAAGTATATTGTGATGCTTCGATAAGGTCTAGGCGCGGTTCTCATGCAAAGGAAAAAGGTCATTGCTTACGCTTCTCGACAACTAAAACCGAACGAAGAAAACTACACTACTCACGATTTGGAGCTAGGCGCGGTTGTCTTTGCTCTCAAAATTTGGAGACACTACCTCTACGGTACTAAGTGTGTAGTTTACACCGATCACAAAAGTCTTCAACATATCTTGGACTAAAAAGAACTCAACATGAGACAACGACGTTGGTTGGAACTACTTGGGGATTACGACTGTGACATTCGTTATACCCCGGGAAAGCTAACGTTATAGCCGATGCTTTGAGTAGAAAACCTCGTGAACGACCTCTAAGAGTTCGAGCCTTAGTGATGACTATTGGCTTAAACATACCCGCAAAAATTTTAGAAGCCCAACGAGAAGCTATTAAGATAGAAAACATCGATAAAGAAGTAGCCGGTGGAATGATCACCAAGAACCTCGTTGCACGTGCCGATGAGACATTGTGCCTTGACAATAGAAGTTGGTTACCTTGTTACGGTAATGTTCAAGCTCTAATCATGCATGAATCGCACAAGTCCAAGTATTCGATCCACCCCGGATCGGACAAAATGTATCATGACATGAAAATGTTCTATTGGTGGCCAAACATGAAAGTCGACATCACGACTTATGTTGGTAAATGCCTAACTTGCGCCAAAGTTAAGGTTGAAGACCAAAAGCCTTCCGGATTACTAGTCCAACCTAGGATCCCGGAATGGAAATAGGAGAGAATTACTATGGACTTTATTACCAAACTTCCTAAAATGTCCGCGGGTTACGACACCATTTGGGTCATCGTTGATCGTTTAACGAAGTCTGCACAATTTCTCCCTATGAAGGAAAACGACAAAATGGATCAATTGGCACGATTATACTTGAAAGAAGTCGTTGCTAAGCACGGCGTATCAATTTCTATCATATCGGATCGAGACGGTCGATATTGCTCGAGATTTTGGCAATCTCCCCAAGAAGCGTTGGGAACGCAATTGGACATGAGTACGGCTTATCATCCTCAAACGGATGGCCAAAGCGAAAGAACCATCCAAACATTGGAGGATATGCTTCGCGCGTGTGTAATCGACTTTGTAAACGGATGGGATCGACACTTACCGTTAGTAGAATTTTTGTACAACAATAGCGACCACACTAGTATTAAAGCGACACCGTTTGAAGCGCTTTACGGTCAAAAGTGTCGTTCACCCGTTTGTTGGTCGAAAGTTGGTGATGCACAACTTACCGGTCTGGAAATTATTCACAAGACAACGAAGAAAATCGTACAAATCAAGAGTCGTATGCAAGAGGCTCGTCATCGACAAAAGTGTTATGCTGACAAAAGGCGAAAGCCTTTGGAATTTAAAGTCGGAGATCGAGTAATGTTGAAAGTCGCGCCGTGGAAAGGCGTAATCTGTTTTGGTAAACGAGGCAAGCTAAACCCTTGATATAATGGACCTTTCGAAATTATTCAACGCGTTGGTGACGTTGCCTATCGTTTGGAGTTACCTCAAGAACTTAGTCGTGTGCATAATGTTTTCCACATTTGCAACCTAAAGAAATGCCTATCCGACGAAACACTCGTTATGCCTATGGACGAAATCTAACTCAACGACAAACTCGTGTTCGTTGAAGAACCCGTCGAAATTATGGAACGAGAAGTTAAACGACTCAAAGAAAGTCGTATGCCGATTGTTAAAGTGCGTTGGAATGAACGAAGAGGACCCGAATTTACTTGGGAACGCGAGGACCAATTCAAAGCGAAGTACCCTCACTTGTTCACAAATGTAGTGTCGACTTAAATTGTATCGTTTGTTTTGCTCTGCGGACAAAGCCCTCTTTAGGGAGAGCGAATGTAACAACTTGAATATTCGCGTCTTGTTATTATTATAGAGACGTGCTCGTTATTAATCGTTTGCTTATTTACGGTTTGGGCCAGTTATTAATACTTATCAAATTGTCGAGAATCCACGTATCTACTTTGTTTAAGTCACGTGATTGAGTTTTCGTGTTGTGTTATTCACATAGTTAAGATTATACACATCTAGAACTCATGTCATTTTGATAAACCCCTTTTGGGCCGAATATCATGTTAGATCACCCTTAATGGGCCGAGTGCCATTAATTTTAATGGACCAAATATTAGTAACTTTGAGTTGGGCCGAACCTGCCCATACCATCCTTGTTGGGCCAAGTATGTATGAAATGTACAAAGTAAATCTAAAGGAGTTAAAGAAACTTAAAACTTGAAAACTTCAATTTCACAAGACCCGGAAACACACTCAGTCAACCACAGTTAACTCCCAAAACCTGGAAATTATATTTTACAGTCCACTCACCATATCAAGACAACACACATGCCAAAAATGCCTTATATGGGTGTATCACAAGACCTCCAAAATCAGATGGGACTTAACCCTATGCCAAAATTACTAAGATAAATGTATACTATGTTCACAAGTCTTAAACCCAAACACAAAGCACATCACAACAAATCTGGCTAGCAAAAGGAGTTTGACCAAGATCCTTGAACAACCAACCAAGGCTTTAATTTCCAGCCGAGACACACTTCAACATATTTCCCGTCCGAACACCACCAAGCCGAAACCAAAACCTTCATTGTGAGTCTTTTATACCCTTCTCTTTACTCTTGCATATACCTAGTTGTGCTTGTCAATTTAAAACCCACCTGCGAAAACAACCATGAATCTTGTTAGATTTTCGAAACCATACCGACTAAGCACTAAGGTCATTAGTGACAAAAATGATTAACAATAGTTTAGACTTTTAGACCCATGACCCTAAATTTTAATCATACCGAGACCCATATTCACATTGTATGTAAAAACAGTAACAAATTAATAAATGGTAACACTAAACATCAAAAACCCATTCGAATCCTATAAAGATAAATTGGCTGAAACCCTAATTTTCTAGTTATTAATCAAAACATGAAATTAATACAATTCTTTTTAAAGAAACGTTAATTAAACCTAAATTAAACCGCGTGTATAAAAACCTCCGATTTGTTCAAAACCCTAATTTTTGAAAACTTGTTCTAATCGTTAATTAACCTCAATCTATGCATAGAAAAACAAGTTAATTAGTTTATAACCCAAGGATGAATAAATCCCCAAAAGATCCGAAACCCTAAATTTTTATAAATCATTTTTATGATGAAATTAACATGTTTTATACCCGAAAATACTAATTAATTGTCATTAAACACAAGATTTAGAAAAGCCCCAATTAATTCGAAACCCTAATTTGATTAAATTAAATCTAAGAAAACCCTTATGATAAATAAGCGGATCATATGATTTGGAACCAATAAAACCCTTTGTTTTCGAAAAACATGAACAAAGACAATTTAAAAACGTTTCTTTTGGGAACGAGGATCAAAAACTTATCTTTGTGAAGGAATCACATCGAATCTATCAAGAACACCATAGGACCATCTCTAAATCGGATTGAATCTTGATATAGGAATAGAACCCACATCTCACGAGTATACAATGATCAAGAACACTCATTTGGGTGTTACATAAATCGGATTAATAATAAACTTAGTCATAAAAGGATAAACTTGGATATGGAAGAGAGAGAGAGAGAGAGAGAGAGAGAGAGAGAGAGAGAGAGAGAGAGAGAGAGAGAGATGAATATGACACTATGAGTGAATTAGTGTCGGCTGGGAGTTTTGGGAAAACAAAATGAAGATATTAAACCTTGTGCATAGGTTATATCGACTGTTTATGGGCCATATGGGTTGTTATAACAATTTGGGCCGAGCCATGGTTATAGGGTTAGGCTGTCAGTTATAGGTTGGGTTTATAGAAGCCCAAAAACTAAATTGTGTTTATACATTTGTTAAGATAAGCCCGTTTGATAATCGTGAGTAATTGTCGTGTTCTCCATAACTAAAACGTATAGTCAAGCACGTTTAAGATGTCATGCATTCTTATTTATAAACTTATAGTCATCGTAACACGGTATTTATACTTAACTAGGTCGTGGATAACGTGGTCGTATTCTCGAGCTTCTTTGCATTTTCATCCATTTGCTTGATTCACGAGGTGAGTTTATAGCCCCAATTTTAATTGCTTTTGACTCTTTGGGGTGAGAACATTGCTTGTTTTTACGGATGAACATAAATACCTTAAAACTCATACGTACCTACATGATGTCTAAGTAGCGATACCCCTAGATGCTTTAGCCCACTATCATGAACCGTTAATTACTTTATGTAAGCGCAAATGTTATGGATAGATCTATTGGGATTGACCTCCCTATCTAATGTTGGTTGTGTGACCAAATTGGATACAATTACATTTGAGGAGTTACGAATACTTTGGGGTAGTATTTGCTTGGGCTCTTTTATATAAACTTGTTGGTACGGTTAACGCTTCGGTGTCATAAGCTTAGACGTAGGATATCATGAACATATGCTATTTGATGATAATCTTGTATTTTTTATAAGATTATTTGCCGGTTGCCTAACTAAAATCTTATGGTTCATCACACTACTTATACTAAACCTATAAACTTACCGACCTTTGCGTTGATGTTTTAGCAATGTTTTTCTCAGGTGTCAAGGCGGAGGAGTGACGTGGTTGTGCTATGGAGTTAATAAAATTTATCATGATTTACCTTTGAGACTTGATTTTGATGTATAACATTTGGAAACTTGATTTATGTTATCATGGTGTGTAAAACAATTTTCTTGGGACGAATTTCTATCTTTATGTTTTATGAATGAAAAATGACTTTTTCTTAGTTATTCTTGTATCTATGTCTCTTGGTTGTCATGATAGTCACATCCTCGTGTAATTGTACACGTGGGCCAAATTGAGGGTGTAACAATCGCCGTCAATTCTAAAAGCGGATAAGGTTCCAATCTGCCCTCCTCTATGATGGGAATTTGACCTCCCAAAAGAGATTCATCGGGCATGAATGGGGTCTTAGTGATGTTAGGACTGGCTTGACCTACTACTAAGCCAGAGTCAGTAGTTCCAGCCCCACCCATTTCACCAGCCACACTTGTGGTGGTGGTTCTCGCTGCTACATGGCTAGGACCACTAGAGGAGAACACTCCAGCAGTCCTTTGGCGTTTTTCTAACCTAATATCGGGTTGTTAAGAAGAGGAAGTGGAATGAGGGTCTGGTTGGGTGTGAGGGGGTGTTTGGGTATGTGGTAAACTTGTGTCAACGTCTGGGTTGGATGTGTCAGCGCCCACATGTTGAGTGTCAGCACCTGATGGTTGGGGGTCAATGTTCATGTGTTGGGGAGATGGAGGGTGTGCTGGTAATGGTTCTGGTTGTGGTTGAGGTTGAGGGCGTGTTGCTGCCTCAATGACAGCAAGCATGGCTGGGGTGAGTGGTAAGTCTCTGTATGGTGGTGAATTCATATTCCCAAAAACCATTTTCTTTTGAACAGGGACCTCATAAAAGTGGTCATGGTCCCTGTTGCAGTATCCTTGCATATCGAAAACCATTTGTAAAAACCTTGGGTAAACAAGAGTCATCTTGTTACCCTTATTGTGACACATGCCATCAAAAATCATTTTTGAAAATTTTTATTTATGCCCAGTTGCAATACACACAATGACACTCCCGATTGAACGGTTGATTTTATTGTGTGAGGAGCATTTGGGACTCAAACATTGTAGGATGACATGGATAAGGAACTTCCAAGCTGGGGGAATTGTTGTTTGGTATATTTATTTAAATGGCCCACTAGGGGCAAATCATAACCCAAGGCTTGGAGTCCTAACTCTAGCTCTGTGAGGGGAAGGGTGGTTATACCATCAACATCATCAAGGTGCAAAGCTTGGCTAACCAAAGCTTCAGTAACCACCCTTGGAGCCCCATGAATAGTAGCAGTCAATGTAATCACTCCATTAACTGTTGAGGAACTTACAGTGTTCCAAAACTATTTAATGTGTATGATAGAGACAAGAGGAGTATGTGAAAGTGCATACCTTAAAGGGGACGCATTCAAATACCCAATCATCTGAGTGTATTGGGGATGTAGAGTATTATCAGCCTCCAAGTAAGCCACCATGTTGTATTGGCTTCTGAATCCCAATTCCACTTGAGTAGGTTTAAACTTTGGTGCCATGAAGATTGATGATAGAAAACTGTGATATGAAAATTATGGAGATAGGAAGGTTTGAGAGATTTTAGTTAGACAAGAATAGCAGTTACCCTGTTTGAAAGAAAATAGGCGTATTTATAGGAGAGGTAAAAACATACTATTGGTTGAAAAATGAGGCAGTTATATTCAAAAAATAATCATCACAATCTTGAAAAATATATAACTTATCTCATACATTAATTAAAAGTTACCAACTCCCTAAAATCACGGCTAATATTTTCGTCAAAAATAACAACTAGGTAGGACCCAATGTTTTCAACGGTCAAAAAGTAAACATCCGCGTCTAACAACTATATTCTGTCAGCGTTGAAAATATGCCATGTCAGCGTTTAAATTGGTCTTATCAGTGTTTGGAAAGAAAACATGTCAGCGTCCAAAAAAAAAATAAGTAATAATAAAAAGGACCTTAACAAAGAAGTTTACCCTAGTGAAGATAACTCTTAGACTAAAAATGACTATAGGGTGGCAAGCACTGTCCAATCATGCACACTTGCTTAAGTAAGATAGACATAATTATCCTCAAGTGTCCTTTGCTAACCAAAGTTCTTAACAGTGAAGTTACCTCATATAAACCCTTTGTAGCTTCCCAGGTAAGCCCAATAAAAACGTTCCCAAGTCTCCCAACCGACCAAATCTAATTCTAGGCCAAAAAGTCTTGGCAGCGTGCACAGTATATCAACTTTGCATGCTACAGTGCCTCACGAACTAGAAAACTAAATCGTACTCACCAGTGGACACAATCTAGAATTGTGATAAGAGTATTCTAAGAATACCCAAAAGCCTAAGGTTTCCTAAACCTCCCCTTAAACCATGATATACAAAGTTGCCAAATTAAAAGCATGTAATAAAAATTTATATCAAGATAGGAATGTAAACATTCCAACCATCATCCATAAGCTTTAACACATTCCTTATAAGCTCTAAAGATCTATAAGCAACTATGTATCCATTTGTGCAATGCTCATAATGCCTGCATGATTAGATCAAAAACCACAAAACTAACATATTGCTGTCAGTAGCCATTTTAACACTTGTCAGCGTTCAAATAACCTTTGTCAGCGTTAGAAAAATAAAGTGGAAAACCTAATCTTGCTCAAAGACTAATAACAGTACACATCCTGTACAAACTATACAATGATTTCAAAAACACATTTAGGTGAGATTGATCATTCTAATACTTGTTGCCAAGTACTGGAACCTCCCAACATGAAAAAGGTTTAGTTAAAAGATCAGCCACATTTTCTTCTGTGTCTACCCTATCTGGATGTATTAAACCTTTTTCAAAACAATCTCTTATAAAATGATGTCTAATTTCTATGTGTTTTGTTTTAAAGTGATGTACAAGATTCTTATATGCATAATGTGTAAAACCTCTGATTTTACCTTATTGACTTTGTCAATTGTTGTACTAGTTATTTTTGAAATTTGTGTAATTTCACTTTTATATGACTTATTAATTATCATATACCCTTTTGTCATACTACCTTTCATATTTATTTTACATTTATATGAACTCTTAGTCATTTATTGACTACTCTGGCAACTGACTGGCCACTTGATTTAATAATAAACTCATCACCTCAGTACATATTTTTGAGATAAACTGTAACCTTACTTAATTTATTTATTAAGTACTTGGATTATTTTTATATGTACATATTTACATATATTACCTAAAAGGAATAAATAACTAAACACTTTAAAACAATGTACATTATTTTACATTGTCATTTATTTACTTTATTTAAGTAAAATAATTATAGTGATGTATTTAATATACACTTTCACTAAATTACCTAAAAGCTTCAACAAAAATACCTACAACTCAACAAATACCTAAAATAATATACAAGGACTATTATTATCATACAACACTTGGCAAAATTTAACAAAAACCTTTCCCCATGCATATATTAGACGTGTATATGTATGCATGCCTACACTACCATCATTTGTTAGCTAGCTTGTAAGTACTCAAGTGTTTAATCCACTAAAACCCTATACTAATCATGCTTACTTACACAAATACATTCATAACCATACTTTCTCTATAACAACCTCACTTTTACTTAAACAATCACTTACACACTCCATACACATTCCTATTCAATGTCATTCCTTGTCCCTTGACTTCCCAAAACACACGGAAACTTTACAAAAGGGAAAGAAAGTCAATTTACCAAATTGAGCATGTGGGGAAAGAACTAGTTTGAAACCTCAACCAAATCTCAAGTGTATCACATCAAGATACATGTTAGATATGAGGTACATGGTACAAGATATCATTGGATATCTCTCTCTCTTTGTCTTAAGCCGAAACACACACAACACACAACACATTTCACTTGCAACTCTCAACATCATCTCTCTCTCTCAACCTACGGTAAACACCACCATTCCACCATTTTTGAACCTCCAAATTCATCTACTACTCCTATACTATGTCTCCTATAATATAAAGGTTAATCCTAAGCTCATCCTATAAGAACCTTGATCCTTGAAGCAAGAAAAAGAGCCCTAGAAGCCTACTTGAAGCTCACGGCTTGTTTAAGGTCCCTAAGACCTCCATTGTTGAAAGCTTGTTACTTGTTCCTACTCATTCTCCTATCCCTCCTAAACCTATCTAAACAAGTAAGTCCAAGCTAAAACCTATCTTTCTAATACATTTACTTTCATACATATTAACATACATAGTTATTCTTGGTAAAAGTTAATATTGAAACAAATATTGAAACCCTAAAAACATATAATAACCCACGGCTTTATTTTTGATATAGCTTAAAATGATGTAAAAACTCGTCAACCATGAAGAACACATCACCATGATCTTGTTAAACTTGAAAAACCATGAAAACCTAAACATGCATGACTTTTGGACGTGAGATTTAAGCTCATAATATTATTTTGGGTAATCTTGTAATGTTTAGATATAACTAGAAACACTAGATTTATGTTTTTAGGTGCCTTAGAATGTTAAGATAACTATTATGCCTTATAAGATAAGTTTTAAGCTCACTATAATAAGTTGCCTAAATAAATATTCATTGTCACTAAATAAATGTTTTTATAAAATTTTTAGTGTCAAAATATAATTTTATAAAGTTTCATGTTGAAAGTATAGATCTATAAGAGTTTTGGATTAAAATAATAAATCTACTAAATTTTGGATTAAATATAACAAGTATAAAACTTTCGGGTTGGATTTATAAATTTATAAAGTAAAGGGATCTAAATAAACAAGTGTAGAAACTTATTTTCCAAAAATATAAACTTTTGGACTACTTTTAAATATTGCCGAGAGTTGAGGGTGTTGTTTTGAACATATCCGAAACTTAAAGGTGATAAAAAGGACTTAAAAGGAATTAATATAATGTTAGGGTAAGTTGTGTAAACTTTAGAAAACCTAGGGATCACTTTGGTCTTTTGCCGAGACTTAATATAAGCCTTAGGGACCAATTATGCCAAGATAGCAAACTTATTTAAGCCCTAAGTAACCCTAGGGACCAATCCTGCCTTTAGCCGAAACATATTCAAGCCCTAGGGGGCATTTGTGTAACTTGTATTAAACTTATATATAAGCCGAAGGTTGGAGGACTAAAACTGCCAACTTGTGAAACTTTAATAAGCCCTAATATGAGCCGTATACTTTAGGGACTGTTTTTGCCATTTAGTGAAACTTAAACAAGCCCTAGTTACACGTGTAACTAGTGAGGGACCAAAACTGTAATTACTTGAAAGATTTAGAAACCCTAGGGGTATAAAAGTAATTTAACCGCGGTTTATTATTTAATTAAAAGGACTAAAACGTATTTTATACAAAGTATTACGAACCCTAAAATTTTATATATTTATACCTGTTATTTAAAACGTAAAACCTAAATAAACATAACAATTATTATTTTTCCAAACTTATAATTTAATAATTATAAACACTACATAAACATGGATTTTAAATAAAATGATATACATTTATAAACCTTATTTATATATTAAATATAAATTAAAAACGATTAACTTATAAAATAACTATATTAATTATATTTATTTCCTATTACTTTAAATGTAAATAAAATTATCCTTTATAAATATTTAAAGTGTTTTATAAACAACGTAAGTACAAAATATTAATTAAATGGATTAATTAATTTAACCTTATTATTTATTTTATACTTAAAATAAATACTATTAGAACTTGTACGATGATGAACAAAAATACAAGTATCGTAATAAAATACTTAAAACCTGTATAAGCATGTACAGATTTGTTCTGAAACTTTTATGCATTATGTTATGCATTTACTGAGACCTTATAATTATTTAGGTCGTTGATTGTATCGTGAGCATCCTTATCAGATTTATCTACTGACTTATTGCTGTACTACTGAGGT
The DNA here is from genome assembly GCA_025667525.1 of Glebionis coronaria. Classification (NCBI taxonomy): domain Eukaryota; kingdom Viridiplantae; phylum Streptophyta; class Magnoliopsida; order Asterales; family Asteraceae; genus Glebionis; species Glebionis coronaria. Next base: position 483,214,311 of record CM046876.1, on the reverse strand, counting down.
GAGTTCATGGCCCCACTTTATATATTGACAAACTTTTAAACCTTTTAATGGGGAAGAAAACATGCAACATATTTTATTTTATGAACATGGATTGAACTGTGAAACTTTTGATTACATTGCCTATTGTAGATGAACCCGCATGACCCGTGCATCCGAAACTGTTAGAATTATTGAATTACCTGAATGTTATAAATAGATCTATTTGGGATTGACCGTCCCCATCTGGGTGAGTCATGCTCACTGTGCCTAGGCCAGGACAACAGATCTTTCACATGTCAGCACTTATTTTTGTTATGGGTGCCTTTTTATAAGGCGAAGGGTCCTTATTTGTTAAGGACTTAACTGTCAAGTTTCAGTTTCTTACTTTTAAGTATTGATGCTTTGTGCATTACTACTTCAATGAATATTTAATGTCCAAACTTATTTTAATTAAACCTGTGAATTCACCAACTTTATGTTGACTCTCTAAGCATGTTTTCTCAGGAAACTGAAGCAGGTATTGGTGTGCATGGAGTCAAGCATCATGATAGGCTGCATTTATAGAGATCATCTAGGGTTTTATAAACTGGGGAATAATTCAAACTATTGAACAATGATAAAGACTATTTTAATACTATTTGCACTTTCAATCATGTAATAAATGTAAGGATAATCTTTTATCTGTTGCTCTATATTCTGTCTGCTGTTGATCCACCTACGTAACACCCAAATATTATTTCCGCTGCGTTTGACTCAATTTTGGGGTGTCACAGAATGGTATCAGTGCGATAGTTATAGAGAATCAGAACAAAAATTAAAATAAATATAAAAATAAATTTTTTATATAATCTGAACTATAACTGCTTTAAAAATCTTTTGGGATTTTCGGGACTAGAATAGTTAAGCATATAGACTGTAGAGCATACATCGATTGTGTGATTGCCTGTGCATTGATTATTAACATCCGGTTGATTGATCTTATAAGTATTAACGTAACCTTTAGCATGGCAAGTGTTAAACGACACTATTATATAATTTTAAATTATATTTCCTAAAACTTTTAACTTGAGTAAGTTTATATTTATATCAATTAAACCTATATTACTTTCAGATTTAACATGACATCACCTACCGATACACCTGCTGCCGTATCTCCGACGACCGTCTTATGTGGATGGTTATCTGCTAGTGACTTCGGCGATAGTCACGCCTCTGTCGACGCCGCATCCATTGAGGCACTTATCTCTACTCCACCTATCTCCCCCGCTGGGGAAGAGGTCCAGCCTCCTTCTACTATACCACCTGTACCACTTGTGACTTCACTACGGGAGCATGCACCCGAGTCTCTGCCACCTAGTAAGATGAGGTACGAGGCACCTCTCGATTACACTTATGAGATCGGTGAGGGTTCCCAGGCCAGACATGCTGACCCCGTTCAGGCCCAGATCACGGCACTGGCCGCACGCCAGGCCCAGGATGTAGCAGACATTCTTGATCTGCTATCGGCCGGACAGACTGAGCGCGCTGTTCTATAGCAGCGCCAGGACCTTCTATCATGGACTGTGAGTGCGGAGGCGCACACTGCACGAGGGGCGTGGTCGACTACTTACCATTATCTCCAGTGGTTGCTGGATGAGAATGATTTCCTCCGTAAGCAGATCTACCTGCTCCAGAGCCAGCAGACGGACATTCATACTCCCCTCTTGACCATGGAGGAGACTCTGGCTATATTCTTCGACCTCCAGGAGGTCCGTCATCAGGGGTTGACGTCAGAGACCGCTCATCTCCGGGGAGTTCAGCAGACTCTCAGAGACCAGTTCCTTGAGGCACTCCGACAGATCAAGGAGACTAGGACTGCCTTGACCGCGATGCAGGTTGCCATGCAGGCACCAGCTGTCTCATCACCGCCCGTGGCACCAGCCGTATCCGAGGAGTCCGTTAGGCACCAGTAGATTAGATGTACTAGATCTTTTGTACATCATGATAAGCTATTAGGGTTGCATCCCGACTATCATGATATAGGATCTCTTGTATTTGTATTTTTCTTTAGTCAGTTGTATCTTTGTACTGTACTATTTAGATTAGGGATTCATAGATGATGTACTTTAGATTTCATGTACCACCATCCCAGACAGGCGGGCTGTGCTCTGTCTTGGATCAGGTTGTGCATTTTGTATTGTATTCCTATTCTAGACTTATGGCATGTACTCATTAGCTTTTGTTATATCCTGTACTGTATTATATTATGAACTTTAAACGGGTTATCCAATTTGTTGCAAAGTCTATGCATGAATTTCCTTTCGTGTAATTATATAAAACTGTGCTAACACCTTGAACTAATGATCTCATTTTTGTGTATAATTATAGAAAAATGGTAATCACTAGAACGAACCCCAACAATACCGAGGCAACCCAAAACGTCACTGCTGCCCAACTAAGGGAAATGATTGATCAAGGCATCGCATCTGCGATGGCTGCCAGCATAAACGTAGACGATAGTCAAAATTCCAACAACCGCCGGAATAATCAGACCACCAGGGGTTGCTCTTACCCCGACTTCTTGAAATGTAAGCCTTCCTACTACAAGGGCAAAGAAGGAGTGGTGGAACTGATGCAGTGGTTTGAGAGGTTGGAAACGGTATTTCGCATCAGCGACTGTGCAGAAGAGAACAAACTGAAGCTTTCCACCTGCACCCTACTTGAGAGTGCTCTTACTTGGTGGAACTCTGTTGTTGCTACTCTTGGACACGATGCTGCCTATGCTCTCAACTGGACTGAGCTGAAGGAGAGAATGACAGAGAAGTACTGCCCAAGGGGAGAAATGAAGAAACTGGAGATCGAATTATGGGATCTCAGATGCAGGAACAATGACATCACTGCGTACAACCAAAGATTCCAAGAGTTGACCCTAATGTGCACCAGAATGTTTGTGGAGGAGGAAGATAAGGTTGAGAAGTATGTGGGTGGACTCCCAGACGCCATTCACGACAGTGTGCTCGCATCTCGACCTACTACCGTCAAGAATGCCATTGAGTTCGCTACTGAGTTGATAAACAAAAGAGTCCGTACCATATCCGAGAGGCAAACTGACAACAAGCGAAACGCAGACGAGTATTTCCGCAGTCAGCACCAGCAGCATCCTAAGAAGCAGAATGCTGGGCAAGTTTACAGTGCTACCTCTTCAGTAGCTAACTCGTACGTGGGCGCCAAACCTTTGTGCTCAAAGTGCAACTATCATCATACTATCGATAACCCATGCCAGACCTGCTACAGATGTGGACAAGTAGGTCATTTTGCTAAAACCTATCGAGTTAATGCTGTCACTCAGGCCCGACCCACTCAAAACACTGGGAACTACAACAACAGGGGCGGATACAATGCCTGTGGGAAACGGGAATGAACAACAGGGGAACCACAACGCTACTGGAGGAAACAGCAATGGACCCAAGAAGGGAGTTGTGTGCTATGAGTGTGGAGTACCAGGACACGTGAAACCAAGTTGCCCTAAGCGGGCCAACCGGAACAAGAACAGTGGAGGAGCTTCATCCAGAGTGTACGTGGTCGGCAATGCAAAAGCCAACCCCGATTCGAATGTCGTTACTGGTACGTTTCTATTGAACAATCGTTATGCATCTGTTTTGTTCGATACTGGAGCAGACCGAAGTTTTATATCCACTGAATTTAGCCAAGTACTAGAAGTTATTCCTACCAGCTTAGATCATCGTTACTCCGTAGAATTAGCTGACGGTAAAACTGTAGATGCTGACACTATCATTAGAGGTTGTACCTTAAATCTTTCCAAACATCCGTTCAACATTGACCTTATCCCCGTAAACCTTGGTAGTTTTGATGTTATTATTGGCATGGACTGGATAGCGAGATACCGCGCAGTCATTGTTTGTGACGAAAAGCTAGCCCGTATTCCGTGGGGAAACGAAACTCTAATCATTCGAGGCGACGGTAACACCGACCTCGCTGACACTAGACTTAGTGTTATCTCTTGTACAAAAGTTCAGAAATATTTGTTGAGAGGATGTCCTATCTTCTTGGCCCATATTTCTCAAACAGATGAAGAAGACAAGCCCGAGAAGAAGCAAATCAAGGACGTACCCATCGTCCAAGATTTTCCAGAAGTCTTTCCTGATGAGTTGCCAGGCTTACCACCGACCCGACAAGTGGAATTTCAAATTGATTTGGTTCCCGGAGCGGCACTTGTAGCTAAAGCTCCATACCGGTTGGCACCATCAGAGATGAAAGAACTAGCTGAACAACTTCAAGAACTATCTGACAAAGGATTCATTCGACCCAGTTCCTCACCATGGGGAGCTCCTGTGTTATTTGTCAAAAAGAAAGATGGTTCTTTTCGAATGTGCATCGATTGCAGAGAGCTGAATAAGTTAACAGTGAAGAATCGTTATCTGCTTCCTCGTATTGACGACCTATTTGACCAACTGCAAGGGTCAAGTGTGTATTCCAAGATTGATTTGAGATCTGGATACCATCAGCTACGAGTCAGGGAGGAAGATATTCCAAAAACAGCTTTTAGAACCCGTTACGGTCATTACGAATTCCAGGTTATGCCATTTGGGTTGACCAATGCACCAGCTATTTTCATGGACCTTATGAACCGTGTGTGCAGACCCTACCTGGATAAATTCGTGATAGTCTTCATTGACGACATACTCATTTATTCCAAGAACGAACAAGAACATGGGGAACATCTTGCACAAGTACTAAAGGTACTCAAGGAGGAGCAGCTCTGTGCTAAGTTCTCCAAATGTGAATTTTGGATTCCTAGAGTGCAATTCCTTGGTCATGTCATCGATTGTGACGGTATTCACGTGGATCCAACAAAGGTCGAATCTGTCAAGGATTGGGTATCTCCTAAATCACCGACGGAGATCCGCCAATTTCTAGGCCTTGACGGGTACTACCGCATATTCATTGAAGATTTTTCCAAAATAGCCAAATCGATGACCAAACTCACACAGAAAGGAATAAAGTTTGATTGGGGAGAGAAGGAAGAATCAGCTTTCCAACTGATCAAGCAGAAGTTATGCAGTGCACCCATACTGGCCTTGCCTGAAGGCAATGATGATTTCGTTGTATACTGTGATGCCTCACACAAGGGCTTAGGTGCAGTATTGATGCAGAGGATGAAGGTGATTGCCTACGCTTCAAGACAATTGAAGAAGCATGAGAAGAATTACACCACTCACCATCTAGAACTTGGATCCGTAGTTTTTGCTCTCAAAATCTGGAGACATTACCTATACGGAACAAAGTACACCGTGCATACTGACCATAAAAGTTTGCAACACATATTGGATCAGAAGGAGCTGAACATGAGACAACGCCGTTGGATTGAGTTGTTGAGTGACTACGACTGCGAGATCAAATACCACCCTGGTAAAGCAAACGTGGTTGCTGATGCTTTAAGTCGTAAGGAAACGGACCCTCCTATAAGAGTTCGGGCATTAGTTATGACATTTAGTTTGGATCTACCCAAACAGATTTTGGAAGCTCAGACTCAATCCCAATTGCCTGAAAACCTCGTGAAGGAAGATGTCGGGGGAATGCTCAGAACCGATCTTAGCAAGGAGAAGTTAGAACCCAGAGCAGACGGAACCCTATGCCTTCACGGACGAAGTTGGTTACCTTGCTATGGAGATTTGAGGAACGTGATCATGCACGAATCTCATAAGTCTAATTATTATATACATCCCGCATCTGAAAAGATGTATCAGGATATGAAGAAGTTATATTGGTGGCCGAATATGAAAGCCAACATTGCCACCTACGTTCATAAATGTTTGACCTGTGCTCGTGTCAAAACTGAACATCAGAGACCAACGGGTTTACTTGTACAACCCAAGATACCGAAATGGAAGTGGGACAACATCACTATGGACTTTGTCACCAAACTCCCAAAGTCATCTCACGGTTACGATACTATCTGGGTAATCGTCGATCGACTCACCAAGTCCGCTCATTTCCTGCCCAATTAGGGAGAACGATTCCCTTGCAAAACTAGCAAAGACGTACCTGAAGGAGATTGTGACCAAACATGGAATACCAGTGTCGATAATCTATGATCGAGATGGTAGGTTCACATCAAACTTCTGGAAGGCTTTCCAACGAGCCTTAGGTACCAATTTCGATATGAGCACTGCTTATCATCCGCAGACTGATGGTCAAAGTGAATGAACCATCCAGACTCTAGAGGACATGCTACGAGCATGTGTGATTGATTTTGGAAATGGATGGGCTGACCACATTCCTTTAGTGGAATTCTCCTACAACAACAGTTATCATGCCAGTATTAAGGCTGCCCCATTTGAAGCACTGTACGGTCGCAAATGTCGTTCGCCTGTGTGCTGGGCAGAAGTAGGTGAATTCAGCTCACTGGACCAGAGTTAATCCAGGAGACTACAGACAAGATCGTCCTCATCAAGTAGAGAATTCAAGCTGCTAGCGATCGATAAAAGAGCTACGCGGACCTGAAACGCAAACCTATGCAATTTGAAGTAGGTGACGTGTTATGCTCAAGGTATCACCTTGGAAGGGTGTAGTACGCTTTGGCAAACGTGGAAAACTGAATCCACGTTATGTTGGCCCTTTCAAAGTAATAGCCAGGATCGGGGAAGTAGCTTATCATTTAGAGTTGCCCCAGCAACCGAGTCGGGTACACTCTACCTTTCATGTGTCTAACCTGAAGAAGTGCTATGCTGAAGAACCACTGGCTATGCCATTGGAGGGAGTTCAATTTGACGACAAACTCCAGTTCATAGAAGAACCAGTGGAAATCATGGAAAGGACAGTTAAGAAATTGAAACGCAGTCGCATCCCGTTGGTCAAAGTACGTTGGAACTCTAGGAGAGGCCCTGAGTTCACTTGGGAACGAGAAGACTCGTTCAAGACCAAGTACCCACACTTGTTCACCTGACCAATAGCTTCATCTTAAGCTTTGAGGACAAAGCTAAAATAACGGGATGGTGCTGTAAAACCTCTGATTTTACCTTATTGACTTTGTCAACTGTTGTACTAGTTATTTTTGAAATTTGTGTAATTTCACTTTTATATGACTTATTAATTATCATATACCCTTTTGTCATACTACCTTTAATATTTATTTTACATTTATATGAACTCTTAGTCATTTATTGACTACTCTGGCAACTGACTGGCCACTTGATTTAATAATAAACTCATCACGTCAGTACATATTTTTGAGATAAACTGTAACCTTACTTAATTTATTTATTAAGTACTTGGATTATTTTTATATGTACATATTTACATATATTACCTAAAAGGAATAAATACCTAAACACTTTAAAACAATGTACATTATTTTACATTGTCATTTATTTACTTTATTTAAGTAAAAAAATTATGGTGATGTATTTAATATACACTTTCACTAAATTACCTAAAAGCTTCAACAAAAATACCTACAACTCAACAAATACCTACAATAATATACAAGGACTATTATTATCATACAACACTTGGCAAAATTTACCAAAAACCTTTCCCCATGCATATATTAGACGTGTATATGTATGCATGCCTACACTACCATCATTTGTTAGCTAGCTTGTAACCATGCTTACTTACACAAATACATGCATAACCATACTTTCTCTATACCAACCTCACTTTTACTTACACAATCACTTACACACTCCATACACATTCCTATTCAATGTCATTCCTTGTCCCTTGACTTCCCAAAACATACGACAACTTTGCAAAAGGGAAAGAAAGTCAATTTACCAAATTGAGCATGTGGGGAAAGAACTAGTTTGAAACCTCAACCAAATCTCAAGTGTATCACATCAAGATACATGTTAGATATGAAGTACATGGTACAAGATATCATTGGATATCTCTCTCTCTCTTTGTCTTAAGCCGAAACACACATAACACATAACACATTTCACTTGCAACTCTCACCATCATCTATCTCTCTCTCAACCTACGGTAAACACCACCATTCCACCATTTTTGAACCTCTAAGTTCATCTACTACTCCTATACTATGTCTCCTATAATATAAAGGTTAATCCTAAGCTCATCCTATAAGAACCTTGATCCTTGAAGCAAGAAAAAGAGCCCTAGAAGCCTACTTGAAGCTCACGGCTTGTTTAAGGTCCCCAAGACCTCCATTGTTGAAAGCTTGTTACTTGTTCCTACTCATTCTCCTATCCCTCCTAAACCTATCTAAACAAGTAAGTCCAAGCTAAAACCTATCTTTCTAATACATTTACTTTCATACATATTAACATACATGGTTATTCTTGGTAAAAGTTAATATTGAAACAAATATTGAAACCCTAAAAACATATAATAACCCACGGCTTTATTTTTGATATAGCTTAAAATGATGTAAAAACTCGTCAACCATGAAGAACACATCACCATGATCTTGTTAAACTTGAAAAACCATGAAAACCTAAACATGCATGACTTTTGGACGTGAGATTTAAGCTCATAATATTATTTTGGGTAATCTTGTAATGTTTAGATATAACTAGAAACACTAGATTTATGTTTTTAGGTGCCTTAAAATGTTAAGATTACTATTATGCCTTATAAGATTAGTTTTAAGCTCACTATAATAAGTTGCCTAAATAAATATTCATTGTCACTAAATAAATGTTTTTATAAAACTTTTAGTGTCAAAATATAATTTTATAAAGTTTCATGTTGAAATTATAGATCTATAAGAGTTTTGGATTAAAATAATAAATCTACTAAATTTTGGATTAAATATAACAAGTATAAATCTTTCGGGTTGGATTTATAAATTTATAAAGTAAAGGGATCTAAATAAACAAGTGTAGAAACTTATTTTCCAAAAATATAAACTTTTGGACTACTTTTAAATATTGCCGAGAGTTGAGGGTGTTGTTTTGAACATATCCGAAACGTAAAGGTGATAAAAGGACTTAAAAGGAATTAATATAATGTTAGGGTAAGTTGTGTAAACTTTAGAAAACCTAGGGATCACTTTGGTCTTTTGCTGAGACTTAATATAAGCCTTAGGGACCAATTATACCAAGATAGCAAACTTATTTAAGCCCTAAGTAACCCTAGGGACCAATCCTGCCTTTAGCCGAAACATATTCAAGCCCTAGGGGGCATTTGTGTAACTTGTATTAAACTTAAATATAAGCCGAAGGTTGTAGGACTAAAACTGCCAACTTGTGAAACTTTAATAAGCCCTAATATGAGCCGTATACTTTAGGGACTATTTTTGCCATTTAGTGAAACTTAAACAAGCCCTAGTTACACGTGTAACTAGGTAGGTGTAGTAACACGAACTTTAGAATCAACATTTAGACCGAGTTCTAATACTAATTCTATTATGCGGACTAATATTTATTAATCGACTTTTATTTGTCATGTTCGTTCTACAAATAATATTGAGTTCTCGGCTAATCGGCAAGGTTAAGGCTTTAACGTATTGAGTATCTGTCATTTATTATTTATCGACAAAGTATATGTCCGTCATCGACCGTAAATATCCTCGTTATGACACAGAAATATTTTCTATTGTCGTCGTTTTAATTTCTCGTTTTATGAGAATTCTTGATAATTTACGTTAAACCTTTAGGCGTCATTCGTTTAGGCGACGCGTTGACGTTTATTAAATTATAAGCCCTACTTTATTTATTGAAATATAAATGTTCTCTGAATGTCAATGTTTTTAGTTTATACTGAGCGTTTATTTTTCGTGATTAACGCGTATCTTTCAAATCACGTAACTTTAAAAATATCGGAATTCGATAATACCCGCTTTTGCAATATAGAGACAAAGTTTAAACTATAAACTTCATCCCAATCTTTATCAAGCCACGTCCAATCTACCTAAACATTTGTCTATACACGTGTCTGAGATATTTCGTGTATCATCAAATAAGCCATGAAGATACTTCCATTTCATTTGTATTAACAACACACTCTTATTGATTCTTGCTTTGCCGTACACCACAATAGTAAGAACCATCATATTATTATCAATATTTTCATTATATCAAATCTTTGGGCTGAAGTTTAAGACATATTGCAAAGGCTTTAAAGAGTTTGAAGAACTTGAAGCTAAAGTTTAGGGTATTAATCTTTATATTCATCTTTTATAAGATTCATTTGATTTCTTTTTATTTAATTTTGTATAATATATTTGGAATTATGTACTATCAGTTTACTACTGAATATGATGATGTAGTAATTGATTTGTGGGTTTATGACATTGTATATGATTTTGTGATACAAAAATACAAGCTAAACTAGCTTTCGATATTGATTTTGGTTTCCAAATATAGACCAGTAGCAAAAACTGTGTCACGATAGAAAATCAGTACGGTTTTAACTTTAAATGAACATATAGGGTGATAGCCTTATATTTTGTGGTGATTTTGCCGGGTGGTTTGTCTCGTGACGATAACCGATGAATTAGATATGGCTGAAACGATAAAAAGTGTCGAATCTGAACATGCTGTATAAACGGACTGAAAACTCAAAATATTTGTATAATGACCCCTAAATATGTAAAACTATAAGTAATGGGAGTTCCTAATCTATATATTATACTTAACTACGATGATGGGAGTATAAAAACCAAGTAGGGACTCATTAAGGTTTAGGAGTAATGGCCTAAATAGTGAGACATGTTGTAAAATTTGCGTAATTAAACTATAACAATGATATGAATAACTTGGCCATTTTTATAAAACCCGAGGTGGTATAACCTATTTATCGGGAAGTCGATACCCATTTATATACTGATATTTAGAATACACGAGACCCGACCATCGTAAAATATTAAGTCGACATCATTTTTAGGCGTTTTAGAACCCGTAATCCATATAAAGTGGACTTGGGCCATAGAAGCCCAACATACACTTGTAATAGCTATTGGGCCATTATTGGACCTGAGGTTAATAATGTATTTAGAGATCAATACTTAGTGTGAAACGGACTTAGGTTATATAAATGTGTAATGGGCCAACTAATGGGCTTTATTGGGATTAATTTTCATAATGGGATAATTTACGATAAATTGTTATCAAAGGTTTTATAAAAAGTTTATAAAACTTATACAATGTCCAAACTTACTAAAGTGAACTATTTACATTTGTGTTTGACTTACGTATAGTCTCGAGCCTAAGACGCGTCTCGTCATTATAGGTCTCGTTCGGTCATATGTCGACCGTTGGGCATCTCGTTCTCGATCAATGAGCGATTGATATCTCGTGAAGTCGTGCATCGACTATTGGACGTTTATTCCTTGATCTATGTGTGATAGCTATATCAGGTGAGTTCATAGCCTCGCTTTTACTGCTTTATATACGTTTATAAACCCGCGAGGGGGAATACATGCTCTTGGTATAAAAATATGATGTTTACATATATGGTTTTAAGAGAATACATGTTTATGAATAAACATGTGGTTTGCTATATGCTTTGAACGAATACATGTTGTTGTAAATGAATGTAAGATGGATAATTAAATGCTTTTGAAAGATGAACACAAGCATTGATTGTATTGATTGGGAACCGCTATTTGCTAAGTGTTGTATTGCCAAAATTTGGAAAGTCCCTATAAACCCATGAACCGTTAACTACCTATGATGGGTAGGCGCTGGTACAGACGGATGGATCCATCGGGGATGGGCCCCACCTGGGCAGGTCGCACCTGTGGGTTGGAGGCTCAGCCAGGTGTGTTGTATTAGAAGTAAGGGGGGGTATTCGGCAAAATACCTGACTAGGGCATTATTATACTTAAGGCTTCGGTGTCATGGCTTAGTAGAATAGCGTGGACTTTGGGTATTGCATGTGTTGCACTATCGACAGTGGATGAGATTCTTGTGTTCAAAAACTCTATGGTTTACTTAAAACCCCATTATTATTTATTTAAAAACCTATGAATTCACTCAACCGTTGTGTTGACATTTTAGCATGTATTCTCAGGTATATAGGTTTAAGAGCAGCTAGAGCATGGAGCCGCGCGGAATAAAGTAAGGGAAAAACAAACAATTTCCATTCGATACATTTGACAAACTTTTATACTTATTAAGGTTTGTATAAATTGTTGGGACCTCTTTTGGTTGAACTCTGATTTCGTCGAATGGTTTATTTTATAAAACGTCTCTTTTGAGGTCGTTTTCTATGACTGTGTGTGATGTGCTATGAAGTAACGCCCAATGTTGATATTCCGTTGCCTTGTGAAATTGAGGGTGTTACAGATTGGTATCAGAGCACTAGTTATAGCGAACTAGGTCATTTTTAAAACCTAGACTATAACTGCTCTTTTGTAAAAGTGTTTGATTGCCTTACAAAGTATCCGCGCGCTCATGGCTCTTAGAAACCAATGCTTGGTTGTGATAATGTGATCCTGTGTGTATGTAGAAATGGTTGTATGTATATGAATGTATATACTATGGTATTTAAGGGAATTGCGCATGAAGCAATGGTCCTTGCGTGATTATCGTACATTTTATGATATGGTTTAATAGAGAGTTTGGCCTCGCCGCCAATCACCTTTCTCGATAATTAATTTATTATCCAAATGCGAGTATGGAACTCGTTTGATATTTTGAGTACATATATATTGTTTCATAATATATCGCATATCGACTAATTTAAGCTCGATTGTTGTCATCGCGTCGTGATGTGCCATTTTAGGACATCTCCTTTTGAAATGTAATTGATAAACATATTATTTTATTTATGTGCTTTTTATGATTTTGAAGAATCATTTCTTCAAGGAGACATCTTCTATGTAATAAGACGTTTAATTTATTGTGTTTGATTACGTTTTGTTGGCGAAAAGGAGGATGCCAGTGTTGGACCTAAAATATATATATACCCACTCAACTATATATAATTTAGGTACAACAAAGATATGCTTATAGTAGTCATTAGTTGAGCAACTTAAAATTTTTTATTTAAATGGAATGGGACATTTAAATATAGAGATTTTAAATCGCCCAACTATGTGTCGTTTAAGGTTCTCTTATTGAAATGGATTGGGACATTTGAATAAGAAAGTTTTAAACCACTGGACCTTAGATTGTCGGTGATTTCTTTATTCAAATGGTATGGGACGTTTGAATACATAAATCATGGAGTAAGTTTGACACCCTATACTTTTCTTGGCATTTAATTTGGTTATGATATCGTGTTATGTGACGGTATTACCTGAGTAGGATGACTTATAATCATCTTGTTGAAATAAATTGGGACGCCTTTTTATTTGAACAAGAAAGTTATAAGTTCCCGAACCATAAACTTATAATTCTTGTTTACATGGATTGGGACGCCTTTGGATGTAAACAACGAATTATAAATGAGTAGGCTCAAGTGTGCCTGAGTTGGTTTGTGATTATTTTGTATACGGATCTATTTCTTCGACTCGTGTTTCGTTGGTATGACTTGTTCAGTACGATCGTTCTTATGGTTATTATTGATTATCGTCTATAACCCACTAGTATTTCCCCAAGTTGTGATTTGTCTTTATGGACCATGTATAAGGTGCCCCGACTATCGTAAGCTTGATAAGCTGGTCGTTAAGAACCATTACACATTCCAAGGATAGACGACTTGTTTAATCGACACTAGTATTTAAGTGTGTACTTGTGGATCGAACGGCGATTAAGTTATCACTGATAGCTTATCTTGGATGAATTTTTTTTTGAAATTTTGCTTGTTATTACGGATGGTTCATCGAATAATTTTTCAGACATAACGAGAATTATCTTTTGGGTATGGATCCGTTTGTTAGCACCCTGTAAGTTATGTTGGGTATGGATCCGTTTTTGAGCACCTTGTAATGTCATTTGGGTATGGATCCGTATGTGAGCACCCTCTGATGACGAAAATATTTTTCGATTTGCATCTATGCAATCAAGATCGTGAACATCCTTTAACTTGCAAACTTTCCTTTGATTGGACTTATCTGGAAATCCTATCAAATATTCTTATTTATCATGGCTTGGCTACTAAGCAAGCATGATTTAACTTGATTAAATTTATTTGATTTGGCATAGCTTGTCTATTTTTCAAGCATGTCGTAATGTGATTATATTTGTCTAATGATGTCTTTTATATTTGATCTGGATCATAGTTCCTCCGATCAAATAATGTATACTCTGAACGATTCCCGTGTCGATTAATTCGCTTTTGACGAAATAAGTTTGCATGTTCGAGATCAATGCAATTTGGTGATTTTATATGACTAGTACTAATTACCTCGTCTTGATTATTTTGTAACGTTTCGATGGGCTTATGTGTGATCCATGCGATTTTCTTTTACGACGTAATTATTTTTATCAGACCCGTGGACCATATGTGTTTTAAATTGATCGATGTGATCACCAGTAGTTTTGAATTGATTGTCGCATTGGAAATATTTCAAATGCACCCACTTATTTCGACTCTTCGCTTGTCATGTGGAGTTTTTCATACTTTTATCGATCGCCTTATGTTTGATAAACTCGTAGTAATATACCTTTAAGCGTTTCTAAAAATTGACGATTCATTAATTTTTCTGCTTCCAATGGCTTTTCCTTCGAGTTATGTATTATTCTTTACTTATAAGGGTTAAAGCTACATTTAAAACGTTCATTCATGGTTGTTATGTATACTCGTTGCTTTGAAATTTTTTCATTTAAGATTCATTAGAAACCTCAACGATGACGTGTCTATCTCTCACCTCTTCGCCCTTTAACCGAAGACTATTAAGACGAATTAAGCGCTGGGACATCGCTTCCTAAAGGGGTAGATAATGTAGTAACACGAACTTTAGAATCAACATTTAGACCGAGTTCTAATACTAATTCTATTATGCGGACTAATATTTATTAATCGACTTTTATTTGTCATGTTCGTTCTACAAATAATATTGAGTTCTCGGCTAATCGGCAAGGTTAAGGCTTTAACGTATTGAGTATCTGTCATTTATTATTTATCGACAAAGTATATGTCCGTCATCGACCGTAAATATCCTCGTTATGACACAAAAATATTTTCTATTGTCGTCGTTTTAATTTCTCGTTTTATGAGAATTCTTGATAATTTACGTTAAACCTTTAGGCGTCATTCGTTTAGGCGACGCGTTGACGTTTATTAAATTATAAGCCCTACTTTATTTATTGAAATATAAATGTTCTCTGAATGTCAATGTTTTTAGTTTATACTGAGCGTTTATTTTTCGTGATTAACGCGTATCTTTCAAATCACGTAACTTTAAAAATATCGGACTTCGATAATACCCGCTTTTGCAATATAGAGACAAAGTTTAAACTATAAACTTCATCCCAATCTTTATCAAGCCACGTCCAATCCACCTAAACATTTGTCTATACACATGTCTGAGATATTTCGTGTATCATCAAATAAGCCATGAAGATACTTCCATTTCATTTGTATTAACAACACACTCTTATTGATTCTTGCTTTGTCGTACACCACAATAGTAAGAACCATCATATTATTATCAATATTATCATTATATCAAATCTTTGGGCTGAAGTTTAAGACATATTGCAAAGGCTTTAAAGAGTTTGAAGAACTTGAAGCTAAAGTTTAGGGTATTAATCTTTATATTCATCTTTTATAAGATTCATTTGATTTCTTTTTATTTAATTTTGTATAATATATTTGGAATTATGTACTATCAGTTTACTACTGAATATGATGATGTAGTAATTGATTTGTGGGTTTATGACATTGTATATGATTTTGTGATACAAAAATACAAGCTAAACTAGCTTTCGATATTGATTTTGGTTTCCAAATATAGACCAGTAGCAAAAACTGTGTCACGATAGAAAATCAGTACGGTTTTAACTTTAAATGAACATATAGGGTGATAGCCTTATATTTTGTGGTGATTTTGCCGGGTGGTTTGTCTCGTGACGATACCCGATGAATTAGATATGGCTGAAACGATAAAAAGTGTCGAATCTGAACATGCTGTATAAACGGACTGAAAACTCAAAATATTTGTATAATGACCCCTAAATATGTAAAACTATAAGTAATGGGAGTTCCTAATCTATATATTATACTTAACTACGATGATGGGAGTATAAAAACCAAGTAGGGACTCATTAAGGTTTAGGAGTAATGGCCTAAATAGTGAGACATGTTGTAAAATTTGCGTAATTAAACTATAACAATGATATGAATAACTTGGCCATTTTTATAAAACCCGAGGTGGTAGAACCTACTTATCGGGAAGTCGATACCCATTTATATACTGATATTTAGAATACACGAGACCCGACCATCGTAAAATATTAAGTCGACATCATTTTTAGGCGTTTTAGAACCCGTAATCCATATAAAGTGGACTTGGGCCATAGAAGCCCAACATACACTTGTAATAGCTATTGGGCCATTATTGGACCTGAGGTTAATAATGTATTTAGAGATCAATACTTAGTGTGAAACAGACTTAGGTTATATAAATGTGTAATGGGCCAACTAATGGGCTTTATTGGGATTAATTTTCATAATGGGATAATTTACGATAAATTGTTATCAAAGGTTTTATAAAAAGTTTATAAAACTTATACAATGTCCAAACTTACTAAAGTGAACTATTTACATTTGTGTTTGACTTACGTATAGTCTCGAGCCTAAGACGCGTCTCGTCATTATAGGTCTCGTTCGGTCATATGTCGATCGTTGGGCATCTCGTTCTCGATCAATGAGCGATTGATATCTCGTGAAGTCGTGCATCGACTATTGGACGTTTGTTCCTTGATCTATGTGTGATAGCTATATCAGGTGAGTTCATAGCCTCGCTTTTACTGCTTTATATACGTTTATAAACCCGCGAGGGGGAATACATGCTCTTGGTATAAAAATATGATGTTTACATATATGGTTTTAAGAGAATACATGTTTATGAATAAACATGTGGTTTGCTATATGCTTTGAACGAATACATGTTGTTGTAAATGAATGTAAGATGGATAACTAAATGCTTTTGAAAGATGAACACAAGCATTGATTGTATTGATTGGGAACCGCTATTTGCTAAGTGCTGTATTGCCAAAATTTGGAAAGTCCCTATAAACCCATGAACCGTTAACTACCTATGATGGGTAGGCGCTGGTACAGACGGATGGATCCATCGGGGATGGGCCCCACCTGGGCAGGTCGCACCTGTGGGTTGGAGGCTCAGCCAGGTGTGTTGTATTAGAAGTAAGGGGGGGTATTCGGCAAAATACCTGACTAGGGCATTATTATACTTAAGGCTTCGGTGTCATGGCTTAGTAGAATAGCGTGGACTTTGGGTATTGCATGTGTTGCACTATCGACAGTGGATGAGATTCTTGTGTTCAAAAACTCTATGGTTTACTTAAAACCCCATTATTATTTATTTAAAAACCTATGAATTCACTCAACCGTTGTGTTGACATTTTAGCATGTATTCTCAGGTATATAGGTTTAAGAGCAGCTAGAGCATGGAGCCGCGCGGAATAAAGTAAGGGAAAAACAAACAATTTCCATTCGATACATTTGACAAACTTTTATACTTATTAAGGTTTGTATAAATTGTTGGGACCTCTTTTTGTTGAACTCTGATTTCGTCGAATGGTTTATTTTATAAAACGTCTCTTTTAAGGTCGTTTTCTATGACTGTGTATGATGTGCTATGAAGTAACGCCCAATGTTGATATTCCGTTGCCTTGTGAAATTGAGGGTGTTACAGTAGGGACCAAAACTGTAATTACTTGAAAGATTTAGAAACCCTAGGGGTATAAAAGTAATTTAACCGTGGGTAATTATTTAATTAAAAGGACTAGAACGTATTTTATACAAAGTATTACGAACCCTAAAATTTTATATATTTATACCCGTTATTTAAAACGTAAAACCTAAATAAACGTAACAATTGTTATTTTTCCAAACTTATAATTTAATAATTATAAACACTACGTAAACATCGATTTTAAGTAAAATGTTATACGTTTATAAACCTTATTTATATATTAAATATAAATTAAAAATGATTAACTTATAAAATAAATATATTAATTATATTTATTTCCTATTACTTTAAATGTATATAAAACTATCCTTTATAAATATTTAATGTGTTTTATAAACAACGTAAGTACAAAATATTAATTAAATGGATTAATTAATTTAACCTTATTATTTATTTTATACTTAAAATAAATACTATTAGAACTTGTACGATGATGAACAAAAATACAAATATCATAATAAAATGCTTAAAACCAGTATAAGCATGTACAGATTTGTTCTGAAACTTTTATGCATTATGTTATGCATTTACTGAGACCTTATAATTATTTAGGTCGCTGATTGTATCGTGAGCATCCTTATCAGATTTATCTACTGACTTATTGTTGTACTACTGAGGTGAGTTCATGGCCACACTTTATATATTGACAAACTTTTAAACCTTTTAATGGGTAAGAAAACATGCAACATATTTTATTTTATGGACATGGATTGAACTGTGAAACTTTTGATTACATTGCCTATTGTAGATGAACCCGCATGACCCGGGCATCCGAAACTGTTAGAATTATTGAATTACCTGAATGTTATAAATAGATCTATTTGGGATTGACCGTCCCCATCTGGGTGAGTCATGCTCACTGTGCCTAGGCCAGGACAACAGATGTTTCACATGTCAGCACTTATTTTTGTTATGGGTGCCTTTTTATAAGGCGAAGGGTCCTTATTTGTTAAGGACTTAACTGTCAAGTTTCAGTTTCGGGCAATATGGGAATGTAATTACTTTTAAGTATTGATGCTTTGTGCATTACTACTTCAGTGAATATTTAATGTCCAAATTTATTTTAATTAAACCTATGAATTCACCAACTTTATGTTGACTCTCTAAGCATGTTTTCTCAGGAAACTGAAGCAGGTATTGGTGTGCATGGAGTCAAGCATCATGATAGGTTGCATTTATAGAGCTCATCTGGGGTTTTATAAACTGGGGAATAATTCAAACTATTGAACAATGTTAAAGACTATTTTAATACTATTTAAACTTTCAATCATGTAATAAATGTAAGGATAATCTTTTATCTGTTGCTCTATATTTTGTCTGCTGTTGATCTACCTACGTGACACCCAAATATTATTTTTGCTGCGTTTGACTCAATTTGGGGGTGTCACATAATGTACTGTTATTATCTACAAATATCTTGGTATGCATAAAATTATACCCATAATCCAACAACTGGTTTTGTATCCATAGAACTTGTCCACAACAAGAAGCTGCAACATATTCTGCTTCAGTTGTAGAGTTGGCCACCACTGTTTGTTTCTTGCATTGCCAAGATATCAATCTGCTCCCAAGAAATTGACATCCACCAGTTGTAGATTTTCTATCAAACTTATCACCCCCATAGTCACTATCTGAATAGCCAATAAGCTCCAATGGAGAATCTTTAGGACACCATAATCCCAAAGTGGGATAGCACCTAAGGTATCTAAATATCCTTTTGACAGCACGAAGATGACACTCTTTGGGAGTCACTTGATGGCGTGCACATGCACACACAACAAACATGATGTCAGGTCTAGAAGCTGTAAGATACATCAATGACCCAATTATTGATCTATAATGCCTGACATCTACTTTTTTTCCATCTCCAGTCTTTCCCCAAGGGTGTTCCCTATCCATGGGTGTGCTAGCCCGTTTTTCTTATGGAGAAAAACCAAACTTCTTCAATATCTTTGCTACATACTTGTCTTGAGAGATAAAGATACCATCTTCTTTCTATTGGACTTGTAAACCTAGAAAGAAGTTCATCTCTCCCATTGCACTCATCTTGAATTTGTCTATCATGAGCTTGGAAAAGTCTTCACTCATCTTTGGATTTCATGAACCAAAGATAATATCATCCACATAGACCTGAACAAGTAGAAAATCCTTACCAATCTTCTTGGTAAATAAGGTCTGATCTATGGTGCCCCTCTTAAACCCATTTTCCACCAGATAGATGGACAATGTACCATACCATGCTCTTAGGGCTTGATGAAGTCCATACTTTGCTTTCTTGACTCTATACACTTTGTCTGGATGCTCTTTATCTTCAAAACCAGGAGGTTGCATTACATACACCTCCTCTTCAATTATGCCATATAAGAAGGCATTTTTCACATCCATTTGATAAAATGTGAAACCCATGTTGGAAGCATAGGCTAGGAAAATCCTTATTGCTTCTATCCTTGCAACAGGTGCAAAAACCTCTTCATAGTCTATTCCTTCTTCTTGTGTATACCCTTGAGCAACTAAACGTACCTTGTTTCTGACCACAATCCCTCTTTCATCCTTCTTGTTTCTTAGAACCCAACGTGTCCCAATAGGTCTAACATACCTTGGAGAATCCACTATCTCCCACACATCTTGAATGGCAAACTGGTGAAACTCATCCTGCATTGCTTCCACCCAGCTTGGTTCTTTAAGAGCATCAAAGATCTTCTTGGTTTCCTGTTGTGACATAAAACAAGCAAACAAACATGCATGTACAAGAGGGGTATCTTCCTTCTTGTGGATATTGGCAATGAAACCACCTTGAGTCTGATGAGACCTCCTTGTTTGAATAGGAGTCTGAATATCACCAATGATTTGGGAAGGAGGATGATTTTTGGCCACCTGTGTAAGTATTCCTCCCCCAAATAGTGTCTTGTCTTCTATATCAGTTTCCATGTTGCCAATATCATCTTCATTTCCACTCCCATCTTCACTAGAATGAACCTCTTGATTGAGTATGGAAGGTTCACCATGTTCAAAAGTATTGGAAGAGAATAAATGTCCAAACAGGTTGTCAGCATCTGAGATGTCAGCGTCTGAATTTAACCTGTCAGCGTCTGAATTGGCTTTGTCAGCGCTTGAAGATGCATGCATGTTTTTATCAACTGGTTTTTCTTGTGGCCCTTCTTCCTCCTTTTCAGCAGCACCAGAAGCTTGTGGAAACCCATCAGTCCATATAGGAATGGTAACATACTCAAGTATAGGGTCTGACTTATCTGCATGTGATCCTTCTTCCTTAGCAACCTGTTTACCTGCAATTTCAACAATAGGTTCTTCCACAACATTTGAATCCCTTTTCACAATGTTTGGGTTAGTAACAGGCATATAATTCAAGGTCCTAGATAATGGTTCCAAATCAAATAACCAGTCTGGTCCACTCTCAAGATCACTAGGTTTACTTTATAAAAACTTAACATGTACTTCTTCAAGAATGCGTTTTTCTTTCTTGTTTCAAACCCTATACCCTTTGCTCTGCATAGAATAATCCACAAAGCAGCCTTCATCACCTTTTGCATTAAACTTTCCTAAGGCATCACAAGTATCCAATAACACTACATGACATCCAAAGGGTTTAAGAAAACCTATGTTGGGTTTCCTATTCCAAAATAGCTCATAAGGTGTCTTATTGTGGATTTTGTTGACCAATGCTCTATTCTGAACATAGCAGGCTGTGTTCACAACATCAACCCAAAAAGAAATGGGAAACTTAGCATCATCCAACATTGTCCTAGCTGCTTCTATGAGTGTTCTATTCTTTCTTTCAGCCACACCATTCTGCTGTGGAGTTCTAGCTATGCTAAACTCCCTAGTAATCCCTTTATCAACATAAAAGGTATCTAACAGTTTATTTCTAAACTCACCACCATTATCACTTCTAAGTATTTTAACCTCATTACCTGTTTTCTTTTCAATTTGGGTAATAAAGTTAATCAAAACTGTGGTAGTATTACTTTTTAAGGCCAAAAAGAAAGTCTAAGTAAATCTAGAAAAATCATCAGTTATAACAAAGCAGTAAGATTTACCATTTAAACTTTCTATATTAGTTGGGCCAAATAAATCCATATGTAGCAAGTGAAGTGGTTTAGAACTGGAATGCACAATTTTAGACTTAAAGGAGACTTTGTGATGTTTGCCTTTAAGACATGTAACACAAGAGTGATCATTATGGAAAGCTTTTGAAGGCAAACCATCAACTAAATCATGTCTCACAAGTCTATTAATATTTTTAAAATTTATGTGCCCTAACCTTCTGTGCCATAAATTACTCTCATCTACTGAAGCTTTAGCATAAAGACATGATAGATTTTTGTTCATTTTAATCCCAGTCAGATTATCATTATAAATGTCCTTATGCATAGGTGTTCTATACTCAATAAACTTCTCATAAGGCATCTTAAAATCTTTACTCAACACCAAGCATTCATTATCACTAAAAAGAACTTTCTTTTTGTTGTCACAAACTTATGACACACTAAACAAGTTATAGTTAAGTTCTTTTACCAGAAAAACATTTTCAAAACGTAAATTGTTGGTGATAAGAGCGCCTTTGCCAGAAATTGTACCATATCCTCCTCCAAAGTACACTCTGTCACCATCTTTAATGGGGGTAAAATTTGACAAATAATCTTCCTTCCCCGTCATGCGCATAGAGCATCCACTGTCCCAATATCCATGATCATTGACCTGCTTTTGAATGCCCTGCACATAAAGAAAACAAATTAGTTTTCTTTGAGAACCCAAGCCTGAGCAGACTTGGATTAATGTGGTTGTTCAACAAGAACAGATTTAGTCCTTATAACAACCCCTTGTTCATCTCTTTATGGCCTGAACACCCATTTTACTCCAACTGGTTTAGTAATGACCTTTGAAAGATAATGAAATATGTTACAGGTCATAGAAATTCCATCAGAATTAGGGTTTTGGTCTTGTTTAGGTCTCCAAGTCAAACTAGATGAAGCTTTAGACCCCTTTCCCTTAGCTACAAATACCTATTGTTACTTGGTCTAACACAAGATCCAACACCAGCTTGTTATGGCATTTTCATGCCAAACCTAGAGTTGTCAGCGTTGGAATTATTCATGTCAGCGTTGAATTTCTTACTGTTAGCGCTGAATTTGTTCTTGTCAGTGCCCAAATTAGGGTTTGCTACAGGAACTCATCGTATGTTAGACCATGTGTTGGTCTTTTGAAAGGGCCTTTGTCCATGAGTATTTGTCCCTTTGGTAAAGATGGGAGCTGGTCTAGTAACTTGTTGACTTGGTTGGACAAAAGGTCTGGGTTTGACCATGGTTAACCTATTGTCAGCGTTGACTTTTGAGACACTGACACATTTATAGGCCAAGTGAGAAAAACTTCCACATGTGTAACAAGTTTTTCTAGACATAACTTTAGGTCTAAATTGAAAGAACCCTGTCCTATTAACACTAGCTTGGCTTTATGGTGACCTAGGTTTTCTATACATTTTAGCATATTTAACACTAGGTTTTCTCTTAATAGGTGAGCCAAGGTCAATAGGTCTTCTAGTAATGGGATTGGTCACAGTAATGGGTGTAGGCACAAATGGACTCTCACTAAGCATTTCACCCTTAACAAAGAGAAAAGGGTTGTCTGCTTTCCATTGCTCAAGGTCAGTTACCTTTTGTTGATATTCCTCAACTGGGGTGAGCACTCTAGGTGGAGGAACAAATTCCTCTTCTTGGAGTTCTAGAATACCAGTCCAAGAGAGATCTTTTCTCTAAACACCATAAAAGTTCCCAGCAGGTGGAGGAACAACAACATATTCATTCATCCCAATCCCAGACATATCCCTAGGGTTTCTTTGTTCACTGACACATTTTTCTAGGGTTTGGATGGCTTTATCAAAAAATTTAATTTTAAGCCCTATATTTTCTTTATCCTTGATGGCTTCATCTAACTTAAGTTGCACTTCTCCTCTGGATCTCATCAGAGTGTCCCTAAGTTTAACACTAACTTTAAGATCATGAGTCAATACATTAATTTGATCTTTTAGGTCAAATTCCATTTTCTTATATTCCTCTATAGTCTTTTCAGTTTGTGCAAGTGCCATTTTATAGTTCGATAGCCTACATTCTACATCAAACACATCTGATTTTAACTTTAAATTTTCTTTGTTAAGTTTTTCAGTGTTTAATCGACAGCCTTTACTACAATAAGCATCATCATATACCTCATTATCTGATGAAGACGAGGAATTGGCCATGAGAGCAAAGTGAATGTGCTCTTCTTCTTCCTTCTCAGCAATCAAAGCCTGATTCTCTACCACATCCTTTGCCATAAAGCTCCAGTCACATCCAACACCATCAATGTCTTTCATGGCAACCATAGCCTTTGGCTTAGCATCTTCAACCTTGATGATTTGGCTTGAAGCCTTTCCAGCATCAAATCTTCTTGGAGATCTACACTCCCTCATAAAGTGACCCATCCTATGGCAGTTGTAACACTCAACCTTGGATTTATCAAATCCAGCAGTGTCTTTAGCATTGAAGGTCATTTTCCTTCTAAACCTCCTATTCCATCTGTTGGCCCTTATGCTTGCAAGTGCCATATTCCATTTAATATCCATCTCTTCCAAATTCTCATCAATGATTTGCTCAAGATCCTCATAGGTAATCAAGGAACCATTGGGCAATGTATACACATACTGTATCCAAATCAATACCAGCAGGTTTAAGATTTGGTGAGTCAACATTGTATGTGTCAGCGTCTGAATGCGAGGCGCTGACAAAGGTTTATCCACCGCTGGCACAAGGTGATCCAGTAACAGGATGTACATATGACTCTATTTCATTGGTTTAAGCTTCACTATGTGAGATGAAAGCCATGTTTCCAGATGTTGACTTGCTTCCATGATCCAGTAAAATTTCATTCTCTACAATCTTTAACTTATTGTCGACGTCATCAAAAGTAGAACTCTTATGGGAATTGGTAGCAATGATAGACCTAGCTTTAATTTTCCACGCATCACCAAGACTTTTAAGGAAAGTAGCAATGATATCAACGTCATTATATTATGTTCCCATAAAGGTCAAATTGCTAGTGATGTCTAGAAGCCTGCTTCTTACCTCACTTAGATTATCATTGGGAAGAGCTTTAAACACATCATATTCATGCAAAAGTTGCTTCTTCTTTTCTTTGGTAGTGTCATCATTACCACCATAGTTGATTTAAAGAGCTGCCCAAAGTTCTTTGGCAGACTCAAAACTTCTGTACTTGTGTTGATTGTTTGGATCCAAAGAGAGTTTAAGAATGCTTGAGGTCTTCATGTCATTCTATCTTTTGACTATATCTGCAGTTGCAATAGCTCATCCATCTTCAGGTCTTTCTCTACGCTCTTTAGCAGAAGAACCAGCAGTGGTTCTTGCTGCAATAGCAGCAACAATCCTAGCTGCTTCATCAAATGAATTTCCAAATTCAATAATTTCCCAAAGAGTATTAATAACTGTAAAAACACTTATCCTTTTACCACTTAATTATAATAAAAACCAAGCCAAAACGTGTATTTTATGTCGTAAATGTCAGAATTATGCGTGGTTTGTGTTTTTGTTGTGATTTAGGATCAAAATGTGAAAATGGAAGAAAACACGGGCTTTCACGGGCTTTTATCGAAGAAAAAGACAAAAGACGGAGTCAAAAGATCAAGAGTGCAAAAAGACGGAAGTTTAATAAAGTCGAAGAACTCAAGTCTAATTAATGAATAAATTACAAGACGAGTTTAATTAATCCCGAGACAAAGTCGAAGAATTTAGAAGACGAAAAGACGAGAAAGAAAGAAAGAAAGAAGGAAGCTTCCAACACATGCTTACCTCCCCTAATCACTATAAAAACCCTCCTAATATCACATTAGGAGGTGTTGGCTAACTTGACAAACTAGTCTTCCAACATTTTCATTACTTGCACCTTTAATTACTAGCACTTTTTTATTGTCATTTACTTAATTGCACCTTTAATTCCTTGCCTTTAATTTCAAGTAAGTCTTTTAATTTTGTTCTTGAATCTTATTTTTAATCAAGTTCTTATTTTTAATCTCTCATTCTACCTTTTTTGCTTGGCTTAATCTTTATGTTTATGTGCTTATTGTTATGCTTCTTGATTAAATGTTATGTTTTTATGCTTTTGATTGTCTTGGATTATTGACTTTATAGCTTATTTGTGTTTATCTTTAAGTTACTTAAGTTTTTATAAAAGCTATTTTTATATAAAAGTTGTTTTCGTATATCTTTTTCATTTAAGTGTTTTCAAAAGTTTTTAAATTTTAGTTTATTAGCTTTTTCTTATACGTGTTTATATTAAGTTTTTAGTCTAGTGCTTATTAGGTCTATAGCTTATTTTTAACTTGCTTATTACGAATTTGTATTGTATTCCGATCATACCAATCGGAAAAGGGCTTTGCATTCCGATCAATAGATCGGAAAGGGGATTTGATATTCCGACCCACATTCCGATCAGTGGATCGGAAAAGGGTTTTGGTTATCCCGACTTGGATTCTTTTTTGGATTCCGACGAAGGTCCTCTTCGTGACATTCCGACTGGGGTTTGTGATTCCTTTGGGAATCCAATTTGACATTTCGATCAGGATTCCGACAGACACTTTCCGATCGGGTATTCTGATTGGGGATTCCGACGGTGTGATTTTGGGTATTCCGATTGGGAACATTCCGACAGGATTCCGACTGATCATTCTGATTGGGAAGGTAAGCTTCATTCCGATGGGATTCCGATCCCATTCCGACGGTAGGATTTGTTTTATTATTTTGTCTTAGTTTAATTCTTAAGTTTGCATTATTTTAAGTTTTCAAGTTTTCATTTTTATTTAATTGTCAAATTTATTTTTCGTCAAGTTTTAATTTTACGTCATTTAATTTCTCGTCATTTACTTTTAAAGTTTTAATATTTTGCAAAATTACATTTTAATTAGTTTTAGTTTTATTTACTCGTCATTTACTTTAAAGCTTTGCATTTAATTTTACTACAACGAAAAATCTATTGTTTCCCACCAAAAGACGACTGAGTCGCACTCTTAACAAGTAGTCAATTCGAAAAGAGTGGGACACCGATATTTTTAACTGGTGAAAACCTAGTTATTAAATGGCGCCGCTGCCGGCTCTTTTCGTGAAGATTAACGGTTTTCTTTGAGAGACGCGTTGAATTTTGGGATCCGTTCACTCGTGAACGTTATTTTTCTTGTTCAAAAATTGTTAAAAATCCATAAAAATTAAAAAATTTCAAAAATCCAAAAAGATTTTTATTTTTATTTTTACACGTACATATATATTCTCTATTTCTTTTGCAGGTGCATGCGTACTAGATCTTCAACTTATTTTGAGCCCGAGACTCGTGAAGATTTAGATATGGCTGGTGTGAACAACAACAATAACCTACCGCACCTCAATAATAACAACAACAATGTTCCCCCACCCGATCTTCAGACAATGGAGGAGCTTTGTCAACCTACGATGAATGGACGAGGAGAACCGATTGTGCCGATGCAAATCACGGCTCCAGAGTTTTCGTTGAAGCATCACATGATCCAACAAGTTCAAAACACTTGTCCATTTTGCGGATTGCCGGATGATGATGCCAACAAACACCTCGACAAATTCATTACCGTTACTCAAAGCATGAAGTTGCCCGGTGTTACTATGGATTTTCTTCGCCTTCACCTATTTCCACACACCTTATCCCACAATGCCGAAAAATGGTTTGATCGTCTTCCGAAGAATTCAATTCATACTTGGGATGAGATGACTCAACGCTTTTTGTCGCGCTACTTTCCACCATCCATGGTCACGAGCCTTCGGAATCAAATTAGTGGATTTACACAAGAACCTGATGAATCACTTTTTGATGCTTGGGAATGCTATAATGTTTTGATCGATCGATGTCCAAACCACAACATGCTCCCCGTCACCTTAATTGATACTTTCTACAATGGTCTAACTTTTCGAGATCGTGATACGATTAATGCAGCCGCCGGTGGCACATTTATGAAAAGAAGACCCGAGGAGTGTAGAGAGCTTATCGATAACATGACTACTCACCACAAAAATTGGGATTCATCTGCATCTTCAAGATCAAACCCGAGATTCAATGTTTCTTCTACTTCTTCAAACCCTGATAAAAACGAATTGACCCACGCAATGGTCGAAATGAGCAAAAATATGCAACTCTTGGATACAAATCAACAACAACAAGTTAAAGCTGTAGCAATTTCTTGTGAGACCTGCGGCGGTCCTCATTCATACACTGATTGTCCTTCTACTCATGACAATCCGGAAAACGTGTATGCGGCTTATGGTAACTATTCAACGGAAAACTACCAAGCCCGACCTCAAGGTGATTATAACTTGCTAAGTTACCGTTCTAACAACTTTCTTTCACCCAGTTTTTCTCCTCAAAATCACAACCCCAACAACTACAATAGAAGCAACCCAAACCCACCTTCCACCTTTAAACCTTTAACATCTCAACCTTTACCTGCTACACCTTCCACCTATAAACCCAATATCCCTTATCCTTCTCGCTTAGACAAGGCCAAATTGCAAACCAAGGATGACATTCAAGTGT
The DNA here is from genome assembly GCA_025667525.1 of Glebionis coronaria. Taxonomy (NCBI): domain Eukaryota; kingdom Viridiplantae; phylum Streptophyta; class Magnoliopsida; order Asterales; family Asteraceae; genus Glebionis; species Glebionis coronaria. Next base: position 483,185,921 of record CM046876.1, on the reverse strand, counting down.
CGAACTATTTGAAGAAGATTTGAGGACTGACCATCACCTTTAGCCTTGTTGAAGCTCTAGCCCAAATGCCTAAATTTGTTAAGATGTTTAAGGAATTGCTTAATAAGAAGGAAAAGATGGCCGAGTTTGTTAATACTCGATTGAATGAGAATTGTTCTGCAATCCTTCTTAAAGAACTTTCGGAGAAACTTGGAGATCCCGGTCGTTTTGTGCTACCATGTACTTTTAACCAAACCGAAGAATAAACTGCCTTAGTCGATCTCGGGGCAAGTATTAATCTGATGCCTTTGAGTGTTTGGAAAACACTATCATTACCCGATCTTACACCAACAAAGATGACTCTTGAGCTTGCAAATCGCACTCTCGCTTACCCCGTTGGTATTGCCGAAGATGTGTTCATTAAAGTTGGCACCTTCACTTTTCCGGTCGACTTTGTTGTTGTTGATTATGAAATGGACCCTTGTATTCCGTTAATACTTGGTCGGCCATTCTTGAGAACCAGAAAAGCCTTAGTCGATGTTGTCAAAGGTGAGTTAATCTTAAGAGTCGGGAATGAGGCACAAGTTTTTAAAATGGGGAAGATCACAACCAAATCCAATGGAAGAGAATCTGCGAATATGATTAATGTGCTTGATGATTTTGTCATCTACAACAATCCTCTTTTTGATTCTTGCTATGATAATCTACTGTTCCAAGATGACGTGGATGATTATCTCTCCAATTTAGATCCTCCACCAATTCATGAGTCACCACCGATCTATGATGACTATGATGATGATTCTAGTTCTGTCATGGATGATTCTGATGATTTTACTTCTGAGTATAAAGACATGCCAACTTATGATGACTTTGATGATGTCGATACTTTTTCGAGTGATTCTTCACATGATGACCTTGCACCTACTTTTGATGAAGATCCTCCGCCAACAATGCTTGATCCTACTTTGGATGACTACTCATTTGAGGAAGATTTTGCTACTTTTCTCAACACTTACTTCCCCAATGAGAGTGATTCTCCTCCTTTGGAATTTGATTTTGGTCTTTATCCTCCTTCGGATATGAAGAAACCTGTTCCAAAGGAGAAGAAGCCGGAAGACACCACCATCCGCAGTACTTATGTTTTAACACCTCTCTATCCACCTTTTCAGGATGAGATTGTGCGATTTATGAGCGGATCTTCTTCAAGGTCCATTGAACCTGAGTGTTATTTTCCTCTAAAGGAAAAGGTGTTCGATCCCGGTATTGGAATTTTCAAGCCATCTCAGTATCCATCTGATGAAATAAAAGGAAAGATTTTTGGAAACCATGGAGATATGCTTGCACCTCTTCACCCTTACTACCACCGTGCTCCATCTTTGCTTAAGGGAACCTTGCCTACTCTTCTTTGGCTTGCCTTGTTCTCCTTAAGCTTGTGCTACTTGATGGATGAAAACCATGTATTTGATCCCGGTGGATATGTTTCAAGCTTCTTCCTATGCTAATCAAGGTCGAGTCAGGCTCACGACTCGGTTAACAAAAACAAGCGCTTCTCGGGAGGCAACCCGCAGTATCTATCCTTTTTCTTTGTTTTTATAATAAGTGTAGGGGGAGACCCTAGTATGTGTTTGTTGTTTTCTTTCTTATCATGTGCAGGGATTCGAGCTTTCAAAGATCTATTCTTGATGACTTTTGACAAACCGTGATTCCGTGTTCCTGTCTTCCTGGTTCTATCCTAAACTCTTTTGATTCACTATTTTATATTCTTTAATATTAAAATAGGAATCACTTTAGTTGTCCTTTCCTTAGCAAGATTTAAACAAAGTGCACAATGTCCTAAGTGTCGGGGAGTTTATTCCCACATACTTAAACATTGTGGACAATGTTTATATTAAGTGTAGGGGGACTTCTATCGAAGTTAAGTGGGGTTTTCCATGTATTTGTCCCCAGTTTAACCGGAAAATTGATTTTTTTGACATTTTTCAAAATTTTTGATCTATTTTGGCCTATTAGTTTTACCTTTGTTAGCGTTATTTTCTTTCTTTGCTAGAATAAATTTTGAATAAAGTGGTTTTAATTTTTAAACGTTGTGAATTTTTTGACTCAACCCGAGTTTACTTATCTAAGTTTACTCTAGCTAGTATCCTTAACGTGTTTAAGTCAAGTTTTGCTAGGTTTTTATATAGGGAACTTTAAAACGCGAAAGTCTTAACTCTTATGGGTTAAGAACAAGAACTTTTCGCAAGTTCCTATAATTGATCCTAGAAAGTCGTTTATCAAGGGATCTTTAAAATGCGAATTCTAAACTTGAAAGAGTCTAAGAAATTGCAAGATCCTATAGACTTGAAAAACCAAAACTTTGATTTAATTGGCTAAGCATCCACGAGTCTCATTCCTTGAGATTTTAAATTATGGACAACGAGAGATGATAGAGTCAATTATAAGTTTGGTATTCTTTCATGAATTTATGTGAGTTGATTATGAGCTTTTTCTCCCATCGCTTGTTAATAAATTTAATTGCAATAAATAAGGTTGTACGATTTGAAAAGTTACTTAGCTTCTAGCCCAAGATCGTTTAAAAGTTGCTCGTTATTAATTAGAGTTCATAGCCAAGGCATAACTTATTGAAGCGGGATGCGAAGATTGGCAAGTCCGAAAAGGCCCTAACAAGGCATGAGGGCTACATTTTGTTGCTAAAGATCCAAAAGTGATGTGAAGAATCATTTATCAAAAATCAATATAAAGAATCGAGACACACGACGAAAAGCAAATACTCCCCTAAAGATCATGGAGAAGTCTATCCAAAAGACCCTGGCAAGGTATGAGGATAAATAGATCCAAGTCCTAAGAGGAGGCGGGTCATTGTATATCAAAATCCCAAATAAAGATTGGAGAAAAATGAAGAAGTCGTGGTCAAAGTATGAAGAATCTCTCAAAAAGTTCAAGTAAAGAAATTCCTATTATGAAGAGAAGACCATAATTTCAAGAACGTCTCTCAAAGATTTGAAGTATGAAGTCGCTGCCAAATATCGGTCCGAGAAAGGTCTCAAATCGTGAAGCGAGTTATGCCAAGATATGAACTTTATGAGGTCCCGAGAAGCAGTTTTAAAAGATTTTGTCCTTTAGCTAACTATTGATTAAATTATCCTACATTATTTTCAGCCTAAATAACTATCGAAATAAGTCAACAATGCATCTTCGTGATCATTCAAGACAACAATAAAATATAAGAGATACACCTAGGAATAAGGGAGTCTAAGTAAATAATTGGCCCACATGAGTTTGTGATAGTTTGCTAACTTATAATAACAATGATCTCGTTTTTAAGCTTGGTATGGGGAACGTGAAACTTGAGGATGATAATCATTCATGACATTCCAAAACCCTAAGGTAAGTTTTTGATCTTTTTACTTGTTTTCTTCCTTTAAATATTTTGTCTTTTTAATAAAGGCCAATGTGGATTGATTGTGATGGAAAATGTAAAGCTTGTGAAAACACTTATCCTTTTACCACTTAATTACAATAAAAACCAAGCCAAAACGTGTATTTTATGTCGTAAATGTCGGATTTATGCGTGGTTTGTGTTTTTGTTGTGATTTAGGATCAACATGTGAAAAGGGAAGAAAACACGGGCTTTCACGGGCTTTTATCGAAGAAAAAGACGAAAGACGGAGTCAAAAGATCAAGAGTGCAAAAAGACGGAAGTTTAATAAAGCCAAAGAACTCAAGTCTAATTAATGAATAAATTTTTTTTTGGGTAAAAGGGTTCTACCCCGGTAAATGGTATTAATCACAGAAAAATAGGTTTAAGTACAATGGAATGTGGCTACGGTACCACATTAACCTCAAGCAAACACGCTTGAACTACACGCATTAGGACATGCCCTAAATGCAAACCAAAAACAAAAAATCTACTCGACCTTAATCATAAAGCGTGAACGAAGCATGCATTTTCCAACGAGACAACAAGTTAAGCATCGCAGCATTATTCTTGAACTTAAGCGTAAGTAACTTAAGCCTAATTGTAACCGTTATCAGATCAATCAAGTCTTGATGATTTCGCTTGACCTTTTTAAAGAACCGAAAATTCCTTTCTTGCCACACAAAGTATGAAGTCGCAGCAAAAACCAATCTACCAATGACACTCCTAGCAGACTTATTAGACACCATAATTTGGAAGTAATTGCAAATATCAGCCAACCTGGGGGGGGGGACAGTCTCCATGCCAGCCAACCCTCTAATAGCAGTCCACACTTGAGCCGCGAAAGCACACTCAAAAAACAAGTGCGATTGTGAATCCGGCTCCACCTCACACAACGGACAAACAAGAGTGTCAAGATCCGTGGTACCAACATCCCATTGTATCAGCATATCTTGAGTCTTTAGACGCCCTCTCATGACCAACCACATATGGAACGCGTGCCTAGGAATGCATTGAGTAAACCACACAATATTGTACCAAAAAACTTCATTACCTCTCGGCCTAAGAATCTCCCATGCATGCTGAACCGAAAAAGTCACCATACTGCCACTGACCTCTCTCCAACGAACAAAATCTTCACTATCATTGAGAATTGTTACTTGGATCGATGCCAAATTCGGTGCTTTAAGCAGCCACTGTTGGGGCAGGTGCTAGTTAGCATTCAAGATATATTCAGCAACCCTATCTTGAAGAGAAAACCCGGTTGTAGTAATATCACGAGGAGTGAGGAAACGATATAGAGGACATTGACTATCCCACATATCAAACCACATAGACGTACCCCGACCATTACCAATCACATGCCATATGAACGGACGAACAGAATCACGAAGCTGCAACATTTTCCGCCATCCCCAGCTCATGTTTCCCCGAAGAGGAATGTCCCAAAAAGTCCTAGCATTTATCTTATACATATAAATCCAACGCACCCAAATAGACTCCTTACGAGACACAATACTCCAAACGTGAGTAGTCATGAGAGCAAGATTAAATACCTCAAGATTCCGGATACCAAGACCCCCTTCTTTTTTAGGAAGACAAATAACGTTCCAAGCAACTTTCGCTTTACCTCGCTTAAGATCCCCATTACACCAAAGGAACCCACGGATTAGCTGTTGGATATCATAAACCACACCCTTCGGAATGACAAGAACCGACACCCAAAACACTTGCATAGAAGAAATAACCGAATTACAAAGTTGCAGCCTCCCAACAAACGATAGAGATTTGTTCTTCCAATCCCCAATACGGTTATTTGCCTTTTCCACCAGGATCTTGCAATCCCTAGTAAGTAACCTAGACGAGATTAGGGGCACACCTAGATACTTAACCGGTAACATGCCTTCTGAAAATGGCATAATATTAAGGATGTCAAGCTTCACGTGATTAAGAACATTGCAAAAGAAAGCAGTGCTTTTTGGAAGACTTGGAACAAAACCCGACACCATCTTAAACTCATTAAGGGAATCTAATATAACACGAGCAGAAGCAACATCCCCTCGAGAGAAAATGAAAAGGTCATCAGCAAAACAAACGTTTACAAGCTCCAATGCCTCACACTGATGATGATACCGAAAGCTATCTGACACCCTTACCCGTCGTTTCAAAATAAGGGTTAACATTTCCATTACAAGCGTAAAGAGATAAGGAGAAAGAGGATCACCCTACCTTAAGCCCCGTTTTCCTTTGAAATGACCATGAATATCCCCATTAATCGATAACGAAAAGGAAGCCGAAGACACACAAGCCATAATCCACTTGACCATAATAGGATGAAAACCAAACTGGCAGAGAATACATTTCAAAAACCTCTAGTCAATCGTATCATATGCCTTTTGAATGTCTATTTTAAAAGCACACCTCGGCGGACCCCTATCACAATGATAATTATGCATAAGCTCTTGAGTGATAAGGATATTGTCAGAAATACGACGCCCCGGGACAAACGCTGATTGGTTATCACTAACCACCTCCTTTATACCCTCATTAATTCGAGAAGTCAAGATCTTGCTGATGAATTTGTAAATGACGTTACAACATGAAATAGGTCGGTAGTCATTAATTCGAACCGGAGTTGTCACCTTAGGAATGAGAGCTAGGAAAGTATGGTTAATCTCTTTCAAGATTTGACCATTAGCAAAGACGTCACGAACCGCATTACATACGTCATTTCCCACAACATCCCAACCTTTTTTTGAAGAAAACCGACGTGAATCCGTCTGGACCTGGAGCCTTATCATTACCAATACTGAACATGGCATCACGAATCTCATCATTAGTAACACCCCTTACCATACGGCTGCGACAGTCCTCCAATATAGTATTAATAAAAAGGCCATTCGTATCCACTGGAGAACAACCATCAGCCGTACCTAAAAATAAAGAGTAATGGTCAAGAAAAGCTTGAGGGACCTGCTGCCCCGTAACCTCCTCATTATTAGCATTCACAACAGCCTCAATACGACATCGATGGTTGTGGCTCTTTACAGTTTTATGAAAGTAAGCAGAGTTAGAATCACCAAGAGCTAACCAATCAACCTTAGCCTTCTGTTTCAGGAACCGTTCTTCATCCAACTTTGCATCATTGAACGCATTCACCAAAACAGCTTCTTCATCACGAAGAATACCATAATTAGGAGACCTATCAAGCACTTTTTGGATCTCATCCAACTCACGTCGCAAGTTCACCACCCTATCATGCAAGTTACCATGATCATGAAGTAACTTCCGAAGAGGTTTCTTCATGGCCCTCATTTTCCTTGCCACTTGAAACATAAAATGACCATCAACAGGGTTACTCCAATTTGTTTTGAGAATGTCCAAAAATTTACTTTTGTGAACCAGAAAATTGAAAAATTTTAACGGTTTAGGCTTGCTATGCACTAGCGTTGGAATTTTTAACACAGATGGGGAATGGTCCGACAATCTGTATAGCTGGAAAATCGCATGCGTGCCCGGGTAAAGATCCGTAAACTGCAAGTTCCCCATAACCCTATCCAGTTTCTTCAAAATTCCACCTCCACTCTTAGGTTTTTGATTCCACGTGTATTGAAGTCTAGTGCAATTAAGATCCATCACTTCAATATCCTTAACACAATCTTTGAAATCACTCATAGCCACGTTAATAGACGCCGATCCAGAAAACGTGTCTTTAATATTCAAACCTACATTAAAATCCCCCAAAAGCACCCAGGGATCACTACGCACAACGAGTTTATGAATCCCTAGCTCATTCCACAACTGCCTCCTCATAATATAGTCATTATCTGTATAAACAAATGTACAGAAAAAACTTTTATTTGTGGCTTTGTGAATAACTTTAGTATGCACAGCTTGCCTAGATTGAGCCACCACCATCAAAGAAACAACGTCCACATTCCAACCTATCATAATTTGACACCCTTTAGAGCAAAGAGACGCGTTAGATGTCCAATCCCATGATCTAAACACCTTCGAACAAACAGAAGATACAACCGAAAATTCACATGCGACTCTAAAATACCACAAACACTCAAACAATTCTCATACACAACTTGACGAACCTCAGATTGTTTCGGGGTACGATTCAAACCCCGTATATTCCAGGAAGCAACACTAAACATCAAGAACATTATTAGAGGGAGTGCTTGCCCCCTGAGTTTTCGATTGTGATTCAAACATGGCCTCCTCAATTCCCTCGCTGTCAGAAAGATGGTCATTACCGTTGCTGGACTACCCCACTTCACCTTGAGAAAAGTTCTCTTCATCAAGCATAGAGAACTTATTATTCAGTTCCAGAATATCCCGTGGACCAGTCTGTTGTTCTTTTCTTTGTTCTTTCCTTCCAACACGTTTCTCCTTGGCAGTCGGCTTATTCAACTTACTCCATACCACATTAAGTTTTGGCTTATTAAGTTTAACCCCTTCCACAACTCTCCCAGCTCCCTGTGATGCTTGAGCCTTCTTCTTATTCCTATTCACCACAATAAAACCGTCCTAATCAACTTCCCTACTTTTAACAGCTTCTGCCTTGTTGTTAACTTTCTTAGGGCATTGTGACGACGGGTGATCAAAAATTCGGCATTCCTTACATAGGGGAGGTCTCCACTCATATTCCACTGACATGCTTACAATCTTATGTCCCTTACCATCCTCCAGTGGAACTCCCATGACCACCTCATGCTTGAGATCTATTTCAGCACTAACCTCAATGAGGGCCCTGGCAAACCCAATTCGGCCCCACGTATCACCACACATGGAGCTCGTAAATGCATCAAGCATCAATGGTTTCCCTATTTGCGTAGCAATAAGGCTAATACCATCATCCGTATATGCTACTACATGAACTTTATGAATCTTAACCCACATCGGAACTTTAGTAACATTGCTCCTAGTTATCGCCAAGTCGGGGGACCACTTGCTAAGAATCAGTGATGAGTTACGAATCAGCCATGGACCCTGTTCAAGCACCGCTTCTAACCCTGTCACATTATCAAACTTGAAATAAAAGAATCCCTCATCATCCCTCATAAGTTTTTGAAACCCATATTTAGACCATGTATTCTTAACGTAGTTTTCCACCAGTGGGAACGCCACCCCTTTGCCCACGAAAAAACCCACCAAGGAATTAGCAAACTTATGCTTAACTGGTGCAAAAGTCTCCATGGGTAGAACAAAGTCCATATTCTCCATTTGGATAGAGCTTGTCAATGTACGGAAATTACTCTTCCTTCTAGGTAATTCCCCGTTAACCTTCGACACAAAAGACTCTTTCTGAGCCCCACTCGAACCATTTCCATTGTCAGTTAGTTTAGCAACAAAACTATCAAAATCGCTAGCCAACGATTTTGTTGCAGTGACCGGATCAATTTCCTCCATCTCTCTAAAAAAGGAACCCTAACACCAGGATGCACAGTAATACTAACAAAACCCTAATTAGGGTTTTATTAACCGACGCTTCGACTCCCCCGGACTAACCAGCCTCCATCAATAACCACCAGAGAACAAAAACCACACCAAGAAAAAACAAAACCCTACCCTACACAGAATCGAAACCAATGATCAATCCCCAATCAACAGATCCCTATGGTTCCAAGTTTACTAGTGCGTAAGAAAGCTCATTCCCGGAGATCAATCACAAGGATACACTCACGAGACGACAGGTCCCTTTCGCACACGAAGATCAAGGAATGTAGTAGATCAGAGATGAGAGGGGAATTTAAAATCTAAATAACTGTTTTTTTAATAAATTTCCAAAAATATGTCCTTAATGGGACTCGAACCCATGACCTCCTGGTCATGGGCCAAACGCTCTACTATTTGTTCTAGTTACTCTTTTGTTAAATAAAATAATATTAATCACAAAGAGTCCTTCCTAGGACTCGAACCTAGGACCTTCTGGTATTAATCCTGAGACAAAGTCGAAGAATTTAGAAGACGAAAAGACGAGAAAGAAAGAAAGAAAGAAGGAAGCTTCCAACACATGCTTACCTCCCCTAATCACTATAAATACCCTCCTAATATCACATTAGGGGGTGTTGGCTAACTTGAAAAACTAGTCTTCCACCATTTTCATTACTTGCACCTTTAATTACTTGCACTTTCTTATTGACATTTACTTAATTGCACCTTTAATTCCTTGCCTTTAATTCCAAGTAAGTCTTTTAATTTTGTTCTTGAATCTTATTTTTAATCAAGTTCTTATTTTTAATCTCTCATTCTACCTTTCTTGCTTGGATCAATCTTTATGTTTATGTGCTTATTATTATGCTTCTTGATTAAATGTTATGTTTTTATGCTTTTGATTGTCTTGGATTATTGACTTTATAGCTTATTTGTGTTTATCTTTAAGTTACTTAAGTTTTTATAAAAGCTATTTTTATATAAAAGTTGTTTTCGTATATCTTTTTCATTTAAGTGTTTTCAAAAGTTTTTAAATTTTAGTTTATTAGCTTTTTCTTATACGTGTTTATGTTAAGTTTTTAGTCTAGTGCTTATTAGGTCTATAGCTTATTTTTATCTTGCTTATTACGAATTTGTACTGTATTCCGATCATACCAATCGAAAAAGGGCTTTGCATTCCGATCAATAGATCGGAAAGGGGATTTGATATCTCGACCCACATTTCGATCAGTGGATCGGAAAAGGGTTTTGGTTATTCCGACTTGGATTCTTTTTTGGATTCTGACGAAGGTCCTCTTCGTGACATTCCGACTAGGGTTTGTGATTCCTTTGGGATTCCGATTTGACATTTCGATCAGGATTCCGACAGACACTTTCCGATCGGGTATTCCGAGTGGGGATTCCGACGGTGTGATTTTGGGTATGCCGATTGGGAACATTCCGACAGGATTCCGACTGATCATTCTGATTGGGAAGGTAAGCTTCATTCCGATGGGATCCCGATCCCATTCCGACGGTAGGATTTGTTTTATTATTTTGTCTTAGTTTAATTCTTAAGTTTGCATTATTTTAAGTTTTCAAGTTTTCATTTTTATTTAATTGTCAAATTTATTTTTCGTCAAGTTTTAATTTTACTTCATTTAATTTCTCGTCATCTACTTTTAAAGTTTTAATATTTTGCACAATTACGTTTTAATTAGTTTTAATTTTATTTACTCGTCATTTACTTTAAAGCTTTGCATTTAATTTTACTACAACGACAAATCTATTATTTCCCACCAAAAGACGACTGAGTCGCACTCTTAACCAGTAGTCAATTTAAAAAGACTAGGACAACGATATTTTTAACTTGGTGAAAACCTAGTTATTAAGTATGATCATGAATTTGAAGGTATTGTTCAAAACTGAAATTGTTCAAAGTTGTCAGGGTTGAGCATAGGGATTTTTAGGTTGTGATTTGATGAGGAAGAGGATTCTGTAGCAGACATCTTGTCTGGTTTTAGGGTTTCTGTGTTGCTAGGGTTTACTGTTCTTCTAGATCAAAGTTCCTAAACAAGCTCTGATACCACTTGTTGATCCTAAACTTAGATCGATTAGCTTTGTGTTAACGAGATTGAATCAAGTTTAACACGTAGAGAAACTTTGTTGTTTATGAACAATCCAAGTGATATGCGGAATTAACACTTAGAATAAAGAACAAGCAAAACAATTAAACCAAACTTTCACTTTAGATTAATAATCGAACTTGCTTACAATGAAATTTGTGAAAACTGAATAATGTATATAAACTACAAACCCTACGACCTCTGTGTATAACATAAGGAGTCGTGTACAAAGGATAACCTATCCACTATTCTAGGTAAATATAAATATAGAAAATGCAATATTGAGTATATCTTTACTTCAAATATTAAACATGTTGACTAAGTATTCCTATCAGTTGTTGGACTTCTTCTTGTTAGCGCTTGGATATTTCTTATCAGTGCTTGATCTGTCAGCGCTTCACTTACTCTTATCAGCGTTCAATTTACTCTTGTCAGCGTTTGAGTGATTTTAGCTCATTTTATTCCCAACACGAGACTCATCAAGTAAATACTCCAGCCGCCATTCCACGCATTAATGAGTCAAAGGAACCGAGCAATAAATGAACCAATCTCATTCTCATTTAATACAGAAAAACAACACCGAATCCCAATTACATCCCTTCATCCAATCACATTTTAGGTTGTTTTTTATCTAGACCCACACTCCTACAACCCGACCACTACTCGCCACGTGGCAGTCTCCTATTCGTTGTAACATGTCATCAACTCACCCCTGTACTTCTTATCAGCTTATAAATACTTCTATTTTAGTTTAGTTGAAAAACTAGATTTTAGTGTGTATTTCACACACACATCATAGATAGAATTTATCTCTCAATCTTTCCTCCATTCTTTAACTGTGTGTTTTACATACAGTAAAACACACACTGTATCACACCAAGTAGAGTAGTTAAGCAGTTACATTTGTTGTAACTAAAAGTGTAACAAATTCTCATTTCATGCAATAAATCCATTTCAGTTTCCCACGTTACTTTTCATTTACCTCGTTTATCTGTCATTGGATACTTCATGCATGTAGAATTATGATGATTTTATTACTAAAGTTAGAGATCAGTATGATTAATTGATGATAATTGGTTGAAATGCTTAGTGAAATAAGTTACTCGTTCTATTTCAAGATCTTCGCTGTGATGACTTCATTAGTGATCGAAAGTAGTTGTTGATTCAGTTTTGCGTTCAAAAGGAGTAGCTTAAAGGAGTTTCGAGATTCAGTTTCTCGTTCAGTTTCAAAATCTTGTTGTGATGATTGTTTAGTTCGATATGGATCATGTTCGATTTTGATCTTTGTGGATATGATCAAGGTCTATTCAGAGTTTTTCTTTAGATTAAAGATTCATCGATTTTGTTTCGAGATCAAGTCTTATTTCAAGAGTGGTTCGTTATCGATTGTGGTGTTTGATTCAAGGTAGCTCAGCGCTTACCTTCGGCATCAACGGATTTATAGTCTCGAAACGGTTAAGCTCTAAAATTTAATGTTTACAGTTTTCTTTAGTGTAAATCGTAGGTTTAAATTCGTGGATGTGAATATGTTTAGTGAAAATTGAGAGTCTAATTCATGCATGTTATTACGTGTAGATGTGTTTTAATACAGATACATGTGAATTCCTATGGATTCCTATGGTAACTGATTAAGTCAATCAGATTTAATGCCCATTGACTCTGTTTCAACTATAAAGGGAATTAAATAATCATACTTGTACATTGTGCTTAGGGAGTAGTACTATTAGTTAAATAGGTAAGCAATTTGTTAAACAGAATCCGTTTACTGATTCATGGGCTAGACTTTCTTGTTGGGCTATTAACAAAACTTGGTTGACTAAGTAGTAGTTTTCATTCCTTAAAGATAGAATTAGATTCTTGAACTTGTATAAAAATTGTTAGAGTTAAGTCCATATATTAGTAACTTACTTTCCAACTTTTACACATCTAGGTAACGAACTTCAGATATTACTAATATCATCATTAAACTTTCAAATTTGTTCCAATATAGGTAATATGACCGTTTGGTGTCGGTTAAGACTAGAAAAATGACCGATATTTTGACCGACACCAAGCGGTCATATTACCTATATTGGAATAAATTTGAAAGTTTAATGACGATATTAGTAATATCTAAAGTTCGTTACCTAGATGTGTAAAAGTTGGAAAGTAAGTTACTAATATATGGACTTAACCCAAATTGTTAAAAGTTGTTCTTTACCTTTTATAAAAAAATGTCTTGAATTTCTATAAAATTTAGTTTTTGTTAAATCTTGTAGTCTCATTTTTATAAAAAGTTACTAGTAAAGTTAGTTACAATTTTATAAAAAGTTGGTTAGATTTTGATAAATAGTTAGTTGCATTTTTGTTAGAAAATTTATTACATTTTTTAGATGGATAATTTATTAGATTTGTTAAATTTGTTGATTAGTTACATTTTTGATATTTTTGTTAGAAAGTAGTTAAGTTTGTTACTTGATTGATTTACTTGTACATTTCACTTTGTTTGTGGTAATTGCAATATGTTGTAGCTTAGTACGGTTACGTAGAAATATTATTTTTACAATTTTTATGTGCTTTGTGATAATTAGACCTAGAATACCAAAATCTTATAAAATCTAACACCAAAAACAATTTGTGAATTTGATATCTTTTGGACAATCAATTCATATTGAGTTGGGAATAACAAATTTAAAATTGCAATATTAAGACCATAATGACTTGTAAAATCAACAAAACTTAGAAATTAATACCATTTCTTTTACAGAAACACTAATTACACCCATTTAAAACCGCGGGTATAAAACCCCCAATTTATATAAACCATAAATTCTTGTATATCATTTTTATTATGAAATTAACCCAGTGATGCAGCGGAACCATGGGCAATTAGGATCTCAAGACGCAGCAACACCTATGATGTAAGGAATAATAGACTTACATCACGATATCTTTTTCTTCCTCATTCTGATTTTGGTTTTCGTATCACGGATCTTGGTTCGCGCTTTATGGCATTTCCAAAAAGAAAAAAATCCAATCCCGCAAAGGATTGTTCATGGAACTACTATCGAGATTCTTCAAACCATATTTCCTAGTATCATCCCGATGTTCATTGCTATACCATCATTTGCTCTCTTATACTCAATGGACGAGGTAGTACCCACCTCGCAGTGTCCCCCCCCCCCCCGAATGATCGGTGCGGCGGTTAGGCATCCTTAGAAGAAAGAGTGGTGTTTCAGGATTGGTCGTTGTGTGTCACCACCTCCCACCTATCCTACACATTCTATCAAGGTTGTCACTACGAACCTATAGTAAAGGTGCACAGGGTCTTACCGTCTAGCCGTTCGTACTCCGCATCTTCACGGAGAATTCAGTTTCACCGGGTCCATGTCGGAGACAGCGGGGCAGTCGTTACACCATTCGTGCAGGTCGCTACTTATGCGACAAGGAATTTTGCTACCTTAGGACAGTTAGAGTTACCGCCGCCGTTTACCGGGGCTTCCATTCAAAGCTTATAACACTTCTCCTTCCGACTTTCCAGCACCGGGCAGGTGTCAGACTATATACATCGTTTTACCACTTAGTAGTGTCCTGTGTTTTTAATAAACAGTCGCTACCCCCTGGTATGTGCTGCTTTCCTAATCAAAAGATAGGAGAGCACCCCTTCTCCCGAAGTTACGGGGTCATTTTGCCGAGTTCCTTCGACATGGTTCTCTCAAGCGCCCTAGTATACTCTACTTATTCACCTGTGTCGGTTTGGGGTACGGTCAGTTCACCGGGAGGATCGCCCTCCCAATTTGAAGTTTTTTCCTGGAAGTTTCAACCTTGTTGACTATGACAAAACGACACTGGACATCTATTAAACAAGACCAAGAACAAAGCCATACCATGCCCTCGGGAGAAACTAGTGATGATTTCCATGAATGCAGCCCTCGAGGACGTGTACAAGAAGGTCTTTGCCGATTCGTATCAACATGGTGCACCTCAGAGGGGCGTGAAAAGGCCGTGGAGACTTTGACCGAATGAATAGGGATCAATTGATAGACATTTTTTTTGAGGAAGAGAATCCAGGATGAACGCTTTTTTCATTCGCTATGCGCTGACTGGATGCGTACTCGCGTGATCAATCGATGGACGGGGGAATTGCGTGAATGACGAGACCGGCCTAACCTAAAGTGGGTCCTCTCCCCTTGATGGCAAATCTTGATTGACTGACACTAGGAACCGATTCGGAGAAAGAAGAAGCATGGCTAGGCGGCGGAAGAATTTCCGATAGCGAATTACTTGACTCGATGGATGGAGGTAGAGCCCTCCAACTCAAGTACGAAATCAATGTTAAGTCAACAATAATCCATAGGGGCACCACCAAGCGGGATCGAGACCAGCCCTTTGTATATAGGGTTCCAAACCTACGCTTCTTCAAATATCCCATCCCAATAGGGGCTTCAAAGCTTGACTAAGAGAAAGTGGAAAGAAAAGGGGCACGCTAGCTGCAATTAAACTAAAGCGCTAACGAGCAAGAATGCCTATAGATAGTGCTTTCCACGAAATGATTGAGAACTACGACGGGGTTGAAATGCATTTGGTTCTTTGTCTTCAATAAGTATTGCATGACCGAATAATTCAAGGAATGGCGCACCGTAGGGAGGGTCCTTTTTAGTGGATGACTCGGCGGGCTATCGGAGGGGGACTTCTTTGGCTTCTTTGAGAAAAAGAACTTGAATAACTTCGTTTTTCTGAAGGAGTCGTCATTTAGGAGGGCTATGTCATTTACAATCCCGACGTATTTCGGATGCTTGAAGGCCCCACTGACCCGAAGTGATTTAGAAATGCAATTCTTTGATATAGAATCTTTCCTTGTAGGTCGATTTACTGCCATCAATTCTACTCGGTAACAACACGATGGGGTAAGTAAGAGGAATGAAATAGCTTGACTGTAAAGGAGATGAAATCACCTCCTAGGAACAAATCACAGCTGACATCTCTATAGCAATATATCAGCACTCATTCAGCTATCAGGGACACATTCATCAATTTCTTTTCATTCTTCATGGGCTTGCAAGTGACTTACTTCTTTTGGCCGTTCTTGCTGTCTTAAGTCGTCCTCTTTTCTTTATAAGTTGTTAATTGATTTCGTGCCTGCCTTAAGGCTAAGGGGATAACTACATGCCCTACTAGTCGGATAGAAGCCTACCCACCTACCAGCCTACCTTGTTCATATCGAGCCGGACAGGAGAGACACTCTTTAAAGTTTGTTATTGCTATAAGGGCTGCTCACCTTTATACGGCTTGGCTTCGCTATCGCTTCTATGTAGTGTAGTGGTCGACCTAAAAAGTCGTATTCCTACCATGACTATTATCCAGTGCGAGAAGCTTCGACAGAAGCAAGCAAGACGAGGTCGCTATGCTTCGTAGACAAGGCTCGTTCCGTACTTTACTTACAAGCTCGTGTATTACTCGCCCTTATCTCTTCTCTAAAGGGGTGAACACTCGCTGTCTACTAAATGAGCTCACGAAGCAATCTGGGAGCGAAGCCTTAAATTGAGTTGCTTCCCCCCTTTTCTTTTCCCTCACCGTACCCTTTCATTTCCGCTTAAGCTTCCCCGGTTGGGGGGATTAATTGATTAGATACCCGAGAACCATAATCTTTCCTAGGAACAGCTTCTACGATGATACATAGGGGTCAGGTTTGTTTGGCATCCATGCCCCCTGCCCTCCAAACAGTATGGGAGCCTTTCAGCTCGTACTGCTCACACTCCTAGATCTTCACGACACCTCCTCTACCATAGTGTGAGCTGGGAGCAACTCACCGGCCTAAACGACGAGCAAACACTCGAACGTGAGAGCAAGGGATCACCCAACGAATGGACGAGCTCAAAGGGGGGAGGAAAGAGGGGGGCAAGAACCATGTTTTCAGAGAAGTGGCGGTCCGAATCTTATCTGAACTGCGAGAATAACTGACTAAGCCGACACAAAATCATTCCTGCCAAACATGGGGTATTCAGCGTCCACAGAGAAGAGATCAAGAGGAAGGGGCATACCTGCTAGACCGGGCGAAACCGTGTACCATACCGTACAACCTACTCCCAAGGTGGTTCGTCGAAAGCTCGACCAGCGAGAAAAAGTTTTTGGCTGAAGACAAAAAGTTGACCCACTTCATTCGCTGGTCCAATCATCCTCGCTTCACGGGAACAACAAAAACCACCATCTCGCTCTTTCCTTTCTTCGGTGCTACCTTTTTCTTTCCAAGGGACGGGGTTGGGGTGTATAATAACATTTTTTTGGAGTCTGTCCGGGAACAACTCCTACGAAAATTCAGGAAAAAATGTTGGAACCTCATGGCTAAGGATAAGGTAATGGAATTGATAGAGAAATTCATAGACCTAGGTGGGATAGGAGAATTGATAAAGGGAATATAGATGATGATAGAGATCATACTGAGAAACAGAAGAATTCCGTACGGGTACAACTTTTATTTGAACGAAGTGAAAAAAATGCGATCTTTGTTGTCTAATAGAACAAAGACTAATACCTTAATTGAGTCGGTCAAGATCAAATATGTTTATCAAAGTGCTTCCCCGATTGCTCAAGATATCTCTTTTCAGCCGAGGAACAAAACAAGATCATTTCGCTCCATTTTTAGTCAAATAGTGAAACTATAAACTCACCAGTTGGAAAGATCAGAGTACCCGTCTTAGAACGATATGGCAAAAAGGGCTTCTTGATTGTCTTCAGACATACCACATGTGCCTAAATAAAGCCTAACATGCTATCAATGTCCATGTCTTCCAGATTTGAATACCATACAGGTTTACCACAAGGCATAGGATATTCTTTCATTACAAAAGGATAGAGTGAGTTCACATCATAGTAGTAGAGATTCTCACCATATGGCTTATAAGAATCAGTATGACCTCCATAGTAAGCTTTCCTAATGAAGGTGTCTTCATTTTGGTTAAGAATGTGTGTTGGAAAGATCTCATCATTGTAGTATCTCAGACGAAAGATGTTTAGAGCCAGAGATGAAAGAGTGATTTTGCTTTCAATATCTAGCTGGTACAGCTTCCAATAGATGTTTTGTGCTTCTTCGAAAACACTAATTAATTGTGAATAAACACTCGAATTAGAAAACCCCCAATTTATATAAACCCTAAATTTTTGTAAATCATTTTTGTTATGAAATTAACCCAATTTAATCTTAGAAAACACTAATTAATTGTAAATAAACACCCAAGTTTGAAAACCCCCAATTTATTCGAAACCCTAATTAATTTATATTTAATTCGAGACATCTTTGTAACATGTTCTAATTAAGATCAATTGATCCTTGAAACAGAAAACCCCTTTTTGACTTCGAAAAGTTATAAAACGAAATACTATTTTGATTCTTTTGAGAAGAGATTAGGAAAACTTATCTTTACAATAACAAAACCACCACCGAGTCAACTTCTGAAAATATTGAATTCG